>PVKZ01000530.1:55609-748636 GCA_004027375.1 Macroglossus sobrinus | reverse complement strand
GGTCCGCCATGACTGGGTGTGCGGGGGTGGGCTGCCTCACTGCCAAGGGTCTTGGCTCCCCATCAAGCAGGAAGTGTCTGGCCTCACAAGCCAGGGCACAGGGGAATCGGGTCACTGGCAAATGCTGGTAAAGCAAACAACTTCAACAACAAAATACAACAGTTACAACTGAGAACAAAACAGAGCAACAAAGTACATCCCAAGGGCTCTTATCCATTCCTTTCATTCATCATGCCTTCAACAAACTGGTATTGTGCCTACTACACGAATCAAGTGGTAAATTTCATCAGCATGAAAAATGGAAGAAACAAAGGTCCACAGACTGAGTTCTATTTTAACCTTCTTCCCTCATAGGGTGCATAACCGTGAGGGTATTACTTGGGCATGCATCAGCATTTTCACATACTAGAGGGTGGGAGTCATTCTTACGTACCAGCTACAGTGTGCAAAGTTCTTACGTGAAAGATAGTTGATGGCCACAGGGAAAAAAATCACAATTAAGTAATTATCCAGAGCATCCTTCTATAATTGTGACCTGAGGTCTATCTTGGGTCCTTGCACCAAAGGCTCCTGATTAGAGGACCCCCATGATGCATCCGCTGCCCATACTAACTTCTCTTGGGGAGGTCCCGCGTGGGCACACGGCTCTGTGACAGGCTGCTGCAGCAAAGAGGCCTCATAGTAGTCCCTGGGGAGAAGCACCAGGTAGTCCTAGGAAATAAAGACCAAAAAGATGATTACTCATTTTGATGGTGGCCCTACTTTAAAAATAAAATAGGTAAACATACTAAGTTAATAATAACCAGGTGAAGCTTGTTAGTTAAATTCTCTACATCAGCTGCTTTGTTCTGCTCCCTGACTCACCAGAATATGCAAATCAATTCACAGGTGCTTTCAGCAATGGAGATAAGCACCACAGGGTGAACCTTGTTTTCATCAAATCTCAGGGGAAATTTGCTTATAAATTCAAAAATAAACAAAGATAATAAACTGTTGATTGATAAAACGTTCATTTGAAATACTGGTGCCTTCATCACTACAGAACACTGAGTTGCAGATCATGTATTATGCTTTTTTATTTCTACACCAGAGCAGTGCTCGCCTGGCTTGGTGTAAAAAAAAAAAAAAAAAAAAAAAAAAAAAAAAAAAAAAAAAAAAAAAAAAAAAAAAAAAAAAAAAAAAAAAAAAAAAAAAAAAAAAAAAAGTGATGTTTTATGATTCCAGTGAATCATAGACTGAAACTGGCCTACTGCCTGTCCTAGGATATGAGAGGAAGAATATGTCCCACCAAGAGTGCCAAATGAAGCCCACAATAACAATTCAGCCATGCAGTTCTTCAGGAAAGAGCAAAGCTCTGGGCTTCTGAGGGGAGGGTGATTTGACAGCTTTGCAGTGATCCTGGCATCACTGCCTGCCTGCAGAGGGAAGGAGGGAGGGAATGTCACCACAACTGTGACGTGACTCATACATGGACCATAAGGCTTTTTCTCTCTTGAGAACCCTTAATTTGTCTAAAATAAGGAAGAAGAGAGGTGCATGGGAAGGGGATAGTAGCAGATGAGGGCTTGAGGGCTTAGCAATTCACCATGGTGGTCTTTCTACCTGAATGGGTTTACATTTAATAACAGTATTGTTCTATTAGTAAGTTTCCTTAGGTTGGGACCATATTTCCTCATTACTTTATGGTCCCATAGATCCTAGAACAGTGAAGATTGATAGTAGGATCTCAATAAAATACTTTCAGAGAAAATGAGATCATAATAGGGAAAAATATGTATGAATTACTACACAATTGCATGCCCATGCAGTAATTTTTTAAATGAATTTCATCTTTCCAGTAGTCTAACTTTATGCACCCACTATTGGACTCAGTGGAATTTTCCTCTTCCTCATTTCTAGCATTTGTGAAACATTCTTAAACTTTTTTTAAAGTGCTAAAGCTTTCTACCAACAAGATAGAAGAAAAAACAGGAACTGAATGAACAGCATTAACCTTCACATTATTTTTGTAAGATCCCAGATTTAGAAAGCACCTATAAGGATAAGCATTGTCCCCACTGTATGGAAGAAGCAACTGAGGCAGACTTGGAGTTAAGAAACTTGCTTAAGGTTTGTTAATGGTTGTCAATGAAAGGGGCTGCACATAAGGAAAAGTTTTATGTTTTCTCCTATTAGTGCATGAAACCAATTACTGCCAAAGATTTTATTTTGAAAAGACCTTGCTATAAGCAAAAGCAGACATCAAAGAAGGGTGTCTCAGCAGTTTTCATTCCTTCAGCTTCTCAGGGCTCTTTGTCTATTCTATTAATGTTCAAGGACACAGCCTTTCCCCTGATGAAGAGTTCTTTGTCCACAGCAATCTATTGGGTGAGATTATTGCCTACGTTTAAGGTAAAAGGTGGGAAAAGTGTCACAGAGCAGCACTGGTTCCTCCAGTCTCTTCCTTCACTAATTTTAGAAAATTCTCTTCCTCTAGCTTCTTCTGATTTGTTCTGCACAATTCCCAGAGAAGCTGATGTTCGTAGATGTCCTTCTGATTCACAATGAAAAATCCCAAAGAAATTTTTGAAAGGCTGAGACACATGCTCATTAAGGTTTTACATTTATTTGATAACTTCAATAATTATGAATTATAACTTTGTATTTTTTTTTGTCTATGAGAGGATAGCTGGAAGACTATAGAAGGTATTTTAAGTTGGTTCCTATGTCATTATGTCTTATGAGGGCAAATGTCACCATAGGTTCCTGTGTTGAAAGGGAACCAGCTGTGATTTGATATCTTAAAGTTATGGTGGGTCACTGTGGATGGGACAATCTCCAAGTAGAGAAGAATCTCTACTCAGAACTATCTCTTACCAGGAGGACTCCTTCTGCCTTAATACAAGCAACCCAAGTCCCTGATGCAATTGAAAATGGGTCTGCAAAACCATTTCCAGGGATGGTGACGAAGGCTGGCTCCTTACTTGGCAGGAAGATGATCTCTTTGCTTTGAGCAACACCTATCAGAAATGAAAAGAATTGCTTAGAGCATTTTTCTAACAGTCAGTGTTATGACTTCAGATAATCAGTTTTGAACATTCAGTTTACATCTGAAAAAGTGTAAGATAGTTTACTTATCATATGTACTGACCTTTTTTTTATAATTATATGAATGTATATGCACATGTATAAAATAGACTAGAAATATATCTATGCTGCGATTGTGAGTCACTTTTTAAGTTGTTAAATGATTAAGTAGTAATACAGGTAAACTGCTTAAAAAAGTTCTTGACACATTTTTTTAATTGTCAAAAGAAATGTAATGATAATTCACAAGGAAGAATAATGAAAGTAAATGAAAATTAAAATGAGAACACCATATAATTTTCACCTGTGAAACTGGCAGAATTCTTTAGTGGTGATGTGGCATTTTGACAAATTTTAAGCTCTTAAAAACTCTCTTACCAATCGACCCAGTGATCCACTTCTAAAATCTATACTGTGGAAGTGTTCTAAAATGTAGATAGAAATTTATGGGTAAAAATTTTCACCGCTGCATGACGGTAAATAAGAAAAAAAGTGGAAATACCCTTGATATCTAAGAGTGGAAGAAAGAAAGAGTAAGTAACTTATGGTGTTACTGTACGGTGGGATAACTCAGGGCCATTCGATGACATGGGGAAAGTTTATGAAGCTGGATAAAAATCTGGAGGTCAAGTATGATTTCAACATTTAAAAAATGGGCATAAAAAATAAATGGAAGGAAACGTACCAACATGACTTCCTTGATGGGGTTTTTATTTGCTCCTGTGGTTTCTCGGTATTCAATATGTTACATGAGATATTAAAATATTTTTCCTTTTTATTTATATGTAATTAAAAAATTTTAATTTCTATGGAAGAACATGCACTCATTTTGAAATAAGAAAACGTTTTGGCTTTCCATTTGTTTTCAGGATTCAAAATGTTTTCTTTTGAATTAAACAAATAGAGGTTCACAAACAAAACTGCTACACCTAATCCAATTGAGACTTTTTCTTGAGGAGAAATGTTTACTCCAAATCCTTGTATTCATTCGACTGTTCTAAATATATATATTTATATATATATATAAATGGATATATATATATATAGTGGATATATATATCTATATATCCACTAGGTTTCAGGTCTGGAACTAGGTTCTAGGAATAAGGCAGTAAACACAGCCAGTATTGCCTTTGCTTCCCGATAGTGGGGATAGTTAATTATAAATCTAATAACAAAATTTAAATAAGCAAAATGTTCAGAGGTTGAAAAGGTAGCATGGGGCAGGGACCTAGAGCACTGTCCTTATCAGACCATGTACCAGGTATGATGTTTCCAGGAAGGTGACTTTGTGAAGCTGGAGAAAATGTTTCACTGATTAATCATTTCTAAATCCAAAAAAAGGCCTGAAAATTTACCTACCTGTGTTACCCCAGGATGGATAAATAGTTATATGGCCAGATACTGCTTCAGTTCCAGGGTTAACATATCTCAAAACAGCACGAAACAAAGAGAGGCTTGATTCCCCCACATTCAACATGATCCTTACTTCATTCTGAAAAATACCAAAGGCCATAAATAGACAAGACAACTGGTTTAAAGAAATGCTAGCCAAATAGTGATTATTCGAGTTTCACCACTAGGCTTGTTGTGTATACACACACACATACATGTAAATACACAATATCAATTCAACAAGCACCAAGTAACCAACTCTGCGGAAGATGGAAATAGGCAGGCCTAATGATAAATTTAAGTCTGTTGCAATTAAAGTTAGAGTGAAAATGCAATCCCTCAGCAACTGAAATCCTCTTTTGACTTTTTTTAATCAGGCAGACAGAGTAGAACACAGATGGACTACTTAGGGAAAGCCCAGTGACAGGCAACCACCGCTGGCTGGGAGAAATAAAAAGTTGAAAGAGAAAGAAAGTAGTCACTCCATGGAGAGACTACTCCAGGGTCCACTTCTCATACATAAAATTCTAAATGGTCGTAGAAACAAACGGTGGCCGAGAATGAGTTATAGATCCCAAATACATTAGTGATGAAATTTGGATGTAACTGAAATATGCCTGCTAATTTGAATTTATCTCAATCCCTATCCAAAAAGAATGTGGGTGGGGGTGGGGAGGCACTCTTGTTGGTCCCCAGAGCCCTGGTGCTCACACAATGCTCTATAAGTGTTGCCGTGGCATGATCTTAAAGGAAAGAGTAGACTATTTTAATTCTGAACTGCAGACTGCATGTTCAAATCCAGCTGTGGCCCAAGGAAGGTACATAAGATTTGGAAATTTCCAAATTATTGGTTCTTTCGGTCTCTTCCCCAGCTCCTTTGGTTAATATGGAGGTGATTTTTGTTGAACAAGACATCTGTGACAATAAAGACTGACTCTGGGTGGGCTCCCTGCTCTGGGAGCAGGAGCTGCCGCCAGCTCACACTGAGGAGGAACTCCAGCTGGCCCTCTCCATTGGATCAACTTCATCTTCAAGTGTTAGTTCCAAGTTGGAAAATAAAAATGCAAAATTGTATTAGGAGCTGTGTAAAGTTACTATTGGTTCAAGGAACACCATCAAAGTCCTCTGGTTAAAAATTCAGAAAATTCATCAATAGAAATTCATTCCTTTGTGTTAACCAGCTCTTTTTTTAAACTCTAAACACCTGAGGGAATGTATATACCTTGACTGGGCTCTCACATCCTGTTATGACTCAATGGAATCCACTGCTTTTTTTCTGAATAATAAAGTAAAATCAGGGAATTAAGGAACTGAACTGCTGTATTTGGGGAGAAGGAGAAAACAGTGAGCTGTCTTCAGATCCTAGGTATTATTTGAGAAAGGCAGCCTGGATGAGGATTTGGCCAGGCAAGAAGCAGCATTAGAATCAGTGGGAATCCCAAGGAAACTGAGAACCAGTCCCAATTTTCCCAAGGGCTGAATGAGAGAAATAGCAAGTACTGGTTCTGGCTCTGCTAAGGACATAGATTGGGTTACCATGGTCATTATTTTGCCTCTTTTATTCTGAATTTCTCCACTGAGAAACCACAGCTTGAAGAGACATCACCTCAAAGAGAAATTCTGAGACAAAACCACTCAAATGACTATACAGAAATTTTTCATTATATATATTAAGTTCTAAAAATAAACAAAATGTAAATTCCTTAGTTATTCCAATACAAAGCCAAGAGAGATAGATACAGTAAAAAATAATGAAGGAGAAATGTGAGAAAAAATAAAATAGCACTGACTAAAAATCCTAATTTATCTTAGTTTCTATTTACATACTATTTCAGAGCTTTAAAAAGAAAAAAAAAGAAAAAGGAAAAAGAGAAAACATTGGTTGAAAATTAGTATCACAAACTTTATTGAAATATTTAAGTCAACTTATTTTTATTCTCCACAAATGACTTTAAAGAAAAATGTCTCTCATAATAAAATAGAGCCTAATCTTGTTTGGGAAATTTCTTATAAAAAGTCTCCAGAGATAAGCACTATTTTTCTTTAATCCCTTCATTTTCTGATTTGGTGACCAAATTAAAGTAACAATAAACTGTGAAATTGATATAGATGCTTATCAGCTCAAATCCAACCCTAGCTAAGGCCCAATTCATATTCTAGAGAAAAAGAATCTTAGAATCAGTTTTGGGGACAGTTCACCTTTTAGGGGGACTCAATGAGTGTGCTGTGGGTAAGTACATGGGCTACTCTGCCATGAAGCTGCTTCCTACTGACTACATACCTGTATGGAGGTCATCTGAGCATATCCTCTCCAGCTAAACTTAGGAAACTCCAGGGAATCATATCCAAATCGAAGTTCTCTTCCATTAGGTGTAGTGCCATCTTCAATCTCATACTTCATATGATGCAAATCCGGGAAATAGTAGTTACTTTCTGGTCTTTTATAAATAAAAAGTAAACATTGATACAGCAAGTTGGGTTAACTGATCATCTAAATATCCTTTAATCACAATAGCTACCGCTAAAAGAAGTTCCACCAAATTGACAGTACAATAAATAAGAACAAATGAGAGGAGCTCCTCGATTTTTTCTCTAAATTATTGCTTTCACTCATGTAAACATTCACATAAAACACCCAACACTTAATCATTCCAAGCAGTAAAATGAGAAAATCATTTAGTATGACCCATAGCGGTAGCATCCTTTAAAATGTTCTAAATTATTGCAAAGTCAAATTAGGTTATTTGCTATAAATTCATTCATTCATTCATGTATGTAATAATATTCACTCATTACACAAATATTAATACCTATATGCCAGAAACTGTTGCTAAGCAACATAGATATAATAGTGAACATGACACAAACTATTTCATATGCTAAGTTTACAAATTTTATATATATATATATATTTACAAATTTTATATATATATATATATATATATAATCAGAATAACTTTTCTATGCCTTGTTTTCTCTTAAACTTTATGCCTATAAATGGATTGTTTTCAAGAGTCCAATAATGGCAATCACAGAGAAGGAGCAAAAATATTCCGACACTTGCATTATATTTTATATTCAAGCTACTTGAAGCTTTTCAAAATGGCACAGATGGACAATTGAGTCACCAACTAATAACAGATAGTGGATATAAAGCCATAAAAATGATTTAGTAAAAGCAAATAAAAGGGCATGCTCCTATATTGCAAGCAAAATTAGGAATGTTTACAATTTTTCTGGAAGTAATTGCAAAGATCTTTAAAAATGTTCATACTCACTGACATAGTAATTCTATTTCCAAGAATATATTCTAAAGAATGATTTTACATGTAGTGTCAAATAATTAACATAAAAGAATGTTTATGTTAGTTAAAACTTGGAAACATAAATGTTGTCTTTGTACAAAAATGTGCAAAAATTATTTAAAAATTAACCCATTTCCCGTTTGCCCCGAGAATACTCACTGGCGGCACTTCTAGCTGCGGCGCTTACCCTGAGATAACCCGCAGATTACAGTCCTAACCTCAACCCCAAAGTTTGACACAAAATAACTCGCTTTTATTATTACTTTCGCATCTCTCTAGTATATGGATAGTTTTTGGAAACAAGTGACATCATTCTATTTATAGCTTTTGGGTTTTAGTAGAGGTATTTCCATTTACAAAATAAGGTAATTCTTGATTGCTGAAAATATCAAATCCTAGGAAACGTAGCATTCCCATCCATGATGTTAACATCATTCTTGAGCAGTTGTTAGGGAAGATTCATTTGATGAATCCAATTTATGTACACATTTCTGTTACTTTAGAATTAGAGACAAGTTCTGTTTAGAAATAATTCTAAGAATAGTTTTTATATTTTATTTCACATTGAAAAACAGATTTGCTTCCGTCTCAAAGAGTATGTTTATGTAAAATTACATTAACACTGGAAGTGAGCTGTACTTTTTTTCTAAATGGAAATGGGTTAAAGAAATTATAAAGTGTTATATAACCATTGTTTTTAAAAACTAATAATAAAGCAAATGTTTATAATATGTGAAAAATTGATACAAATTATATGAAAAATATAATACTGATTTCTATTAATAAATAAAGCCTAGAAAAAATATACAAAATATATTAAAAAGGGTTTTCTCTGGGTGTCTGGATGAAGATTATTCTTTGCCCTTTTACTTTCATATACTTACAAAAATTTTGTAATAAACATCATTATATTTGTTATCACAAAGTTATTTAGAAAACAAAGTGAATGTGAACACTTTCTAAACTTGTAAGAAAAATTAAAAATGCTCAGATAAAATCCTAAACATTGGGGAGGCATTTAGAACATAAGGATGCTAGATTTACCAACCTGGAAAAAAGTTGCTATGGTATCCATGTTTCTTTTATTTCAGTTACCATTTATCACTAAATCAAAAGACATGTTCTAAATTTCCTACATATGTATTGGCCATATGTAAAATGTAAATATATTTGCCTCAGGCTGGGCAATTTAATTCCTATTCACTTGCATTACCTCCAAATTAGTCAATCACCTACATTACTGGAAGGAGAAAAAACTTATGGTGGGAAGTAGGGGAAAAGCTCACTTTATTAACCAAAGGGTGGAAAGAGATAATACATTGGTGGACAAAGTCTCTGAACCTATTTACGAAGTTCCTCTGGCCCATCGTGAGCCTGGCTAGTCTGCAGGAAACCAAGTGCACAAATGTGTCCACCTTCACACATATTTCTTACTACATGGCCGAGCAGTGACTGCCACTTAGAAATGCTTGAAGAAAACAAAGTTGGGTTGCTCTGACTTAGAATTTAAATGCTGGAAACATGGAGAGAAAGGAGAGAAGCACCATACTAAATATGAACAATTTAGCTTAACTACATAAGTTCTTTTTAATCTGTTGATAATGCAGAAATAGTGAAGGTACTTGAGATTTAGAAGAAGCTGCATTTTGTAGAGTTTCCAATGTATGATGAAAAGGTCAAAATATTAAAAACTAGTTTTTTCTTTCTTCTACTGAGGGAAAATTATGGATGGATTGTGGTTTCAAATATATATATAAATATATATATATATATATATATATATATATATATTTATTTATTTATTTATATATTTTATAAATTGCTAAGTATGACAGGATGAAGAGACAGTATGGTGCCATATTTGCTATAGCCTCTCTCAGTCTCTACTTTGCTCCCTTATTCCTACAGTTCATTTTAATTTGCTTCTGTGTGAGATGAGGAACTTTGTTCCACTTATAAAGTTTTCTTATCCATCCCCCAACCCCCGCCTCCTGCCGCCAATTTTGCTATGTATACCACACTTAGCGTCTTCAGGCCCTCACTCATGGGTCCCAAAAGAGAAAGAGGACCTGAATCTCCTTGGTCCAGGAGCCCACCAGGCTACTCCATGCTGTAACTTTTACATGGAGGTTTAGCCATGGGAACCCATCTCATGCATCCAGCTCTAGTCTCTCCCACCTGGCTTTATGAACCTGTGGGAACTTTCTAGTAAGCCACTCCATGACCTACAAAGTGGAACAGTTTTTAAGGACAACCCTATCTCCTGTCTTAATTGGACTCACTGACAAGTCTCCAGATTTCAAATGACAGTACAGCTCCATCTGCCTTGTCGACTTAGGACTGCTTCTCTCCTCACCAGAATCATCAGCACCGACAGGACTCTATGAGAGTAGCTTCCACAACATTTCTGTGGGAAGAAACCTGCCTGAAGACTCACCGCTGACACGCCTTCCCCACGACATGCTCTCGGCACTGACATACTCCAGAGGGACTACTGCACATAGGGGTGATCGCTCCGCCAATGTCACACTGACAGCCTGGAAGTCAAGAAACATCAGTGGTCACACATCAAAGCATCTCCACGTGGGATGCTTTCCCTGCCTCTAGAAGAAATGGGAATCAGCAAGCCCTGGTTTGAGCACCATGCCTTATTTTCCCTGCCACATCTTATATCCAGCAGGTGTTTGAAATATGTACAGACCTCCCAAACCAAGATAGCATGTCCCCCCAAAAGCACACTTGTAAGTTGGAGGTGTACTTTAAGGCCAGCTCCAGCAATGTTGTCCAAGGTAAGGGGACAGTAGCCCAGGAGCTAAAAATGATTTAGCAACACAATACTGTTATAAACAATGTGTGCTAAGGAGAGGTTGTGAGATATGCAAAGCAGCCTTGTGGGGCAACCATTCCTGCAGTTTTATTATTTAACACAATATTAACTCTAAAACTCTGTGTGAGTTTTTGATACTACAAAATATATCTTTAAAATTACAAAGCCTTGATGTTATTTATAATGACTCCCTCATCCTAATTATGTTTTTTTTATATAATTAAACCAACAGTGTGCAGAAGAGAAGTAGAAGCAGCTCAAATTGCAATTTATTACTAGTTATAGATTAATATTTGGCCCAATTCTCTGGACAAAATATTTCAGTCCCATCCCATCAGAATGTCTGCATGAAGAAAATGAACTCAGAAGAACGTTTATCCTGATAGGCTTTGTCCATCAACACTCTCACTTTACTCAGGGCCCACTGGAAGTATTTACCTTGACACCCAAAGTAATTGCTCTTTTCCAAAGCAAAATATCCATCTTCACATGTGTCACAGGAATCACCACTGACATGGGACTTACAATGACAGTCACCATCTCTCTGCAGAATGATGAACCAGATGACAAAATTGGATTAAGATTACAGAATTCACTAAGCTTCAAGATTTAAAACTGGCTTATTGTATCGCTTTTTGGCCTTTTGGCTAAGATCAAGTGTAAAACTGGCTTATTATGTAATATAAAACAGTGAAGCCAGGATCTGAAAACTTCCAAAAAGATTACCATGCACTGTACAATTACAGAAGCAATAATACCCTCCCACAGAAACTCCACAGTTAATTTCTGTGACATTCTACTGGTATATGATATATCAGCTCACGTTACCTGCCCACACTCCCCAATTCCGCTCACTGTTCCCGCCACATTGCACTGGCATTCTGTGAAGATAATAGAGCATCTTTGGACCAAGGTTACACAAAGGACAGTTCCCTGGCACTGGGAACATCACACACCAGCAATATTACACGTGCAGTCACATCCTAGCATGCTTCAGCAGAATTCCAGTTTGCACTGTTGCAAAGCCTAAAATTGGATTGCTTTCTGTAGTCATCAGAACAGCCAGATCAGTACCATCTACCTACGAGGAGCAATGGCAAGTTTATGATCACTCTAAGACAAGCTGCAACATCATGGAATTTTTAAATGATTCTAATGTTAATGTCATTTCTGATATGCTTATATGAAAATATACTCTTATTTAAGGATATTCACTCCACCTAGCCACCTTTAGCTTGGCATTTTTGAGTCCTATCCTGCCTTCACTCTATGCATAAAATAAAATAAAATAAAATCAGAAAGAGATTATAAAAACAAGGCAGTAAAAAAAACATTTATCAAGTAGTTGCCTTCACAACCAACACAATACATATTGAAACAGGACAAATCCCTTACTGAGATTTTGAAAATAATGGTTCTGCCAAAAGTGAGGAAATATCAAAATATTTACATAAATTTTCAGACAAACTGAACTGGTCAAATAAATAGCTCTCTTGTGAGTTTAGTTACTGAGGTAAGAGAAAATTATCAAGAAGCTACAATATAGTAAATTATTATGTATAAGAAACTTTACCTGAACATCCATTAGGGTTTTCTTTGGCCAGATTCCAATATAATGGCTTGCAGATGCTGCAAGTAGGACTTTCAACTTGAAGCTTGCACTGGCAATATCCCTTATAAAGAAAATCAAACTAACATTTGACATCTTGGAATTAAGATATTTTTTCAAACATTTGTTCTGAACAATGCTTGTCACAGAAATATATTTGAATCATGAAAAGTAAATTAAAGATATTTGGGGGAATAAAAGTACTGGGTTGATTTCAACAGTCTGCTTATTGCTTTCATTTTATTATTGATTTATTTGTTAAACATATAATGCATATTTCTGGTTAAAACAAAATTGGAAAATACAGAAAAAGAAAAATTAAACAATCACTCTGATTTATAACATTGTCATTTTTTATTCTGGTACAGCCTAGACTATAAATTTAAATGGAAAAAAGAGCTGAATATTTAACATGATGAGAATCAGTAGAAAATTACGTTTATCTGAAGGTGTTTTGTGCTATGCAAGAGTCAGACCTTGCTTAAACATCACCAAGACTTATGGCAGGGATGCAGAACCTTTCTCCTATGTCCCTCCAGTGCCTAAAGATCCAGCTTCTCCGGGCTCTGAGGCCAAAATGACATAATTTCTAAAGTGCTTTGAAAACTGATCAGAATACCATAGCATTATGCTTGGAGTAATATCCAATAAATTGCAATTGCTTTGTACACAGACAGCTTTATTTAATGTGAAATTGGCCTTTGATTTTCTTAATTTTAATTATTTATGTCAGGCTTATGTGTAAGGCTCTAGGGTGGCTGTGCCCTCAGAATAACCAACAATAAGAGTTAAACTCTTGGACTCTAGAATTTGAGATTTAAATAAACCTTATTCTTTTGTTTTTGAAAAAAACACACAATATCACATACACACTTTGAAAACAAGCAATGACCTCTTTAAGCAATTTGTCCTCAGATTCTATATTAATTTATTTTTAATTTCAGGAAGTTCCCAAACATGTTAGTCTTTAAAATATATCAGAATAATAGTTAGAATGTTAACCTTTTTATAATTCTTCACTTACCAAACTGGAGTCCAGGGTACCAGATAGGTCACAGGAACTGCTAGAGCCTGCATATGATTCAGAAATAATTCAAATGTCTGGAGTTTTAATGTTTATTTATTTGTCTCTTCATTTGTTTTGATGTTTCTAGTTTTAAAAGTTATACTTGTTTTTAAAAATAGTGCATCTTTATTAATATTTTTTGATAGATGAGTGGCAGAGATTTGGCATGTAATTCACAAAAAGGAACCCCAAGTTACATCTATGGTCCTTAATACCCAAATCACCTCTTTAGCCCCTGAACAACTGTAGTCCCCACCTACTATTAAAAGGTCGTTTCTAACTGATGATGGAGAAGACTGGGAAAGAAGGCTCAAATTTTTAGCATCCTTAGGACTGTCCAGAAGAGGGCAATATTGTATCAAGAGTTTTCATAATTGTCCCATTAAAAAAATTTTAAAGTATTTGTAAGTACATTTTTTAGTTAACCAAGAATTCTCTAAATATCACAACCCACTTGTTCCTCACCTGTACTAAAATTTCTAAAATTAATTAATTTGCTTTCCTGTAGTAGTCAATATAGTATAATAAGCCCAATATAATCTTTCTTCAATAAGTTGGGATCTTACCATGTCTCAGTATTACTATTATGCAGCATTAGAAATGAAGAGAGGCTGGGTAAGACTGCTGAGCCTGGTTTTTCCAAAAATTTAAATAAACTCTTATTATGATTTCATTTTCTTACAAGTTATTCCTTAGACTTTTTGCCTTTATTGTCTCCTCTTGGTCTATTTCAGCTTCTTCCTTGATGATATGCATATTTATTCTCATTCTCTCTCTCTCTGTTTTTTTTTTTTTAGCTTGTTTTGTTTTGTTTTTTTGTTTGTGTTTTGATGTTCCCTTGCTTTCTTCTGTGATAGTCAAAACAACCTTCCTGTTCTTTGCTCTTTTCCAACCTGGCCACACCCAGCCTTTGGCTCCTCTCCAGGCTGACCGGTGATGGCATCTAGCTGTGGAGAAACTGTGGTGGCTGCCTCGCCCCTCTTCCCACTGCCACAGCCCCTCCCACAACACTCTCTTCCACTCTCCACCTGTAGAGGCGTGCAGACCCCACTCCAGACAGCCTTGTACTCGGGACCATCAGGCCTTCTCAAGGCGAGCAGCCCCTCTGACTGCTGGCTCCAATTTCCACCAGCAAGAAAACCTGGTGCCTTGAGGATTCTGGTGAGTAAGGTTCAGCCTTTCACAAACACCTCTTCTTAACAGAGAGAGAATCCTCTGCAAGTTATAGTCAAAAGCTAATCACCACTAGAGGCTGCACTCACCTAGAGCACAGTGACACTCGTGGGCACCTTATGTCCATGACCCTGGCCACAGAGCATGCAGACTCAATTTTTTGTAACAGGGGAAGGATTAGTACTATCAGCTCATGACAGTGTTTCCTCCTTGGCTCATTCTTTTCAAACCAAATAGACTCTGGTTCACCCCACTCCCTTGCCCCTCATACCTATGCTGATGTGTGATGACATAATCTCCCAGGAGGCAGATGGCAAGCAAGGAGAGCAGGACAGAAACCCAGCAAAGGTCCTGCTCAGCCTGCCCAGAAAAAGACCTATTGGAACACCCTCTGGGGATTATGGAGTGGTCAACAACAACGACATAGCCCAGACTCAGAGAAACTATAGGATGCCTTGGGACGGGGGACAAGGAACACTAGGCTTAGCCAAAAGTGGTCACCTTTGCCACACTGCTATAGAAAATTTACATGAAAATCAAGAAACACAAATTTGTAACACATGGAAATTTTTGTTTTTTAATTCTAGGAATAAATCATTTCTGCATTCCTTTGAGCACTTAAGTTGGGAAGGAACCAGGCAGATTAGGATCAAAAATGTAGGATCAAACAGTGATTGATCTGTGGGCAGTTGTAGGCTGCTCTGAGAGGCTAGCTGCACACAGTTCACAGAGGAACTCCCTCAACATCCCCGTCCCCCGGCATCCTGACGTCTTCCCTACCTTGGCATTGGGGGAAATCATAGGCTCCTGAGAGGCACCTGTCACACCGCTGTCCTGTAATCCCTGGCCGGCATTCACACTGTCCAGTCACTGGGTTGCAGGGTGTCTGGTAGGAGCCAAGGGCTGAACACTGGCAGGCTGAATGAAAAGACCTCAGTCAGACACAGGGCAGCAGGGTACGGGACCAGGATAAGGGCACAGGGGCAGGGCCGGAAAGACCCAAGTGCAAGTTCCAGCTCCACCTCTTATTAGACCTGGAACCTGAAACAAGTCGATCAAATGCTCTAAACCTGTTTCCCCTTCCTTAAATGGGTGTAATACTAGCATCTCCTTGACAAGCTTGTTGCCAGGATTAAATAAGATTAAATATGAGACTGGGGACAATGCCTGTCTCATAGTGAGGACTCGATGAAACTTTTAAGTTTTTTTTGTTTCGTTTTGTTTTGTTGCTGTTGTTAATTCAACATTCAGCAAAACTGGCTGGTCATGAACGAAGGCTATTGGAATGCTTCTTGCATCCAGTAACTGGTGCTCGTCAGAATAGGATGGACGGAGGGAACAACCAATGGGAGATGCGACTCATTGGAGGGGCCACATCAACTCCACATCCCACTGGGGATCAAGAGCAAACTATTCTAGTCCAGACGGGTCTCCAACTGTCCCCCCATTTTCCCCTGTTCACATCTCTTCATACCTGATCGCTCAAGTTCTGGTATAGATGAATCATCATGAAAAAAAGTTAGGAATGGATAGAAAAAGCATCCCAGTTTCCTTTTTTCCAGTCAAGTATGGTAATTAAACATGCGTGGATAAAGAAAACAGATCCTAGCCATTCTCCTCTCTGCTCCCTTCCCATTGGGTCAGGTTCCTACCAGTTACTGTGTGGCTAACCTCCTACAAGCCTGCAGTTACTCAGTAATGCTCCCATTTCACTGCAAGGACCCTGCTTACGGGAATGATGAGCTGTGGAGATGGGCTACTGATTTTCTGAGCTGGATGGTTTCCCACTTTAAGAACTGAAAGGAACAGGAGAGATTGTCTCCTTGGGTTCCACTATCACATAATGAAGTTCAGAAGTTAAGTGACATTTCCAAGGTCATGAATTAGTCTGTAGTAAAGGGCTTCAGTCTCTGTGGCAGACATATCTGGATTCAAGTACCAGCTCTGCCACTTAGCTGTGTAATCATAGGCAAGTGGCTTAGTCTCCCTAAGACTCAGTTTCATCTTCTGAAAACTAGAGCTGTTGAAAGTCTCTACCTGATGAAGTCATTAGAGAATAACCAGTGACAAGGTATGAAAAGCATTGAGCACGATGCTCAACATAGAGAAAGTGCTCAGTAAGTGTTCGCTCTTATTTACATTATTATTGTGATCACCCAAGTGCCCGGTGCCTGGAGAGGTGCTCGGCACACAGCCTCACGCTGCATTAATGGGAATCGATGGGTTAGTATTCTGGACTTCCAAATTTATGCTCAGTGTATGCAGTAAAAATATATATATGTACAACCTTGTTTGCAAGGTTTTAAAAATTCCACACAATTGTTGAAGTCTTGGGGAAAAAAAGACTCATGAGGTAAAAAAGTGGCAATTCTAGTTATTTATTTGCAAGTGTCCTTAGGATCTAGAAAGCTCCACACCACTAAGCCTTGGAGCACAGAGCTCCAACGTGGATGAGACCATGCCATTTTCATTCTCTTTGACAGGACTCTCCCCAGACCCAGGTGTGGCAAGTTACTCTGGCGGTGCTTTTCAGAATAGCGATAATGGTAGCAAATGCTACCCGAGTTGTCATTGAAATCATAAACATTCACGAATAGAGGGACACTTAGCTAGTTTTCTTATTTACAGATTGCCTAGGACTTTGATGGGCTATGTGACTTGTCCAGAGGGCAAAGTTAGGAGGTGACAGACCCAGGGAGTTTACCACCACACCTCCCTATCATATATTCATCCATCCAGTAGACTTTGATTAAAGGATTCCTATATTCAGTGGAACTGTGACTAGGTTTGGGGTGGTGATAAATGTAAAAAACACATTTTCTGACATCAGAGGACTAAAAATTCAGGAGAGGTGCTAGAGAATTTATGAAGGTAGTATGAAACACCCCCCCTTACGATGCCCCAAACCCCAACAAAAAAACTTTAATAAGAGTGATGAAGAAACATGCTATTGCCACTCAGCCGGCTCTTGGCAGACAGCAGGACGGGGACTCAGATCTGCTGCTGACTGGGCAGTGTTCTTTCATGGTTCCTGTCAGACCTGACTGCAGCATTCAAGTCCATACCAATGACTGAAGAAATGGTCTTTGGGCTCTGTGATGGTTAATTTTATGTGTCAACTTGGTTAGGTTATGGGGCTCAGATATTTGGTCAACATCAATCTAGATGTTGTGAAGGTGTTTTTGTTTTTGTTTTTGTTTTTTAATTTTTCCCCAGCTTTATTGAAATATAATAGACAATTAGTTGCTCATATTTATCTTGTACAATTCAATGAGTTTTTCCTTCAATTATAGTTGGCTTACAATAATATAGCAGTTTCAGTTATATAGCATAGTGATCAGAGATCCACATAACTCACAAAGCGATCTGGTTTTTAAATGTGATTAACATTTAAGCCAGTTGACCATGAGTAAAGTAGATTACTCTCCACACTATAAGTGAGTGTCATGAGGTCTCCAGGAAGAAAGCATTTTGCCTCCAGACTGCCCTGGGACTCAGCTCTTCCCTGGGTCTCCAGCCTGTGGGCCTATGCTGTAGATTTTGGACTTGCCAGCCCCCACATCACATGAGCCAATTCCTTAAAATAAATCTCTCTCTCTCTCCACACACACACACACACACACACACACACACACACACACACACACTCTCTCTCTCTCTCTCTCTCTCTCTCTCTCTCTCTCTCTCTCTCTCTCTCTCTCTCTCTCTCTCTCTCTCTCTCTCTCTCTCTCTCTCTCTCTCTCTCTCTCTCTCTCTCTCGGTTCTGTTTTTCTGAAGAAGCTAATACAGGCTATTTCTGCAATTTCTGCCATAAAGGAAAGTGAATGCAGAGAGGAAGGCACTCATGCAGGCAGAGAAATAGCTTAGCTGTAGGAGCTGGAACACAGTGGTGGCATCTCTGGCCAGTATAATGTAGGTGACATTGACACTGGCCCCTAGGGCCACAGGGGCTGTCCCAGGAGCCTCACGAAAGGCAGTTATACTCCAGAGGTGAAAACAAAGAGTTAGACTTAAATGCAGGTACATTGTTTTAAATTGTGATTTACTCAATCTGGCATCATCCTTCTCATTTCAATCCAGCTGTCAGTGAAAACCTGCCAAATTCCAAACCCAAATCCCAATATTGGCAGCCCTTTTCTCACTCTTGGAAATACTATAAGACTTTACAAATATTTTAATTCTGTTCTTTGTTTTGGTCCAGGTCCTTTGAAGCTTCTGGAGTATTTTTCTTCTCTTCTACTCCTCATTGTCTCTGTCTTAAGACCTGTCACCATGACCCAAAGAATATAAAAAATAATGATAAAAAGGTCCAAGGTGACAGGGAGTTTGCCCCACTGTGTTTCCCAGTGTTTCCTAGCATCAAGCACAGTCTTGACCCCTAGTACATTCCAAATGATATTTGTTAAATGAAAGAATAAGCAACTATTGAAATCCTTCTATGGGTCTACCCTGTTTAGGTTCTTAATATGTATTCTCTCACTGATTCTTGCAATGCTGCTATCAGGCAGGTACTTCTCTGAGAAACATCATCCTCTTCTCTATCCATAAATGCATAGGTGAGCAACACCATATGGACCACATATAAATTACAAGGTAAACAAAGCTCAATATTGTTTCAGGGATGCTCTTACTGCCCATGATTTGGAGTTTCTCCCTCCATGAAAATGCAGGCTAGCACCTTCTTTAGTCAAAGCCACGAAGCCAACAATCAATTCCATGTTACTTACCATCATCCACCTCTCTAGTTAACTGGGCTTAGGGTAGATTAAATCTACAGAAAATCCTAAGGCTTCTTCCAACCAATCACCTCAATGTTCTCCTAGACAAAAGGTGAGTTACAAAGTGAAGGGCCAGTTTAAGGCAAAATTGTACAGAACTTAGTTTTAGACTCCCCCTCATGCCTAGCCCTATGTGTTCTATTTTCTCCCTTGGAAAGTCTAGGAGAGCTCTCTCAAAAGCATCTCAGGCTAGAAACCTTCCCTGAAGCTCCATTCACCACCAGCATTTGTCCTCTTCTCTTGGCTGGTTTGTCAGATTCAGGAGAAAATGCTGACAGGTAGTAGGAGGTGAATCTTAGACTAGCAACATATTTGTAGGAGTTTTCTAAGAAAAGACCTGTCACCCCGACCCAAAGACTCCACTAGGGACATTTATGGGCCCTAGCTCAGGGGTCAATGTGGCCATGTGTCAGATCAACATTGGAGAAGTTGGGGGCAGCTACACTTCACCCACCTTCAGATCCTAGTCATGGGAGGATTGCTTGTTCCCACATTCCCACTCTCTGAGCCTCTGTTCTAGAAAATTGCACCAACAATGGCAGGGAGAAGAGAGGGAAGAGGTCGAAGTAAAAAATGAAGGAGAGGGAGAGAGAAAGAAAAGAAAGGAGGACATGGGAGGAGGAGAAGGGAAGAGTAACACCCCCACACACATGACTGTTGGCCAAGAGAGCACAGTTGTATTCTGTGGTTGAAGATAAAGAGCCGAACCAGACATCAACCAAAATATAAATTATAAATACATATAGATAGTTCTCCAATGTGGCCTCATCTCAACAATTTGATTTGCACCTATAAGAAAGTACAGGGCACTTTAGTGAGTCAAAATTAAAAGGAGAATACAGCATTGTACTAAGAGAAATCTGGAGTAAATTAAGTTAATGCAAAACATGAATGTAGGACTGCAGTTGGCAAGAACAACTTAGAAGAGTTTTAAAATTCCCTTCCAAGAAGATTTTTAAAATCTTTGAAGCAATACAGAGCAAAGCTATAAGACTGTTTTTTGGCTAGAATATAACAAACCATTTGATGTAGCATTTGGGGCCATGTTGATTTGATTCTAAAATTCATTGGCCCAAGCAATCGCCTTCATCTAAAATATAGTAAATTAAAAGGTTGGGTGGGACCTTGATGCTAGACCAAGTTCAAATTTCAGTGAGCCTGAGCTTCAGCCACTAGCCTCAAAGTCATCTTCCAAGAGTAAAATTTTGAGATCACGAAAGCTTTTAGAAAAAGGCAAGAACAAGAGGAGAGAGGACTGCATTGACAGTAAGTTGGAACATCCCAATCTCTTCTAGAACCTCGAGGCTCAAATCTGGCACAACAAACTGCGGGATTCACCTCTAGACACACCAGGAATGAGGCAGACAGTGAGTGCATTTCTTGCAAAGCTCAGAAAACAACTCTAAGGATGTGGCAGGCTTCTCCAAGGCTGGATGTGCTGTGGCAAGGCCCACTAAGACAGGACTTGAGGTGACCTGCCTCCGCACTTGAATCCCAAAGCCTGAAGCTGAGGAAAAGGTGGAAAACAAAGGAGAGCCCTGGAATTAAGGCACACAATGTACCTGCACCCTCTCTGCCTCCCTGCATGCGCCTTTCCCTCTACTTGAAGCACAAACAGAATCCAGCAGAGGCTGTGTCCACACATTCACCCAGGGAGCCTACGAGTGCCCACTGCTCTTTCTGGCCCCCTCTATGCAGTGGCTGTTGGCATATCCTCCCCCTCTCACGCTCCCCTGTTCCACCATCCGGCAGTTGAGGTCAGATGGCTTTGGCAGACCTTTGGAAGCAGAAGTCCAATTAATTCTACTGAAAATACAGCCAAGAAGATAAAGTCTTGTTTTGTTTTTGTTTTTGTTTTTAAGATCCTGACTCCAACCCCTTAACACAGGGAATACTGCATTATCTCTGTGCACAGTAGCTGGTTAGAGAGGTTTCCATGCCTCTTGGGAAGGAAATGCTATAGTTACACCTCAGAGGTTTTCCTAATCTCTCCTAGGATTGGTCATTTAGGGGAGTGAAATTTTTCAGATTGCTGAGAATTTTACTGACACACAGTTTGCCACCCTTTGTGGTTTATGGCACCCTGATTTTGCCGTGGGGAAACCACTCTTCCCCTCACTCTGTTCATGCTGTTCAGATGATGTTGACTCCACACCCAAGTCCACAGATATGGAGAGACTCAGGCTTAACTGTCAGAACACTGAATTCCACGGAGAGTGTGGGTGAGGGGGAATGTGAGCCAATCAAAGCCACACTTGCCCTGGAGGAATGCATACTATAATTTTCTCTGCTAGACTTGAACTTGGATTGATGACTGTATTAGTCGGCTCAGGTTGCCATAATGAAATATGGCAACTGGGTGGCTTCAAAAACAGGCATTTATTTTCTCCCAGTCATAGAGGTTAGGAGTCCAAGATCAAGGTGTCAGCCAATTCCTCTCTTTCTGGCTTGCAGACAGCTGCCTTTTGCTGTGTCCTCACATGGTAGAGAAATAGAGATAGAGATAGATAGAGGAGAGAGGGAGGGAGGGCATGAAAACTTCTTATAAGAACACTTAAAAGGACACTAATCCTATGGGATCACTGTTCTATTCTTCTACTACCTTGTTTAACCTTAATTTCATCCTTACTCCAAATACACTCACATTAGGGATTAGGGGTTCAGCATATGAATCTGAGGGGGGCACAATTCAAACCATAGCAATGTACATCTAAGAACTGTGGGCTACCTTCTTACCATCATCTAAGACCTAAGAATGAAGCTAATATACAAAATAACAGAGTTAAAAGATAGACCTGGCCACTAGTTTTTGTTTGTTTGTTTGTTTGTTTGTTTGTTTGTTATTAGTTTCAAGTATCCAGTACATTGGTTAGACATCTATATAGTTCTGCTGGCCACCAGTTTTTAAACCTCTGGATCTAATTGTTCATGAAACCAAATATATTTGGACTGTTCAATTATATCTAATAAATTCTTTTTGTATTAAACCAGTTTAGGTCAAATTTTCTGTCACATGAAACTACACAAACATAGCTGACTCTTTTAACATCAAGATGTTCTCATTTTAAAAGTAATCTTACTAAAATGTATTATATACCTTCCTTCCTTCTGAAGCACGTATTCAGACATAATTTAACCATGGCCTTATGATCCAGAACCACCATCACAGGGCTCGTATACTTATTCTAATAGTAGTACTCTTAGTACCCTCCTGAGTTGGGCAGGATTATTCCCTCTTCATTAAGTGGCCCCAGACTGCTGCACTTCTTCAATTTCACATCTGCTATTATGTTTCCTCCTTTACTGTCAGTGTCTTTCCTTAGCAACTTTCTCTCCCTTCTAATTTTGTTTCTAATTCACCACTGGTTTGGCTTGGAAAACAAATAATCAAACTTGAGAGAAGGCCTATGGGATTCTTTCAGCAGTGAAATGCATAGATGTTAGTGAACATCTTTTGGTGTGTGCTTTTGACTTTACAAAGGCAAGAGAGGGTTAAGGTATTTTACACTCAGTTCTCACTTTTGCTCCAGATATGTGAGCCAGTAACTCAATGCCAGCTGGGTGAGATAATACTCTTCTGCAGCTCAAACAGTGATTTTTTTAAAGAGGATAAAATGTTCAGAGCTTGGCATTTATTACATAAATTTATGCTTAAACAGGCCTAGCATTAAAAATGATCGCAGTTCCTAGAAATAGATCAGAATCATGGTGTTCCTTTCCGAAAACCATGGTAAATTAAGCCAACAGAGATGCAATTGAATATTATAGAACTAGTGTAATGAACAAGCACAACTCCTGCTATAGACTAAATCCCATGACCCTTTTGACCTTATTCACTGTGGGTAATTTCCCCCTGCACAAAGATGAAAACCCAGTAAATTCCAGAGCTTTCCAGCACGCTCTAACCTAAGATACAATCCTTAAGCCAAAACCCAGTTTAAGGTCTAACCTCCCCTCCCCAGTTCCAGCCTGATTCAGGACAAAAGCCCACAGTGGAAGGGATGGCAGTGGTGGTGGTGGTGACAGTCTGGGCATTCTTTCCACACTGTTGACTTCAACTTCACATCCATTCCAGAGTGGGGATGGTGGTGAGGGGTACTGGAGAAGGGCTAAAGGGAAACGGCTGTTCTTCTTGGACCAGCCCTGAAGACACCTGAAGCTCACTCTTCTTCCGAGGCAGCAGCTGTCTAGGGTGTCTTGGTGGTTCCCTGCTCTGTGCCTCCCTCCTGCCATTGCCCTGTCCTCAGTTATGGGTGCTTCTCTATTCCTGTTGCTGTGACTCTTTCCTCAGCCCACACTTTCCTCAGTTCCTGCATCACATATTAACCATGTCTTTTATTTTCTGTATTCTGATCCTTTGGTATCTTAGGGCCTTGCTGACCCTGGATGGAGTGCTCTTCCCACAGTTAGCCAATTCCTGTAGTGCCCAGAGAGTATATTTTTCCAATGAAAACCAGCCAATCCAGGGCTCACATCCCAACCACCTCTGCTATTGGTTGTCACACTCGGGGCCTCTATCCACATTCCTAATCACCACAAACAGGCACAACTCCTATGCCCCAGAGTCTGATGAAATTACTCAAACTAGCCAATCTTAAGCCTGCTCACTCTGCCTCAAACATTCCTTCTTGCAGAAACCACAATAAAGGCTTCTGCCCACAGTTCCTCTCTATCGCTGTGCCCTCTGACCAACCCTGATACTTCCTTACTGGCCCCCACAGCCAAGCACGCTCTCAGCTCTTAGACTCTATGAGTAACAAACTATCTTTCCATGGCAATTGTCTCCTGATCTATTAGGCTTACTAAACCTCAATTTTTCTATAACACACTATCTTTTAAAACAGGCATCTGGGCAGAAATGTCAGCTTCATTGGGTGAGGTCTGCTGGCACCTCTAGGTAAACAGAATCCAAAACACCTACCCAGCCTCTCTAGCACCGGGCCACAGAAACACCCATACTTCAGGCCATCCCCAACTCAGTGATACTCTCCCTGCTCTGACACCAAGCAATAGTCATCTAGCTCTCAGCTTCTGGATTTTCCAAGCTAAAGTCAGGCCCCAGGCACCTTGCCCACTTGAGGCATCCCTTGGAAGGTTTTTTATTAGATCTGAGGTGAGAGGTAAACTTACCCACCCTTCTCCTGGGGAAAGGTTTACAGCACAGTGTTCCCCAGAGTTGTCCACTTGCCTAGACTCTCTCCTCCACTCTCCTAACCTTACATTCCTTTGAGAGGCTCCAGTGTCACAAAAAAGGTCTGTAGGTAGCTCCTTTGAAAAATCTGCATATGGTAACTTGACCTTGGGATTTGGCATCTGTCATAGTTTAGGGCCAATACTTTTATTTAAACTTTTTTTTTTTTTAAAGAGTGACATGGGTGGTTTAAAAAATATTTCCCTTGTATCTGCTTTTAAATTGCAAGAAACATATTCTTTGATATCCATATCAAGAACCTGAGCTGATTCTCATCTGAAAGAGGGACTCCAATGACAAGGCAGATTATCACAGGCATTTACAAAATCCCAATTATCTTGTTATCTTTTCCCACTAAGGACCCCAAGCTGAATTTATTTACCAAATTCAAACATTTTGAAAAGATAATGTGTCTGCCACTTACATTTCTAGGTATCTTGTTGCTAAGGTCAGACTGGAGTCCCCACGCTTTTGAGTCAGGGGTGTGAAGATGACAGGATGTTGACATTTAAACCCTCCCTCCTTCTTGCTAGGTTGAAGGCAGAAGAGTAAGGATAAGATTATGGATTAAAGATTAAGCAAGGTATGCACCTCAAACTAGGTCCTTTATGTGTATCTCTTTGGTCCTTGTAGCTGCCCTATAGATAACGTGTAAAAGATAAGGCGATATGGTTTCTCACCACTTGAACAGATTTAGGAAGGAATTATCACTAGCATAGGAATATCTTCAGGTGAATTAGGGTTTATCAGATTACTGTTGCAATTTACTGAGCAACAGTTTTCAGGTGAAAGAAAGGTACTAAATTCACCTAAATGCTCCATTACTTCAGGCTGTAACTATTTGAAAGTCTGAAGCCACAAGGCCAAGGAGTAGACTAAAACAAAAGTGACAAACTACTCAAAATCACAGACAATGATCCTTCAAAGCTATTTAACACAATAGCTTTCAAACTTTTTTTTAGCCACATCCGCACTAATACATTTTACACAGCAATCCAATAAACACACACACAGATTGTATTCAAATCCTTGATCATTTTAAAATTAGATTGTCTTTTAATTATTGTGTTGTAAGAGTTTTTTATATATATTCTTGATACAGGTGCTTTATCAGATAGATGATTTGCAAATATTTTCTTTCATTCTCTGGGCTGTCTTTATACTTTCCTAATGATGTCCTTTAAAGCACCAAAGTTTTTCATTTTGATGAAGCCCAATATCTATTTTTTCTTTTATTGCTTGTGCTTTTGGTGCTAAATCTAAGAAACTATTGCCTAATCTAAGCTACAAAGATTTATATCTATGTTTCCTTCTAGGAGTTTTATAGTTTAGCTCTGACATTTAGGTTTTTGATTCATTTTGGCTTAATATTTGTGTATGGTATGAGGTAGGATTCATTAACATTTGTTGATATGGTTAGATTTACCTATGCTATATTGCATTTTGTTTTCTACATATCTCATGTTTTTGTTCCTCTGTTTCTCATTTATTTCCTTCTTTTATTAAATGAATATTTTCTAGTGTTTCATTTTACTTCCTTTAATGACTTTTTAATTTTTTTTTGAGTTATTGTTCTTGTGATTGCTCTGGACCTTACAAAATACATTTTATCAGAATCTGTTTCAGATTTATATTAACCCAATTCCTATGACATATATAAATCTTACTCCTATGTAGCTCCATTCCTTTCCCTTTTTTTGTATATTATTAATGTTATATCTTAAAACCCAACAATTATTATAATTATTAATTTATAAAATCTATGTATTTTTAAAAAGATGATAAAAGACAGCAAGTATATATTTACAGAGTGTCTTAATAAACTTTCTTATTTAGCCTTTCTGGAGCTCTTCATTTTTTCCCGTGGATTTAGTGTCATTTCTTTACTTCAGTACAGCTTTGTTCTCACCCATCTCCCTTGTGCTATCATTATTAAATAAATTACATTTCTGTATGTTATAGGCACAACAGTATATATGTATATGTATGTATACAGTCTTGTATAATTTCTTATAAAATAAGTAAAGATGAGAAATAATTTTGAAAAGATATGTAATTCTACTATCTTTTGTAATTACTTAATATTATGGACTGAATTGTGTTCCCCCAAAAACAAGAGTAGAATGTTCAAGCCTAACCTGCAATGTGAATGTTTGGAAATAGGATCTTTAAGGAGGTAATTAAGGTTAAATAAGGTCATAATGGTGGGGCTCTAATTTTCTAGGACAGGTGTCCTTATAAGAAAAGGAAGAGACACTAGAGATCTCTCTCTCTTTCTCTCCACATGCACAGAGGAAAGGTCATGTGAGGCTACAGGGAGAAGGCAGCTGTCTGTAAGCCAGGAAGAGAGTATCCACCAGAAATCAAATTTTCTGGTACTTTGGTCTTGGACTTCTAGCCACCAGAATGATGAGAAAATAAATGTCTGTTGTTTAAGTCACCTTGTCTGTGATACCTTATTATGGCAGCCCAAGTAGACAAACATATCTCCATAATTCCCTTATTTTTGCATGTGGATTCCAATTACTGTCTGAGGTCACTTGCTTTCAGCTTGAAGACATTTAATATTTCTCCTTTAATATTTCTTGTAAGGCAGGTCTGCTAGCTTTGATTTCTCTCAGTTTTTGTTAATAAGGGAATGCCTTTATTTTACCTTGATTTTGAAAGATCGTTTTGATAGCTATAAGATTCATAGTTGGCAATTTTTACTTTTGGTTCTTTTAATACATGCTCCCACTGACTTCTACCCTCCATCGTTTCAGATGAGAAGTCAGTTTATGTTCTAACTGGGGTTCCCTTGTATGTAGTGAGTCATTTTTCTTTTGCTGCTCTCAAGATTTTCTCCTTGTCTTTGACTTTCAACATTTAAACAATGATGTGTTTGGAGTTCATCAAAGTTCTTAGGTGTGTAGGTTGCTTTTCATCATATTTGGAGAGTTTTCTATCACTATTTCTTTGACTATTTGTCTAGCCTTTCTCTCCTCTCCTTCTGATATTCCCATTACACATATGTTGATGTACTTAATGGTGCCCCACATTTCCCCAAGGCTCTGTTCATTTCTCTTCATTCTTTTTCTCTCTGTTTTCCGGGCTAAATATTCTCTTAGATTCTATTAATCTGTCATCAAGTTTGCTGATTCTTCTGCCAGCTCAAATCTACTGTGGAATCCTTCTAGTGAAATTTTCATTCCAATTATACTTTTTAATTCCAGAATTTTTATTTGGTTCTTTTTAATAACTTCTACTTCTTCATTGATATTCTCCATTTGGTGAGACATTGTCATCATACCTTCCTTTAATTAATTAAGCATGATTTTCTTTAGTTCATAATAGCTATTTTGGTCTGCTAAGTTCACCATCTGAGCCCATTCGAAAACAACTTCTATTGTTCACTTTTTTCCTGTCTGGGTTGCACTTCCCTGTTTCTTTGCACATCTCATTTTTTTTTTTTTGAAAGCTGGACATTTTAGGTAATACATTGTAGAAACTCTGGCTACCATCACCAGGCCTGTTGTTATTGTTCACTTGGCTGGTTGTTTATGTGTTTAGTTACTTGGCCAAACTAATTCTGCTAAGTCTGTCTCTCCTGCCATGATCTGCCTACTGAGATTTTTTCCTTTTGTTTTTGTCTTCTAGCCTGGCTACCTCACCCCTAGGTCACACCTGGGTCAGTACAGCAATTTATTGGTCGAAGATGGCACTCAAACTTCCTTAACTAGTCAGATTTTTACCCTTTTTCATTGGATAAGTGTGTGGCTTGGAGGATGCTATCAGGGTTTAGGGAGTTTACATTTTGCCCCCTATGTTCAGCCAGAATGGTAACTTTGAAATTTCCATCTGTGATCACTGCTGAGAGGGCATTATACAGTTCTAAGTGGCCAGGAATAACTATATTACTGTTAAGCTTGACTCCCTAGGGGCTGCCCTGTGTCAGAGCAGCTTGTTCAGTCAATGTTTGGTTAAAGATTGTGCTTAAACCTCTTGTGCTAAGGAGGCTTCCATCCTATTGACGGGTTCACGTGCAACTTAGGGGATGTTTTTGAGTTTGCCCCATGTCTTGTTCTCATTCCTCCTCAGTGGATGCAGCCTAGTGCATGGACACAACCTCCCCTACCTCCAGACTTATCTGTGATATCAAGAAGGCTCTTCTTGGCCGCACTTTCTCTGATTCTCTCTATTAAACTTCTAGCTACTCTGTTGCTCAGTTTGTATCAGAGCTGCCAGCCACCTTTTAAGTGCTATATACCAAGATCCACATTGTTTTCATACATCTTTGGGTATGAAGTTCTCTACTCTGGTTAAAATAGTCCCCTCAGACAGAGCTTCAGAACTCTTTATGATCTACCTTTCCTCCTGGCTGTGCAGAACCATGGTAAGCCACCAGAGCTGAAGATGAGTACCCATTTTTACCAAAGTGACACCCGTGCTCTACAAGTAGAGCTCCCTGTCTTCTCAGTTTGCCTCTCCTAGCTTGGAATGACCACACTATGAGCCAGCCGGATGGAATGATCAGGGCCCCCGTATTTTAAACCTGCAGTGCCTGGTGTAGAGTCTCCATACGGATGGAGGCTGGATGGGAAGAGAGAGCTACCTGGTCCATCTGAGTCTGCCTAGAATAAACTTTCTGCAACACAGGGCAGGGACAATGAGAAATGCCAGTAGTCTACCACTCCTGGGGTGAAACTCTAGCCCCAGACTGGTAGTTTGGAAGAGAGTGACTCCCCATCTTCTTGGCTGTACACATCCAGGGTAGAGCTTCTATAACACAGAGTTGGGGGTTCATAACGGAGCTCATATGTCATAGGCTCACTGTTCTTATTGAGATTGAAATTTTCTTAAACTAATGTTTCTTCATTTGCTGTATGCTTTTAGGACAATTTCCAGAGACTGTAAATGAGTGTTTAAATTGTTTTCCCGTTAAAGTTTTGTTTTGCTGGAGAGAAGTTCTAAGGAGTTGTTTACTCTGTTGTTCTGGAAGTTCCACCTCCCTTCTGCTTTATTCTGAACTCACCTGCCTTAATTCGTTCTACTAGAGAAGAAATATGAAAAAGAACATTCTTGAAATGTTATAATACTCTTTACCTTTGTATCTATAAACACAAAGGCACAGTCTGATGGCTTTGCTCAAGTTAATAAGTAGGCTGCAATGTTTTTTAAATTTATTTTACCAGAATAATTTTGGAGTTGTAGCTGGTATAGAAGAGGAAAAAAGAAAACCTTTGACATATGTATCACTGAGAATATTTTGCTTTTGCTAAAAGGATGGCAGCTAAAGCAGAACACGAATGTCAGTAAATTATTAACATGTGATACTTTTGTCCACTCCTTGCTCCCAGAGAGCCTATATTTTTGCAGAGTGTCAAAAAAAAAAAAAAAAAAAAAAAGGACAGCTAGAAAATGCTTACCTGTTATAGCCCCAGTTTAAGTATTTGATGGAGAGGAATGAGATAAATGACTTGGCTGCCTCAACCCTTCTCCTCCTGTTTTGTTAAAGAGAGTTCATCTTCACTATACATAATCTCGCCTACTCCCAACATAAAGTCCTCTAAGCTTGGACTCTAGTGGACATCTGATATGTAAGGCCTCCATTGCATCTCCCTTCTGTTAGTTCTTCATTTTGTCAATGAGAGAGTCAGTGTCTCCAACTTAGAATAGAAATGTGAACATCTCCATCTTGTGCTCCAAAACTTTATTACTTAGGATATCGTCCCACAACAACAATATTATGTACAAAGAGAAGTTCCACCCCAGACCACATTGCCAATTTAGCACAAAATTGACCTCTAATGTGAGTCACACAATTCAAAAATGAGCATCAGCTGTGCCAATGTTTCTATGGGAAATGCATTGGGCATTCCAGCTTCTAATACTAAATTTCTCTGGTTGAAGTCAAAGCAGAGAAAAAAAGATACCACTTTCCTTTCCTTACCCTCCCACCTGCCAGGTGATGAAATCTCTAGGCAGAGTTGCTGATATCTGTAGACCCAGAGGGGCAAAGGCTGAGAAGTGGGGACAGAAGATAGAGGTCCATGCCAGGAGGCCAGGAGGAAAAGGAGGGGCTTTTGACACACCAAAAGCTATGCAAACAGGGAGATCAACTGGGATTGGGGCTATAGATTTTAAAATGACATGGAGGGCAATATGGGGCAGAAGGAGGGTTAAGAAATAACAGCTACCTTACAAGTGAGTGCTTTCCAGGTTGAAGGAGCTTTATATATCAGTACATCTGTAACCTGCACAACACATACAGAGTGGGCACTATTATTAGGAGACTGAGGAACAGAGAGGCTAAGTAAGTTGCCTCAGTTGATAGCCAGTGTGAACCTTGCTCTTTGTCATTTTGTCCTCTAGTTCCCAAAGGGTTTTTCCTGTTCTAGTCCTACATTCACAGCTATTTATGTAACAGACCTTGTAGACAAAATGGCTCAATACCAATTCCAGTCTTTAACTGTGTTCAGAGACTGGAAATCTAGAAACAGCACTTCCAAGAGCCTCCTGGAGCTTGGTTATGGATGTCTAGATGCCAACTGCATTTTGCAAATAAGAAGTACTCAAATAAAATTAGAAAGGTGGGAAGTAAGAATGAGGCTGCCTTCTTATACACAGGGTTCCTGCATCTGTGCCCTGTCTGGTTTCCTGGGTGGCAAGAGATGGCTGTGGAGACAGCGGGACTGAAATTCTTCTATTACTGAGTTGCACTACAGCAGTCTGGTCTTAACACTCAGCCATTCCACTGGAAACCTCCTTGGGAGACCAGCCTGGAGCCTGCTCTTGCAGCCTTTAACAACTTAAGAGTAGCACCTAATTACCTATATACAAGTCTCTTTCTGTTTATAATACCTGGGAAGGAGGAGTTTGTGGGTTTGTGTATGCCTTTGCTCTCTATGGAACGCTCTGCCTCCTTTCCTTATCTATCTGGCAGGTTTGTAAACACTGCCCAGATACCACCTTCTCTCCAAAGCCGGGATTTGCACACAGTCAACTGACGGCAAAGCCCCTGTACTTGACTACCAGGAAGGAGGAAGGGTAAGGTTGGAAAAACAAAGAAAGGGAGGTGACATGGCCCTGGTAGGAGGACAGTCCCATGTAACACACATATATAAGCCAGCGGCTCATTTATTAAACTACAGGCCACATAGCTCTGCCAGAAGGAGCCTCTGCATTTCCCTAGGAGAAAATTTATCTTGGGGGATGGACAATCCCTATGCCATGTGTTGCCCACTTACCTTGGCAAATAGGGAATGAGTAGAAACCCGAGCGGCAGGCGTCACAGCGAGGCCCCTCCACCCCAGGGCGGCACAGGCACCTTCCATGGGCATTGCATATTTCAGGGAGGACACCCTCCAAGTTACAGTCACATCCTGAGAAGGAAAAGAGACTTTCAGAGGCAGTCTCCAGTCCTCATTTCTTTGTCAAGCTCTCCTTTACCCCGGGTTTCCGTCACAGAAACATAGATAATAAGTTATCTATGGCTTCCAGACATTTTTAACCCAGAGAAATAAAACATATATTCAGAAAGGGTCAGAGATGCCACTAAGAAACATACAGGGTGGGCATTAGTTTGCAAAATAGCTACAATCTTTTAATATCTATCCCCAGGGAAACATCTATTTTCCCCCGAATCTGATACGTGTACAGTAGAACTTCAACTTAATAAATTTCCGTCTAATGACAATCTTGAATTAAACATATTTCTACTTTGCATTTTGTACCAGAAAAGAAACGAACATAAATTTAGCCCTACTATGTGCCAAGTGTGGCTTTTAGGGGCTTCATTTAGGTGGCTTCACTTAATCCTTCAGGCACGAGGCCTTCCCAGAACTCAGACTGTTTCCAATCCCACAAATACTTTCTCACCTTTGCTCTGTCTGTTCCCTTTGTCTGTAATGCCCCTCCCCTGGTTCTTCCTCATCCTTCAGGTCTCAGTTAAAAATCAACTCCTAGGAAGGTCTTCCTCAACCAGTTGTGCAAGTGGGCTCCCCAGTTTCTTTCCTATTCTCTGTCTTAGCTGTGTTTGTCTTTCACAACACTTTAATTACTGAAATCACTTCCAGGCCTCACGACTTACTTTAACCAGTTGAATGAGGTGCAAGTGCTGGTGTGGGATTTCTGAGCCCAGGTCACAACAGCCTTTGCGGTTTCCATTCTCACCCTCTAGAAACCCTGAGACTGCCATGTGAGGTACCCAGTCTGGCCTCCTTGAGAATGAAAGGCCAAGTGGAGAGAGACGCCAAGCTGTCCCCAGCATACCCTGCAGCAAGTCCAGCAGAAAGATGGCCTGACCAACCCACTAAGTTTTAAGCCACTAAGTTTTAGGGTGATTTACTACACAGCAATGGATGAATGAAACACTTATCAGATTGAACATTTAGTGAGAGGTTACCTCAGGGCTGCCAGAGCCATCACATAGTATTTCTCAATAAATAAACATTTCTTAAAAAGACAGGGCTTTTGTTTAACTTCATTATAAATGGATCAAAAAAATCCCATAGTCAAGCAAGAGCCTTGTAAGATAGGCCAGAATTTTATAGTTGAGGAAAAAGATGCGCAGAAAGGTAAATTAACTTGTCTAAGGTCACACAGCCAGAAAAGCAGAATCGGGATCTGATCCCAGGTCTGTCTGATTCTAAAGCCCACACTCTTTCTATTATACTAAAAATACAAGCTGATAACTGATTTTAAAAGCCACATTCAAGGTATGTCTTAGATTAGTATATATACATAGCCAAACCAATCTCATATTTAAAATATCTATAGTTCTATCAAAAACATTAGCACCTGAATTGCAATATGGTCCCATGAGCTAGATCCTGAAAGACTCAAGGATTTGACTAGTTTCACCTTACTTATCAAGGAAAGGAGGGCTTAGGCATTTTAGAAACATTTTCTTCAAGGAATAAAATAATAGATATTCCCCTTTGCCCTAAACCCTTAACCTTTCAGATAAAAGGTGAATAACAAAGTTGTGGAACTGTTTTTCCTAATACAGTAATTAACAAAAAGATCATGGTAAATCACAACAACTTTTCTGGTCTTTACATAATCCTTAACTTGTTCATATCTAAATCAAACAGTCACCTAATTTGGCAAAAAGGGCATCAGAGTGTTCAAAGGCACATATATTCATCATAAGAGAAGCCTTGGAACCCAGGCTGGCATGAACACTGCCCTGCCCCTGAATCTCAACTTCCATACAAGGTCTCAATACCACAGCCCTACGGCTGAGAACACCACAGAGAAAGGCTAAGTTTTACTGTCAAATACAGTCTTAGCATTAAACAAAGTATTAGAATTAAGTAAGAAACTTGAACTTTACGTTGGCATTGAGGTCCAAGGAATTCTAATTTACAACCATTTGTAAACAGAAATAAAACATGAACTATCAATTTTTATTTTAAATTCTGTTTCTGAAATTCACTTTTCAATATTTTCTTTTCCTTGTCTAGCAAGTAGTCCTACACAGTACCAGCGCCAAAAACCTCTGGGCCCCTCACCTTCACCTCCCACACCTATCACCAAGTCATAGTGACTAGATCTCAGGAAAGTCCCCCAAATCCTCCTCACCTTCCAAAGTTCAAGAGCTTTCCTTCATAATCTCACCCTTGTTAACGGGATTATTTCAATAGCCTTCTGACCAGGCTGTCTGTTTCCCATCTTGCCCCTTCCAATTCATTTTCCCTCCTAGTGTCAAGAGTGATTTTTCTTTTCATATCACTTTCCAGTTTCAATTCCTCAAAAGTGACCCAGTGCCTTCATAGCACAACTCACAGTCCTTGACATGTGTGAAATAATAGACCCTTTAAAATCTTCCAGGCTGCCAGCAGCCCACACAGCACCTTTGCCCAACTAGAAAAAATAGTCCCTTCCTCAAGATGCTTTCCTGTCACTTGCTATACAATCATCATGATAAATCTGCAATGCCCTCACTGTGCAGCTGCCTTGTCCATGCTTAGTATAGAATAGGCACTTAAGAGAAGTTTGATGAATTAAGCATATGCTAAATAATCAAGACTACAATTCTCTTCAGTATACACAATTCCTCAAATTCTATTTTATTGGCATCTACACAGAGCTTCCAAACAGATAATTTGTGTGTCCTTCTCTAAGCCTTATAGGGCAGGTCTCCATGCTAGTAGTGACTGCCCCACCTTACCAGGCAGAATATATGCCCAGCCTAAGGAGAAGGGACACAGCCAGGAAAGCATGCCCAGTGGCTGTCACCCCGAGCTCGGAGTTCTCATCCTTAGTTTCAACCACACAGACCTCAAAACTTTGGCAATGGCAAGTAGCTCCTAACAAAGTGATTGGAGGAATCAAAACCTTTCCACTCTGTCAAGACTCCCTGGACAGCCATGTCTTCAGGCCAAATGGGCTGCTTTACATAACCATCCCAAGATCATATCCTAGAGTCTTTCTGTAGCTGTTGATTTTGTTTGTTTCTGCTCTTTGTTTGAACTTGGAGGAATAAAAGTGTTTATGTGCCTGTAGGCTTGTATCCTTCTAGCGTGTATGTTTTGCATATACTGTCATGTTGAAAAGGAGCCCTTGAGATGTATCAATTATATATTGACTTCCTGAAAATAAATCTTAAGTAGATATAATTAATCACTTGGACCCAGAAAACCTTAATAATATTCAGGGTCATAAAATACAATGAGAAACCTGCAAACATTCTGATCTGCAAAACTCTTCTGTCCTTTTGCTTCAAAGCTTCAGTGTCTGCAATTGAGCATATGGATCTTGATCTTGATCTTGGCTGCATATTGGAATCTCCTGGTAAAACACCATTGCCTGGGAATTGAATCCAAAATTCAAAAATTTGATATACTCCCAGGATCTGTAAATTATGGCCTAAAAGCACCAATCTATCCCTGCTTTAGTAAATAAAGTTTTATTGGAACACAGCCAAGTTCATTCATTTCTACATTGCCTGTAGTTGCTTTCCTGTTACAGTAGCAAAGCTAAGTACTGTAACTTTTCCTACAAAACTGAAAATATTTACTATCTGACCCTTCACAGGAAAGTTTGCCAACCACTAAATGGAAATTTTTACTAACTAGAAGAGTGGTTCTTAAAAAAGAGACATATATAAAATCATGTGGAAACGTTCAAAATAAAAGCCTGGGCATCACCTCTGGAAATCTAGATTAAGATCTGGGGTGATACACAGGAATTTATATCTTGTAAAAGCATAGGCTTCTGAAATACAGTCCTGTCCAAGAACCACTGTATTAGAAGACATGAAAGCATCAATGCATCTTAAAGAATTAAAATTCATGGGGGTTGAAGGGTGCACAGTATTACCCAGTACTGTACATATTCTGGCAGTTGAGATATTTGTGCTTCTAGTGCTCACTGCCAGGAGTTAAGCCCCAAATTGAGCATTTTTTTTAAAATGCATTAATAAAAGATCAGATTGAAGTGGATGTCTGTGCATTCAAATTCCCAAATAAGTCTAACTGCACTAATTAAACTTCTTTTCCTTGAGGCTGTGTTCTAAGGCTTTCCTAATATTTCGTAACAGATGTCTGAACTTCCATTGCAGTTCAATTAAATTTCTTTTCCTGAAGTCACCACCAGTCTACTTGGGGAGAAAAAGAAATTGAATAAGAAAGGAATTACTGTAAACAAAAAGCAAGTAGGAGATCTAAAACATTCTTGTGGTAGAAGACCAGAGATGTGTGTTGTAATCAAAGTTCAAAAGCTGAGTTCCATTCTAGTCAACTAAAGAAGCTTTAAAGAAGCACTTGATTATACCCACTATGGGCAGAATAGCATGGTAGGCCCTGTAGGGATCAGAAACCAAGTCAAGTAGAGCAGCTGTCTCCCAGTGACCAAGTGTTTGATGCAAACTTAAGACAGTGCCCCACAGATCACATAGTGCTATGGTTTGTTCACAGGAGCCGGGTACAGGTAGGCAGAAGAAGGAAATAGCATAGGAAAGGAAACTGGATCATGTTAGTCCTGAACTCAGGTGAGCCTTTTGTGCTGCCCCCAAATCCCAAGACATTCCCCTTCACTCTTCCACATTCTGGAGTGATATTTTCAGATCTTCTCTCTCCTCAACTGAGGCCTCCTCCCATCCTCACTTTCTGACAGAGCGAAAAAGGAAAGTGTCCCCAAGCTTCCACCACTGCATCTGCCCGCCCATCCCCTAGCACACACGCTCCTCCTTCTCCTCTACAGCCTTTCCTGTCTCAATAGATGGCAACGTCTCCCTCACTTACTCCATCCAAAAGCCTTGGAGTCACCAAAAGTATCCTCTTTTTCTCTCATATCCTGCTTCCAGTCCTGCAATCCCCAGCAAGTCCTGTCGATTCTATCTTCAGGTTATGCCCATAATCTGTCCCCATCTTGTTGCCTCTACTGAGACCTCCAGGGTATGAGTCACCATCATCTCTTCCTCATGGATTATGGCAATGGCTTCCCATGACGTCTTCCTGTTTCTTCTCTTCTCCCCCCACATTTGGTTTTCAACACAATAGCCACAAAGATCCATATACAATGTCATTTCTGAGTGTAAAACTCCCTGTGGCTCCCATCTTCTCCCAGAGGAGAAAGTTAAATTTTTGCAATGGCTGAAAAGGGCCACCATCTGGCCCCTGGAGCTTCACTTTTTTCACCCCTTTCTTCTTCGTTCACTCTGCTTTTACATACCTTATCTCCCTTTTATTCAGTGAATACTCCCAGCATGCTCCTGCCCCAAGGATTCTGTCCTTGCTCTCTCTTGTGTCTGGATGCTTCTCCGCAGACACATGTAGAGCTGCAGTAGGACCCTGATTGCTAATACATCTTTATAATGGCTCCCTTCACTCCCTGACTTACTCCCTTACTTACATATTCATCAAAGTTAAACCAAAATAGAGGTTACTTACCTTTTATATTTCCAGCTACTGGATCTTCTGGACTGGGAGTAGAAATAGGGAAAATGGGAATTCCTAGAAAAATAGTTTATTAAAAATACAGAGAAGGATTAAGGAGACAGTAAAATAAAATTTTAAATTTCACTACCTGGAAAGAAGCCCTCTCTAACTTAGTGAAAAGTACCATGTACAGACCACTTTAAAGAAAGCCAATACAGTTATATTTAAAGTGCATCTAGTAATTGAAACCAGACTGGTTGGACATTCCGATTTGTATAGTAATGAACAGAATTGGATATTTCATGCTCACAATATCTAAGTCTCACTCTAAGCAAGAATAAGCTTGATTCCTTTAGCATCATTATTTTTTTATATTCAATGTAAAAATTTTAGACTAGCTTTAAACATATTTTTTTCAGTGAAAATGGGTGGTAGTTTAATAATTACCATGGGACAACAGATGTGAGTCAGGACACAGAGTCTCCTTATTCACGTGTCCTGCCCCCAGATCCTCTCAACTCAATCTGCTTTCTCTGAGACTATAGAGTTGTGAGGGTGAGAACTAATGTAGCAATGGGGAGACTTTATCTTAAAATATTTTTGTCTTTATACCAAAATGCAGTTTTACACTGTTGCAGAACAGAACCACAATTTGCATAACGTATTTCAAAGACTCTTCTGCTTCATGTTCTATGGTATTTCTAAAATATTTTTGTCTTTATACCAAAATGCAGTTTTACACTGTTGCAGAACAGAACCACAATTTGCATAGCGTATTTCAAAGACTCTTCTGCTTCATGTTCTATGGTATTTCTAACAAATATATATTTTTTTCTCTCTAAGATGCTGAAATGTTCACTTAGATCATTGCAGTGGGGTAAAATGGGAACCCAGAATAATTTGGCTCATTGTACAATGGCAGAGAGGAAACACATCCTCCTGGAAACTCAAAACATGACATACACTAATATACAAATGAACATCTGGAAGCCCATGACATTTTTTTCTAGGTTAATAATGAAAAACCACAAACATAGATTACTATTAAGTTGAAATTGCCAATATTTGACCCTTCTGACCTACTGAAATGGTGATGTCTATGGTATAACCTAACACTTTGGAGATAGATAAGACTATAAAGCATACACATATGAATTTAATATTTCAAACTTCTGAAAACACTGTTACATAAATACACCTACCTTGCCCCATTTCTGCCTCCACACACCCCATCCCACCTGCCATGCCCTCAGGTGTTAATGTACAAAGCTCAGCTATGTGCCGAGAAGGGAGGCCTCTCCTTCCACAATAGTACTTACTCAAGCAAAATGGGAAATTGTAGTATCCGACTGCACACTTCTCACAGTTGTCGCCATGGAAATTTGGCTTGCAGATACAGCGGCCTGAGCCCTGCTCGCAGTCATCTGCATGCTCGGAGTTACAGCTGCAAGCTAAGAGAAATTCCAGTTTTCAAAGGTCAGTCCTTTGCTGCAGTTAATAAGACAAATATGTCCCAATACTTCATGGGCAGTGCTTGATACTTTATCATTAGTCATAATATTTAAATTTATTGAAAGGGCACATCTTTTTACCACTTTAAATGTGGTTGATGGTTCCCATTGACTGAACCCTGTGGGCCCTCAGAAATGAGCTTTAATGACATCCACACTGAAATGTTCTTGAGAATGTAGTTTCTTACACTGAGCACTGCTCAGCTCACTGAAAAAGAGGCAAAGCCTGCACCAAATACAATCAGAGGGGCTGGGTGGGTGGATGTGTACTGAAGCTCCTAGCAGGTCTGTTAGAAACAGTCGCTCCTGGTCATAAGCCAACTGTGAATATTCACACAGTGGTCATCATTACACTGTTGTGATGCAGATATAAGTGTCAGATGCCCAGACATGTATATATAATCTGTGGACAGCATAGCAAGATTGAGCCCATAACCCAAATGCTAGATTTGAGTGTTACGACATACTAAGGCAGTTCTTGCAACCAACACAATTATTAGATTTGCATTTCAAAGGGACATACTTGGGGTGTAAAAAGTTTGGTAACACCTCCATTTGAGAGCTTCCCTTGACCTGACAGGTCCTCACTTTGGACACTAAAAATAATATCATAGCTCAGTTAAGTGTATGTCCCATGAGGAACTGAGAAACTGGAGAAGCTGTGAGCACCAAGGACCATCTCCTTCCAAGCTGTCTTCTCCTGCTGTCCTTTACTTAATTTGTTTAGGATTTATGCTAAGCCTCTATCCCTATGAAACTACCTCAGTGACAAAAAAATAAACTAGAACAGTAATGGAAAATTGAGGTTCTTAAACAAGGTATGACTGCATTCATGCTGTCTGTTTTCTTTAGTCAATGCCTATTTTTTGTGGGCACAAGAAAAATGATGGACATATTACTTTGTGGGATGATGTGGAACGGGAAGGGAAAGCTGGATCACTGTTATCTAAAAATGTCCTAGAGAGAGACAGATCCTAATCCACACACTCTTTGAACTTAGATACCTTCAAATGTTAATGATATGAAGAATGAATTTGGGGGGTGGTGGGCACAGAGGCCAATTTCAGGGTTGGAGTTGTTTTCCAGCTATGGCAGCCAAAGAACAAAAAAGAACCAAATAGTTTACACTTGTAGGGTAAAGTCCATAACCTCACCTCTGACAGGTTAATTCCACAAAGAACCAGTGGCATTTTTCTATATAATGGCACAGTGGCTCCTGACAGGTATGAATTACATCCTGGATCTCCCAGTTATGGTTTTGTCACCTACGCTAAAATATTTAACTACGCAGACCCTTTGATTTCCCTTTATCTAAAAATTAAAATAATAATACAATATTCTAAATTTATTAAGATAATTCGATAAGACATTTATAAAAGTATTTAGGCGATGCCTTGCATATAGCAAATGTTCAATAAATAGTACCTATTTTAAATATTATGACTATTATTAAATGCTTATAAGATCTTTACTTGATCTTACTTTTGATACTACTTGATACTACTTTTAACAAAAATTTGAAATTACTGGAGATCATAGAAACATGTTGAATCAATAAGAAACAGAAGAACTGACATTTGTTGTAGGCCTAGTATGTGACAAGCCCAATGCTTAGTATTTTCCTAGTGACTTTTGAGAACATTTTATTTAACATAGGGAATAAATCATTATTTCCATTTATATATAAGAAACCTTTAGAGAGATGTAACTGTCTAGGTCACATGGTAAAGAGTGAACCAATAATATGAAGAAGGAGAGAAAGAAAGGAACCTGATCAGAATTTAGACTTATGACCTTTTCAAAGCAGGATACACAGTCTAAAATACACTGGATTGAAATGAAACTTACGGATGCAGCCATCGGGGGCAGTAGCTGGAACACTATAAGGGCGGTAATAACCCTTAACACACTTTTCACAGTTTACACCAGCTGTGTTATGCTAGAAAAAAAGACAAAAGAAACTTAGAGAGTATAGCACTGGAAAAGTCTTTATTTTGTGCTATTCATCCAAAGAAATAATTATATCATATACAATTGTAATTTCAAAGTTACTAAAAAACAAGTAAGTCTTGACCTTGAATTTCTAAGATTTACCACAGGACACTGGCATAAACTTGGGTCTGGAATTTTTTTCTCATTGGAAGAGAAAATGAGAGCAAATTCCACAAACTGCATAGCCCAGGTTTTCCCCCTACTGCAGAATTTCCTTACTGAAGCACCTGATATTTGAGTGAGAAAAAAACCTCAGAGGACTACTCTTCATAGCTTCATTTAGAAGAAATGATGAATGGATAATAAATCACCCTTGGGTTTGACCGAAGGAATAGAGTCACGTGTGTCTTTCTATCTTCTCTGCTTTTGGAAGCGATCATATATATAGATCCTCTTTTCTCGCCATTCTAGTTTTATCTGTGCTTTAGTCATGAAACCATTCTTTAAACATTTCTGTTACATGAATGGCAAATATAGGCATGGATCTCATACACAGAGCTTATTTTAAAGTATAATATCAGGCAGCTTTTGCTATTTCATGGTTAATTGTTGTAATTACTACAAAATCAAATCACCCAACATGCATCATCCACACACCATGTATCCAGCTCAATCTGCCTCTCTCGCTCTCTAATTGGGAAACAATTAGAAGGACAATGTTCTTTTATTAATGAAAGGAAAGGCAATTGGAAGTTAAAAAAAACAAATATAACACACTTTAACCCTAAAAGAGTCTGCATAGAAACAGAGGGTAGGAGGAGAGAACAAAGACCCTTTCTGTAACTTCTCCCTTGTTTTAAATGATTTTATTAATTACAGACTTTTATTTATTACCACTCTTTGTCCTGTGGGCGAAAATCTGAATTCACTTTAACACTGAGGTCTAAAAACCACACTGGCCACTTCTCTGACTTAACATTTACATGCATAAACATTTTGTGCAAATAAGAAACAGCTGTAGTCCACCCTACTTTCCATCAGATGCCAATTAACCTCTCAACTATGTTGGCTTAGAAGAGACAAAGGATATTAGGTTAATGTTGGCTCCTAAATCTCTTTTCCATTAGTGTAGGAAATGAGGACTAGGTATCTGACGTGGGCAGCCCAGGCTTTTCCCTCTTCCACAAAGTCTGGTCAATGAGCACCTGCCATAGAGAAGTTATATTTTTAAGACACAAAGAATAACAACAAATAACAAAAAGAGAAAAACAAATCACTCTGCAGATGGAATAATGCCTATAGTTTGCCTTCATATCTCAGGTAATTGCCTAGGACCCACATCACACCCTTTATCCATAGACGTCAAGGTCATGGTTGGAACAAGGCCTATTTGAGACCCAAAAACAGTGTTAGCTTCCTAATTTCTATATTGGAAGCACTGAAGAAACAATCTTGCTGGGAGAAATGGGTACTTAATTTGCATTTGCATGACACAACAAGATGAGAAAATCTCAGCTGTTCAAACTAAAGAATGGGTGGGCCCTGGTGGAATCTATGTAGGAGGTAAGCCCACCCCACACTTACCATCTCCTCTAGCTTTCTATAGAATGCTCACCTTGAAACCTGGCCCTGTTTTGCTAATTCTTCAGTCCTAATTCCTCCAAGCAGAATGTTTCCAAGGTGCTTTTCAATCTTCAGGTAAACCTCATTTCTCTATCAATTCCTTGACTATGCCCACAGCACTGTTGCTGGTTTTCATTTCTGAGAACCTCAAAGCACAGGAGACTATTGGCTAGTCAACTTGTTGGCCACACCCCTGAAAAAACCCCTATATGATTTCCCTTCCTAAGGCCAATATGATCTGGCCTCTGTTACCTCTCTTGTACATTTACCCCTACTGACTCCTTTCCAACCACACAAGGCTCCTTGCTCCCTCTCATGGCCCTTTGCCCTTCCATCCCCTCTGTTGGAAGGCTCTCCCTCAGACAGATGCCTGGCTCATTTTCTTGTTTCTTTCAGATATTTACTCAAATTCCACATTCCAGAGAAATGGCCACCCTATTTAAAATGCCACATACCCCAAACCAATACTTAAAATAGTAAACCTAACAACTAAAAATAAAATCAGTACCACATGAGAATACAGCCATCTCTGATAACTGTGAGCTCTGCCTGATAATGACCTGGCTCTCTCTCATGCTGACTGCTTGACCATTCCAAGTCTCCAGGCCCACACTGACTGTGTAATGTTCCCACCTTCTGTCACAAGCCTAGAGCTGATGGCAGATACTTCATCATTCTCCAGTTACCAGCACTACATAGCAAAGGTGGGAACCAGGTTAGCTAATGCTATTGACTGAATGCTTGTGCCCCCTCCGCAAAGCAAATCACATGTTGTAACCTAATCCCCAATGTGATGATATTTGAAGAGGGAGCCTTTTGGAGTAATAAGAGTAGAGCCCTAATAATGGCATTAGTGCTCTTATAAGAGATATGACCTCTCAGTCTACCATGTGAGGATATAATGAGAAGGCAGCCATCTGCAAATCAGAAAGTAGGTGCTCACTATACATCAGATCTGCCATCAGCTTGATTTTTAGACTTTCCAGCCTCTAGTACTGTGAGAAAAAACTATTTTATTGTAAGGCCACTCATTCTATGGTCTATTTGTTATAGTAGCCTGAACCGACTGGGTTTCTGATAGGTAGACCTCTCTATGAAGTATGTGTGTTTTACCAACAAATTTAAACTTCACCTTGAAGCATCACCTTGTAGCTCACCACACCAGGTTTAGTTAAACCTGCTGTAGTAGCACACCCTCTCCTCCTCCCTTCCTCATCAAGACTCCCCAAGTCCCTCTGTATATAGCCTAAGATAGGGCTACATATTTTTCCCCAATTGTATTTATGGAACATTCATCTTGCTGTTCCATTAGAAATGCCATTTTTACTGTAAACCAAATTTTAACATCTACATGAATTTGTTTCTAAATTCTTTATTAGGTTCTATTGTACTATTTATCCCTGTGTTGAGTCCATACTCAATTAATACAGATTCAAGAGATATTTTGATATCTTGGAAGACAACTTACTTCCAGAATTATTCATTTTTGAAAACTATTTGTCTTGATAAGAACTTTAGATTCAGTCTCTCAATCTTCAGAAAAGAATCCTGATGGAATTCTGATTGCAATTGCAATGAATTTATAGACTGGTTTTGGAAAAATGGTATATTTATAATGCTGAGTTGGGAAACATTATTCCTCCCCATATAGGTCTTCTTTTATAAACTGTAATAAGGTTTTATAAGTTTGAATGTAGCTCCACATTTAATTTCTTCTGTTTTTTTCTTGGAGTACTTTCAAATCATTCTAGTCGTCACAGCTGTATTCCCCTGCATGTATCTGTTTCTACATTCTATCTTCCTGGACTCTTTTGAAATTTCCAGTCTGTTGATGACACTATTTCGTATTTTTTATATTATTGTGGATTCTGGAAGAAGAGGGTATTTTGCTTGTTTAATATCTTTTCTAAGACATTGTAGGATTTGTTGCAAGAGAGAATGCAGCCATATATGCTCCATCTCTTAGTTTTATGTGCTGTATGTGTGTGTGGAAGACAAACAGTATGGAAATAAAGAAAGAGAACAACACTAATAGCTAGGGAGCAAGCTCAAGATTTAGATCACAAGTCATGTTTTCACAGAAGAAACTAAAGACTTTGTTTTAGTTAATGGAGATAAAGTATCTTCAAGCATCATCACAAACAAATTGGGTAATCTTTCATCTTAATTAAGAACATCAATATTTTATCAAAGGGGAAGAAACTGAAGAATCATCACAAAAAAATGTTGTTCCTTGACTTTTTCTTTCATTGTTCTTTCCCCCAAATATTTTATAAAAAATTTCAAGTTTTACAGTGATCACCTATGCATGCCCTATGTAGTTTACCATTAACATTTTACTGTATTTGTTTTATTATATAATTAGCCATCTACTCATTCCCTATCCATCCAGCAGTCCATCTTATTTTTTATGCATTTCAAAATAAATTGCAGATATCAGTCACATTCCACCAAAAATTTAGCATGCATATAATTCACTGGAGTTCAATGTTTGCTTACAGATTTTTGAGTGTGAAACTCTTAATTGTACATTCAATGAGTTATGACAAAAGGATATATCTGTGAAACACAAATCTCTATCTACATATAGAATAATATTATATCCTAGAAAGTCCCCCATGACCAATCCTCCCTATCAACTCCCAGAGTCAATCACAGTTCTGACTTTTTCCACTATTGATTAGTTTTTTCCTATTCCAGAATTCCACTCTAATAGCCCTCATACTATCTATGTATTCTTTTTTGGAAATCTTCCTTCACTTACCATGATGCTGGTAAGATTCTTGCACGTAGTTACATGCTTTGGTAATTTGATTCTCTCTCTTGCTCATTGGTGTTCCATTGTATAAATATGCTAGAGTTTGTTCATCCATTCTACTATTGATAGGCACCTGGGCTATTTCCAGTTTGGCACTACTGTGCATAAAACTGCTATAAGCTTTTTGTAAACATACATTTCCACTTCTCATTGAAAAATGCCTATAAGTGGAATTTGTGAGTCATGGAGTAGGTGTATGTTTAGTTTTATTTAAAAAACTGCCAAGACATTTTCCCAAAGCAGTTATATCATTTTCCATTCACACCAACAATACATGATAGTATGGTTGTTCCACATCCTCACTAAAATTGGTGGTAAGTCACTGTAATTTTAATTTCCATTTTTCTGATGACAAATGATGTTAAGCACTTTGTTGCAGGCTTATGGCCATTCATATGTGTACTTTTGTGAGATAGCTGTTCAAATCTTTTGCATGTTTTATTAGGTTATTGTGTTTTTATTATTGAGCTGTGAGTGTTCTTTATATTCTTGGATATCAACAATTTGTCAGATTTATGTTTTGTAAATATTTTCTCCCTATATGTGGCTTGCCTGTGTATTTTCTTAATAGTGTCTTTTGTGAGCAGAATTTTTTAATTTTGATGGTTATTGTTTTTTTTCATGGTTATTGCTTTCTGTGACCTAAGAAAACTTTGCTCTTCCTTTTGATTACAAATACATTCTATATTTTTCTCTAAATCTTTATAGTTTTAGCTTTATTTTAGTCTGATTCATATCAATTTAGTTTTTGTGTATAATTTGAGGTAGGAAACAAGGTTTATTTCTCCCATTTAAATATCCAGTTACTCCAGAACAATTTATTGAAAGTACTTTCTTTCCCACCCTCCCATTGAATTGCTTTGGGATTTTTATCAAAAAACAAATGTCTACATAAGTGTGGTTCTGGTTCTGTGCTTTCTATTCTGTTACATTGATTCGTGTATCCTTATGTTGATATCACACTGTTTTGATTACTGAAGCCTTTTTTTTTTGCCAATAGCATTTTTTTCAATTATGGTTGACATACAATATATTATGAATTTCAACACAGTGATTAGACATTTATATAATTTACAAAGTGCCCATCCTGATAAATCTAGTACCCATCTGACACCATACTTAGTTATTACAAGGTTAATGACTATATTTCCCATGCTACACTCTACATCCCCGTGACTATTTTGTAACTACCAGTTTGCACCAATTATTCCCTTCCCACATCACCCATCCCCCCACCTCCAATCGAGCAACCATCAAAATGCTCTCTGTACCTATAAGCTTGTTTCTGTTTTCTTTGTTCATTTATCCTGTTTATATAAGTGAAATTGTATGGCATTTGTCTTTCTCTGCCTAACTTTCTCCACTCAACACAACACCATGTCCATCCATGTTGTTGTAGATGGCAAGATCTCATTCTTTTTTTATTTTTTTGGTCTGAGTAATATTCCATTCTATGTATGTACCACCTCTACTTTATCCATTTAATTAATTCCAAATATCTAAAAATACTGAGTCTTCCATATAAATATATCTTTCCATATATTTAGGTCACTAAATTTCCCTCACCAGAGATTTTAGCTTTTTTATAGAGTTTTTACATTCCTTTTGTTAAATTTATTCCTAAGAATTTTATTTTTTGGACATTATTTTCAATTGAATATTTGTTTCATTTTCCTATCATTTGTTACTAGCATATAAAAATATTATTAATTTTTATTCATTTCCTTGTATCCTGCAGTTTTATTAATTCACTTACTAGTTTTAGTAGTTATTTTGTATATTCCTTAGGATTTTCTACATCAATAATCATGTCATCTACAAATATAGGCAATTCTACTTTTTCCTTTCTAATCTCAATCTTTTTTTCTTTTTCTTTTTTTGCCTTAATGCAATAGTTAGGACTACCACAGCACTATTTAAAAGATGTGGTGAAAAGCAATCATCCTTACCCTGTTTCTAATATTTAGAACAAAATAATTCAGTATTTCACAACTAATATGATGACAGTTGTAGGCTTGTCATAAAATCTTTATCAGATTGCAGAATTTCACTTCCATTCCTAGTTTGCTATGAGCTTTTATTGTAAAATAGGTACAAATTTTTCTAATTCTGCTCTTTTATATTGTTAATATTATTAATTATACAGTTTGACTTTTGAATGTTCAATCAACCTTGCTTTCCTGAGATAAACCTTAGTTGTAATATATTATCTGTATTATATATCACTGAATTCTATTTTCTAATATTTTGTTAAATATTTTTGGATCTATGATGTTCAAGAAAGATATGGGTTAGCAATTTTATTTTATGTAATGTCTATCAGGTTTCAGCATTAAAGTTACACTAGCCTCATCAAATAGGTTGAGAAGTGTTTTCTCTTTGCTTTTGTAAAGAATTTGGATATGTTTCTTCCTTAAATGTTTAATATACTTTGCCAATAAAACTGTCTGGTCCAGGGACTTGCTTTGTCCAGATTTTTTGATAATGAATTCTATTTCTTTCATAGATGTAAGGCTATTCATATGTTATGCTTTATCTAGGATTAGTTTTAGTAAGTAGTGTTCAAGAAATGTGTCCATTGAATCTAGGTTGTCAATTTTGTTGGCATAAAGTTGTTCACAGTATTGTTATTTTTATTTTAATGTATATAGTCACTCTAATGATAAACCCACCTTTGTATATGATATTGGTGATTTGTAACTGTCTTCTTTTTCCCTGATCAGTGCAACTGAGAGTTAATTAATTTTGTTGAATCCTTTTCAAAAAGCCAGCTTCTGGTTTTGTTCATTTTCTCTATTGTTTGCCTGTTTTCTCTTTTGTTGAATTCTTCTCTTATCTTTATCATTTTCTTCTACTTACTTTGGGTTTGTTTTGCTATTCTTATACTAGCTTCTTAAGGTGAAACTTTGAATTTCCCTTTAAGTACTGCTCTAACTGCATCCCACAAATTCTGATGTTATGTTTTTATTATTTCTTAATTTAAAATATTTTCTAATTTCCCTTAAGATATCTTCTTTGATATGGATTCTTAAGAAGTGTGTTGTTTCAAACATTGGAGTTTTTCTACGATCTATCCTAGTGAACTATTATTACACAATTATCTATTTTCCCCCTTTAATTTTGTCAAATTTTGCTTTATGTATTTTAAATCTTTATTATTATGATTGCAACATCTGTAATGAATTAATCTTTTTATTGTTATAAAATGTCTCTTTATATCTGTTAACACTTTTTGTACTAAAATCTATTTTATCTGACAGTAATGTCACCCTTCTATCCTTCTAATGTTTATTAATTCAAAATATTTTTCCATTCATTTACTTTCAAACTATCTATGTCTATATGTTTAAAGTATACCTCTTGTAAGCAGAATATAGTTGAGTCTTGCTTTCTTAACCATTCTGATAACTTCTGCTTTTGAACTGGTTGTTTAGGTCATTGACATTTAACCAATGTATTGATATGATTGGAAAGTAGGTCTACCATTTTTGTGTTTATTTTCTGTTTCCTTTTTCATTTTGTTTTTTATGTGTGTGTGTGATTCATCCCTTGTTTTTTCTTTCCAGCCTTTAGTTTATTTGTATATTTTTTATTTAATTAATGTATTTTAATTAGTTTTAAGTATACAGTACATTGGTTAGACATCTATATAGTTTGTAAAACAATCCCCCTATTTGCTCTCTTCCTCCCTGGACCTTCCATCTAGCCAAAGTATTAATGCTAATTGCATTCTTTATGCTGTGCTCCCCATCCCCATGACCATCGATCAGCTACTAATTTGTACTTCTTTAACCCTTTACCCCATTCTCCCAGCCTCCCAAATCCCCTCTCTGTCCATCACCAAATTGTCTACTATATTTGTGAGTCTGTTTCTGATTCGTTTGTTCTTTTTATTCCTTAGATTCTGCATAAGAGTAAAATCATACAGTGTTTATCTTTCTCTGTCTGACTTAAATATCTTCTAGGTCCATCAAAGCGATATCTTTTTCCATCCTCTTCCTTTTAGTCTGTGTATGTGTTTTAATCTGAAGTGAGTCTCTTACAGCAACATGTAGGGGTTTTGTTTTCCTTTCCATTTATCTACTTTATCTTTTAGTTAGAGCACTTAATTCTTTTCCATTCAAGGTACTTATTGATAGGAATGTAGTTGTTACCATTCTTGTTTTTGATAAATGTTTTTTCTTCTTAAAAAGTCCCTCCAATGTTTCCTGTAATACTGGCTTGATGGTGATAAATTTCTTTAGATTATTTTTGCTTAAGAAGCTCTTTATCTGTCCTTCAACTCTAAATGATAGCTTTGCCGAATAAAGTATTCTTGGTTGTAGATCCTGAGTCTTCATCATGTTGAATATTTTGTGTGAAGCCCTTCTGTCCTGCAGTTTCTTTTGAGAAATCAGCTGCCAATCTTATGGGTTTTCCCTTATTAGTAACTATTTGTTTTTTCTCTTGCTGCTTTTAAGATTCCTTCTTTGTATTTAACCTTTGGCATTTTAATTATGATGTGTGCTGGGGTGGGCCTCTTCGGATCCATGATTTTGGAAAATCCTGGGGTTTAATGTCTATTTCCTTCACCAGGTTAAGGAAGTTTTCCATCATTATTTCTTCAAACAGTTGTTCAACACTTTGATTTTCTTCAGTTATGCCAATCAGATATTTTGACTCTTAATAGTGTTTCATATGCTCTTTAAATTATTTTTATGGTCTTGGCATCTTATCTCTTGCCATTCTAATTGCATGTCTTCGGCTTTCCTGTCCTCTAGAAAGGGCATTTGATCTTTTTCTTTATTAGCTTTGTTTATTCCATTTATTCCTATATACTTCTCATTCCAGTGTGTTCATTTCAGACTGGTTCCCTTTTATAATTTCCATTTCCATTTTTATGTTTTTAAAATCTCTTTGTTGAAGTTCTCACTGAATTTATCTACTCTTCCAAAAGTTCATTGAGCACCTTTATAACCAATGTTTTGAACTCTGCACCTGTTAGATTGCTTGACTCCATTATTCCTGGGTCTCTGTTCTGTTCTCTAATATGGTTTCTGCTTCTTTGTATTCCCATTTTTGACTGCCTTTCTATGTCTGTTTCTATGTACTAAGAAAAGCTCCTAAGTCTCCTAATCTTATCAATATGGCTTTGTGTAGTAGATGTTCAATGGCACAGTCCTGAGAGGGGTTCAGCTACAGGCCAAATTTAGCCCAAGCCTGTGCCCCTCTGGGGCCATCTATTAAGATTCAGCAAACAATCCACAGATGCTGTACTTATAATTACACCAAAAGGCCACACCCCAAACAGAGGCCAGCTGCCTAAAGTGTGAGTCTAGGTACTGCTCAGCAAGGAGCACCTGACTTGCTGAGGATACACCTGGATGTGGCTTGGGTGGGTCCCCGAGTTGGGGGAGATGGGGTTTCAGGGAATCCTCTGGGTGGAGCAACCTCTGTTATCCAGTTTAATGATCTCATGGGTATGGCAGCTCTGGAAGTGGGGAAGGTCTCAACAGAGAACAATGGATACCTCCAGCACTTCTGTACCTCACAAGTCTCACCTAGGCTCTCACTCTGACAATGTCTCTGTAAGTCCCTGGTGCACTATGCACACAGCCAAATCGACACTGGTGCTCAGATCCAGCAGGACCATCACCTTGAAAATCTGCTCAGGGACACGGCCCCTTTAAGAGGCTTCTGCCACTGCTGCTGCCACAGCCTCTGTCTCACTCAGCAGCTTGAGACCGGGCAGCCTCCTCACCTTGTCTTATCCTCTACCCTTGCAGGGTGATTTCTTAGATTTCTCCTTAGTTGTATGGCTTGTTCCTCTAGATCCCAGGTGATTTTTCCTTGCTGCTGCTCTTTATTTCCAACTTTGATTTGGTCACCAGAGAGATGAACAGAGCCTCTATCATCTACACCATTTTTCCCCTCCTTTTATTTGTATATTTTTAAAACTAAAATACATTTAAATTCACCTATTGGCCTTTTAGCTATACCTCTTTGCATTATTTTGTTAGTTAATTGCTTCAGGGATTATGTAAATCCTTAACTTCTCATAGTCTGACTAAGGTTAATATTGTACCACTTCATATAAACTGTAGAAACTGCATAGTCCTATGTGTCCTGTTATTTATGCATGATATCACACACATAAATCCCACAATACAATGTGACAACTTTTACTTTAAGCAGCCCTACATATTTTTAATAGTCCTTTATATTTACTCATACTTTTATGATCTTTTACTCTTCATTTCTTCCTGAAGATCTGAGTTTCCATCTGGTATCATATCTCTCTAACCTAAAGAACTTGCTTTAGCGTTTCTGGATTTATTTTATTGATAAAACATTTTTCTTTTTGCTTTACTTCTTGAAAGATATTTTTGCTAAGTAAAGAATTCTATGTTGACAGGTATTTGTTTGTTTGCTTATTTGTTTTAGCAATTTAAAGATATGTTCCACTATTTGTGGGCTTCAGAGTTTCTGAGAAGTCCACTGTCATTGTAATGTGTTGTTTTTCTCTACCTTCAAGATTTTGTCTTTGATTTTCAGTTGTTAGGCCCAAGAGTGCTTTTCTTTATATTTATCCACCTTGGAGTTCACTCAACTTCTTGACTCTTAGTGTATTGCAAAATTTGAGGAATTTCCTCTATTGTTTCTTTTGTTGTTGTTTTTCTTCTTCATTCTCTTATCTCTCCTGGGACTGTAATTACATGTGTGCTAGACCTTTTAATATTGTTCCACAAGTTCCCAAATCTATGTTCATTTTTTAAAGTTTTTTTCTTTCTCTTCTTCAAACTGGGTAATTTCTATTCATCTGTCTTCAAATTCACTAAGCTTTTTTTCTGTTTTCTCCATTCTGCTATTAAACCATCCAATGAATTTTCAATCTAATATACAGTATGTTTTAGTTCTAAAATTTTCATTTGCTTCCTTTTAAAATGTTTATTTCTCTGCCAATATTTCTACTAATTGTCTTTTTCAGAATAGGTCACTTTTTTTATTCTTCAATTGTCAGAAAATTTTGGATTGTACCCTGGACATTATAAATATTATATTGTAGAGACTCTGGATTCTATAATATTTCTCTAAAGAATATTGATTTTTTTTGTTTGTGAGACAATTAACTTGACTTTACTGAAATTGCAAACTCTGACTCTTGAATGATAACTCAAATCTCAAATAAATAGTTTTAGCTGAAATCCATCCTATGCACAGATGGTTCAGGGGTCAGTGAGAAACTTGGGAAGAGTTTATACACAGAATTAGAAATTTCCTCTCAATTTATTTTTTTCTGGAATCTCCACTCACTTTCTAAAAGTTGTAGTTGTCCTAAGCTCTGTCTTCTTGTACTTCAGGCCAGAAAGACTCAAGATTTTCTAGAGGAATTTTAGCCATACTGCGTGGCACCAAGTTTGGTCTGCCCTGCTATAAGTCATAAAAACATTTAATTCACTTTATGCTGATCCCTTTTGCCAAGTGGCAGCTCTTCTCCAGTATTTTCTTATAACTTTTAATCCCTGGTGCCTTCAGATTATTGGGAGAAAGGAGCCCTTTTTTGTTTGTTTGTTTGTTTTTTATCTATATTATAGTTGTTATCTGTTAGAGGTTTGGGTCTTATTGGAGCTACTAACTATAACAGAAGCAGAAACTCTCTTCTTGTTTCTTGATTATAAATGTAATATAAAAGTTAATTATACTGAAATGTACACTTAAAATGGTTAAATGGCAGATTTTATATTATGTATATTTCACCACCATAAAAAATATATTAATTCTGCTAACCTAATACCTAACTTAAGCAAAGATATTTTAAGTATAAATTGAAAAAAAATACAATGAACTAAATAAGATTTTAATAATTTCGTATGTAAAATAAAATGCTTTTGCAGAGCTACTTTGTATAAAAGGATTATATTGATGGTCTTCTGGAACAGAAAAGTACAAAACATAATATCACTGAGAGAAGGGGAAGAACAAGATATTCTAAAGACACATTGAGGAACTTGCTTCTTCATCTAGAAAAAGGATTCCACCTACACATCCTAGTCCTATGCTTCTGTATCTTTAATGTGCATATGAATCACCTGAGATATAATAGTGCACAGCCTTTAGATGATCTTGTGTTCTTTCACTTATGCATGAAATCTTGTGATTTGCAACAAACCTATGAATTATCTTTTACTTATATTTTAATTATCTGCAATGACAGATAATACAAAATGTGTGGAGTGGAATACAAGTAGAGAATAGGAGGTCTCTCTAAGGGTGTGTAGCCCTGGTTCCATTTAAATAGGCATCTCATGAAAAAAGTACCTCTTTAATGTTAATATTAACAAAACATCACCATAAAAGCACATAAGACAGAGTGACAATATAGACTAAGTTCATGAACATTATGCCTTCTTGGCTAATAGTCTTCTTGGTTAATTTTCAATGAATCCAATTGTACTATAGACGGGATGAAAAATCAGCATTCCTAATTTGGTGTCAATGGCAGACATTAATTGATCATGATGCACTTCCTTGCTGAGTCTAAATTCAGAATCTACCTGAAAACATAATTTAGGTTCAGCACTGAAGTTGACACCTATTTGCTCTTCTATCTTAGAACTTTTCTACCATGAATGGGTAGCAGTCAAGATAACGACCAGGGATTCTTCTCTCCATTTAGGCAAAGACCTACATGAAGAACATAATCAGTGAAGTCTGTGCAAACATTCCTCAATCCATTTCCTCTACAATCCCTAAATTATATTCAGTTAATAAGAACTTTTGCATATCAAACTGGAGAAATGGTTTCAGAAAATCCTTTCAATTGCATATCATTTTCTCAACATTTTTTAGGAGCAGGGCTTACTTAATGCTCATTTCCTATAGTGACACATTCACTTTGATTTAAATAGTGTCTCACCTGACAATCAATGCAGACCCCTCCACCTGCATAGATGCCTTCAATATTCAAGCTTGCCTGCTGCCTCTCAACATCTGGATCATAGTAACAGTCGATGGCATGGCCGTGGCAGTTGCATGCTAAAAAAATCATTCTAAGTTATTATTTCAGCACGAGTACGAGACACTTAGTAGTAAATTCCCTCAAACAGTATTATGGCTCATTGAACTACAATAAAGTCTATTCTGGAACACAAGGGATACTCTCAATGGAAAATTTTAGGGACTTTTACACAAAGACCAGCCTGTAACGATATACAATTTATAAGCTTCTTTCAACTGATATTAAGTGGTAGAGATTTCTCTTTTTAAAGAAATAAGATATATAATTACAATAAATTAAGATAAGCCAAAATGCCAATTAAGCTTCATGCACAAAGAGAATTTGCTATTACTACTATTACTACTACTAACAAAAATAATTGAGCTCTTGGTACACTGTGAAAAGTAATTTACATGCAATATTGCATTTAATCTGCATAATAACTCTCTAAGGTAGGTACTATTATCCCCTTCACCTAGATGGGGAGGCTGAGACTTGGGGAGGTTAAGGAATGTGCCCATAGTTACACAGCTCATAAGAGAGGCAGAATCCTGACTTGTCTTTATTTGGCTCCAAAGCCTATTATCTCAGCCCATACTCTAAACCTTTCAGCACTATTTATAATAGCAATACATTATAAATAATCTTAATGTATGTCTAATGTATAGAAATGACTAAGCAAACAATAGCATATTTGCTTGACTCTTCTGTGAAGTCAAGAACTGCTTGTGTTTTGTTTGCAATAGAGCACATTCTCTGGCACTTAGTGGAAACTCAACAAACATTTTTTGGATATATTTAAAAGCATAGAATTAAAATAGTATGTGCTATAAAAAAAGGATGTCAAAAGATTTTAAATTATATGGGAAAATATCTAAATATATCAGGATATAAAATTGTATAAATAATATACTTCTAACATAGGCATCAAAAAATAGTAAAATATCTAAAAAAAATTAATAGTGGTTCTCTCAGAGTAGTAAAATTATTGATAATTTTCTTTTTTAAAAATAGTTTCTAAGTTTTCTACAAGTAATGTATAATACTTCTATAATTAGAAAACATAATTTAAAATTCATTTAGAATTTCCATTATTTCCAAGGTGAAAAAGATTTACTGAGTAAAATTCTTATTTCTGCTTATGCAAAATATCTATTCATTACATTCCACCTAGACCAAATTTTCTAAGTCTTTCTAATAATTTGTAGGTTTTAATCAAGTTCCCAGATAAATCTATTAGAAAAGAAGATTGAGTTAGAATTTCAACATTCTGTTTTTAAAAGGCTGAGTACTTACTTATTTTCATTTCCTCAATGGTGCCATGAATTAAAAAATTCAAGGCATTTATATTTACTACATTAGTTATTTCATAAGTCTATTTATTGTGAATTTCAATAGTTCAAATGGAATTTAGAAAGCATCTAACATATAGGTGTGATCTTTCTATATGTTGTTTTTGTAATTTTTAACCATCATCGCAAATGTAAAAAGTTAAAAACTAATGAAAGGAAATTAGTTAAAATTTGTCATATACATTGAAATAAAGCATATGATTCACTGAAAGATTCCATTGGTCTGAAGAACTAACCAAATTGTTAATGTTGGAGTTCACATGATAACTAACACTAATTCAATCAAAGTATCCTAAACCAGTGCCTGAAAGCAATGAAAGAATCAACCCCTGATTACTACCTTTCCCTCCTTTCAGTACAGTTATGGGGGAGGAGATTGGGGAAGTCACCTAGAAAGTCACTGTTTACTTGACTATAAAGTGAGAATGGCCATCCAGGTAACACCCTTGGACCTAGGAATGCACCAAGTTTTTGTCTCAAGGAGCATCAGCACCTTCCAACACTCTCAGAACTCCTCACTGACAATGCCTTTTGAGTAATTTTGCTGATCATAGAGATCATCAGTCATATTTCTTAATAGTTACAAAAAACGTTTGGCCAAGAAGTGTAAAGAACAGATTCTTTCTTATATCATAGTTCCACAAATCTAGACCCAAACATCTTTTGGTCATTTCAAAAAAGCAAATCCATCTTCAAACTATACACTAACAATATTCATTAAAAAAAAAAAAAAAACAGGATATGGTCTCCAAAACCAAAAACTAAGTTACAAAAATCTTTTCTGCAATTGGAATAAATAAGTGGCTTCCTGAGAAGAGTAGTTTAAAAGGTAATCTTTAGTTGGATGTTGTAGGGCTTGCTTAGTAAGACAACAGTTTTCTTACTTTATATTGTACTCATAATTAAAAGGAGCCTCTCATCTTTCTTTCTTCTTTCTCAGGTTCCCTCCATCTGTATTTGCCTTAATCCTACTACAGTACTCTTCCCATCCACCCTGCTCCCTCAATGTGCCCAGCTCTTTGTTGAGACACCACTCTCATCACCTTCACCAGACCTCAGTCCTCAAAAAACAGTTAGGATTCTGCTCTAGTATCACATCCTAAGAAATGATAAGGGTTTAAATTTTAATAGTGGCTGCATCATATTTCCATTAGCTAAAAAGAGATGCCAACTTGTTAAAGCACTCAGCCCAATCCTTGCAAATAGTGAAAGCTTAATACATATTAAAGATTATTATTATTATTGTTATTTTTGTTCACATATTTATATCTGAATTTACACCTCTAGTCTGTGAGTTATTCATTACACTAGAAACACCTGGGACCTTAAGATTGGTATGACCCCACCCTCTTCACAAGCAGCAGAAAACATAGTGTCAGTCCTCAGGTAGAAATGGTGGGGGAGAATTTGGGGTGGGGCCTGGTTTCCCAGTATCCTTCCCCCATGCTCACCTTCACACTCGTTGCTCTTCTCCCACATGGCAGGCTGCCAGTGCCTCTGATTGTACCCAACACAACAGCGATCACATGTCTCCCCACAGGTGTGGTGTTGGCATTCACAGCGAAACCTGGGCGTGGGGTGAAGTACATCTCAGTTATTGAAAAGTTTTGATTAAGATCAATTGTTTCTGTGCAAAGAACTGACAGTCACCATGGTCACCCTTGGTACCATTTATTTAGTAATTATGAGAACAAAGCACTTTGTATATATTATTTCAAGTCTCCCCCATCCTGCTTAGTATCTTCATTTTATAGAGGGTAACACTAAGATTCAGAGAAATTAAAACATTTACCAAAGGTCAAGGGTGATGAGAGCCAGATTTCAAACCTGTCTGTCTGACTCCAAAGTCCCAGATCTTTCTTCTCTATCACAATATATTATAATGAATCAACATATGAGCAGGCAAGTGCTGAGTTTACTGATATCTGTTAAGTATCACATCCTCACAAAGATCTGGAGTTATCTTGTGATAAAGGTCTGCTCAGGTTTCTTGGTCTCAGCCTGGGGTCATGCACAGAGACCCACCGAATCCAAGACACTAAGAAGATCTCAGAGGACCCTGTCCCAAGAGGACACATCAGAACCAACAAACAGCTTCGTCACAGGGCCCAAAGCTGAGATTACTCAGCAAGGCAAAAGGGTAAAAATCTTTTTAAAATTTACATTCAAAGGATTATACAACTGCCTTAAAACTTTTTTAAGTTAAAATAAAATTGTTGTAGCCATGGCATTGGGTTAGAACTCCAAGCTCTGAGCTCTCATTTATCTGTGCTTGAAAGAGGATCCACAACAGCTGTATAAGGAGGCTCTTAACTGTGCCTGTGGGAGTTCCCTTAATTCTTCTACGGGAAGTTGGGTTGGCATATATTTAATGACACTCCTAATAGAGGGTGTCAACCCTCTCCCAGTCCAGCTTCCTGTTAAAGCAAATGGACATTGATTTAATTGGCAGCACAGAACAACTGGAATCCAAATGGGCTTTTGTCAAAGAGGCAAATTTTGATTCCCTACTAATGATGTATTTGCATAAGCTAGACTGAAGGAATTATTTAGAGATAATGGCTTGAAGAATGTGTAGTCCAACTACTCTCAAAGGGAGGTTAAAATCAATTGAGTGAAACAGACAAACAAACAAAAAACTGGGTACTTGTCTAAATCACATTGGCATCGCCAAATAATTGCACTTTCTGGCTCTCTCTCAGCCCAGGCTGATGGTTAATATAGAAAACTCATCCTTGCATCTACTGTGAGGATGTTATGAAAAATGTTATCGACTAGAGAATCCTTTTCATGATGACTACGCCACCCTACTCCTGGGGAAATTGCTTATTTGGTTCTAGTGTCAACTGTCATGTTTTTATTAAGCAACTAACTACTTTTTAAGTTATGATAACAGTGAAATATGAAACTCAACAGGTTATTCTTTTTGAGGTGACTTCAAGAAAGCTCAGAATCAAATCTGTGATCCATTCATATTTCCGTGCTTCAAGGTCAGCAGGGTATGTAAGCTCAGTTAAAGGCCTGTTCTGCCTTTTCGTGGCTTCTGCTAAATTAACAACTTTTTCTGGTTGTCCAGCCTTGGATCCCTCCATTAAGCCTCTACATCCTCTTTTACATAAGATATTTTCCCATTTATGGATGTGGATTTTATCAGCATTTGTTCAAACCAGCCTGTTAGGCAGAAGCGAACTGGCAAACAGAGCAAGACAAGGCAGTTGTGCTGGTGTAGAGTGATGGTAAACTGAGCCTTCCTCCACGGCATGGGGAGATGGCCTCTTCACTCATGACCGTCCTCCAGGTCTGCAGAGTCAACAGGTGTTGGCAGCCCTTCCAAGAGGGAAACTCAGAGTTTCTCTGGTGACGTCAACTCTTCTCCCATGTGGAGTCACTTTGTCTCAGGTTCAGGGACAATCTCATCTTTTCTCTCTCTCTAATGCAGGACTTCCCTGACCTGGCTTCAAGTGTTTGAGGGCCCTACCCTCCAGGCTACAGGGTGGTGATGGATTGACCATTAATAAACACGTACTTGCCAGTTAAAGGATAGTCAGTTGATGGCTTCATCTTGCTATCTCAGATAGCACCACCTAACCTCTGAAGATAGGCTGACAATATTAGGGACTGTTGCTGGTCAGGGAGAAGGGTTCCACAAAGCATACCGCGTGAGCTGGTAGCTGGCACCTCAGCCTGAACATGAGCTAGACCTAAAAATGCACAAACTTGAAACTGACTAAAGTAAAACATATCTCTGGTAAATACTACTCATGGGAATTGTAGACTTTAAATAAAACATTGAGAGAAAATTATTAGTGTACCTAGCATCTGGTAATTTCCAGCCCTTAAAAGTACCCCCCTTGTGATGATAACAAATATGTATATAATTGCCAAACACTTACTATTTAAGATCCATGAATCTTATTATATGTGAAATATACTTCAATTAAAAACAAAAAAAGATATACCCATGCCCATAGCCAAAAGGTGATAGTTACCTAGGTTGAATGGATAAGAAAATGTGGTATATATGTAATAAAATATTATTCTGCCTCAAAAAGGAAAGAAATACTGACACATGCTACAATGTGGATGAAATCTGAGGATGTTATGTTAAGTGAAATAAGCCAGTCACAAAAAGACAAATATTGTGTGATTCTACTTCTGTGAAGTAACTAGAATAGTCAAATTCATAGAGACAGAAAGTAGAATGGTAGTTGCCAGGGGTTGTGGGGAAGAAAGAATGGAGAGTTGTCATTTAAGAGGTATAGAATTTCTGTTTTGCAAGATGAAGAGAGATTGGTTGCACAATGTACTTAACTCTACTGAACTGTACACTTAAAGATGGTTAAGATAGTAAACTTTATGTATATTTTACCAAAAAAAAAAAAGGAACAAGGATTTGAAAATTAGACCAGGGATGACAAGTTTTATTTGTCTTGGCAACTCTAATTAATTATTTCTGCCTGCCTGGGGCATCATCTGAGTAAAATGAGGCCATTAGAGATATTTAATGAGATGCAAACATCCACTGAAACAATTAGACTTATTCATAGCAAGGCTAAAAGCAATCTGTACAATGTACTTACAGTTTTTCAGGATTGTTTGCATTGCATACTTCAGCATGGCCATTGCAAACACACCGCCCACCAATGCTGATATCCTTTATGCTGTAATAATACTATGCAACAGAAAATAGAACACGTCAGTTTTACTAAATGGTAACATAAACTTTACTAATCTTTTTTTTATTTTTAACCCCACAAGCACCTGGTCTTCCTAGGTGGTCTCCCATCCAAGTACTGACCGTGCTTAGCTTCCAAGATCAGACAAGATCAGGCTTATTCAGGGTAGCATGGCTATAGACAACTTTATTAATCTTTAACTCACAGTTTGTATTAACCCTGCTTCCCTTTTGTCCTGTTCTCTTGAGTCTGCCTCAACACTAAAGGAGCCACATTTGGATGTAATTTGTCTTATAAAATAAATGCATTCCTCAATCAAACTTAATAGCATAATGCTGAATTTGTACATGTTTAAAAATCAAATGCTTTAGGCATAAAGGGAAAAAGAATCATACCTTATAGCCTTTTGGAAAGGGATTAAGTGCTTCCTGTATTATTTTTTAATGTAAGTATGGGTTTCAAAAATTGAATATATTTATTTACCGAAAATAAAATTTTACAGCAAAATTTTTGCACATAGTATGTGCAAGCTCCAGGAAGGGAAAGAGTATTTACAAAGATGGATCAGATACAGCGCTGAGTCTGGCAGGGACCACAGGCAGTTGATGAAGCCTTGCTAGCTCAGAGTTAATAAGGCCAAAGGCCAGACAGAGTGAGCTTCATATCCAGCCAAGGATCAGCCACTAAACCAGGCCACTATGGGTATGTCATTGTATAGAAAAGGCACAGCTCTAGTTGGAGGCCTCTCCACTAGCGACAACAGGTGGCACTGTCTGCCAACTCCCTTCTCAGATTTGGCGGGAGATGCACAGGATTTGGTGAGTAATTTGGGGGCTGAAGAATAATCTTTCTCACTGGGATCACGCTACCTGTGAGAATACCTATCAGTGAAGAAGTGTTTCAATTCGCAAGGACAGGAGGGTTCTTGTAGCTTTCGATTGTTGTTGCTGAGATCAGCCATTTTAAAGTGCCCTAGTCACTTGATACTGGGGTTCTGTTCTGATTTCCTCTTTAAAAACTGTTTAAAGCTTCCTGTCTAAGCTTCCTGGCACTGTCTTACTTTGAAGGATTAACAACTTCTCTTGTTAATCTGGATAAATTTAGCATTAGAGGGCTTTCTGTGATATGTTAACACTCAAGGCTTCCATGCTGATCACCTTGAATTTTCTCTCCACATATGGGAAAAGGGCAGCAGCAGCAAGAGACAGAGCACAAATCAGCTTCACCCCAGCAGCACGCAAGTTGCATGTGATAGGATAGCTGATATTCTGTTCCTCCATTCAGAGAAGCAACGTAGATTGGGGGCTCACGGTTATATTTGTTGTGTGCTCCATTAAAAATCACTTAATAGAGGAGACTGCATTCTCTTAGGTGAAAAGAAATATATATACATCTGAGTACAAATCTTGCAACACCTCCAAGAAAATTAAAGAAAAAAAAAGTGATGAGGTACGTTTGGGGAGACTTCAAAACACCAGGAGGAACAGAAACACAGTCCAGCTATAGTTTATCAGAAAGCCTGGGACACCAATATGAAAAGTAACAGGCCTTTCTGGAAAATGCTAAAGACTGTAGTGCAACTTATTTTTCTCTCTTCCTTTCCCAGCTCTCTGATATTACCTACATAAGAAACCAAACTCTATCAGGTGTGCTGGACATTCATTCACCCATCCAAGTTCACTCCACCTTCTTCCACCTTGACCTTTGCTCTGGAGCTGGACTTTAAGGGCTGCAATTAAGGGTCTCTTGTCCTATGGCTTCCTGTTGGGCTTGCCCAATGGGAGCCATTGGCAGGAAATAAGAGAGTGGGAGAAGAGTGAGATCAGGGTATTTATTCTGCTGGCTCCCTCTCTGCCCAAGAGACACTAAGAATGAGAGATGTTCAGGCTTTACATCCAACACAGTAGTGCTAGTGCTCACCAATGTCTATGTCTCCTCTACTTCAACTAGATTACATTACCCAGCCTCCCACATCTAGGTGGGTCTGTACAACCCATTCCTGACAATGGAAGTAACCTGTGTGGTTAGGAGCATATGGATCTTCTCTATCCTCTTCCTCTCTCCTCATCTACTGACCAAATGCAGGGAATCCGGAGGAGGACTCTGAGGTCCTACAGGATGCTATGCCTCTAAATAACAAGAGCCTGCTTCCCTGAATGACTGTGTGGAGCTGACTCTACCTGCTGGGCACATTAGACCGTCACGTGAGCAAAAACTGAAACTTTATTTTGTGAAGCCTCTAAGACTTGGGAATTGTTTGTTATAATATCAGACTAATACCAGGCTGGCTGTCATCTTTTGCCTTTTATCTTCTTTGAATGTAATGATTCTTCTTCAACAATAAAACTTTTAAATTATACCTTATCTTGTATTTCAGATAAGAACAACTCCTACACATACACTATTACTGGCTATAAAGATTACTTGAAAGAGTACAAGGCAATTAATTTGGTAGGCCAAAAAAATAAAGAAAGAAACAAAAGCTGCTGTATAGGCACTTAAAATCACTGCTTACCCGCCGAGTGACTGTTGGATCTCGCTGTGCTTTGGAGATGAGGTGTCCAAGAAGGGTGTTAGTTCGGAGAAAACGCAAGCGGATATTTGTTGCCTTGGTGAACTCCCTCAGAGTGTGAGAGAAAGTAAAATTTTTTGCACCTGGACGACCATTTATCAAGGACACCACAACCTAAAATAACCACAAACACACATAAAAAAGGATAAGTCCTTTCACTAAAATTTAGCTGCAAGTATCTAAAAACAACTCATAGGCCCAAAGCTCAAGGTTTCTTTGAGCTATTAGATGTTTGTAGGTGGTCTTTGATCTATATCTATGTTTATATCTAAAAACATTACGGCTAGTTCCATTTTCCTTTTGAATTCTGGCAATCTGTCCTTAAAACCAGGGCTCTTGGGAGATGTTATTTAATTTTCAAACTCTTTGTTCTATCAGTATAGTTGTGGGGCTATAATACAATGAAATGTTGAAAGTATAATGTTAAAATATGTAAACATAAGGAAACAACTTTTTGTCAAGCTGCATCAAAGAAACAAAGCCAAAGTAATCAAAAAATCTAAATAAGGTTGAAAAAGGAAGTCTCAGGCTATAATGTAGACAGTGAAGGAGATTTGAAAAATCTATATAAAATGAAGGTTTTGTTTTAATGCTTGAGATGATGAAGCCCAAGTCCCAAACATTTGAGAGATGGTGAGTGTGCCACTCATTGTAAAATACTGGATAGAGCTACTCAAGAAAGATATTTCTACCTAAATAGGGGGACCGCTACCCTTTAAAGACATTTATTTGAAACTCACTTCATGCTCATTATGGCCTCACAGTTTCCATGGCATTCTTCTTTGATCTCCTCAACCTGTTTTCTCACCTCCCCTAACAATAGCCTGGCTGACTTCACAAGGAATAAATGCAACCCAAAAGAGCAGCCATTCTTTTCTCCCCAAAAGATGATGCCCACCCTGCCCAAAGGGATCAGGGATTATCACTGCCACCTACCCCTCATTGCCTCACTTTTACAGGGATAATGTGTTTGTGAAGCAGTGGGAGGGATCTTCACCTCAATCACTAGCAACAAACTTTCTAAATATTCCACCAGAATAAAGAGAGTTCAAGATCTGTGGGCCTTGAATCCGGAATCTGGACTTCCAGAGGAAAATCAGAGACCTCAGAATTTCCAATGTTAATGATACTTCAATTTTAAAAAAAGCAAAAAACACTGGTTTTCAGCATGATCTCTGTCAGATTTCCTTGAAAGTGCAAGTTTTGCTATTATGAAACATAGAAATCTTCATGTTTATTTCTGAGTCTTATCTCTATGGCTTCCCAAATCTACTTACCTCACCATTTTCCAAAGGTACAATTCGGGAATATTCAGTAGTACAAAGCACATCATCATCTCGTGTGATAGCTATATTTGCCGCCTGCCCAAATTGTTCCAAACAGTCTACTTTAGAATCTAGGAAGGAAATATTTTCATACTATAAAATAAAACATTATCGACTTGTTGTAAATCTCTTAAATGATTCTGTTTCTTTAAGAAAAATACACAAAAAAGTACAGAAACATTTAAAATTTTAGACAAAAGCTTAGAATGAAGTTTTTAGACCATGAAAGAAAATATCAAGCTGTTTCAGCCCACTGGACTTTCAAAAGCAACATTGGAGATGTAGTTCTAAGTTTTCACTCCTTGTTAGGTAAGTTTACCCTCTGAGGAGCATTGATGGAAGATCTAATATCTTTATAGCAAAATTCCTGTCCAACCCAATTTATCAGACACTGACATTTTCATTAGTGAAAATGACAGGGTCAAGGTAAGTTATGTGAAATGTAGGCTCCATAAAGATAAAACTAAGTTCCTAATTCTGCATACAAAGAAAAAGATTGGAACTCTGGCCCAGTTACAGGTACACTATTTCTCTCTAAATAATGGCAAGAACTGTTAACATAAAAGGCACTTCAACCTCAGTTCTGGATGTGTACCCTTGCAACTAATGCACACATGCCTGAGTAATAGGGATGTTTTGAGGATAATCTAGAAAGTTAAAACTGACCAGTCCCTAAGTAGCCACACTGAGAGACTAATTTTCTAGTTAAATCCAAAGTCTCAATCTGCTGCAAATAATTGAAGCCCCTTATAAAGTGGTAAGCAAGATTACTTACGAGCAAAATATTGCCAAGGTGAGTAGGTGCTTCCAAAGTCTACAGATCTTTCCAAGACCCAAAGATCAGGACGAGGAGAATTTGCAAATTTGATTAAAATATAGGCCACATGGAAAAGCTGATGAAGCAAAGGAGATACAGTTATTAAAGTCATCTCATCTACTCACAGCCTCAACCATCTCTATATGATGCTGACTGATTCCCAAGGCCACACATATTGCCACACCTCTCTCAAGGTCCAGATCCCATTTCTAACTGCCTATTGGACATCTCTACCTGGGTATGGTTCCTCAAGCTTATTACGTGCAAAACCAAATCACTTTTCTTTCTAGACCAAATCTATACAATAATCTTTGTCATATTTTTGTTCATTATACCCTTATATTTAAACCAGTCTACACAGCATCTTAAAGTTTATACCTTTAAGGAAGTTTGATGTCAAGCAACAGGCATCATCAAAAAAAACCCCAATTTATTCAATAATTTATGATTTCATCATTACTATGTTCTAGGTATCATGTTAAGCACCTCTAAAACATTCTTGCATTTAGGCCTCACAATAATGAGGATGAGGGAAGTGTGGCTTCAAGAGGTTACATAATGTACCCACATCTTGCGGGTGTAAAAATCCTGAGTTTAAGTGTATCCTACTCACTGACCATTAACTATGCCACAGAACCTATCAAGTAATTAATATCTGACCTGTTTCATCTTAGGGGAAATAAATTGTCAGATAGTTCCAAACATCATTATTTCTAAATACGCTAAATTTCCATTATAGGGAGCCTGGAGGTGGGGAGCTACATTGTAATACATTTCAAGGGTTATTTGAATGCAACAATTTTCCAAAGTTGCACTTTCTCCTACTAAAAATCCAAATAAATGAAACAGCCTCAGGGGCTCAGAAGACCACTCTCTTTGTTTCCCTTCATCATGCTCTGAGATAATGTGTAACCCCTTTGACAGCAGATAATAATCCCAAATCTAGCATCAGGTGGAGAAAGGCCACAGTGTGCCCTTCCCTTTGTTTTATGAGCCTGCCACCCGCACCTAATTTCATAAGCCCACTGATTCCACCAACTCATCTGCCAGCACCTATCAGATAGGGCATTCCACCTTAAAATGTTTCCCTCCCATTTTCACCTTAGGAACCAGTTTCTGAGGTTCCTTAGCACATATTTATGTGCCCTGACTACTGGCAGTCTGCATTCCATTTTTTCTGAGCCCATTTGCACTGACAGACTCTCTCGAGCACTACCACTGCAGTGTAACTTGCAGCTGATTCTTGCCAAGTGCTCCAGTTCTGTGGCAAATCTCTGAGACTTAGATTCAAAATGTCTCTGCAAGGCAAAGTGAGTGGTGTCTAAAGTGGGTTAACAGTCAGTTCATGCATGTTAAACCAACAGGTATGGATTTATTCTCTTCCGCTTGATAACTTAAAATTATATGCCTTTTAAATGGCTCCTTCTGCTAAATTTCTATCATCAGTTACTTATGTTTGCTCTTTGATGACTTGAAATATTTCAAGGCATGCATGACCCATGCTAGACCCTCAGTGATGTAAACGAGGTCCTTTTATGAAGGTGGAAAGTGCCAGGCAATGAGGTCACTGGAGCAGAAAAGCAGAGGCAAAGTGGTACACTTTCAGAGAAATAACAGCTACACACATACACACACAGTTTTACTGAATCTTTAAAAGTAAGTTTCAGACATTATTTCAGCATGTATCTCCCAAGAAAATGGACATTTCTTTTATATAAACTTGACATTTTGATGCCTAAAAAATTTTCCATTTATACAACAATCTTATCTAATATACTGTTTATCCAAATTTCCTTGATTCTCCTAGTAACACCCATTGTATATTTCCAATCCAGGATCCATCCACTCAAGGATTACAGGCATTTACTGCCAAGTCTCCTTCGTCTCCTTCAATCAATAGCAGCCTTTTCATGGTTTTTGTCTCTCCTGACATTAACATTTGGAAGAGTCCAGGTCCTTTCTAAACTAGAATGTTCCACAATCTGAATTTGTCTGATCGTTTTCTCATGATCTGAATCAGGGTAAGCATTCTGGCAGGATTACTACATGTGTGACATGTCCCTCTCATGGCATCATCCCGGGGCACATGACATCAGGTTGTCCTATTAATAGCGATGCTGTGTTTGGTCACTTGCCTAAGAAGATGTCCACTAGATTTCCCGCTATCAATGTAAAAACACAAACATGAGTTATAAAAAATAAGTCCCAAAGTAAGGAATTAAATTTCCTTTGTGGCTGCTGCCCATTTGAAAATTTTATCTAATGAGTGAATTTTATAGAAATGCTTTAATTGAGAAGAAAAGATGCAGATCGAGTGAAATTAAACTCCATTTTAGTAACTGTGTTTGAAAACTTTTTTTACAAAATGAAGTACAATCCTCATAAAACAATCAAGGCCAATGATGAAAATACAACTCAGCTGGCCTGAAAAAAGAGATCCTTTTAATCCTGGTCCAAATTGCATATATCTAATGGCTCAGCAAGGGTACTTCTTTCTTGTGGGTTTATTATCACCTGTACCATAAAACTCAGACCCTGGCACCACCAAAAGCATGTGTTAGGAGGAAAGTCACCTTGTCCTTCAGCTCCTTTTACTGTTTCCCAGAAGCACCTGCTCACCTGGGAGGAGAGAAGGTAGATCATTCCAGAAGCTTACAGGAAGGGACTCAAGAGGTCCCTGGGTCAACCTTTCACCCAAAGTAAGAAACTTCACCCTTCAATCTCTTTTTGAGAAGTAACCCACTGCATTCCTGACAAATTCTGGCCATTCCATGTTTCCTTGGTATTTTGTCAAAACTTTCTTTCATGAGTCTTCATCCCAGCCCTTGAAGCAGAAAGATATCTACTGTTTATTCCACATGACAGCCTGCTCAGAATTTAAATACCAACACCACATCCCCTTATATATTTTTAAGGAATTAAGATTCAAGACAGCAGGAGGCAAAGATTAGTATAAAAACTAGAAAAGAAAGGAGAAATAAAATTCCTAAATGAAATTTGAGTCCCAAGATTTAGATCATGCCAATAACTGAGAAAATAACAAGCCCACTATTTTTTAATGAACAATTTTAAGAAAAAAAAAATCAAAAGACAGAGAAAAGGTGAAGCACTTGCACCTATATTTTATTACTGATGAATTTTTAACTCTGTATAAAAAAATATTGATGACATATCACATGATATGTCATCTTTGTGAACTCTGATCATTATTCCCTAAGTAGACTCAAATTTAGAAGTTGTGACTAAGTATGTTACTCAAGAGCATTTTATCCATAATAATTTACAATTTTGATGGTGATTTTGAATAAGCTAAAGCCCACTGGAATCCAAGAACTCTGAGCTCAATTTCATATTAAATCTTATATTTTACCTTAGTCTGTGTAATTACTTTCACTGTCATAAAATTTTTTTGTCTAGGGCCTGATTCTCCTTATAAAACTCAGTTTTTCACATTCATGCTTTCTTTTTCTTTTTCTTTTTTATTTTTTGCTAATTTACAAGAAAATTAGATATGACATTTGGTTCACTCACTGAACTGATAAGTAGCCTAAGATTTTTCTGACAAACCATACAGGACAAAGGAAATAACATAGTTATGTCTTTCCAAGACAAAGAGATTTAACTAAAGACTCTAATAACCAGCAACCAAGTTATTTAAATCCTCCTTGTATCTATATTATTTTAGACTCAACAACTCCTAAAAATATATTGATTTTATATATTTTATATGTATAAGTGACATACACCATGACTTCAACAAAATATTTCTCAGCAATGATAATTTGTCCTAAATCAGATTCTGGATAATGTAATTTTTTAATCATCATTTTTCTTAAATAATTCCACACCCTCCACAATGTTCACAGTCTCCTCCTATCGGCCAATACCTTCCCACCTAAAGAGTGATATTTCTGGCCTGCACTCACAATGGCCCTGTTCTACTTAGTTGTCATATCTATTTCTTTCTCCCTCTGTTACATCTTTCTTAGGTTCAGCACCCATTGCTAAATCAGTTTTACCTAAAGCTAAAACTATCTTTTTGGCTATGTTTCTAATATCCTTACTAAGGACAGGGTACTTCAGACACATTTTTTAAAATAGCTATGCATGTCTGTAGGGCATAACAATGTCACTTAAATTGGCTCAGCATCTTCATTTTTAATAGTTAGCAATTCTTTTTGTTTGTTTGTTTTTAGAGTTTTTTGTTTTGTTTTGTTTGTGTTCTTTTTTTTTTAATAGGTTTTAAGCCGAAGTGTCATTTCAAATCAGCTGGGCCACAGAATAAATATTCTTCTTAGAACTCACTCTTTGACCAAAAACTGTTTTTACTTTCTAAATACCCTAGCATGGAAGTTCTCAAAGGAGGTGGACCACCCTCTGGGCTATTTTATTAGTTATCACAATAACAAGCCCAATAAGGAGAGAGACCATGCATCTCAAAGGCACCAACCTGTACCCTAAGAAAGAATGCAGCTAGTTCCAAGTAAGAAAACTGCCCTCTGGGTGCCTGGATCTGACATAAGGCACTCATGCTGCTGTCCAGAGTGTGTCTAGAGAAGGGCAGGTGTTCATCTTTAGTTTGTTGGACTTCCAAGGATCTGAATGCCCTTCTCACCTTATGAATGCACTGCCAATTTTAAAAGCTGAAAATGCCAGCTTTTCTGGCTCCCCTGGAAGTAAGGAAGGCAGCATGATGAGTATATGACCCAGACTCAGTGAGTTGGATGTCTCCTACCAAAAATTTGTATCTTCAGCATATGATGCATAAAGGCAGGGACACTGAAGAATTCTTTCTAAAAGCAAAAAAGATGGCAGCATCATCTGGCTTCTAGAGAGAGTGGTTGGTACCAGCAGAAGTTTACTGAGTCCAGGTGCAGGGCTAACTGTATCACCGTTACCATCTGTAGAAACCAGCATTTATCTGTAGCTATATCCTCACAGAGGAGACTGTGGTTCTAATTGCAGCCTCCTTTGCTTCTGCCCATTTTCTAAGTCTCCTCAAACTTCCAACCACCCCCATCTCCATGTCTTCCTCCTTCCTGGAAGGTGACTTTTTCTCTTTCACTGGTAAAATCAGAACTACCACAAAGGAGCTCCCTCGCCTTCCCTTCCCAAATCAATGAGCACATTTGCATCTGCACATCCTCTCACTCTTCCTTCTGGTCCAATGGAGTGAGGCACCTTTCCCTGTCAAAAGCCAATCCTTCTCTCTGTGCTTGGGATCTCACTCCCCTCCTGCCTTCTGTTAGATCCTTCCCATAAGCTTTTAAACATCTCTTCCATCCTAAAGACAAGAAAATGCTTTTCCTTCCATCCAAACCCTCCCCTAGCTCCACTCTAGCTCCTTCTTCCCACCACAGCCACACTTTTTTGAAGATCGATATGCTGGCTCATCCCCCCTCCTCATCTCAAACACACTCCCAAGTCTCCTCCAGCTCATCCAGAGTTCAGCTCTTAGCCTTGTCTCACTTCACCCCACACTCTGCCTCCATCTTATACCCCTGACTTCAATGTATGACTCCAATGTCTAGCCCAGACTCTGCACATGAACTTCAGACCTACATTTCCAACTGCCTATTTAATTTCCACTTGCAGATACCTCACATCTATCCCAACTTGGCATGCTAACCCCTACTTAACCAGTAGGTCTCAGCGTAGCCTCCACTTTCTAGTTAGCTGTCTATTTTATGCTTCCTGGAGCACTGTGCTTTTCCTTTAAAACATTATCACAGGAGTTATTAAATACTTATGGTTTGAGTGCACATGGGAATACAGGAGGTGTACTTGATTCTCCTGCCCATTCATGAACTGCAACAGGAATACCATGGTTACATGTAGCTGGAGGCCAAGGCAGTGCCTGCACTTTGCCTGGGTGAGGGCGATGCTGGTAGTTGGCCAAAACCCTAAGGATTGAGCTTACTTGGCATAAAATGAGACAGCTCGTCATCATCATTGTGATGAAACAATGCATCCCCAGTTGAACAATCAGATCTAGACATAAGATGGTCTCTTGTGTCCCAAATGATCCCACTCAAAAGCTTTGGCTCCCATGAAGCCCCCTAAAAGTCATGCTTCATAATATAATAAATGTGTGGGAAAGAGTAATGCTGCAGAGTAGGGGGAGGCCTGGGCGTAAAGGGTCTGAGAGGGATGAGGTGAGGAAAGGCAGCTAGGCAGCAGGGTGGAGTGTGGATGGGCTCCATGTCTGATGGATATCGAACGAACTGGGTTCTGTGCCCAGCTTGGCATCTACCAGAAATCAGGTGACCTTGAGTGAATGAGTCGAACCTCTCTGAGCCTCAGTTTCAAGAAATCCAGCTCTGGGTATGACTCTGTTAGGAACTTTGGCAGGGATTCAAGCCTGCCCAGAGCAGATGTGAAGTAGAATACAAGCCAGGAAAGTGGGCGTGGTGGCCAGACAGATCCATCATGGCAGCTGTGGATTAAACCAGGAAACTGGGAACACGGCATATTCCCACTCTGCTCGCTGGCAGAGAATGAGACTGACCGGGGGTGGGGGAGGGGGAAATACCTTCTGTGCCTGCAGGAACCATCCCACTAAAAGCAATCCATCACCTTGTAAAGTATGAGATCTGGGTCTTAACATGGCCGATGGGGTGAGCAATTAGGCAGCCATTATAGCTACACAATGGGCTACATGGGTTTTAACACATAGTTTAGGTGGTCCTTTCTAGTTATAACACTTTTCTGGCAAAAAAAAAAATGCAATGAGTTCTAAATACCTGACATAACTTTGGGCACACACCTAATTTATACTTATATATGACTTCCCCCAAGACAATATTCTATTAAATAAATCAATGTGAAAGATCATTTCACTAATGACCATACAAATACCAAACCCATAGGGATCAGAAACAAGAAAACAGATACACATATAGCAATATTGATGAAACTTCATAATGTAAAGGGCATGAATACAGAAAACATAAAATTAGATGTTATAGCACATATATATAAATTATATATATATATATACACATTCATATACATATACAGATATATATGTGTGTATGTGTGTGTATACATGTATGTATACATAGAACATACATGTATGTTCACATAGAACAATTCATATTTTATACATAGTGTATCATAATGGTTGATAGAGAAGGACCTTGGACCAGAATTTCTGGTTTCAGTTTCCAAGCTGTATAATCTGGGCAATTCCCTTCATCTTTGTGCTTTAGTACCCTCATCTGTAAAAAGGAATAATAATAGTACTTAATGGCAGAGTCTTTAAAAGAGCTCAATAAAAAGCATCCCTCTTCCCTATCTGGTTCTGAACCTATTTATTCAGAAGTCAGAAAATGAGCAAGGGCAATGGGGACAAAATATCGCCTTTATTTCTGGAAAATTGAGATTGGAGGTCACAGGTTACATCTGTTGAAAATGAATGCCAGATGAGATGTCCTATGGGGAGTGGCCCATATGGCTCTGACAGGAGAAGCAGAGAAGAGCACACGTGTGCCATGGGACACCTGCTCCCAAAGGCCAAGGCAGAGCCATGTGTGTCCTGCTTTTGACTCAATATTCACCATCCAGAAGAAGAGGGGAAAGAGGAAGGTCAGCAGCAATGCCCAAGTAGAGCCCACCCCACATAGAAACAGTGATGATCATGCAGCACAAAGAGTTGGAGTGAGGGATAAAAGAGTCAATACCTAGAGAGCGCTTGGCACAGAGCCCAGCACATATGAGAGTTCAGTCCGTGCAAGTGAGCATTCCTCAAGGGCACAATCATGTTTCAGGTTCAGCAGCAAAGATATTAGAGCAGATGCTTATAAATGGGAGGGAACAGGAGTGAGGATCTAGGATGAAAGGGGAAATATAAAAATAAAGCCAGAGAGTAGTGTAGTTCATAACATGCTATGAGCTGAGAAGAATAATTAGCTCATCTCCTTGAGGCAGGAACCATATCTCTAAAATGTTCTTAACAGTGCTTCCTAAGGAGATATAACAATACAAAACTAAATGAAACATCAGCCTTTAGTAACCCTAAAACACATATTGCCATGTATTCTGGTCAAGTGACTTGGCAAAAATCTCAAAGAACCATTTGAAATGTCCATCAGCACCTTCTCAGGCAAACACCTTTTGAGAGAGGTGTTCTCAAGAGTTCAGGCAGAAGGGGAGATGGCACGATGAGGGTGAGCCTTATAAATGCAAACACACATGAGCACATGCATCCTAGAAAGAATTGTTTTCTTCTTGTGGTTTGGGCATCCAGTAATTGAGTTTCTGTTTTTAATCCATTTCTATTGGTTAAGAGACATAGGTACATTAACTGCCTGATTTGCAAAGAGAGAGGACTGCTTCCACTTGAACTGCAATTCAACTAATGGTATCCAGGGAATAATAAATTCACTCCAAATTTGGGAAAACTTTCTGAGCTTGAAAATATCCCTTTAGATGGCTTGATTCTGCTCCTGCTGGCTGCCCAGGTCCCAGGTCCTTCTTTCTATCTCCATGACCATGTAATCTCTGGTTTCTTCCTTTCTTGGTATTCTTTTCAGGCTGACAAGACCTTTCCATAAGCCAAGCCAAGGACTAATCACTTCTTGAAACTTCAAATGCAGGAGGTATTAAGGCCTGAGGATAGCCACATGGGGCTATCTTATCACCATAGCTGGGTCAGAATCTAAGTTTCTGTTTAGGGAGTTCTAAAACGAAATTCTTGCTTTATCCTCGTCCTTTATAGAGAAGCAACATGGGAAGTTCTGTGTACCTGACTTTCACCCTCCTGCTAAATATTTGAGGATGGTTAGAGAGTCACACTCATTAAATGGAGCCTGTGTCTATCACGATAAGCTGGTTGCATTGCAGTGACAACACCAAAATCACAGTGCTTTAAAAAATTAATGTGTTACATGTCTACTGAGGGTGGGCTCTGTTCCATGTCCTCTTCACACATGGACGCAAACTAGTGGAACTCCCACTATCTGGAACATCACTGAAACAGGGATTAACGTAGCATATTGTGCACCAAAGCAGGTTTTATGGCCGGGCTTTCCCTCGAAGAGATAGGAAATGCTGGTGAGCTAGAAATGCAGACATGCTGGTGCTTAGAGGAGCCCATTTTGTACCAATTTGGCCCTACCATCCCAGCTAAGACAGAAACTCATGGTGGTAGAAGTTGGGTTCTTGGGGTTTTTTTTGTTGTTGTTGTTGTTGTTTTTTCTTTTTCTCCACCCACACTACCCACACTGGCCACAGAGAACAAATGTGGCTGAGAGAAAACAGGGTCAATTCTAGAGGTCAAGCTAGAGGGTAAAATGACACTGCAGTGCTCTCAAACTTAAGGGTGCACTAGGAGCACCTAGAAGGCATGTTAAATGCACATTACAGGGTATAATTCAGGAAATTCTAAGTCAGTAGGTCAGTGAGGCCTATAAATAGTGCCAGCTAAATAGTTTGCATAACTTAGAGCAAAAGGAAGACTTTAAAGGTAGGAAAAAGTGCATTTAAAATTACTGAAATTTACTTTTTCCTTTCTTCCATATTTTCTCTCTTATCCTATCATGATATTTGTTTTGTTTGCTATTTAATACTGCACTCCCTCGGGCAAGGGAATTCTTGCTGAGTGAATGCAGACTCTCATAGGTATCAGGGCACCCCACTGTGTCACTGTATACATGCCAGGATTCCTCTCACAAAAGTTATTGGGTTGACATAAATGACACCATGAACTGCCTGATCAGAGCCAAGGAGGTCAATCTCCCCTTCCTGTGGGTCCATTACCCCAACCCACCAAGAAATGTGACCCCTGAAGGATTGAAACCTCTGTACTAGGATGTGCTTGGTACCTGAATACAGACTCTTCCCTGTCAAATCACCCATCACGCTGTTAGTTTGGGACAGGGGTAACACTGCCATGCCCCACTTCTGCATGGTATGCATGCAGCCAACCCTGCCCACACCTGCTCCTTGAACCCAGCTGAGAGCAAGGGGCAGCAAGGTAGGGAGGGTTAGAGGGATCGAGGTGCCAGGGATCAGATGGCCAAGAACCTATCTGGGGAGGAGATTGGCTTATGAGCCAGCGCATGCTCCATTGTCCCATTGAATTTTATTTAAAAAACACAAATTCAAACATAAAATTATTAAGAGCTCCAAGATGACACTAAGTCCTGAACATGGGTCCCCTTCTGAGCACAGGGATTTAAGGACTAACTTTAAGAAACTCTGACATGTAGACAGGCTCACTCAGGGGAAGTAGGTGATCTAGACAGGTCCCAATATCAAGGAGCAGGACAAAAGGTAGAGAGTTTAACAGCCAGCCCTGTTCTAGGAAGGAAGTTGCTCCATGTTCTAGAATTTGATATCAGGATCCTAGGCACAGACTATAGGCTTTCAGGTAACTGCTAAAACAGTACTCTAAGATCCAGACAGATGGTCATGATGAACTAGTAGGGTTGATCAACCTTTTCAGTTTGCCTGGGACTCTTCTGGTTTTAGTAATGAAAATCTTGCACCCGAGAAAGTCCCTCAGTCTCAGGCAAACTGGACAATCGGTCACGCTATGACCAGGGCCTTTTATTGGCCCAAGGAACTCTGTTCATCTTTGAGATACTAATGGAAAGGCCGCCTCCATGTAAAATCTTTCCAAAGCTTCTCAAGCATAGGTAATAATACCTCCCTCTGTGGTGGTTACACTGATCAGGATGTGAGCTAACTATTCATGTATTTAACTCCCCAAGAAGAATGTGAAATCCCAGAAGACAGGGAGGGATCCTAACACAAAAAAAGAAGGGTAGGGAAGACATCCCTACCAAGGTGTAATGCAGGGGCCTAAGGGTGGTGGGGCACAATGGCAGCTCGAGTCACCTGACTTCAAGGACATTTTGTCCCACTCTCCAGGCCTGTGTGTCTCTCGCATAGTGTCCATTTCACTCTCAAGGCCCTATGGGAGGCTTTGCCCACTCCTCTGGGACCTTGTCTTCTTGCACTGCTGCTCGTGCTTCTTCTCCACTTCCTGTCCTGCTTCTTTCTCAGCCTTTGCCTTGCTGTTCACTTTTCAGTGAGGCCTGCTGATGAGCAGGGAGTCTAGGCCCCAGCTGCTCAGGGTGTGGCCCACCGGCCATCAACTGTGGCATCATGGAAGAAGATCTTAGAAATGCAGAGTCTACAGGCACACCTGCAAACTTCTGAGTCAGAATCGTCCTTTGAATAGATGATCCAGATGTACATTAAAATTTAAGAAGCACTGGCCCAGCCCATGATACATATCCTTTTTTTCCATTGGGGCACATTGCTGGCATTGCTCTTTCTCCTATGGAAACTTGGTCTCAAGTAAATTTTAAGTCAGTGTGTTACTTCTTCCCAGGATATTACCCTCTTCAAGCTTTAGCTAAAGGAATTCAAGGAGTTTTAAACAGTTTACATCCTGAAATTACACCATACCAACAGCTGCCAGACCATCTCTATAGAAAGCTGAAAGCTGGCCCTGTTTCTCCTGCAATGGACTATACATATTCTCCATGCTATCATTACAGATGAGTTTAAGGGGCAAAACCGGTATCCTCAGGTAGCCAAATTACAATCTCTTTGTGTGTGTCTATCTCTATAGGATAATACACTGAGCAAGAAATTTCAGCATAAAGCATGCTTTATTAAGCTCCAATTGTTCTCCAAAGCAATATCTCTTAACAAGAGGATAAATAATGGCTAGGAAGAGGTACAACATGGGTGAGAAGGGGTCTTTTGAAAGAATGCCTCAAGGAAACATTATGAATCATCATATGAATGCTTAGGATGATTCTCTATATATTTAGAAACAAGCCCACTCTCAGCTAACAACACACATATTATTATCCTACTGTCACTGGAAACGTTTAGGAGCAAAAGAAAAAATAACTGGGAATGAAATGGTACAATAACTAATGAGGCCTTACAATTAAAAGATATAGTTGCTCTAAGGGGTCACATATCACATCAGTTTTAAAAGGGAACAGTTGAGTATTGTATAAAGAAAATTATAACCTGGTGTGTTAATCAGATAGCATTTGATGCTTGGTCATTCTGCTTGATGTTGAGCTTCTCTGTGACAATCCACTTAGAAAGAAGCAAAAATGAAAAACTTAGCCATAGCCAGCTTATAAAGCTTGAGTATTTTCTACAGAATTGCACTGTACTTCTTAAAATGACTCAGAAATACCATTTAATGCTATAAAATGAGAAATATTTCTATATGAGTATACAAATCTTTCAGGTTTAGGATAACCATAAAGTAAGGCAAAATATGTCTTGACAGTTTATTCTAAATGGCAACTAAATGTATAGCTGGAATGAAAACAGTGATTAGATTACAGTTTCATCAATATATTGCATGTATTCTTCTACATCCCATTTCTTTAAGAACAAAGAGTGGGAAGGGATTTAGAGCCCTAAATTCCAAAGGGTATAAAACAAACAGCAATATGAAATCACCAAAAATCAAAAATAAACAAACAAAAGGAGTAAAAGGAAAATGATCAGTAGGTGTGAAATGTTGAGTCCATAGTGAAGTTTACACACAAAACGCAGGTCACAAAGCTGTATACACCTGTGTGGCAGAGCTGTAAAATTGCTTCCAACAGCCAATATAAAGAGGTAAACATGATTTCAGTGTCCATATGTTTTATTTTGTTTTGCTTTTTAATGACCCAAAGAAACACAACTATTTGAAAGACTAGAGGGATTTCTGAAATGGTCCTTCACAGGGGACACTGTGGAAGGTGACAGACAACATCCTGACAGAAGGGCAGAGATTACAAACACCTACATGGGCCTAAGAGTTTCACAGAGCCAGAGCTCAGACAGAAGGAAGCATTGTGTGCATAATTATCGCACATCAGCCAAGGCTGGCCCTGCAGCCAAACTGCCCGGGTGCAAATCCCTGACTTACCCCAAGCTCACCTATGACCATGAGTCAGCGATTAGGTAACGCTGGGAGGCTCCAAAACATGTCTGAGGGGCAGTTTCCTCCTCTATAAAACTGGGATCTACCTTACAGGCCGCAGTGAGGATTAAATAATATTCATTGACAGGTGCTTAGAACAGTTTCTAGGATATTAACTATGTTAGTATTCATAAAACTTAGGTTTCTAAATTCTAAATTAGTCATCTTGTGAAGCAAGATATTCATCTTGCTTCATCTTGTGAAGCAGATGTTGAAGTGTTTTCTAAGATTAATGAGCTTATCTACCACAAGGAAAGAGCAGCACACCTTCTTTCTACCACCTATTTTTCTAAATTAATGTTCTAAATATAAATGAGCAAAAGTCCAACATTTTCATTATATTCCAAGTTACAAGTGATAAATATTTAATATCTATTGTACATGTATATCTTTTGGTATGTGAGGGACATATATACATTGGGCAGGTACAAGTAAGGAATTCTGTATTCTCATTCATTCATACATTAAACATACATTCACTGAATTATTTCTATATACCAAGCATTCTCCTAGGTATTGGAGATTTAGAAAGGAACAGAATGCTTTTCTTTACTTCACAGTCATAATTCAAGAGCCCTCTCCCTCTCCTTCCCTGCCCCTGCCACACTCACATTATAAATTCAAAAATTAAAAATTTTAAAAATTTCTGTTTAGTCTTTGCAATACAGTACTGGCTATCACTCAGAGCCCCATTGGGAGACAGATGACCTACAAGAATAAAGCAATTGAGGAAAGTTTAACAAAGCAGGTGTTTATAAAGGACTGGGAAGGGGTGAGGGAAACCTAGTGATGGAGAAGCATCTCAGAGCTAAAATCATCTGAGGGCCTCTCCCACCCTGGACCTGAATGGCAAGGAGAGCAGATACTAGAGCCAAACAGAGCTGGAGCTATAGGAGCAAGTTGCCTACCAGGAGCCAAGACCTTTGGTAGAAGGACTGAAATGCTAGAAATTCTGGGGGGATAAATACCCCAGTCTCGGCCTCCTCCCTCCCTCTGAGCTGATCACCTCCCACTTGCCAAACTCTGCTAGAAGCCCAAGGGTATGGGGAGTAGCAGGGTGCCTGTAGATGCTGCCCAGAAGGTCAGGTCTGGGAACTGAGCAGGGTGGAGAGTAGATGAAGGGAGGGAGGGAGGTCTATTTGAGTCACAAGGGGACTTGAGGCTACAGACTTAAATAATTAACAAAGATATCTTGACCTGTACAACGAAAGCTGAACAGAGGAGAGACTTGAGGTTATAGAAAGTAGAGGCAGACCTTTCAGGATGGGACACAATGAGCATCCATAACTTTGAAGAAAAGTTACAGTACACCATCTAGAGCAGCACTACTCAGTGTGGCTGCTTAACTGTTTGCTAACCATTCACGATGAAACAAGGACATAAACTGAGAGCAAGAATTTAGAAACCTTTAAAACAACTTGAAAGAATAAATTGGTTTCTATTTCATCTAATTTTTTTTTTTTACTGATGCTTGAATTTTGTATGTATTTAGGCTTTATTTCTCATTTCATTTTTCTAAGAATTCATTTTTACTGTATTTTACAAAGGTACTGGCCTCGGATTAGAGGCGTTGAAAAAAAACTGGTCATTTGTCACAGATGGTTTGAGCAGCAGAGGACTAAGTAGTGCTTCTAGAATATGTGCATGCAGAAGCTCAGGGGAATTAAAATGAAAGTTCCAATTTAACAGTTTCAGATTGAGGCCCAGATCTTGCGTTTCTAACAAGCTCCTAGTGGAGGCCAATGCAGTAGATTCAAAGATCATATCTTAAAGCATGGGAGCTGCCCAGGATGAAAGGCAGCAGGGTTTTGGGGACAGGGATGTGACTACACCTTTGGATTGAGTGGTGGTTTGTGTAGCTCAAGGGAGAGTAGAAAGCCAGAAGCACATGGACAGTAAGAAATAGGTAAAAGAGGGAAGGACAGCAGTGTTCAGAATTGAGTGGCTGACTGGCTGGAAGAGTAATAAAACAGAGAGTTTAAACAGGGGCATGTATGAAAGCCATACCAACTCACTAACAGGGACAAGCCAAGGCAGCTTGGGCCAGGTGTCAGACCCACCTGTTCTAAATACCAGGCCCTTTCAAGTCCAGCCTTGCCCAGGCCTGAGCAGTGTTGGGGTGACGCTCTCACCCTGCAACACAGAAATTTGCAAAACAGCTGCCCTGTTCCCTGCCCTTGCCCCCTCTGCAGTCAGGAGGCTGGACACTGCTTCCCTGAGCTTACCTCACCTTGGTCAGGCCCAGGGCCCTGCCCTCTCACCAGGATGCTAACTGCTCCACTGCTCTGCCCATCTAGACCTCTCGTTAGAGACATCAGTCTGAATATGCTGCTGAGTTCTCCCGGATTTGGTGATTCAGATCCTGAAGCAGAAAGAGGGCTGCATCTCTCTGCCTCTGGCTCCCTGGTCCTGGCCCTGGCCAGCTCCCTCCATTTCAGTGGGAGCTCCTGGGACACTGCGTGTGAGGGACTTCAAGAGTCAGCCAAGCTAGGAGGATTGCGAGAGGCAGAGGACAGAACCAAATGTTCCATTCCGGTCATTCTTTGATGTTGAGAAACTCGAAAGGTGAACAGGCAACCTCCTCAATCAAGGTGCTTAAAACATGAAACAGAGTGTGTTACACATGATGTACTGAACGGAAACTCCTAAGCTGTAGCATGCTTACATCAGTGGTTCAGGCGTCAGCGAGAGGAGTGCAAATAACACAGGAGTTGTTCTTGATTTAGAGAGACAAGGAGCATGACGCATCCTTATCTACAGTCTATGAGGCCAAGGTGAACTTTGTGCAGACAAGTGGCAGGAGCTGCAGGGTGAGATGTGGGACATGAAACCTGGCCCCTCGGGTCTGCAGGGAGCTGCAGGAGTCCTAGGAAATAGAATGCCCACACTGCCCACATAGCGAGGCCACTTGGGACAGGCCCGCAATGGAAGGCATGCAATGGAAGAATGAAAACTGAAATTTAACTTTGGGTGGTGAACACAATGCTCTATACATATGACATATTATTGAACTGTACACTTTAAACCTGTATAATTTTATTAACCAATGTCACTCCAATAATTAAAAAAAAAGTGAAGAGAATCACAGAAATGAGAATAGAGAAAAAAGAGGCATTGAGAAGAAAAGAATAAAGGAAGGTAGTTTGGTGGTGTAGAAAAGCTCCAGGGACACTGGGTATAATGAGGGCGTAGACACTGGGGGTTAGGTGGGCACCCTAAAAGACTTTGGAGGAGTAAAGGAGGTGCTGAGCAAGGACTCCTCAAGACTGTATTTAACTCAAATTCTCATTGGAACCATTGTGAAGAGTTCATGAAATTCAGGGTTTTTTTTTTTTATATATGCTTGCCATTTATAGGAGAATTGCCATGATTTAAAGCCAAAAATATGATGAAATAAGAAAATTTTCACAAGGGAAGAAACATAAAATAGTTTTTAAGATTAGCTCAGGAATAAAATAAGCTCTTTAAAAAAAATCAGTTTCCACTTACTGGACATTTTTCTGATTCTGTTGGCATTTAAAGCTTTCTAGCAGCTGACCTCGTTCCAGGATGAAATAGAAACTTTTCTTAGGGGGAGAGAGGGCATCCAGAAATCTCCAAGTAAGCTTTTACTTATTTTATTTTTTATATCTGCAAAGTTTAATTTTTTAAGAATTGTGATACGAACATTGAACAGGGAATACTATTTACATTAAAATTGTGTTCTCAAAGATTTCAAAAACCTATAAAAGGAGAGATTAGAGAAAAACTTCCATGAATCCATCACCTTACCTCAAAATTTAAACTGATTAAATATTTGATTATAAGGACTTATCTTAATTTCATTTTATTAGAATGAAATCCAAAAAACTTTTAAATCAATACCTCAAATCCCAGTAGAAACAATTGTTCCTTTTGTCCTCTCTGTGTTGAATTCTTCTTTTCTCCCCAAAGGAATAATTTTCCCAGTTAGTTTCATTGTCTTTCTAACTCTGAAGGCAAGATATGTTTATTGAAAAAAATATAGACCTGAGACCTAACATGAATTAAGTTCTTAGAGTGTGTGAGGCATATTTCTAAGAGTTTTTTCTGTATTACTTTATTAATTCCTCACAACAACCCTCATAGGGGGTTGAACTAGATTCACCCCCAAATTTCAGATGAAGAAACTGACCCCAAGACATTAACTAGAGGGTCCAGGGTCACATAACTAGAAAGATATGGAACCAGATTTCTACTTAGGTGATAGTCCAGAAATCTGAATTACACTGTAACTGGGGATTTACAGAAAAAGGGGAAATCTACCAACAATCCCACCATTCAGAAAAAAAAGCACCCAGCATTTTAGATTCTCTTTTTTCTGATTTTTTTCTTTGCTTATACACAAAAAGAAAATGTAATCATACCATACAATATATAGAGCTTACATATAATTTAATTTTTTCTTCAAAACATGGCAAGGACATAGGTCATGTCAATAAAGATATCAATGGCATCATTCCAATGGCTGCCAATTAACCCACTGAATGAATCAGTCCCCTTTAATTAGACATGAGATCGTTTCCCACATCGTGTTATTATGAACAATGCTCTGAGAATATCCTTGCTCAAACATTTTGAGAATTTATCTCCTATTTCCTTAGGATAAATTCTTTGAAATAGTAGTACTATGACAAAGATAGTGATCTTTTATTTTAGAAGCGATAATGCACCTTAAGATCACTGGCACCCTAGAAAGGGGGCAAAAGTAAGGTGGGCATCAATGATAATTTTTCTAAGTAATAATAAGAATATTCCATGTTTGTCTAGTGCTGCACAAAGGTCAATGCACATTTGCATACACTGTTCCCCGGCATCTCTAGCCACAGGCCATGCATTCTCCCCCTACTCACAAGTGAGGGCCCAGGCCTGCCAGACCCACCACCAGACCCCAGGTGCCCTGACCCCAGCCTGCTCAGGTTCTATGCTTTGGTCTCTTTCCCATCCTGGCCCCCACCACATAGCCAAAGGTTGGCACAGCAGCCTGGGCCTTTCCTAAGAAGACAGTGACTTTCCTTTCTGGTCAATTCCCAGTTCCATATAACTCATTATCAGTGTCATGTCATGTCGTTGTCCTGATGTCTTAACTGCATGGCCAACCCTCAAAGAAATGGGATTAACCTTTTCTAAAAGGTACCAGGGCTTTGTTTCTGGATTCTTGTTTTTTTGTTTTGTTTTGTTTTGTTTTCTGATCAGCATGAGCCTTGATCCTGGGAGTTCTCAAGAAATGAACCTCATGTCTTTGTTTGTTATATACAACAGGAGCTGATTCAGCAGAGGCAGGCAGTCCCCTAGAGCGACTCTTCCTAGACTGCAGTCTTCACCTTCCCATGGGATGCCAAACCCTGGTTACCACCCTTCCTGTTGAGAAAGATCTCTCTGACAGCTTTACAATGGTCTTAATCCTGGAATATAGCCAAATGTCAGTCATAATAGTATGACCCAGGGTTACCTGGTGGTCACAGTGACCTCCCTTTATCATTTTATCATATTAACTTCTATCTGTAGAGAGTTTGAGAGAAAATTCCAGAAGAAAAGTGTTGCTGCTTCCTAGTACAATTTCTATCCCTGTTTCTGTTTTTTGGATTTATGTTGTCTTCCTACAGCCTACTGAGTGTTTTAGACAAAAATATATTTAACTCATTTCCTGTTATATTTACTATACTTATGAGGCTGGTTATACAGAAACTAGCATATATAAATGTTAAGGATCTTTAAAAAAATAAAGCAGAGTTGTTCATGGTTACCTCAAGACACATAATCAAATGGAATCATGTGAAAAGAACAGTATAGAAATTTTCCTTTTCAATTAATTCAACATGTGCTAAGGACGTAGCACATTCCAAGACTTTTAAACCCCGTGGATACAAAGGAGAATACTGTATGCATAGTCCTTGACCTTAAGGAGCTCACAGTGTATTGAGCCTTCACAACACAATGCAGCAAGTGCCTCAGAATAAATAGCAACAGTCCGGGGTTGGTGAGAGAAGCAGGTAATCGAGGAGGGTTTCTAGCAGGTGATACTGGAGTTATCTTGGGAAGGAGATAGCCAGACCAGGCAGGGTAAGAAGAGCCATGAACAGCACCAAAACAAGGCCTCAAAGCAGGAAATAGAGTATTTAGGGAGATACAATAGGCTGTTCTTGATGCAGCATAGAGTCTGTGGGGTAAGTGGCATCTGGAGAAGAGATTGGCGGAAAGGCAGAGGCTAGACTGTGAAGGGGCTTGTATGCCATGCTAACAAACTTCAGGTTTATTCTGAAAGTAATAGAGAGCTATTGAAGGGAGAATTGTTTCACTCTGGAAGTGATGAGGAAGATTGACAAGGGAAGATCATCAACCTCAATTGTTTCTAATCTCTCTCATCTCTCCATTAGTGATTCTATTCTTCCCAGACTGACTGAAAAACAAACTGAGCTGCGAGTAGAGGCTGTGAAATGAGTTAGAAGATGGGTGGACTAATCAGAGGAATAGCTTTCAAGAGCCAAACTAGAGTAGCATGGTATCAATGGAGAGAAAGAGCCAGACTCCAAGATATTAAGAAGTAAGATATAGTGATTAATTATATGGTAAGGAGTAATAGGAAGGGGAGATAGAGGGCTGGAGAAAAGACTCAGTGAGTGGTATGCTGGTAAACTGGCTCTCAGAAGAAGCCCTGATTTGTAACATTTGCCAATTTTTGTGGTGTAAATGCTCCCACCATGGTTGATGTCATGGGATACAGAACTGGGAAGAGTTTCACAAAATCAGCTCTCACAACTGGGAGCCACCTGTAGCATGCCACTGAAGAGATGGCTTCTCTAGTTAGAAAGTTTGTTTTCTCTTCTTGGACAACAGCTAGATGGCATTTCTTGGCCTCCTCTTTAGTTAGGTGGGGCAATGTGACTGAGTTTTAGCTAATAGAATAAGAGCTTCCAGAATAAGACTATGCCACTTCCAGCCTTGCCCATAAAAGCCTCTCATATGTAATCTTCCATTTTCATTTCTCATTTCTCCTGGCTGGAATGGAGACAGTCCTCAGGGCAACCTAAGGAATCATGTGTTGAAGATGATGGAGCCAAAATATAAAAAGTCTTTGAATCATTGTTTGGAGTGGCCAGGATCGGTAAAGGTTTGAACTGTTTATAGGGATGAGAATTAAACTTGCTTTGTGTTTAGCCACTAGAGTTAGGATTTATGTGTAATACATGGAGTAAATGGTGATTCAATTTTATGGCTTGAAAAAATGGATGTGAAATGTATCAATGGAGGTGGAGGGAGAACTAAAAAAGAGCCAGTATGGCCAGAGAATATATAGTTTTTAGGTCAGAAACTATTTCTAAGACATTATTTTCTATAATAGTGTTTAAAGATCTTGGAATTATTTACTAATATATATTATCAATGTTCTTTGGGATAAGCTGTTCAGAGAACAAAACAAATTTGACAGCTCAGGAATTCCAGTCTATTGCTCTAGATCTACTCAACTTTCTTGAGTATTTCATGTATAAAAATAAAATGCCATATTGCCAGGTTCTTTCCAATGTACGAGTACCTTAAAAGGCATTTCAAAGTCCTTTAGATTTTTACAGTAGCCTAAAGGATAAAGTTGCATCCCCGGGAACCCAGGAGATTTTTTTGGTTATTTTTCTACCCATTCATTAATTATTTGCTTTCATAGGTTGAATCTCATCATTATATGTTCATTAATAGAATATTTATTAATTACAAATTTATTCTAAATAAGATCTATATCTTCTAATTGTATTATAGCTATAAAATACTTAAATGACATTGCAAAGAGACCAAAGTGTCATAAGTGGAACCAACCATCTAATTATAAAGTTGAGGCTGATTCACTCCTACCCAGAGATTTGATCTCACAGCAATATGTTTTCACTAGTACTATGCTCTGGGGAAATGCAGACTAACTCTGAGTCATCCTTGGTTCATTGTACATTTACTCAGCAAATATTTATGGAGCATGTACTATGTGCTGAACACTGTTTAAGATGTTGGGAGAAGAATATCGTGTATGAACAAAGGAAGACAGGGACCCTGGCTTCCAAAAGCTTGGAATTTAGAGAGTTTCTGAGGAATCTAGAAGATTGGGTCAAATCTAAAAATCATCCACTTTCTGGCTTGAACTGTATCCACCCAGGGACCCAGCTGAGCCAGACTCCTAGTGACCTTGTCTGCCAGATATCCCTAGAACCAATTTAATCTGGAAAACCCACAAGCCCAGGAAGAATCAGAAATTAGCCTAGGCCTTCCATCCATTTGAGTCAGAATTGATAAGGGCTACAAAGAATGTTTTTGATTCATCCACCAAAGTCTTATAAAAGTTGAAGAGGACCGGGGCGGGAGCGGGGCACAGAATCCTAGAAGGTATCTGCACACTAAATTCAGTCTCAGCTTGTTGAATCCTATATTTGCATCTGGCTCCTAAGGCAGTTCATGATCTATGCTGAGTTCATGAAAAAATGGAGTAATGGGAAATTTCTGTGACCTACTTTTTCTTTAAAAGGTACAGTGCTGTTTCTTTTTTTACTCTTAATCTGAGAGTTTAAAAATCATTTCCTGAATTTTCTACTCATCGCATTTTAAATAACTTTTTCATTGTGTCTGCCTGTGTAAATATATGTGGGGGGTTTCAGGATCAGTCTAGGCCCCCTTTCTTCTCTGTGTTAGTGTAGGTCCTCTCTAAAGCCAACTTTGAGACAAAGACTTGGGTACAGCTAATTTCTTTTGGAATTGATCTCAAGAAGCACAAATTAGAAGTGAAAGGAACATAGAGGAAGGAGAAAAGTCAGTGTTAATGAGCAGATTCTTACCAGGGCCAACTGGGGCTTGATTCTGGTGGAGACACTGAAGAATTATGAAGAATGCACTTCAGAACGGTCCAGTGGAGAGACAGGGGAATGGGGCATGTTTTCACAAACCCATCCCTATTTGATTGAGGGTTGCCCTGAAGGCATTAAATTCTACTATTCTCAGCTGCTCTATACACAGGCTAAGAAAGCTACCCATAGGCCTAAAAAGACACCTCAGGCGGGAAGCAGAGAGTCGGGTGTCGGCCCTGGAGATGGGACACGTGAATGGGCACAGGAACTGTCCATGGAGGTCATCCTTCTCAGAGGTGGGCAGGGGACTGTAAGCGGGCATTAGCTTCACTGTCCTTTCCTCTACAAGGTCCAAAGGACTGTCTCATCTGCTGTCTTCTGCTCCAGCTAGGTACGCCTTTCCCCAGTAATCCTGCAGAACAGGGTGCAATGTCACCTTTTTTCTTCATACTTCCTACTTCTGAGGCAAACACGCATTCCTTTTGAGGTTTTCTAGGGGGTTGCCTGCTGTGTCTTTGTTTATTTTTACTAATAGGTTAAAATAGGTCGCAGGGGCATACAAGTTGCATAAAAGCCTTAAAATTCTCCTCAAAATGGTGTTTACCTGCTGTTCCCTGGACCTGATAAACCAGGCTTGTTCTGCTGCGGATCTTGTCAAGCCCTGTACTGGTTCACCTCTTCCTTCCCACCTGAGTGTCAGCCTCTCCCAACCTCCCAACCACTTGACTTCGGGGAACCATGAGAACCCCTGCCACACCTGCCTTCACGTTTTTCCTTACACCTCACACAGAAGGAAAAGCAGAAGTGAATGTAGGGAGTCCACGGGGTAAGATCTGCTTGGACTCTGAAATCCAGAAGGGAGCCTAGAGCCCATTGCTATACCTTCCTTTCTCACAGTGGGAGAGCTCTGGAGGTCATGCCCCACCAGGAGTACAGGAAGAAACAAATTCCCTATATTCCAAGAAATCTCTTTTAAAAACAGGACATCCATATTTTACTTTAGATGTCAAAATTAACTCATTATTCTTGGTCTGATGAGATGAAAGTTTCCTGAAACTGTCATGTTCTTATACTATAGCCTGAGACTAATGAATAAAGTAAAATCAAATGAACAGCTGCAGAAAATGCCACAGCCTCTAGTGAATCACAGAAAACTTCCTACATTTGCCACCTTGTAAGGGGGAAGATCAAGTCCTGAAGGTAATGTTTTTGTTTGTCAAACTGCATTGGCCAAGAAAAAAAAAAAAACAATGAAAACCAGCAACTAGTCCAAAAGGAGACAGAGAAAGTGACCCTTTGTGACAACATAAGCTGTCAAATTGACTACAACACATCAGACTCAAATTTTACTTCTCAGTAGCTGGGAAAAGAAGTGATTTCATAATAAGAAGTTAATGGCCCATATTTCATTTCCCAACCATGCATCAAAATTCGCACTTCTAAATCTAAGGTCTTTAGGTCTCTATTCAGTTATGAAATCTAACCTCTCTGTGATACTTTCATGGTTAATTCCAGCAAAAATAAGAAAATACGGATCCCACCAATAGGGCATAAAATATGAATCCTATAAGAAAAAACATGCTTGTTAAAGCACATGTTACTCCAACACAAAGAAAGAAACATTTCAGTCTGATATAGTTTATACTGCTTTTCTTATTTCTACAGTATTTCCTATAGTATTCTATACAGTGTTTTCTAGAGGGGTAACAGTTATGAGTTTGTTTTAATAATGAGCATTTATTAAAGTTTATTTTGTTAAATAAAATTTATTTAAAAAACCATTGGCCTAAAGAGGTTTAGAAATGAAGCAGTTAATTCATTTAAACCTCACAGCAATCTTATTAGGTAAGCTCTATTATCATCTCACTTTATAAATGAGGAAATAGCAGCAGAAAGCAGTGAAGTCTGCCTAGGGTTACACAGTGAGTAACCAGCACACCGAGGCACAAACTGAGGTGGGCTGACAATGAGACCCACACTCTCAACGACCTCACAGAGCAGCCTCCTCAACCAGTAGGAAAGTAGGTGTGCCGAGTCTTCATGAAGACGTTTGCCATAATGTCTGTCAGCAACCAGCAAATTACTAAATCGTTCCTATGCTGGTGTTTTCTAATTCAAGTGTCTTAGAGATTTAAAAATACATCAAAAGGGTACTTTTAAAAGGTAGGTTTAAAAAAATATAGCTTTAAGGGAAAAAGAGTAAGTCCAGCAGGCATTGGCATGTTCAATATATATCATTTCGATGGGTTAAAATTTCCAGCTAACAATAGAAATCTTCAGTGAAATAAGCAGTATAATGGGCAAATTCTGGTCATCATAGGCAAAATCTCTCCTGAATTAATGCTAGGGGTGAGCTATTAGAGGGATAAGACTAATCATAGTTGAAATTGGGTTTATACAATCTTTCAAACTATGAAGGCTCTCCCTAAATTATCTCTGACAGTGAAGATATTCTCAGGAGAGGCCCAATTTAACATAACATATGGCTAAAAAGGTGGAAAGCCCTGCTATCACCAAACTAGTCCCAATCAAACTGCAGATAACACATTCATTCAAATAAATCTTAGTATCATTTCATTTCCAGTCTGTGGGGTGCATTTCCCTTTTTTTATTGCTTCCAAGCTGTATTTCTGTATATAAATTGTACTCTATGCACAGCTGTAGCCAGCAGAAAGATTAGTGTAAGCATCAGTATTCGTGTTGTTATTAGTTCTAGTGTTAGTGGTGCCAGGACCTAGCAAACACATAACACAGCAGCAGTCTTCTCCCTCCTGTTCTTATTACCATCTGTATATAAGCTCGTTGTTCTCTCTCCATTATGACTTAACTAATCTTCTCTTCACCTAACTTTCAATGACTCTTTCCCATTTCAAATTAGATTTCTATACTAGAAGTTTCAACTCTTAGTATAGAAGATTCTTTTAATCTTCTACAGTCAGGTTTTTGAGCCTGTCTCATCAAGGTTATCAGTGACCTCCACACTGACAAATGCAATCGTGAATTATTGGTCATTATTAGTTTTACATTAATTGACACGATATTTGATAGTTATTCTCTCCCTCCTTTTTTTCCTTGAAATATTATTTCCATGAATTTTATTTTTTATAGTTCTATTAAGATATAATTCATACATCATACAATTCACCCATCTAAAATGTACGATGAAAAGGTTTTTAGTATGTTTACAGAGTTGTCCAATCAATCTCAATAAATTTTCATCTCTCTCTCCTCAAACAAAACATATCTGCTAGTTGTCATTCCCCAATTCTCTCCAAAACCCCTACCCCCGGCAACCACTAAGCAACTGTTCTGTCTCTATAGATTTGGCTATCTGGACATTTCATATACATGAAATCATATGATGCGTGGTCCTTTGGGGCTGGTTTCTTTCACATAGCATAATGCTTTCAAGGTTCAACCATGTTATAGCATTCACTGGAAATTCATTCCTTTTTATTGTTGATTAATATTCCACTGTAGGAATATGCCATATTTGGTTTATTTATTCATCAATTGATAAAAATTTGAGTTACTGCCTTTTTGGCTAATATGACTAATGCTACAATGAACATTCATAAACAAGCTTTTCTGTAGATGTATGTTTTCTTTTTTCTTGGGTAAATAGTCATAAAATTGTGGAGTCATATGATAACTCTGTGTTTAACTTTGAGGAACTATTGAAAGTGTTTTCCAAAATAGCTACACTATTTTTTTATTCCTACTATCAATGTACAAAGGTTCCAATTTCTCCACAGCCTCACCAATACTTGTAATTATCTTTTTAATTACAGCCATCAACTGGTTGTGAAGTGGTAACTCATTATTACTTTAGTTTATATTTCCCTGAAGGTTAACATGTTGAGCACCTTTTCGTGTGCTTATTAGCCATTATGTGTCTTTAAAGAAATGTCTCTTTAGAACTTTTGCCTATTTTTTTAAATTGGGCTTTGTCTTTGTATTTTAGAGTTGTAAGTCTCTCTCCTTCATCTGGCTTTTAGGACACTACATTCTCTTGGTTGCCCTCCTCCCATTTTTCACTCCATATCAGTCTTCTTTACTGATTCCTTCTCTTTTCCCTGACTTTTTAATGTTGGAGAGTGCTAGGTCTCAGCCCTTGGTCCTCTGCTCTTCCCGCTCTCTCATATTTTAATAGCATCTATATGCCATCAACTTCCAAATGTCTATTTTAACATGAGCTCCAACTATACCAGGCAGCCTGGGATAGTGGGCTTGGGAAACACTCTCTGCCCTGAAAGTCCAGCATCTCTTAACCCCTACCAAGTGACACTGGGTCAGGAGAAGTTTATTCTGCCCTTACAAACAGCACTAATACTAACCAAGTAGAAGCCCCAGGCACCAGATGAACAAAGCAGACTAGAAGAGTGGAACCACAGCCAATTAAAGTAGGCCAGGGCCTACACATTAAACCTAAACAGTGTGACTGCCTATTAAGATAGATTTAAATAGAATCTAGAGTCTCCTAATATAACATCTAAAATGTCCAGAATACAACTAAAAACCACTTATCATACCTAAAACAAGGAAAAAATAACAACTTGAATGAGATAAGACAATCAACAGACCCCAGCACAAGATGATGAAATAGACAGTAGAATTATCTGACAAAACTTTAAAGCAGCAATCATAAAAATACTTCAATAATAAGTAAAAATACTCCTGAGGTAAATGAAAATTTATAAATCTCAGCTAAGAAATAAAAGATAAAAAAAGATATAGTTATAAAGAGATATAAAAGATACAAAAATAACAAAATGAAAGGTATAGAATTGAAAAATAAAATAACTAAAATTACAAACTCACTGGAGTGGCTAGATATGAGAACAAATATAAAAAAAGAATCAGTGAATTTGAAAATAGGACAATATAAATACCTAACCTGAAAAAAATATAGAAAAATAAAATAGAAAACAAATGAACAGAGCCTCAGGGACCTGTGGAACAATAATAAAAAATATAACGTTTGTATTATCAGAATCCCAAAGGGAGATAAAAGAGAGGGGCTGAAAAGTATTTGAAGAAATAATGACTGAAATCCTGCCATTTACAGCAATATGGATGAACCTAGAGGATACTATGCTAAGAGAAATAAGCCAGACATAGAAAGACAAATATTATATGATCTAATTTTTATGTGGATCAAAAAAAAAAAAAAGGTTGAACTCATAGAAACAGATAGTAGAATGTGGGTACCAGAGACTGGGGTGTGAGAGGAAATGGGGAGATGCTGGTCAAAGGGTATATGACCTCAGTTATAAGATCTAATGTACAACATGGTAACTATAGTTAATAACACTATACTGTATACTTGAAATTTATTAAGAAAATAGATCTTAAATGTTCTCACCACATACTCAAAAAACGATAACTATGTGAGGAGATGAATATGTTACTTCAGGAGTCCCCAATCCCCAGGCCACAGATGGGCTCTGGTCCATGGCCTGTTAGGAACTAGGCCATACAACATGAGGTGTGTGACAGGTGCCAGTGAAACTTCATCTGTATTTGCAGCCGCTCCCCAGTGCTAACATCACTGCCTCTGCTCCACCTCGGATCATCAGGCATTAGATTCTCATAGAAGCACTGGTCCCTGGTGCCAAAAAAGGTTGGGGAATTGCTGTCTTAATTAACCTCATCATCGTAATCATTTCACAAAGTATATGTGTAAAAGTGGAAATTCTCCCATCACAGGGAGGTGATATCTCCAGGAGCCAGTCTCAAGGAGGAACACAACATTCCAAGGTGCAGATAATGAAACTGTCTGCTAGGCCCTGTTCGATCTGAGAGTCCCCCGAAAGAATACATGTATCTTTGTGCAAGAATTTAACTGCTAACTTCTGCTTTCTGTAATCTGCTTGCTTGCTTATTCAAGGTCATAATTGGAGGCTTTATAAGCTGCCTCTTCTGGAGGCTGGGGGCTATCTCCTCTACCCTGCATGGTAGAGAGTCAGTCGCCGGCCAGCTAATAAAGGCTCAATGATTCTCTTTGATTTGGCTCTGTGGGTCCCTGTTCTCACCTGTGCCACAACATATGTACATCAAATTATCAGGTTGTACACTTTATATATATATACAATTCTGCTTGTCAATTATACCTCAGCAAAGCTGGAAAAGCAAAGAAGGAAGAAAGGAGTTGAAAACTTTCCAGAGTTGGTGAAAGATATAAAACCTACAGATTTGTGTAGTGATTAGCATGTCTGCTTTACACGCAGAAGGTCCTGGGTTCGCGCCCCAGGTGGAGCCACAGACCATACCCCAGGTGCGCCAGGCTGCAGATGCATTCCTCGAGCGCATGGGAGGAGATGCCCTGCTTTCAGAGATCCAGTTCTTAAGGGGAGAGAGCAACATCATAGTCAGGGGTGGAAGTGGGAGTGAGGGGGAGGATTAAAGAAGTGTTGGGGCGGGGGGACCTATAGATTCAAGAAGCTGGGAAACCCTAAATAGGATAAATCCTAAAGAAATCCACTACAGTCTGTCTCCAGCCCAGACAGTTTTTCAGATTCATCTCTCCAAGTGCCCAGTCCATATCTCTACTTGGACATCCACACACTGTCAGTCTTAGCATGTCCAGAATAAAAATCCAGTCTCCCCTAAGCCTGCCCTTCCCACAGTCTCCAACATCTCTAGAAACAGCAGTTCCATTTGTTCAGACCAAAAGTCATGGGAATCATCCCTGAATACCCTATTTTCTCCTACTTCACATTCAGATTACTAAGAAATTATGGCACCTCTCCAAAGTATACCTGGAATCCAATCACCCACTTCCACTGCCTCCAGAGAATTACCGTGACAGTGTCCTAACTCGCTTCTACACTTGCTCCCCTATAATCCTCAACAGAAGAGCCAGGAAATTCTTTTTAAATATAAGTCAAATCATATCATTCTTCTACTTGAGACTCTGTAATGGCTATCATTTCACTTAAAAACCAAAGAGCTTACCATGGCCTATGGAGCCCTATATGATCTGGCCCTGTCTGTTATCCTTCTGACCTCTTCCTACCATCTTCCCCTTTCTTACTCTGCTCCAGCCACTCTGGTCTCCATGCTGCTCCTTGTACTTTTCAGACAAGCTTCCACCTTAGGGACTTTCAGGGCTGTTCCCTCTGTCAGGGTGACAAATTATATGACTTAACTCTTTCGCCTGCTTCAAGTCTTTCCTTAATAATTAAAAATTATTCCATCCTAATTAAAAATGGAAACCATCCTTTTCTCTGGTATTCATGATCTTGTTACCATGGTCTACCCTTTAATTTTTACATAGTTCTTATCGGCTTCTAACTATCATACATATTTATTTGTTATGTATATTTTTGTTGGCTGTCTCCCGCACTGGAATATAAGTGTCATGAAGGGAAACATCTTCATGTTTTTTGTTCCCTCATACTTCCCAAGTGCCTAAAACAGTGTCTGGCACACAGAAGGTACTCAATAAATATTTTAAAAAATAGGATGGAATGGCTGAGAGGCACTCCCTGGTCTGAAAAAGGAGATAAGAAGGGGCTTTGGTTTTTTCTATTGCTGTTTAGCAATTACCACAAACCTAAAGCCTTAAAATAATACTCATTTATCATCTTGTGGCTCTGTAGGTCAGGAGTCTGGGTATGGCGTGACCAGGTTTGCTGCTCAGGGGCAAGGCTGAAATCAAGGTGTCGACCAGATGACTGGAAAGACCTGCTTCCAAGTTCCCATATGTTGTTGACAACTCCTTGTGGTTGTAAAGCTGAGGTCCCTACTTCTTTGAGGGCTGTTGGCTGGAGCCACTCTCAGCTTCTAGAATCCATTCTTAGGTCCTTGACACGTGGCCATCTCCACAGGTAGTTTACAGCATGGCAGTTTTCCCCTTCAAGGTCAGCAGGAAAATTTTTTATGCTTCAAATGTCTTCCTTCAGGTAGGGCCAGTCCCTTTTAAGAGCTCCTCTAATTTGAAGAGGTCTACCAGTTTAAACTCCCTTTTGATCAACTGACTCAAATGACTTGGGAGCTTAAACACATCTGCAAAATCTCGTCATCTTTGTCATATAATGCCAACTAATTTCGGGCATGACATACATCATATTCACAGGAGTGGACATCCTGGGGATCATCTTAGCCTGCCACAGGAGTATAGGCCTAAAATCAGTTTTTTTTGTGGACCAGCTGGCCAAACAAGGCCAAAAACTACAGCAGTCAGTGTTCACAGAGTCAGGACTTCCAGGAAAGAGAATGCAATAGCCATAAGGTGAAAACAACACATGTGTCCATGGACAGATGAATGGATAAACAAAATGTGGTATATACATACAATGGAATATTATTCAGCCTTAAAAAGAAAAAAAATTCTGATATATGTTACAGCATGCATGAACCTTGAAGATATTATGCTAAGTGAAATAAGCCAGTCACAAAAGGACAAATACTGTATGATTCCACTGATATGAGGTACCTAGAGTAGTCAGATTTATAGACAGGAAGTATAATGGTGGTTTATATGTTCTGGCGAGGAGGAGGAATGGGGAATTAATGCCAAATGGCTATGAAGTGTCAGTTCTGAAAGATAAATAGCATCTGGAGACTGGTTGTACAACAGTGTGAATGTACTTAACACTACTCAACTGTACACTTAAAAATGGCAAAGATGGCATATTTTTGCTATGCATACTTTACCACAATTAAAAATAGTAATTGAGAAACTATTTACAACTATTTTTCAACTCATTTAATAGATAGTATGGGTGTCTGCAAATATTAATGTAACAGGCTTCAAAATCATTACTGCATTAAAACTGAAGTTTATTTTTTAAATATATCAGAAATTGGAACAAAAACAATATTCAAATGAATTTTCCCTATTCCAATTGAAAGTATAACTTACCTGCCCTAAATCCAAAGTGACATTCACTTTGTTGTACCACAGGCCTGAGGAGAGAGGAGGGCTTTGCCACCAACGTTCAGATCCATCAATAGCATTAGTGATTGGATGTGCTTTCCTGGGGTCCTCAGAATTGCAATAGTCACAGAACTGCCCCTGGGGGGGAAAAAGCTCTTTTTAATTTTTCGAGTAATTTTGTTATCCATTTAGTTAAAAGGGTAACCAAAACAACGTCTGCTTCATGCAGCTTCGAGATGTCAGCTGGTCAAGTTAATCATAATGTATTCTGAAGAAAAGGCTTTTTCTTTTTTATTTAATTTTAAACCATATCACTTGTTTATACCTCTGTTTATCATGTTTCTTGGATATAGATTCTATTTAGATTCCATTTTTTACAGCTATGTTTTTCTCATCTCAAATGACTCTTTAAGAAGAGCCTATTGCATGTACTTGGAATGCAAAGATGTTTTCCTTTAGCAAATCCTTTTTATTCTTTACATCCTACTTTGTGCAAGTTCTGTGTCAGGCACTGAGAAACATTCAACATTCCAAGTGGAAGTTTGAAGTACAGTAGTTCTCCCATTATCTGCAGAGGATACGTTCCAAGATCACCAGTGGATGCCTGAAACTGCACATCATACCAGACCCTATATATATTATATTTTCTCCTCTACACACCTATGATAAAGTTTAATTTATAAATTAGGCACAGTAAGAGACTATAGATAATATTAATAATAAACTAGAACAATTATACCAATATATTGTAAGAAAAGGTATGTGAATGTGTCACTCATTTCAGGAGATTTCTTGTTGAAGTCTTCATACAAGCTCAATACTTTCATACATGTTGCCATCAATCAGAACACAGTGTTCATGTTTTCTGCCCAGAAATTTAATACCTTTTCCATCTTAACTAAGTGCTTAACACACCCTATGACAATACCTTTTGCAGTTTGAGGTGCAACAACAAAACTAGCATGAATTTCTTTTTCCCTCTTCATAATTTCATAGATAGAAATTGGTTCTTACCATAAAACTTAGCAATATCAGCATACAATTTTTATCTTTCCTTATTAAGTCAAGAACTTTCACCGTTTCACTTAAAGAAAGTACTTTACAGCTTATTTGGCATATCTGAAATGCCAGCATCACTACTCTTGAAATTTGGTGACTTTGATAAATAAAATAAGAGTTACTGGAACACAAGCACTGTGATACTGTGACAGTCAATCTGATAACCAGGAGGGCGGCTACTAAGTGACTTAAGTTAATTCAGTACATAAGTGGGAATCCATTTTTACCTATGGTGAGTATCTGTTTGATATTATCATCTCTAACTTCTTACTGAATTACTCTTTTATGGCAGGCAGAATCTCTTGATTCTGTTTTGTTTGTTGTAATGCATACAGATTTTACAGACATTACAATCTAAAAAGCTGAACGTAGGCTTTTTTTTTTTTTTTTTTTTTAGGCAAGGCAACCCTTGGTTGACCTCACAGATTGCAATGACCTTGTTATTTTACTTATTTTTTATTTTTTACACCTACAGCACTTTGTCTTCCTAGGTGGTCTCCTATCCAAGTACTAACCAGGTCCAACCCTGGTTAGCTTTTGAGATCAGATGAGATCAGGCACATTGAAGGTGGTATGGCCGTAGACTGAACACAGGCCTTTCTTATATATTAACTTATATTTAACTGTATCAAAAGATCATGCTTACCCAATGGTAGACTTCACAAACTGAACTACTCTGCTCTCAAATTAAATTACCTTAGGGCATAACTACCACGTAAGAGATGGGGGAAAGAAGAAAACTTATGCCCATAGCCTTCCCTGAGAGCATTATAGTTACCCAAGTTAGTGTCAACACTGACATTTGGAAGGCTCGGATATAATAAATATGTAAGTTAAAGATGAATTCCTTGCAATAAACTTTTCCCAAGTAAAAAAAGAAGCCATGTTATTTGTTTCTGTTTATTTCTACATGTCATCAGAAAAAAAAAAAAACTTTGATGGCAAAGACTATTTAAAAATAACTTTGTGAGTTATATAGATGTCTAATCGCTGTGTTGTACACCTGAAACTAACATAACATTGTATGCCAATTATAACTGAAAATAAAAAATATTATTAAAAAATTTATCAAACCAACAATTCCAGAGTTAATGGTTTTTCTAGTTTGACTGTGTGTATTTGCCAATTTTAGGTGATATCCTTTTTTGCCATATAAAATAAGTTCTAACAAAGATTCCACAAAATTAAGTTAAATAATAACAAATAAAAGTACAACATATAATTTCTCCTTAAAAAAATGAAAAAAGAAAATTTATTTAAAAAAATAATTATGTTTAAAAACGAATTTATAAATTAACATTAGAAAATCTAGCTTAAGTTATCTTAAATGGTCAGGGTGAGAAATTTGTTCCCAAAAAATTTATTAAAGTATTTCTTTTCTTTCGTTTATTTTCTTCTTGAAGTTTCAGTAATTTTTAATCTATGTCTCAAAAGACATATTTACTACAAATCAACTTATGTGAAAACTCAAAAAAAGAATTTCCAGTAGTACCCTGAAGGAAATCAGACTATGGATTTAAAACTGAAAGTCAGACAAATGAGTCTTTAAAATATTTTTAAAAACAAAAAATTTACCCATCCTTCCAAATCATTTTTCCTGAGATTGTCATGGAGATTTAAATCTATGTGGAAATGCTACAAGGAAAAATACACTTAGGGTTGAGAAACCTTCTCTGGGAGGCCAAGGCTATGACAAATCTCTGAAGACAGGGCCTTGGCACTAAGAAGCAGGACTTTAAGAGAAGACGACCTAATGCTGATTTTTTAAAAACACAATAACTGATAACAATTTTCAAATAAGGTTTGAAGAACAGAAGAGAAAGAATCCATGGGCCTTCTCAGAAGGCAGATCATTGCGGGCAGTCCTTTCCTTCCCATGAGTATCACCAGCAGAGGCTAAATTCATCTTCCTATAGTCACATCTTCCAATAAACACACTAACTCTACTGCTCTGTGTGGATACACAAGGAAAGGGTCTTATGTCTCTGCAAAACTTAGCCACTTCTGAATCAATCTGTTATTTTCAACAAGCATTGAAAATGAAAACTGAGCAAAATATAAGAATGAGTTTTAAAAGTAGGACAAAAAACATAGGCATGACATTTAAAATAAAAAAATAAAACTAGTATCATTTGCAAGTGATAAAATTATTTACATTAAAACCCCCAAATGAATCTACTGAAAAAAATTTAGAGCTACTAGGCAAGTTTAACAAGTTGGCTGAACATAAGATTAATGTACAGAAGTCATTGATTTCTGTTCAACAGCAACAAAGAAGGAGAAAATATAAAGGGAAAACACCATTTACAATATCAGAGAACATGAAGTACCTCAAAATAAGTTTAATAAAATTTTTTATACTTTATTATGGAAATTTTAAAAATCCAAATAGGTAAATGGAGAGATATCATTTTCTTAGATAGGAAAATAATGTTGAAAACTTGTCAATTATCCCCCAAATTGATCTATAAAGTCAGTACAATTCCAATAAAAATTTCAATACAGATTCTCTTGGAACATAATAAGATAATCCTAAAATTTATATGAAACAGTAAAGGACCAAAAAAATCCTGGATATTGCTGAAAAAGGAGTCCAGGGAAGAGGAAAGTTGCCTTTCAAGGTAATGGGGTCTTTTATGAAGCTATTATAATTAAGACAGAGCAAGATGAGACACACAGTCCTATGGGAAAAAACAGAGAGGCCAAAAACAGACTCACACATTTTGGAAACTTTATTATATAACAAAGGTGATATGTGAGATCAGTAGGGAAAAAAGCATTAATCTATATACAATGGAAAAGAATAAAATTGGATTCTTACTTAAATCACAAACAAATTATCAACCTCAAATAAATTAAGAACTTAAATGTCTCCAATGATGGCTGCCATCATCAATTCTTTCTCTCTCTCTACATGTGTCTGCCACTTCACTCATTAAGAGATGGTGGTTGTTTACCCAGGAGGCTATTCTCTCTCATTGAATACAAACTGACTTTATTATTTGCTTCATTGTAGTAGAAGTAGCACTCTGAGTTTTCAAACAAAGGCCTTAGAGGACTAGCAGAGTCTGCCTCCTTTCTCTTGGAAGCCAGCCTCTACATAAGAAGTCCAACTACCTTGAAATCACAATGCTGTGAAAAGACCAAGGTAACCAAATGAAGAGGACACATGGAAGAGCACCAAGACATGTGACATGTTAGTGAAGCCTTCTTGGACCATCCAGTTCATCCTAGCCAGCAGCTAAATGCAACTAAGTGAGTTACCCCAAATGACACCGCACGAAACATAAGAACCACTCAGCGAATCCCAGTCAATTCACAGAATTATGAGAAAAAAAATAATTTGTCATTGTTTTAAACCACTAAGTCTTGTGGTGGTTTGTTATACACAAGAATCAATAACTAAACAAAGGACCAAAAAACAACAAAGAATTCTCATCATAAATATATCCCAAACTCCTACAAATCAATAAGGAAAATATAAACCGTTTAACAGGAAAAAAAGACAAAAGTGAGAATAGGCATTTTACAGAAGAGGAAACATGTCAACAAACATTTGAAGAAATGTTCACAATCACCATCTTTAGTGATCAGGGTGCTATACTGTTTTATACCCATTCGATAGAACCAAAATTTTTTCAGTTACAGTTGACATTCAGTACTACTTTATATTAGTTTCTGGTGTACAGCATAATGATTATTTGCATCCCTTTTACTATTTTATAACTAACAATTTGTACTTAATCCTCTGACCTTTTCCACCCAGCTCCCAGCCCCCCTCCTATCTGGCAATCAGTTTGTTCTCTGTATTTGTAAGTCTGTTTCTGTTATGTTTGTTTGCTTATTTTGTTCTTTAGATTCCACATATATATGAGATTATATGGTATTTTTCTTTCTCTGCTTGACTAATTTTACTTAACATAATACCTTCCAGGTCCATACATGTTGTTGCAAGCGGTAAAATTTCATTATTTTTAATGGCCGAGTAATAGTCTATTGTATGTATGTACCACTTCTTTATCCAAACATCTATTGATAGGCACTTAGGTTGCTTTCACATCTTGGCTATTGTAAATAATGTGCAATGAACATAGGGGTGCATATATCTTTTCAAATTACTGGTTTTGGATTTTTTTGGATAAATACCCAGAAGTGGAATTGCTGGATTGTATGGCAGCTACAATTGTAATTTTTTGAGGCACCTCCATACTGTTTTCCACAGCAGCTGTACCACTTTGTAATCCCACCCACAGTGTACAAAGTTTCCCTTTTCTCCTCATCCTCACCAACACTTGTTTGTTGATTTATTGATGATAGTCATTCTGACAGGTGTGAGGTAATATCTCATTGTAGTTTTAGTTTGCATTTTTCTGATCATTAGTTATATTGGCCAACTGTATGTCAATAGGATCAAATTTAAAGTTTGAGAATAACAAGTATTAGAAAGAATGTGGTGTGGCAGTAGTAGGAATTGGTGCAAAAACTTTGGGAATTGTTTTGGCATTACCTCCTAAAGTCAAAATTTTACATTTACTATGACTCTCAGGCTCATAACCCAAAAACAAAACAAAACAAAACAGAAAAAGCTCTTGCAAAACTTTAATGGCATCATATTCAAGAATATTTATGGCAGCATTGTTCATAAGAGCAAAATCTTGGGAATAACTAGGATTTTGGTTCTATTGAATGGATAAAAAACAGTATAGCACCCTGATCACTAATGATGGTGATTGTGAACATTTCTTCATATGTCTTTTGACGTGTTTCCTCTTCTGTAAAATGCCTATTCTCACTTTTGCCTTTTTTTTCTGTTAAACGGTTTATATTTTATATTTGGGATATATGATGAGAATTCTTTGTTGTTTTTTGGCCCTTTGTTTAGTTATTGATTCTTGTGTATAACAAACCACCCCAAGACTTAGTGGTTTAAAACAATGACATTTTCCAGCCATGGGAGTGAGAATAAATCAACAGTGGTATGTATATTCACACAGGGAATGAATATATGGACAATAATGAATAAATGAATATATACAACAACATGAAACAACATGGATGAATTTAGCAATATAACAGGTTTTTTAAGTATGATATACTTTTTATAAAGTTAAGAGCAACCAGAATGAAAGGCTTTTTGTTTTTTGGAATATATAGGAGTAATAAAAACTATTTTAAAAGAACAGAAAAAGGAAAATTAATAAAGAATTCAGGATGATGGTTACCCCAGATTATGGAAAACAGAGAGATTGGAGGTATGGAAACCATATGTGTTAAATGATTCATCTATCCAAGCAACAAACCTGTACTGATCATCTACTCTGTACCAGATGCAATTCCAGAGATGAGAAAACTAAAAGATAAACAGAACAAGGGACTCATGCTCTGAATTGTGTCAAGACTAATATTAGCCTATTCATATGGAAAATAGCTGATATAATAGAAAGGTCTAGAAAGAAAGTGGACAGGACTGTTCAAATAAACAGATAGAGTTAAGTTTCAAGGTTGAGGACCTCAGAGGATAAGCCAATGTTTGCCCAGAGGTCCACGGGGTGACTTATACTTTTTCAGAAGGATGAGAAAAAAATAATCTCTCCTGGTTGCTAACATTTTTTATGATTCTCCTTAATTAAAAGTATCTCATATATAAAACTTTGCAACTGAATTTACAATATAAACACTGTCTTGTTATAAAAAAACTAGAATTTGATTATAGCACTGCTCCCTAACCTAACTTCTCTTGTATTGTTTGAACATTCACTCATTTATTCAACTTTTCTGAATTGCCTCCACTGCATTGGATGCTGGGGTGAAAATAAACACTAAGAAGTCAATCCTTCCCTTAAGTGGGAGAGAAGTAATTCAAACACCACATATCACCCAAAGGTTCTGGGATCAAGATAGGGAGAGAGTGTGGGTACCCAAGGGTGGCACACCACACTTTATTTTGCTTAATCTTTGAAACACTCTGAGGTTTATATTAAAGTACTCAAAACTTACTGACAAAGAAGTGAAGACTTAAGGTGGTTTGAAGTACCTCAAACCACAAAGCCAGGACGTGCAGGAACCAGGACCTGTGTGGGGGTCTGGAAAGCCCAGAAAGCTTTCCATCCTGGCCTCACTGATCTGTGAGCTGCAGCAAAAAGCCCTGTCTTAGATATGGATGGAGTGTGAGATGCACTGGAAAAGCAATTATGTGATATTCCAAACACCTGCCAAGGACCAGATGCGTGGAAAGAGACCTAGTTCAGAAAAGAACACTATCTGACAGAAACTGAGATGCATGCCCTTATTGGCAGGCACAAAAAAACCCGACAAGATAAACACTTAACTACACTCATCCATCAACAACCCCATTACGTATTACCACATTCATAATGCCACAAACCCTACTCTTAGCCATCACGTACAAAAGTTCCCAAGGTTATGTGCCTTGAAGGCATTATCTCCAGTGCCAGAACCCAAGCCAGCTGGAGCCCTGATGCAGAGAACATTCTGGAGTGCGCCCATCCAAATTTGGGATTGATCCTTTGCAAAAACATTGTTTAGAGTATTCTCCCTTCTGAGAGGCACAAAAGCACATCTGAGAAGCACAAAAGACAAGTGTTTATAAAATTCCTGAAGACCTGTATGTCCACACATAGTGTGGTGAAGGGTGAGTACAAAACACAGGAAAGTGACCAGCCCTGTAACCCCACACTGGTTTCACCCCATCTGTAGTGTGCTAGGTTCCTGGAGCTGGGGATGGGAGAGATCTAAAACAAGGGGCTCAAGGTTATTTCCAAATATATATTTTTTTAAGGCAGATAAACAAATGTGTACAAAATTTGTACGTATTACGCAAACATTATTTCCATTCAGGCCAAGCTCTTTTAATTCTTTTCAAAGTGAGGCATTTTGGAGTAGAATTATGGAAGTTCAAATCCTGACTCTACGAGTTACAGCTTCAAAATGTTAGCCACATTTTTAGCCTCCCTTGAACTCTGTTTTCTCTGTTAAAATGGGCTAACAGTGTCACTGTTACGCAGCGGTTGTGAGGATACAAGATGCTGTCCACAAAGTGATCGCACCACCATCGAAACTACTGGAGTGCAGATCTCGGGCCCTGCCCTGGACCTACAGAATCACGATCTCTAGTGGGAGCCTGAAATCAGAAATTTTAGAAAGCACCTCAGGTGATTCATCTTCCCTCTGCAGTCTGGGATGTAGAGGCTGCAGTGACAAAGCACATCTGAGGTAGGCCACTAGCAAAGGTTGTTGCAGCCACAGAAGTAGCTTCACTGATGGTAGTGTGCTAGACATGGCACCTTGCCTTTGGTATGTGCTGACTTAACTGTCATGACAAGTCTATAAGGTGATTACAATCATCAGACTTTTTTACAGACTGGGGAGACAGAGGCACCGAAGAGGAGAAACATGGGTTTTCCCATTGGGCACCGTATGCCTGTGAGTCAGGCAGGTAAAGGAAGACGCTTTTAGTCTTCTTCATTCACAAACTGAGAACTGTGTTTTTTCCATATTGGTATAGTATTCCTTCTTTTACCCTCCTAGAAATTATTTCACACATTCCCCATGCTCTTTAAACCTCCTCTGCCCTCTTTCCATACAATGATAATTTACTGAATTTGCTCATCTTACTAATCCATAAACGTCCCTGTATCTGTGCCCACACACTCACCTTGCCACCCACTGTTATGGAGAAGCTGTCTGTGCTCCAGACTCCAGCTGCAACACACATAATCACTAAATCTTGTCCCTCCTGCCCACTCAAGGATATTGCATCTCAATTACACCCCCTAAACACACATACTTTCCTGCATCTCAATTTATCCTTCTACTGAATTATTCCCATCATAATATAAACACACATGCTTAAAATAAACAACCTCCCACTTTCCCCTCACTTGTTCCACTGACCCTCTTGCTTTTCCTCATTCTCTCCAAGGATTTTCCTGCCTCGGGGCCTTTGTACTTGCTATTCTCGCTCCCAGAAACATGCTTCTCCAAGACTTAAGTCTCTTTTCCAAGAGTTCTTTCCTATCAACTTCATATAAAGCAGCACTGCACTCTACCATCTACTTCTATGTACTTATCCTCTTTCTCTTCTTCTAAGCAGGAATCATATCATTTGCTTTTTTACTGTCTATCTTCTTTATTGAATTGTAAATGCCCTGAGCCAGGGACTTGTTCACTACCTAGAAAGGTATCTGGCACAGGGCAGGCATTTAATATTTATTCGTTTAGTTCATAAATTAAAATGGCATAAACTATTTTGTTATTCACTTCAGGAAATATACCAGAAAGTGATGCACAAGTTAACGATGGGGAGGAGTAGTCCCAGACATGGACTCGTGTGTGTGAGTGTGTGTGTGTGTGTGTGTGTGTGTGTGTGTGTGTGTGTGTGTGATTTTACCTTTAAAATCAGGAGCTAAACTCCTGATTTCAAAGAAAAAAAAAAAAACAAGAAACTACAGGCTTATTACTAGGCCCCTAAAATCATTAGAAAGCACAATACAACTAGATCTAGACTCACTTTTTCTCCTCTAATGGAAATATATTTGTTCCATCCTTCAGAGCCTCCCAGAACCCACTCTCAGCTCCTAAATTCTGACTATCTGCCTGCTCTGGCCAGGAAGCTCCACTCATGCTCAGCTAAGCTCTCCCATCTTTAGACAGAGCCTCTCCAGTTTTAGAGACTTCTCAGGTACCAACATTCCTTTCTTATCTTTCCATCACAACCAAATCAGAGAGGAAAAAGTAGAAAATGATGGTCATTCTTCTGGCTATGACATGCTTCTTCATTATGAGTTCTTTCCATTTCAAAGAGGTTTCCCAGACAAGTACACCTTCCTCTTTCATCTATCTCACCCATCAAACCTGGCCCCTTCTACCAATGCCTTGTTATTTTGACTTTTTTTCTACAAAAATAAGTTTCTCAACAGCCTTTAATTAGAGTTACCACTTATTAAATACTGTGTTCTAGGTATACATATGGTTTACTTCATATAATTTTCATAATAACCTTATAAACTAAGAGATATTCTATTCCCATTTTATAGGTGATAAAACCAAGTCTTAGGAAGGGCTGCTTGCAGAGTGAGCTTGATTGATTCCAAAGCCCATGTTCTTAATTATGACCATACAATCTACTTTGGGGTTCTAGGACCAATGGGTTCCTGCTTTTAAAAAAACTCAAAAAGTCTATGGCCATGCCACCCTGAACCAGCCTGATTCCATCTGATCTTGAAAGTTAAGCAGGGTCTGGCCTGGTTAGTACTTGGATGGGAGACCATCTAGGAAGACCAGGTGCTGTAGGTGTAAAAAATAAAAAATAAGGGATTGTAAACTGACAAAGTCCTTGCAATCTGTGAGGTTAACCAAGGGTTGCATCGCATGAAAAAAAAAGTTTTCTCTGGAAGTTTTAAAACCGATATTTTAATGGTTTCCATGCATACCTCTTCCTTTTACTTCTCCCCCTATTCTCTTGTTCCCTATATGTTGTACTGGCATTTCACTGGTAATAAGGGGTGGCTCAGTACCTGTAAGTTGCATGTAAGTGGTCTGCTCTAAAACAAACTCAGGCTTACGAGATGGGCCAGGCCACATTTAGGCCTGCCCACTCAATGCCCCAAACCCAAAGTACCTCCTCTTAAGAACTTTATATCAAAACATAGATTTATGAAAACAGGTCTGCCATGATCATTTATCCATTTTACCATCAACTGTTGACCTGAGAAAAGCCAGATAATATCCTCAAAAGGTTGATAGTATGACTGACCAGATTCAATCCTCAAACCAAGTTTTTCCTCTCGTTTCCTTTTATTTATTGATTTAGTCTTCTTATAAAATAATTATACTCTTTTACTGCTTTATTTTTCCATTGTCCTAATCCCCTTAACTCTTTTGTTCATTCTTTTTTAAATTTATCAGTCACCTAACTTATTTTGAAAACCAGAAAGGGTGTAGATCATACAAAAAAATGAAATATTTATAAATTTTGGAAAGGACATAGAAGTCTCATGCAGGGCTAACATTCAAAATGTGTAACAACTAGGGCAGTACAGCTTTCTGAGTTCCTAGTATACACAAAGTATGTCCCACTTCAGGGCCCTTGTACCTGTGTTGGTCTTTCTGCCTGGAACATATTTGCTTACCCTCCTCATGGGGCTGGCTTCTTCTCAACCCTCATGTTTCTGTACCATCAACACCTCTTTAAACGAGCCTTGCCATCTGATCAACCTTGAGAAGATTTCCTTCATTAATACTGTTTATTCTAAAATACAATAACAATCTAAAATAATTATATACATATACTCACTGGTTGCAGTCTCCCCAGAGCATGTTAGCTCTATGTTGGTAGGGACCTTTTCTGCCTTGTTCAGAATTATATCCCCATTCTTTGTGCCTGGCACATGATGTCAATAAATATTTGTTAAGTACTTGAGTAAATGAATATGAGACAAAAAATGTGTGTACACATGTGTCTCAAGGTGGCAATTCTTCCCTAAGTAGATGAGAACACATTAGGAGTCATCCACAAAGACACTCTATGAGCTCCTGTCAAGCCTCCAGGTGCTGAGTTGGTCATTGAGGACGATGAGCCAACTTGAAAGTGATAATCAACACTGTATTTACTTTTGGGGACAGTGTAGGCAAGAGAAAAGTGCCAGCTCCTTGGTGTTCTATTCTTTCCCCCATGAAATGGCACCAGGCAAGGGTCAGATAACAAGAAAACTATCTCACTGCCAAGAAGAATCAAACAAAGGCTCCTGCCTTTTTATGACCCCAGAAGATTAGGGGTAAGGAGAAGAGAAGGAGCAGGAGTAGAAAAGTACTGAGGCAGAGTGGGGAAAAGTGCCTCAGCCATAGCTCTTCAATAAGAAGTCTTAGTGGAGGCCCCTAGGAAGTACCCAGAGAGGAGGCCTCCGAATAGAGGCTCATAGGCTGAGAATGTAGATATGCATATAAGCAAGGGTGGTTGGTCTAGAGGACCCTGAATCGTTAACTGCAACTCTCTGCAGAAAATTGCAATGAACTCACTGCGCACAAGGCTGGTTGGTGTAGGGAGGGCAACTTCCCTTAGGAAGCCTGCCAGTCAATGCCTTGTAACTGCCTATGGTTGGGCCTAAAAGATCACATGTAGGATTTTGACCTAGAGGTGGACTCTTTACCCACCTCTTTAAAAATCACTTCAGTGGTGCAGCACAATTTGCTTCTCCAGGTGATCTCAAATCAATCCTTTGTGCTGCAATATTATATCATTCTTTTTATTTTATCTTTAGTGCATATGAAGAACCATTGGTTACAAACATTTCAGTAATGATTCTAAAGTCTTTGACTTCATCTTCCTTATGGTTAATCAAGCAGTTCTACTATGATTTGTTTCTGCTACAATCTTCCTAAGTTATAGTGACAGTTGCTATATGTAATAGAGAAAAACAATACCCCTAAACCAAGGCAAGTAAGAGATCAAAGGAAAATGAGTCTGCACATAACACCAAGTGTGTAAGTGGTGCAAAGAGTTAGTTACTTCAAAGACAGAATGGTGCTCAGAGAGAAGGAACAAAGATTTTTCAGGTCCTAGCATTTCCATTAGAAAGAGTGACTTCAATAGCTATATTTTTACTTAAAAGTCTATTAAGTTGATCAAAAAGATAATGAAATAAAACAAAAGAAAGACAACTCAACTAGTTTATGGCAACCTTGCTAAGAGGTTTTCCCAAAGTGGTCTACTAGCATTTACTGCTAATTTTTCTGATTCATTAAAAGCATTCAAAATCAATGTCACATTGAAGATACATTAAGTGATCAGCTGTCACAATAAACTAGGAAAGCTACTTGGAAACAGATGAGACATATAGGAAAATCTGAAAGTCTGAAATTTTTGTGTTCTCATCAAATCACTACGCATCTACCTTATAAAGAATCTTTGCAACCAATGTCTTTTGTGCACTCAAAACCTCAGCAATATTTAGTTTCTACAGAGCCAATCCCAAAAAACAGAGAATCAGGCCTTTCATTTCATTATCTCACCCTGTCAGTCCCCCGATGCAGACACAAAATCCTCACTAGTGAAGAAATCATCTGACCACTAGGCTCTGTGCAGAAAAGGGATCCAAGGCTCATAGGTACCCATCATCCCTGAACTCCTTCTGCCCAATCCTCATTAGGTGATTTTCACTTTATGCCCCTCTGATACATTCTTCATATTTAGGGATGACTCTTAATGTGGGCAATCTCTAAATATTTGTTTAGACAACAGCTCTTCTCATTCTGTTATCAGATTGCAAAGTTATCAGATTTTGAGTTATGAGATTGCAAATTTTCAAAAGCAGAGACCTTAGGACCACCCAGGAAGCCTCAGGCAGTGCCCTCATCCTACTACTGTCCCACACACAGGTAACACTCACTCCCTGAATGGTTTATAAATACTGCTGATTGACTGAAAGACTGGTTATCTGAATTAAAGCTAAAGTTACTGCTATGAACAGAATATTTGTGTCTCTCCTCCCTACACATATAAATTCCTATGTTGAGATCTAACCTAAATAATTCCTATCAGGATGAGGGCTCTACCTACATGAATGAAATTTGTGCCCTCATAAAAGAGGCCCAGAGAGATGTCTCATCCTCTCACCACATGAGAATAACGTGAAAAGGCAAAGTCTATGAATGAGAAGTGGGTCCTCACCAAATACAGAATCTGCCCACACCTTGACCTCGGGTTCCCCAGTCTCCAGAACTGTGAGAAATAAATTTCTGTTGTTTATAAGCTACCCATTCTATAGCATTTTGTTATGGCAGCCAAAATGGACTAAGACAGTTACAGTACAGTATTAGCCTCCTAGAGCTGTCAAAACAAAATGCCAAAAACTGGGTGGCTTAGAACAACAGTTCTGAAAGCTAGAAAAAGTCTGAAATTAAAGTATTGGCAGGACCATGCTCCCTCAGAAACTTGCAGAAAAATCTTTCCTTGCCTCTTCCCATTTCTGGTGACCAGTCCTGGTCACTAATCTTAGTCACTGCATCAGACACTACTTTGAAATTCAATATATCAGGGGCACATGGAAAGTTGTTGAAATTTAAGTATTTTTGTCAAACAGCACTTCCATCAACATGTTGACCTGGTAGGAAAATTCTATGATGGTACTGCCCTTTCAACATTTCTTCAGAAAGTATTGATGGAGTGTGTATGACAAGGTGCCACTGGGGAGACAGACATGAGCAGAAAAATGTGGCCCCCTCCTTAGAGAGTACATGATCTAATAAGGATACAGATATGAAAATAAATTCCTCCAAGGTAATGAATGGAATTAGAGAAGTGATGCAAAGTTTGGCTGAAACTCTGAGGGAGGAGTAGTTGGCACGGCAGTGGCAGGATAACACAATGGGTAAGAGTATGAACTCTGTAGCCATTACCTAGCTTTTCCACACCCTAGCTGTGTGACCTTAAACAAATCACTTAATCTCCCTGTTTCTTCATGTTTCTTCATGTTTAAAATTAACATGCTAAGAGTATCTCCTTCACAAATTGTATGGATTTAAGAAGTTAGTTTATGTAAGGTGTTTTAGAATAACGCCCAACATCAGTAAATGTTATATGTGCATGTTAAATTAATACCTTGTACTAGGCATGGGAGCAAGTCCCTGGCTACTAGGCTGTTCCCGCTATTCATCATTCTGCCACCTATATTTGGTATCACTCCCATATACAGTACATGCAATATGTGGTGGGACATGAAAGTAATGGATAATCACTTATTTTCCCCACTTCTCACAGTTAGGATGTATATAATCTAATTAAACCCCATTTCTCTCTAGTATTCATTTATTAATTCCAAATGTATTTTCTGAGCATCTAGTACAGGAAACCACTAAGAAAAAATGATATGCTTATGACAAACTGGCAGGACATATGGGACTCAATGAGTTGGCTATCCCCAGGGCAGGTTCCACCCCTTTGGCATGAGACATCTAGTAAAGGCCCTGCTAGTTTACCCAAATAGCTCTCTTTTTGTGAAGCAGAAAAAGTTCCTCTATTTCTAATGCAGATATGTGTACATATAGGAATTATTAGGTATACAAATATTTCCTAGCTCTGACCACAGAAAGGGTCTCGAAGCAATAATATGCCAGTAACAAATAACCACAAATAACCACTCTTGGTTTTCAAGAACACATCTAACTAAAAAGAAAAAAAAATCTCCTTGAAATATAGTTGGTTCCAAGGCTGGAGTAAAAATAATTTGTAGTGCCCCTGGGACATCTGTGGTACCAGAAAGTAAGGAAGAACTCAAAAAACGATATGAGGAGGAAAGAGCTTTAAGGATCTGTCTCTCCACTGAAGCAAAAATTAATCTTGCAAAAACTGTCAGAATAAACTTTTTCACAACAACCTCAATTGACAAACTTGAAGATAAGTCAATTGAAATTATACAGCTTGAGGATTAAAAAAAAAAAAAAGAATGAAGAAAATTCAAAAAGGCCAAGAGACCAACATACATGTTATGAGAGTCTCAGAAGGAGAGAAGACAGAGAAAGAAGCTTCTGGATATTTGAGGAAATAAAGAGTGAAACTTCCCAAATTTGATGAAAGATATGAATCTACACGTCCAACGAATTCATCAAACTCCAAGTAGGATAAGCTCAAAGAAATCCACACTGAGACACATTATAATCAAACTGTCCAGAGACAAAGAGAAAATCTTGTAACAGCAAGAGAAAAGCAATTCATTACATGCAACGGATTCCCAATAAGAAAAACTGTCAGTTTTTCACTGGAAACCATCAAAGCCAGAATGTAGTGAAATGATATATTTAAAGTGCTGAAATAAAGAATCTCCAGTAAAAAATTCTATAAGTGGTAACATCATCCTTCAAAAATGAGGGAGAAATTAGGGCATTCTCAAATAAACAAAAGCTGAAGAAGTTTGTTGCCAGTAGACCCGCCCTATAAGCCATGCTAGAGGGACTCATTCGAGCTAAAATGAAAAGACACTAGACAGTAATTCAAAGCCATTCAAAGAAATAAAGAACACCAGTACAGGTAACTACACAGATGAACATAAAAACCAGCATTATTGTATTTTTTTCTACATGATTTAACAGACAAATGCATAGAATAATAATTATATATTTATGTTTATAGTCAGCAATGTGTAAAATATAAATTGTGACAATAATATCATAAAGAGTGGGGGACAGATCTGTAACCCCCAGAGTAACCACTAAGAAAATAACTAAAATATATACAGAAAAAGAAATGAGAAGGAGATAAAAATGGTACACTAGGGAAAAAATAAACAAAAAAAGGTAGTAATGGAGAAATTGAGGAACCAAAGAAATATAAGACATAGAGAAAACAAACAAAAATGGGAAAATAAGTTTTTCCTTATCAGTAATCAGTTTAAATGTAAATGCATTAGACTATCAATTAAAAGGCAGATTTTGGAAGAATGGATTTATAAAAAACAAACAACCCTCCTCTTCTTGGCAGGGATCGGGAGTGTGGTCCCAGTCTCCATAATGTACCAAGGCAAAGGGAAAGAGCTCCAGCCCCCTCAGTGTCATGTCTTCTAGTGCCAGCAGCTTCTGGTCTGTCGGTTCTATCCTGAAGCACTGGAACACGTGGTTGGGGGAGAGGGGTGGGGAGATCCAAATATATGTCTGCAAGAGATTCACTTTAGATCCAAAGACACAAATAAGTTGTAAGTGAAAGGACAGAAAATGGCATTCCATTCAAATGGAAACCAAGAGAACTGGGGTGGCTATGCTAATATCAGACAAAATAGTCTTTAAGTAAAAAATTGTTCTAATAGCTAAAGATGAACGTTACACATTGAAAAAAGGGCCAGTTCATCAAGAAGATACAATTTAAATATGCCTACACCAAACAAAAGAGTCTCAAATATATAGGAAGCAATACTAACTCATGCAATACAATATGAATGAACCTCAAAATCATTATGCTAACTGAGAGAAGTCAGACAAAACATTAACATTTTGTCCTCTAATAACATTTTGTCCTCTCTTTTCCCTATGACTGTATATTTCCTTTTTCAGATTAAATAATTCACACTCTCAATGGTACATGTAATTCAGGGCATGAAGTAAAATCTTGCAATTCAAGGACCGAACATTCACACTTCCAAGTATTCACCAGCAACTCTGAAGAGCCTTGAGCTCCAGTAGTCTGTGATTTCCTGAGAAATAAATTTAAATCGCTGAGATTCTAGCCTGTGGACCCATGTTTTTTTTTGCTGGTAATTGAACCTGGCCCTCCAAAGAAAAACATTTATGTCTGTTTTCTTCAAATGATTTGTACATTACTTTCAACACTAAACATTGGTTAATGTCCACAAACACAGAACAACTACTAGAAAAATCATTTTTAAAAGGGATCATTTATCTTTAAATTGATAATTGTAGTCATTTGTCTGAAGTCTCAAAATGATTCTTATCAATCATTGTTACAAATATATCATAGTAAAATCATAGGTTTCCTGACCCTTGCTCAAGATTTTTGCATCAATTTCACAAAGGAAAATGCCCTTGCTGAAGTTAACAAATGGTTCTCTTTCACAATAGTTCTATAAACAGAACCTTAGTAAAGTTTCCTGTTTATGGCCATTAGTCCAAGTAACACACACAACTGAGGCTGCTTTGTGGCAAACACTCTCACTCTTAGCCATAACTCATATGTGTGTGCTTCTCTATCAATATCGCTCAGATTAGATACACATTCCTATGCATAAATCAAAATGTAATTAAGGAAAATATAAAAGATGTATTGAATATTAATGTACAAAATTGAGATATGTTTGGTAACTATGTGCATTTCATTCCTTTTGAGTATAGTGTTTATGCCAAGCCTAAACCAAACACATGGTTATATTCTAGACACAGACTTCCATTTTATCATTATCTCTATCAGATGTCAGTAAATAATAATGTCTTTAGATTTCATAGGTTAGCAAATATTTAAAATTAAAGTACAAAATGTGAAATATTTCAGTTGTAATTACTTTTAAACAGGAAATAATTAATTTGCATATTTTTCTTGTCTACTCTTTATATTAACTTGTTTACAGCCTTTGACAATATCTTCACTCCACCATCCTTTCATTCAATATTTTCTGAGCACCTATATTGTTCCTTTGTGTTAAACACTGGGAATACAGTTGGTAACCAGACAGTATTCCTGAATCAAAGAGCTCTCATACACCAAAAACTTAATGTCTGAGCAGTAATAAGTATATGAAAATCTTATTTAATAAATCTTAAGTTCAGAGAAACCACAATGAACATTTTTCACACAACAAAACAAAATTCAGACTTTTAAAACACCTGCCTGTTGATAGATGCTACCATTCAAATATCAGCATTGTTATTATAGAATCAGGACCATAAACTCAAGTTTTATTCTAAGACATGACTTTTATTTAGTTTTTACACATTTTACAAAATCTGATCTGAAGTTCTAAACCCTGGCCAACCCCCAAAACATTTTTAGAAAGTTCAAAAAATAGAACAATTTTAGTTAACTCCTCTGTTTCCCATCTTGAGATGTGCATGAGCAGATTCAAAATGATCATCACTCAGGTAAAACCAATTGATTAATCATAATCTCTCATCCCTCCTCCCACCCATCACCCACAATCCCTCACTTCTCTGAAAGGCAGGTCTATACAAGAAGCTTCTAACACCGGGATATCATCGCAAGTGTCTAACAGCCTAGCCTCTGGAACTTGGCTTCCCCTTCAGGTCTCCAACGCACTTCTCATTAGGTGAGAACTTCCCATATCAGCAATGAGAACATCCTCCTAAGCACTCAATGGTGAAAGCAGAAAGCACTATAAAGCAGAGCTTTTGCTCACCCCTTGTTTTCAGAGAAGCACAAGACTTAATACCAGATAGCACTCTTTTTCTGCAGGCTAAAACCTGGCCTAGAAACAGCCTGCTGAGTCACCTCAAAAAAACCACTTCCTACTCTATCTAGGACTGTGAACTCAGGTTTAATAACCAATTCTGGAATCAGAACAGGAAACGTGATTTTTCTGGACTTCCAAAGCAGTGGCATCTAACTATGAACACTCAATAAAAATACCCATTGATGAAAATGAGGGTTGCCCTATTCCCAGGCAAAACTGAGATAGAGGAAACATTTGAAATTTGTTTTGAGTCTTTTCTTCTTCTTTCATTTACTTTCTCCATAATTAGAACAGTTCTCTGCAAAGCTGTGTATGCCAGTGGGGTGCAAGAATATTAAAACTTCTGCTCATGCTTATTTTACCTAAACATGAAGGAATTCAGTTTTACTAAAATTTCACATACAGATTACATAGGGGTCTTCACCCTGTCCACACTATCAGCTGGTCAAAAGTCACAATGGTCCTAAAAATTCCACCAGCCTATGATCTGATCACCCACTTGTGCCTTGTTAAGTAGACAGTGGGGGTTCTAGTCTCCTACATAGAATAGTTACAATCTTGTATTGAAATGGAGAGTGACTATGAAATTCTTTTGACAACACCAGTTCCCTGGTTATCTCATGGTAAAGCACTTAAAGACTTTTTTTTTTTTTTTTTACATTTAAGGATGTTACACGTTTTTTCCCCACAAATATTCCAAATTTGCTAGCTTTTTCTGGGATGGTAAGCAGCTGCCAGTAATATACTACCTGACAAGTATGTACAAAACAATAGAAGTACTTACTCTGTTCTAAAAAAATAGAAGTGTTTTAACAATGTGTGGAAAAGTAAATATTGTGGTAAAAAATGTATGCTTTGGAAAGAGCATTTTGAAAAATAGATGTCTGGATATGTTTCATCTATTGTTGTTAAAAATATGGAACTGTGTTACTCTAAAAGTTCACATATTGCACATTTTTAAAACATGGAAACAGAACTTTATAGCATTTTCCAAAAGAAGAGTTGCAGTGGGGTTCGAATCTATTGTTTAAAACATTTAAACACACCTTCCTACCAGGAAGGACAGAATACCACTTGAAAGCAAACATTTACTGGCCAAGTTTCTACTGTAAAAAATTTTTTAGAAATATTTAAGGATGGGGCAGAAATATGAGTACCATGATTTAGTGAACTCAGATAGCATGAGACCTGTGCAGTCACTTAGAAAGGCTCCTCACTTAGTTTAATGCTCTGCTATTGCCATCTTGTCTTAATAGTTTTTAAACAAGGGGCTCCAGATTTTTATTTTGCACTGGACTGCACAGATTAGGTAGCTGGTTTGGGAGCTCAGTAGCCAATGCTATTTTTTTCCATTTAAATCTACATATTTTTGAGGTATCTTTTCAGCTATGACAAGCACTAAATTCCAGTATTACTGTATAACAAGTTTGAATTGAATTGTGAGTGCTAAACTAAACTTGTCAAAAATACACACATACTTACATTTGTATATTTGTTTATTTAAAAATGGTTACACATGATCACAAATAAAATATTTAGAGAAAGCAAAGTTATTTTGAGCTTTTAATGAAGAAAATTGAAAGTATTTTTCTTCTAAATTTCTATTTTTGCATGTTTTAAGTACACATAATATATTAATAAAATACATGCATATAATTTATAAATAAATAAACATGTATTGGCACTGCATATTCAACTTGTTATCTATGCAAGTGCATAATCAAGAGTTTCTAAAACACTGACCTAGACTCTCAATTTATCTTTCACTTTTGCAACCCAAGCTCCAAAATTACTCCCTCTTCCGGGAACACTGTCCTATCCCTCAGCAACACTTACCAGTAGCGGGAGGGAGCACAGCGTAAAGAGGATTTTGGAATCAAGGACTGGGTTCAAATCCAGCTCTCCTACTTCCTGACATAGGCACGTTTCTTATCCTGTTCACTTGATCCAGTTCCCAGAGCTGTTGTGAGGATGGCGTGTAAAGACGTGGCAAGCCACCACGTGCTAATTAAGCGCCAGCGACTTTATCATTTACACCTGGTGTTCTCGGTGACTATCTCTGATGGACTCTGAGCGCCCTGTCCATTTCAAGTCTCATTTGCCCCATTGACTCTGCATGGCTGCACTTCAGGCAGTGGGGTGAAGTGCATCTTTTCAGTGACATCGAAGAGACGTTTTTGTTATAACCCAAAAGTTTTCTTGAAATACACCACGGAAACTAACTGCTAGCAACTTCTCCGAAGAAGGTGGGGGAGATGAAAGGCTTGGAAGGAGGCGCGCCCGTGAAGCCCTGGAGAGACTCAATGCCTGGCCAGGAGCTACCTGTGTGACGGACAGAGGCAGGACGGGACCGCAGTGCCCTGCATCCCTAGAGCGCAGCTGGGACTTTCTCCTCTGCTAGCCGAAACCTGACCTCAGCCTTCACGCACCTAGCGTGCTTTACCCATTCCCGCCTCGAGCGGCGCGTTGGCGAGGGCGGTACTCCCACAAGATCACTCCTGTGACACCGCGCCCATATCCCGGGGTCGCCGGCCCTCGCGGGAGTTTGGGGGAGGCCTTCCCGGCAGCCTGAAGTACTAGCAACCGCGAGGAAAGGGCCCAGTCCCTTCTCCTCAGGTGGCCGACCCGCACCAGGAGGGAGCCCGGCCCCCGTTCCCCGCTTCCCCTAGCGCTCTCCCGGGACCTTACCTGGATGGTGCGGCCGCTGCCTGGGGCCGTGGGCCCCCCTACCAACTTGCAGTAGAGCTCCGGCCGAGGTCGCGCACGGCCGAGCCCCGGCTCGCCGCAGGTGGCTGTGGCCCAAATCCTCGCCGCCTCCGCCAGGTTAAAGTAGGGAGGGTGCAGGCTGAGCCCGGCTGCTGCAGGGGCTTCCCGCACGGCCGCGCACGCGGCGGGCAGCAGCAGCAGCAGCGGCAGCAGCAGCGGCAGCAGCGGGACTGGCAGCGGTGCCCAGCCCGGAGCCCGCGGGGCCGCAGCCATACCGCGGCGCGCTGCGCTCCCTCCTCCGCCGCCGCCGCAGAGGGGCTCCCGGGCACCACGCGCCAGAGAGCACCGTCCCCCCGCGACCCGCGAGCGCAGCCTTAAGTGCGCACCGCGGCAGACAGGGTCCCCGCCCCACGTGCCGGGAGCCTGCGGCGTGGGCGGCTTCTCTCCTCTAGAATCTGAAGCTGAAGCCGACACGGATGGATCAGGAACTGACAGCGCCCAACCTCAGGACAGCAGACAGCTTCTCTCTGCAAGCGCGCTGCGCGCTGCAAACTTCGCGGGCGGGGAAAGCGAAAGGCGTTCCCGGGATCCTACCCTGGAGTCCCCAGCGAGAGGCCGCGACTGCCCCACCTTCCCACTGGCAGGGCAAGATCAGATATTTCGCCTCTTCAGATACTCACAGTCGCAGACCACCTAGAAAAGCCAACTCTGGACCTTGGACAAGGGAGAAGGAGGCTTGCAGTAAATTTGGTTAAGACAGGAGAGGAAAGTGCCACAACCTACAGAACTTACATCAAAGACATTGTAATTTCCCAGACAAGTCTTAATTGTCAAAAGGCAAGTCCCGTCAATTCTCAAACACTGCGTCAACTATAGCTATGGCACTGCAGCCACATATTGAGTCTGGGATCAAAGGAGCTCACAGAATATTGGGAGTGGCAAAACGAACACATTTAAAAGAGCCAATAGTGGAAGTTGTAGTTTACCAGCCTGGAAAGACACACTGAAGGAACTCCTTTCGATGCCCAATATTCTAAATTTTACAGATAAACTGAGAGATGTTGAGTGAAATACTCTAGCTGCCAAACTGACCTCAGGGCAAAGTATACTCCCATGGAGGCTGAGGTTTGGTCTCAAATGCAGGAACACTTCTCCAAAACAGAGTCCACATATGCCCTCTAAGCAATTAGAGGATGATATCATAGCTGTTGGCTGCAATGGACAGAAGTGCCCCAGAGGTGGAAGTGACTGGCGCTTTGAAGGATGGAGCAAAACTCCAAAAGGAGAAGCAGTAAAAACTGATTACTTGACAACGTAAAATATAAAAGTGTGTACATCTAAAAGCAGCATAACTAAACGAAAACGGAAAATGAGTGAGGGAGGAAATGTATACCATTAAAAGACATAGGATTAATGACTTTAATATATAAACTGCTTTTACAAAACAATTAGGAAAAGCTGAACTTTCAATGCTAAGAAACCTAACACAATTCACAGAAAATAAATGTTTTAAGCTGATAAACATATGGGAAAAAATGTTTTTACCTTCCTGGAAATTGAAATGCAATGATACTTATCTTTCCCCTTTCAAACTAGCAAAGTGTTTTTTTTAAAAAAAAAAAACTGAAAGTTGAAGAGAATTCGGGGAATCAAGCACCCTTGGTGGAAGTAAAAACTTTATAACCTTTCAGGAAGGCAATTTTTGCAGTGCTTAGCAAATAACTCCAATGTGCATATATGTTGCCCTAAGAATTCTACTTTAAAGGTTTAAATACAGGAAATAAATCAGGAAGTTTTCAAAGATTTGATGGCAAGTACTTATCAGAGCTATTTATACCTTTTTTAAGTTTAAAAATATCTAAATGTCTAGTAATAAAGTAGTTAAATTAATTGTGGTATGTCAACATGGTGAAATATTATGAGGCCATTTAAATGATGTTATAGAAGTATATTTTCTGTATACTTCTTATAGAAGATGTTGTATAAGATCTATAAGATGTTCAAAATATTTTAACATAAAAAAATGTAAAGTAATACTATGTAAAAAATTAATTGTATTTCTAAACATTAGCAAGAATCCAAAAATGAAATTAAGGGCAATTCCATTTACAACAGACTCAAAAAGAATAAAATTCTTAGGAATAAATTTAACAAAATAAGTGCATTAGTTGTGCAATGAAAACTACACAACATCTTTGAAAGAAGTTAAAGAAGATCAAAATAAATGGAAAAATATCCCATGTTCATGGATTGGGAGAGACTATTGTTAAGATGGCAACATTTCCCAAAGCAATCTATAGATGCAACACAATCCTTATCAGGAATCTCAGATGATTTTTTTGCAGAAATTGACAAGCTGATCTTAAAATTTTTGTGGAACTGCAGAGGACCCCAACTATCTAAACAATCCTAAAAAGGGGGCGGGGAGAACAAGTTGGAGTACTCACACATTTCACTTTCAAAACAATATAAAGCTACAATAATCAAGACTGTGGTACTGGCTTAAGGATAAACACATAAATCAATGGAATGGAATTGAGAGTTTGTAAATAATCTTTTACATTTATGGCTACTTGATTTTCACCATTTTGAATAGCACCAATAAATGGTCCTGGGACAACTGACTATCCACATGTAAAAGAATCAAGTTGTATGCCTGCTTCAAGCTATGCAAAAATTAAGTCACAATGTATGAAAGACCTAAATGTAACAGCTAACACTATAAAACTCTTAGATAAAAACATAAGAGTAAATCTTTCTGTCTTCGAATTCAGCAAGAAAAAATAAGTCAACCTCATCAAATTTAAAAACTTACACATTGCTGGTGGGCATGTAATGTATAAACACATTGGAAAACACTTTGACAGTTTGTCAAAATTTTAAATATAATGTTACTGTGTGACCCATCAATTCCAATCCTAAATATATACTCAAGAGAATTGAAAACATATGTCCATACAAAAACTTCAAAATTGATATCCAACAAATGGCTGATTCCAAAATTATTTTATTAACATGTAAATATGAAAGCAAAGTCGTTCTCTACCCAGCCAGTAACTCTTTCACAGTGCCAGACCATTTCCCTGAAACATTCTGATATCAGAATCCTCAGCAGCTGAACCTATCATTTGTGGATTCAATCCAGGCTTCTTCATAGAACTTCCTGTTTTACTATAAAAGGCAACACTTAACAGCATGACATACAAATTTATTGTCTTCTAAATGACAATATTTCTCTTTGATATGTTTTATCATATTCTATCATCAGAAGATATGTAATATTACTGACTTCACATTGTCATTGCTGTTTTAAAATAACTTTTTGATGTCAAAGTATAATGAGTGTGTTTGCTCATTGAGAACAGCTTTAAAGATAATCAGATAAAACCTACATATCTAAAGTTAACATTTGCTAGTAAAGTTATTTCTCTAAAGCTTATGTATCCAAAACATACATCCTGGGAACACCTACCCTTCGCATCCTGGATATAGGAGATATAATGAGAATAATGATATGTTTGTTGTGGGAGGGAAGAAAGGCTACTCTGAAGTTAAAATGAAGGACTGTATGAGCAAGTGCTTTTAAACACTAAAGCAGCAAATCTAAGGCACACTTGTGTTTTTAAGGAAAGATGAAGCAGTTATATTTTAGTGAGAAAAGATGATGCTTGAATAAATTAAATGACTGGCTCCTGTTTTAAGAAAAATAAGCAGGGCCCAGGATTTAACGATTCTCAGTTTATGTTCCTAGAAGGACTCTAGTAGGACAGAGGATAAAGCCACCCGGGTAAGGCCCATGTGAGGTATGAAAGCTGCAGAAATGCCCCAAGTATAAAAGCAGCTATTGGTTTACTTAGCCCTACTGGATTGGGTGCGACAGACATGCATAGTTGGGTATAAACAAACCCAAAACTAACACAAGTAAATTTGGGGTTTGGCTGACCTCCCAATACTTCAGAAGTGATTCATACATAGCTATGTCCTTCAGATCTTAGGATGGAAATGTAACTTGCCATGCCATTGTTGAAAAGAATTTCCCTAGAGTTCAGAATCTAGACATGCAAGGGTGATAAACTCACTGCATCTTTTTTGCAAGGGCATAATCAAACTCGATAATGTCCTTTTAGAACAGTAAGTGGACGTACTTTCATACTTAGAGTAACTCTCCTTTAAGGCAAAGCATAGGTTTTCTCCTCCTTCCTTTCTACCTCCTCCCAATATGGCAGCTTTCCTTCTGTCCGCCTATGTCCTCCTAGGAATATGAACTGAGATCATAAATCCTGGATCCTGCTTATTATTACTATTCTTAAAATTACATCATTAAAAACAACAACTTACTGTTGGCTTGATTTCACTTAAGACAGTTAGCAATTTTCCACTTTCATCATCACTTTATAAAAAAAAAAACAATGACAATGACATTATTCTAGGCCAATAACAGTATGCGGATCACCAAACGCAATAAAAAGAATACAAATAAAGTAGAAAAACAAAAGGCATTTCTACTTCTTGTAATACCACACATCTGGTGAGGCCTCTCCCTTGAAAACCAGAAGGAACTAGGCAGTGAAGTTCTGCTGTCCAACTGGTTAGCCTCACTGCAAACACTAAGGTCAAGAGCATCTTTATTATTATTATTTTCAAGTATATAGTACATTAGTTAGACATTTATGTAGTTTATGAAATGATCTCCCTGATTATTCTATCTTCCCTCTGGCTCTACACATAGCCATTATATTACTGTTAATACATTCCCTGTGCCATAAGAGCATCTTTTTGAACCCAACCATTATATCATGTATCATATATAATGATAGAATGGTATATATATATATATATATATATATATATATATATATATATATATGCTTTTGATATATATATATGCTTTTGATATATATATATATGCTTTTGATATATATATATATATGCTTTTGATATATATATATTTTTATTACTCTTCTCCCATAATCTCTGTATTGAAACAATTTCAAAAATTATATTTCTTAATAAATATTTCCATGTTATTAAAGATCTATAAAGATCTATGTAGTTCCTAATATAAGCTATTATTAGCATGAAATAATTAGTGTGACTATGCTGAACTTAAATCTTTCCAGCCCAACGTGAAGTGTGCTTCCATTAGCCTATGTTGCCATACTCTGAATCAAGGCAGAGTTTCTATGAGTCATTTTGAAAGCTGAGATTTTCCCCTGGACCCACTACCCCAGAGCCCTGGGATTTGGAAAACACAGATTAACTCCATTCACTTTTTTTATATATAAGAAGTCAAGGTTAAGAGACTGGCCCAAGTCCTCATTACCACAAAATGGTATTCAGAACCCAGCCATGTGCCTGCCTGGGATTATAGCACACTTCATCCTACCTCCTCTCCATGTGGCGTCCCTGCTCCAGGCCCCTAGATCTAAGGGCTCCTTCGAAAGTTATGATACTCCCTCAGCACATGGTCTGTATCTGATACAATTTCTGAGCTCAGAATCCCTAGTGTTAACCAAACCAGAGTGTAATTCTCAGTCACTGGTGTTTCTGCTCATTGCAGGGAGATTCCAACTTCAGCTGAAACCTTGACACTGGTATCTCCCATTAGGGCACTCCCTGGTAGTTAGTTCTGCCAAAGACCCTATGAAGAATTCACATTCCAATTCTATGAATTTACTCTTCAGCTCTTGCTTCACACACTCCAGTTTGGCCTTCATGTGAAATATGCACTTGGGCAGAGCATGTAATTTTATGCATTTGTTAACACGGCAGATTCCTTTTTTCCACCCCAGGTGTGTGCTACTACAAGCAGTAGTGCTAGGCTCAAAGAAAACCTCCACCCATGTAATAGTACATTTTCTTTACTATGAAATTTTTCCTATCAGCCCAGAACTAATCCTGAAGGTAAGTGGGTAGAAATGATTATTCTCATTTTGTGGATGAGTGAAAATAAGATAGTGAATAATTAATCATCTTGCTCAGGCTTAGTGGAGATATAAGAAATGGAGGCTTTATTCTCTTGACAGGAAGGTTAGTAGTTTATCTGGCAGAAATTTTGAGTGAAAATTAGAAAGCAGCCTCTAAAATATCCTTTTGCATCATTTTCACATTTTTTGCTTACCCTAATTTAAGGATTTGACTCCTATTGAATAATCTCTATGACCATAGCAGTTATCACTACCGACAACGATAAAATATGTCACTAGCTAGTGTTGAGCCACACGGCTCTTTATTTCCATGTCTAAAACATGTCACTTCAGAGACTGTATTTTGGTAAGAATTTTCTCAACAGATTCAATAAAGGGTTATTTAACAATAAAGGTTGAAAATTTTCAGGACAGAGGCAGACTCAAGGATTTTTTTTTTTTTTGTATCCTTTAAGTTCTCTAAAGAAATGCCTCATACAGAGCATCAGTTTGGTAAATCTTTGTTTAAATTCAGATTGGATTAATTTTATTTAAGCCCTAGAACATAGGTCTAATAATTTTTTAAGCCATATAATCACTGAAATCTCTTATCCCTTGATGCTCCTTAGTAACCCCCTTAATGCTATAATGAGGATGCTAACTACAGTACTTACTTCTTAAGAAGCAATGGAGATGCAACTTGCTCATTTCTGTACATTATTACTCTAGACTTATAAAGTACTTAAGTATGTTTATAGAACTTACGTTATTTCTTTATCTCATAAAGTGTGTTTTTCATTTAAAAAAAATTCCAAACAAAATTTTGAACATGGCTAGTTAGGCAGCCAGGCCCGATAAAACAATTGGAAAATATGAGTAAACTACATGCATAGCCCTGAGGATGTGGGAGGAGACGAGAGAGAGACAGAGTTAATGATATAAAAATAATATAAATCATGAGTATTAATCAACTTAATCTAGTCTGGTGTGATAGAAATGACTAGCTACTTACCAAGGACTGGTGCTCTCCTTTCCTAGTATAAAATTGTTCTGAGAAGTGGTTGCCTGCCCAAAGAATACATTTCCCACCCTACTTGCATCTAAGTGAGGTCACATGACTGATTTTGAGCCTATGAAAAATGAGAAGTGGTCCATAAAAAGCCCTTATGTGATTCTTTATGCTTTATCTCTTTTCTTCCCAGAGGCAAAGGGGTCTAAGGCTCTAGGAGATGAAGATCCACAAGATAGAAGGAGCGTGGGTCCCATGTAGAAGGCTGCCCCACACACACCTGCACTGGACTGTTATGTAAATGAGAAATAAACTTTCATTGAATTAAACCATTTAGATTTGGAGGATTGTCTGTTAAAGAAGTTAGCGTTACCTTAACTAATACATCAAATTGAATTATTACTGTTATAAATATTTTTACATATGTGGGAACAGAAAGAAGACTCACGTGACGAAGTGTTCTGTGGTAAGTAGGAAGTTAATGGAGGCTCTAAAACTAAACTATCATTGGATCATTAATTCTGACAAACCTCCAATTTCTCATCTCATAACAAAAATAGGTTTACTGTTTTATCTTTTAAATATGTTGGAATATTGAACTGAATTTACTTGGATTTATCTGAGGTAATAACATTAAATACCTGCTGCTTGCATTCTTTCATGTTTAACGTTCTTCATTATCCCATTGACTTTGAAGGACAAAGTCCTTCTAATTATTGCCATTTATGTAGGCCAGGAAATAATACCAGAACTAATACCTTGAAACTACCCATTATCAAAGAAACCTTTTAACACTACTCATTAGTTGGTAGATAAGTAGGTATTGCTCTTTAAATCTCACTTTCTATATATCTTTAATTCTCATTCTCATCTCCTCAACAAAAGTACAAAAAGTAGGTCTTCGACGTAGGATATAACTTATATTCAAAATGCAGTAGAACTCTACTAACAATGCCCCTTTCTTGGACAATTCATTTCTGTCCGTGAACACACCAATCCATTTCTGTGTGTGATAACACCAATTTTATCCAGGGGATACAATTTCTGTGAGAGTATCTGGCATAGCACTGAATTGATAAGTGCTCAATTATCAAGTCACTTTTCTCTTTCCTTTTCCCTATCAGATTAGAAAACATGGATTTCTCATTGATTGTTCTCTTTCATGATCCCTTATTTTTGAATAACATTGATTATCATTAACTCATATTCACCCATTTTTCTACCCTTCTGCTATCTCCACTTTAGTCCAGACCACCCTCAACCATGGGAGGATAAACTTCCCAGTTTTTCTTTCTCCTCCAGTCTCTCTCATTTATAATCTATCGTGCACAGTAATGGAAGACTGATATGAGTCAGAACAAGGCATTGCCACAACTTCCTATTGGCTACTATGTCAATACAAGCTGTATTGCTCCACAGCCTCTGAATTTGAACTCATCTTCTTAAGTTAACTTATTTGTTCCTACTCCCAAGTACCACCATTCTCTTCTTATGATCAGGGCCTCTCCTCCATGTCAAATAAGATACCAAATTCTATTCATTTTCTGTTCTAGGTAGTTCTCAATTTAGTTACCTCAACTTCATTCTCATGGTCCCAGCCTTAATTTGAGACCACATTATTTCATATATGAATTGTTAAAAGTCTTCTAACTCCCTCCAGTCTTGCCCTCATCCAATCCATTCTTCGTACTATTGCCAGAGAGATTTTTTTAGAGCTGAGCTGTCCGAGGTAGCCAAGATCCACACATGACAATCTAAATTTAAATTAAAGTATTAAAAATTTAGTTTCTAAGTAACACTGGCTGTATTTCAAGTGTTCAAGAGCCACATGTAGTTAGTGGTTATCATATTGAACAGAGAAGATTATAAAAACATTTGCATTGTCACAGAAGTTCTTTTGGACAATGCTGTTACTAGAATGCAAATGTAATAACATGTCTATTCTACTTTATACCATTTAATGTTTCTCAATGCTTAGGATAAAGCCTAAATTCCTTAGTACACTGGTTTATAAGTTAGCCCTAGCCTTCCTTTCTGCCCTATGCCTTTCACTTGCCTGCATTGTACCTTATTTCCCAGTCTTGCCAAACTATTTCCAATGGGTCTCCATGACTTTGCACATGGCTATAACTTCTGTCAGGAATTCTCTTCTCAATCTTAGGAACCAGTGTAACTTCAATTAGTTCTTCAAAATGTATCTCAGACATCGACTTATTTTTCAGGCTTTCTCTAGCCTTTACCCAGGACTTTCCCTTTGCTCTCAGAGTTGGCCATGTCTGTAACTGTGTTTGTTCAGCATACTATTCATATCCCTATTGTAGCATTTAGATCTGCCTACTTATTAAACTGTGAGCTCTTTTCAGGCAGACACCAAGTTTAATTCATTTTTTTATCCCCAGAGTCTACAGGATGTCTGGAACACACGTAGGTATTGAATCAGTGCTCTTTCTTCCTTGCTATTCAGTACCTCACATCTGGGATGACTTGTTGCTCTAAATGCCATCACATTCCCCATCATTCAGCAAAACTATTCAGCTATCATCCTCTCCCAGTGCAGTTGACCATACTATAGTCTCTATGTGCTGAAAACCTCATCAGAACAAGGCATAACTAAAAGTTTAAAATTCTTTACTACTTTATATTCTATATAAGATAATTTAGAACTTAGTTAAATTCTGTCCTACTCTGTTTCCAACATTATTTTACAGTTTGTATTCTCCAACTCCATTGTAGTTATCTTGAATGCAAAAAAATATATAAATGTCCTCTATATCACTCTTCATAGTGATAATAACCTAAAGGGTTCTCAATATATATTTGTGCATTGATCAGTTGGCTTGATTGGTCAAATATGGTGAGTTTTTATAGCCCCACAAGCCATTAAAAGCATCCCCAAATACCAGTGCCATCTTACAAAGCTGTAGAACATCAACTGGATTTTCCAAGTAACCTAATTCTGCCTTATTCAGAATCCATATTTATAAATCTATATTTATAAAACACACTATATATTTAATTTTATGATGGGCTGTTGCTTTGGTAGCCCCCAGTGATTCATGCTTCCGAAAATTTCTACCCTTGTGTTGTTCTCACCCACACTGAGTCCAAGTTTGGTCATGTGACTGGCTTTTGCAAATGAAACATTAGCAAGTGTGATGCAAGCAGAAATTTGATAAGCACTTGTTATCATAGAATTCCCCTCCTTGGAATTCAGATTCCATGTTGTAAGGAAGTCCAACTACCCTGCTGGTTATGTAGACAGTATGTAGAAAGAGGTCCTGGAATATGTGAGACCATGCAAGCCGCATGAGTAAAGCCAGCTTAGTCATTACAGCCCCATTTAAGCCATCAGATGAAGGTACCTACATGAGAGACCTTCAGGGTAGAACAGTAGGACTACCCAGTTGATCCCAGCCCACATTGCTGAATCACAAACAAATAAATAGTTGTTGTTTTAAGCCACTGATTTTAGAGTTGCTATGCACCAATAGACAATCAGAACACTCAGAATTTTGTTTCTTCTTATTCATCAATGTGAACTGATAAATATCATCTACTATTTGCAGGTTCCATTCTTAAATATCCTGAGTTAGAATAGAAGTGAAATACACTACATTCTTTACATTTAGGGTGAAGATGTTTTTACTTCTAGACACTTCTGGGAAACTGGGATTTTAGAATTTGACTTTTGCATTTAGAATTTTTTTCTATGTAGTTAATGTCTGTAAGACAAATTAAATTGATCTTTTCTTATTTTTTTCTTTTTCTTTTTTGGATTTTGCTCCTGGGTATGTATCTAGGGAAAAGAAAAATTTGATCTCATGAGTTCCATGCCCTGTTTTTTACTTTTGCCAAAATGCTCTGTTAACTTCATTCCAAGTCAAAAAAAAAAAGTTCTTGTGAATATGCTTTCTGCCACAACATCAAGAACAGTGCCAGAAAGGACAGTTCTATAAAAATAGATTTCTTCATTCCATATCTATGTGGATTCCACACAGATACTCCTTTTGTAACTATCTTGTGAGTCATAGTTTTTCTCTGAAAGTAGGTTTTTGACCATTTGTGATCCTCCCTTTCAAGTATAGTCTTGCCCTCATTTTTTCCCTCAGTTTGAGGTTCAGTTTATATTTCCTTATTTCATTCTTTATATACTTTTTATAGGTTGATCTTTAAAGGTAGCGTTTCTCCTTTATCTACCAGTTGGGAAAAGTGTGGTTTACCTTTAATCAAAGAGTTTCTTTAATAATTTCATCAATTATTGAAAATTCTACTAACAGGATAAGTAAAATAATAATAATAAATATTTTAAGAAAAAGCAACAACAGCTAGTTTTTCAGTTGTTGAGGTGGTTTCAGAGCAGTCATGCCTAGCCAGAGTCAATGCTACTGAAAGTGTGATCTGTGGGCCAGTGCCAGTCCATGGACTATTGCTGCAATGAGAAAAGTACAAAAACTTAAAGTGCTTATAAACTTCTTTAGAAATCTTATATTTTATATAAAATTGTGTATTGTCTAAACATCAAACTATGTAATCATTTTTCTCATAGCCCAGTTTTGGTTTACATTACAAAATATTGGTCAACAATGGATTAGAAATTTTTGAATCGTCTTTTTTCACAAATAGGTAAAGAAGCACTAGTCTAGATGACCTCTCCAAATGACCTTCCAGCCTCAGATTTAAAACAGAATGAAACCCAGAGTGGGCAGTCAAAAAACATTTGTTGATGGATTGTTACTTGATCTAATTTCTAATCTTATGATGCTCTAATATTGTTAAATCTTTACCACTCACTCAACTGTACAGAAAACAAATATAAGAAGTCAGAGTTTTACAACCTCATTTAAAAGGGCATGAAATAACTTGCCTAATTCTCTTGGCTTCTGAGTAATAAATTGTACACAAGTTTAGAGAACTCAAAAGAAATGACGCGTATGCGAAAGTTAAAATTAGCTTTCTTTTACTGCTTAATAGCACCTACTGATTTAGCTGTCTTTGAGCCGAGAGATGGGTATAAGGTGTTCAACTCAATGTAAGGATTAAATCCATGACTCATGTGTTATGAAGAATAAATGTATCATTGGATTATATTGGGTTAAAGCCACTCCTTACACTTCATAGAGAACGTCAGACTTCTTGAAGTTGTGTATCTTCAAAACTGCTCTCTATCCTAGAGAACACTTACTAACTCAGATTTCAGATTAAAGAGGCCTGAACATATAACTTGTATTATAATTTTCCTTCCCAATAGCACATCAGCCTCAGGACAGTCTTGCTGCTGGTTATATTCAGACATGCTCCCTCCCTCACATTAATTGTGTTGTTGTACTCTTCTTGTGTAATTTTAGATAAGCCATTTAGTCTTTATGTGGTTTGGATCCCTCATCTAAAAAAAAAAAATGAGAACAAGAACACTGTGAAGGTTAAATGACATAATTATGTGAACATGTCTGCTGCTGGGCTGGACTAACCCCAGTTGGTTCTCACTATCATTTGCCCTTCATCTTGCCCCTCCCTGCTCCCCTGACCAAGCTGCCACCATGCAGTGTCATACTGTAGTTAACCCCACAACCTGTAACTATATAGACTGTGGAGTTAAGTCCTAGCTTCTCAACCTACAAGTTTCAGTAAATTCGTGACTTTGGGCAAGTCATAAATTCTTCTTCATCTAAAAAATTTTACCATGAGATTTATGAATATTGAATGAAGTCATTTTTATAAAGAAAGTGTTTAATGCAAAGCCCACATGTAGAATGCTTCCAATTAGGCTAGCTATTGTTATTTTTAGCCCCAGTTCTGGGAACAGACTTTGACCCACTGTGTCTGCATTTCTGTCCAGGCTCCTGCCTAAGATTCTGATATCTTAGAACCTGGAATCTTTCTTTGCTTTTTCCATTAAGCATCAGTCCTTAGTGATCACACTTCTGCTTATACATGTTAACCTCCACCATTGGATGTAGCTACCTGCTGCCCACTTTTTACCTTGCTAGCACCCCAGTGTCTTGGAGGGACTATCAAGAGTGCTATGAAAGCTCTCACTACCCAGAGATCCTCTGGTCAACTGGTTTGCCTTGCCCACCACCTACTGCCTACCCTCTGGCCTCCAGAACATGGCACCAACCTCCAGGCTTCTTCACTTTCCCTGCCCTCCTCAGTGAGCCTGACTAACCCCAGGACCCAGCCACAGAGGACTGGCCCTACAGGCCACCTGCTGAGCCCACCTTTGACAAGATTTGCTGTGAAACAACTCAGGGCATTGATCTCAACCTCGGATTGGCACATCACCACAGTGTCATAGTGCTGGCACCAGACTGAGGCTCACATTACAAGACCCATTGTGTAGAAACCATGTTTGACTGTGGCTCTTCTGAAAACTTTTGCTGATATTTCTCTTTCTAATGAAATCACTTAGATTTCTCCCATATACCCTTGAACTTTTTGTTTAGTTTCCTTCTTCTGCTTCCTTCCACTTGCTGGGGGAACTGAGAATCCCACACCTACATAAAAGGCTCCAAATCCAGCAGTACCTGATGAAGAACTGTGCCCTCAGATTAGTTTGAGTTTCATCTCTGGGAGAATGGAGAGTATGGGGAGCATCCTGAGAAGCATAGGGTCAACTTCAAGATTCCAGAGCACCCTCTCACTGACACACATACTCACACAACACATACATATAGATACATGGAATATCAGTTAATTTAACACCCACATACTTAGATGTGACATTAAAAGAATGATCAGTGAAAGAAATTGATAAGTTAAACCTCATCAAAATGAAAGATTTTCGTGTTTCCAGGACACAACTTTAAAAATGACATGATAAGCTACAGACAGGGAGAAAATATTTGCAAAGAATATATCAGCTAAAGGATTTGTATTCAAAATATATAAAGAACTCCCACAAGTCAGTAAGACAAATAACCTAATTAAAATTGGACAAAAGGTTCAAATAAACATTTCATTAAAAATGAGATGCAAGTGACTAATAAGCGTGTTAATAAGATCCTTCACACCATTAGTTACCAGGGAAAAGCAAATTATCACCCAGTAAGGACCTGCCTCATATCCACTTCACTGGCTTTAGTTAAAGGGCTGACAATGGATGTGACAAAACTGGATTCCTTTACATCCCTGGAATGTAAGATGCTACAGCCAATCTAGGAGACAGTTTCTTGCAAAGTCAATCCATTTGACACAGCAGTATCCACGGTTGGTTGTAGACAGCATCACCAAGCCTGTCTTTATCCAAGGACTTGCACACACAAGCATTATCCACAGCAGTCCAGGGTCGAAGCGAACCAAACATCCTTCCACGGGTGATAAGGCATAGGCACTCCATCCATTCCCAGAGTACTGGGCACCGGCGGAAGGAGCGAAGTACTACTGGTCTCTGCCTCAAGGAGAGTGAACCTCAAAAATATCAAGCTGGGTGGAGGAAGCGGGAGGTTCCCGGCGCCATAGCTGTGACCTTCTTAGGAGAAATGCCCGGAAAAGGCAACTAGTGGGAAGAAAACAGCTTACTTGTCCTCCAGGCCCAGAGTGGGGTTGACTGCAAATGTCCCCTAGGGACCTTTTCCAGGCAATGGAATGTTCTGAAGCTGCCTTAGGATGCTGTTTGTGCAACTCTGTAACTTTAACAAAAGTCACTGAATTACATACTTAAAACTGGGGCATTTTATGTTATGTACATTGTAAATTCATAAAGCTGTTAAAATAAAAAGTAGTCTCTAAAGAAGAGAATGATTACATCTCAGACACCCCTCTCTATTTTGTTTTACTAATAAATTTATAGTGAAATGAATAAAACTGAGAAGTTTCTGACAAAAGCCAGGCTGAATTTCAGTGCTAAAAATAATAATAATAATAATACCCATAGGGACACACACACAAAAATGGAGTCATGGCCCCCTCGCAATAACTTTCAGTCCCCTCAGGCACCTTCTAGCCCCATGTTGGGGATGAGTGATGAGAGGTCCTTTGGGGGTGATGTGGCAAGGCTCTGTTTTCAGTGAAGCCATGATGGTTGTTCTACCAGGCAGTAACCCTTGTCCAAAAACAGGATGATGCTTTTTATTATTGCCTGACCAGTGGCCTCCCTTACTAGCTATAGTAGCCACATGCCTTAGATTTTGTATAAGAGAAAAACCACACAAACATAGATTCCAACTCTTATTAAAGAAAAGAGCATCAAAAACTTTGGTTCCATATCTGAGAAGCTCATGAATCCTCAGATCATTTGTAATCATTCATTCATTTATTCATTCAAAACTACTCAGTGAGTGCTGGGGGCAGGACTCAGCATTGGGGCTGCAAAGAGAACCAGACAAACACGATTTCTGATTTTATGTGGCTCACGGTCTAATGTTCAGTCTCATTAAATTTCCTGTAAACCTACACTCCCACTCTACTTCTAAGCTGTAAGAGCCCCACCAAGGAACCGTCGCCAAAAGAATGAGGCTCCCACCACACTTGAGATTTACACAGTTTTTAAGATACAGTTTGGTACATTGCTATATAATGTCAAATAAGGACCCCAAAGTCAAATGCTAAAAAAAAATTATATTCTGTATTTTTAACTGCAGAGGGAGGGAATTTGTTTTCTTCACAAATAAAATTAAATTTGAAGTTCACTCTTGATCCCATGAAAGACTGTGAGAGAACTTCCATAGCATGAGACTCTTCTAGTTCATTTTCCCTGAGGACTAAACTCAGCCGTTTTGGCTTCCTAAATGGTTTAGTTCAAGTAAAGATTAAGTGAAACAAGTGCCAACATTGTAAATAATTTAGAACTAAGTCTGTGTGTGTCTGCTAGATGTTTGTCCCTTATAAGTTTAGCAACTTGATAATAAAATGTAAGGACTGAGATTTCCATTGGTCAGCGTTCAGAATCCTCAGTACATTAAAATTTAATGCCCTCTTGCATGGATACTTCAAAGCTTTAGCAGAATGCTGAAAGCAGTTTCAGTTAGCAGGCACCTCTTCTGAGCCCATCCATAATAGATGCTTTTATTCCCAAGGGCCAGTTTAGTGATAGGGTACTTTCCAATGATTAATCCAACTCTCTTTATACAAATGTTGGAAGCTGAGGAAGCTAAGAGAGTTACACAGTAATGCTAAACATCCAAATGAAAATCAAACACTTCAGGCAAAATCTAGATGTCTGATTGGGAGGTGAAGGCTCGTGGCGTTGACATTTCTAACCGCAGTGCTTAGTCACTGGGTCACAGATGAGGCTCACAGAAGTCCTGCCATGTATAGCTCACAATTCATAATGAAAAGTTTAAACCGCAAAGTATTTAATGAAGCAGTGACAAAGGCATTTGGCCCCCAAGAGAGCATCACTGACCTCCATTATGGAAGTGAGGGAAATCTAACATTTTACTAAATCACTATAATGGAAAACAAAAGCAAAACTACTAGCATGTACCAAAAAGCAAGAGTAAAAGAGGCCTGGATGGCTATTGGCTACTTGAGGGAAGTTGAGACATTTTGTGAAGTTTCTCTATGTCAGTATTGCCCTACTGTTCCCTAGGGAAAAGGGAAAAATGGAATCTTTATATAGGACTTCATGGGCCAGAGTACCCCGCCTGGGGCAACATTGGGATGGTGAGCATATTTTCACATATCTGTTGGCCATCTGTATGTCTTCTTTGGCAAGAAGATCTGTTTAGAACTTCTTCCCATTTTTTAAATCAGATTTTTTTTACTATTGAATTGTATAAGTTTTTAAAATATAACTCCTTATCAAATATGATTTACAAATATTTTCTCCCATTCAGTAGTTTGAAGAATGGCATTAATTTTAAATTATTTTGCACTCATGCATGTATTGATTTATTCAATTAACATTTTTGACATAATAGCAAAGATAATAACGGTATTTAATAGGCAGTTGTCGTGTGTCAGGCACAATGCTACATGCTATAAATGCATTAAATTAATTTAATCATCATCACAATCCACTTAGGAAGATTATATTATTATCTCCATTTTACAGATGAAGAAACCAAAGTTTAAAGAGATTAAGTATTAGGTTAAATCATATGAAATTGCTAATATTTGCTTAATTTTGACCTGTTAAAATGATAAGTTCATATAATTTTGACCTAGAAAACTGGCAATTTCTTATAGTTCAATCTAAAAACTTTTCCAAGAATAGAAAGTTAGTAAGAAATGCAAACTCTTGCTCTTTACGACTCATCAATACCACTTACTGTGTTCCAGAAACCATGAGAGTTTCTGGGAACACAAATGTGGATACATTTTTTGATAGATGTTAACCACCTGTACATTATGCTTTTAAAATATGTTTGGTTATATTTTGTAATTCCTTCTGCTCATTCTCTTATGTCCTAGTCTCCATGTAAAATAAAATAAGCTAGTGGGTTCTATTATTCAATTACTCTGAATTATTCAATTCAGAGTAACAATTAAGGATGCTCAAAAATCACATTTGTTTTTTGGCAGATTGGATTTTGTTTTTTATTTTGTTGCAGTGGGTATTGTTGTTATTTCTATTGATGATGTTGTTATAATTTTCCTTGGTCTTCTCTGAAACACACCAAGTCAGGACAAACCTCATGGCCTTAGGCATATCCACCTAGATTTGTGGGGACAGAAATTGTGTACTTGTGGCTTGGAGTAGTTCCTCTCTTCCCTTCCTGGGGTTCTTGACCAGGAAGTTCAAGAATATAACGTTCATAAAGTCAACTGTGAGAAGTTTTGTGAGTGGACCTGCTCACCATATTTGGCACTCTCTATAGCTGCTGAACCACGTTCTGCATTCAGAGTCAAGGCCAACAGCAGGGTTTCACTCAAGTCTTGGAGACTTGTAATGTGTAATTATCACCTTTCTTGGTTTTACGATATCTCAGTCCTCTCAAAGTGTAATATATAGGGCACAGGTTTCTATCATTAAAGAAAATTGATATTTCTAAATTATTTTTGGTATCTCATTAAAGCCTCTTGAGATATACTCTGGAGTATAAAAATTATTCTATCATTTAACGTTATTCAAACATTTAAAACCGAATAGTTGTTTCTATTAAAGAAAACTCAAATGTGTAAAGCTTGTATGCAGTGAGGCCTACACTTCAGATATTTGTCCAATTGCTAGAAAGAAGTTGTTACAGGTTAGAATCTCTGGGAAGCAAACTCTGATGCACAGTTTAACATGCAAGTCATTTATTAAGGCTTGTTCTTGAGATTCATATTACAGAAAAAAGAAAATGGAAGTAGTATTGGGAATTTATTTAAGAGAATTAAATATTGTCTGGCTGGGGTATAAGTAAGCAAATAGATACATAGAAAGCTTAGTGCATGTAATGTCTGCCTACACGGTATCATTGGAAGCATTCAGAGAAATCTCAAATAACAATTTAACCAGCCTGGATGGAAGTATAAAATTGACATAACATTTCTGAAAAGCAATTTGTACATATGAATTAGCAGCCTTTGCAATGTTTATGTTTTGCCTCTAGAAATCTATCCTAGGGAGAAATGTGAATAAAATTTAGATATGATATAATTATTCTAGCATTATTTTTAATAGCAAAACTAAAAACAACTTGGATTTTATAATAGGAAAAATGCTAAATAAATTATAGTACAGTATACCCAATTTTAGAAGCAGCCATTAATATCAGAATTTTAAAGAATTTTTAATACCGGAGGAAAGTGTCCACCTTAAGAATATTTATTGAGTAGACAATCAAGGTAGGGATATTGCCTATGAAAGATAATAAGCATCATCTAGGAGTATGGCTTGGATTTAGTGTTGCAGTTTCTTCTTTTAGCACTGATAGCAATTTATTTATTCTGAGAGATATAATCTGTAACTCTATGGTCACAAAATACAGAACAAGAACTTTATTCTCACATTTACTCAGCAAATATTTGCAAACAAATCTGGTAAGACAACATAGTGGAGAGAGAAGAGTTTTACTCTCAAATTTGCCTGGGTTCAAATACCACTTGCCTACTTTTGTACCTTGTAGTCATGAACAATTTCTCATCCATTCTGAATCTCAGTTTCATCATCGATAATAGCTTTCACATATGATTGGAATGAGAATAAAATTCAGTGACACATTCAAAATGCCAGTCAACACATAATGAACATTAATCAATAGGGGTTACATTTCTGACCCTTTGTCCCCAACCCCTTGTTTCCATCCTCACCCTGTATCAGAACTTTAAACATAAAGTGGCTTAAGTAACAAGAAATCCAGGGGCAGGGTTGCCCAAGTTGGTCAACACAGACCTTAGTAATACTATCTGTTTGCTCTAACACCCTCAGTGGGTATATCTTCCCTCATGTTAACAAGGTAGCTGCAGCATTCCAGGCATCAGATCCATATAGAACTGTGTCTCAAGCAAGAAATGACTTTCTCCTCCTGGGTAAGAAGTAAAAAAACTTTTCCCAGAAGTCTCCAGCATACCTCCTCTTGTGACTCAGAGGTTAGAATTTGTCACAGTCCACACCCAATCCAGGCACTAGCACTAGCTTAGATGAGAAAGCTTTGGACAGAAAATGGGGCTGGGCTCCCTGAAGCACATCACAAGGCAGAATAGGGTAGATGCCAGAGCAAAATTGGTGTTCTGATAGGGAAAAAGAAAGGAGAAATAGATATTGGGGCATATTATTCAATGCCATGTCTGCTACATCCCCACTGCATGAAGCCTCATCTAGTGTAAATTTCAAAAGAAAAAAAAAAAAAAGACAGCTAACCAGCTAGGAGATGTCAGGGTGGGAAGTAGGCAGGGAATGTAGATATGCAACTTGTCCAGGGTAATTGGGCTAAAGGGGCCTGAGGACAAAAAGAGAAGAGAGGAGGCTCATTAAATCAGCCTGACCTACCTCACAGTTCTGTCTACAGCAAGTCCTCTTGGAGCGTAAACCCGGACAGTGCAAAACTGAAGCCAAACACATTACAGTCTGTGCTGATGTGAATACAAGTTAATAATGAATATGGCATCATTTGAGAGGAACACGGATATTTATTCATTTGAGTCATGGACATCTTTGGGGATGAGTGGTGGGCCTTCTGACTCCGTAGATATGAAGAATACAATCCCCCAAAAACCAACAATTAGTAAGTTTTGCCCACCTATCATCTCCAGCCACAAACTAGCCCCTAAAGAAAATAAAAGACATATAAGCCACAAGGTCTAGCTTTGAAGAATTTAAACTCTGCTGGAAGAGTCAAAAGTAACAGAAATGAATTCAAGAGCAATACCAGACCTTCTAGAATGAAGGGTTCATAAATGTTGTGCAGATTGGAATTAAAGCAGGAGCTCAACAAAGATGGCTGAGGGACAGTGTACAGGAAGGGGACCTGAGCTGGGAGTAGCCCCAGGGAGGTCAGGATTTGGGTTAGGGCAGACAGAAGAGGGGAGAGAAAAGAAAGCCATAGGGATGGGAGTTTGGGTGGTAACAGGGAGAATCCTCTAACAAAGATGGGGACACTGTTGGGGTGGTGAGAAATTATTTGGATGGGGAGGTGGGGCCATAGGGATTTAATTTCATGTACTAGGCCTAGTGGGCCACTGGTAAATTTGGGAGTGGACCATTTTAGGTGGAGTAGCCCCGCTGTGATCATGAGGGTTTTATTCTGTATGAGGGCTTTTATTAAATTTATTATTTATTATTTTTTTTTAATGAAGATAAACTTAGCCAGGTGTGCCTTAGCCAGGCACATTCTTTCCTGTTACTTTGACAAGAATCCTATCAGCAGCCACTGCCAAAAACAACTTTGAGTGACAAGGGTGGTAGTAGAAAGGAAACAGGCTTTGGAGCCAAAATTAATTAAAGGTGGAGCCAGAATTAATTAAAGGTCTAGCCAGTCACTCATTAGCAAATTATCTCTCAGAACTATGGAATGGGCATAATCCCTACCTCATAAGATTTTTATAAGGAAAGCATATGGTACATAGATTGCACTAAAATGTTAATTCTTTACCTTCTCTCTTTTTGTTTATCAAAACTATTAAAGCAAAATTTCCAATGCTTGATTATATCTAACAATGTTGTGTGGCAACTTTAGAACTATCTCAGCCATAGACAGTCAAGGCAGGAAAAGAGTTTTGAGTCTTTCCTTGATTTAAAATTTAAAATTTTCTATCAAATTTTGTAAATTTTTATTTTAAAATTATTTTAAACACAAAGTAATACAATTTATCTATAAAGGGCAAACATTTTTTGTCATTATCAACTTTTATTTGTAGTTTTATTTTTTAACTTATAAATTAAATATTCGTTACAAATTCAATTGAGAAGAGGGAAGGAAGCACAAAGGTCAGGAGGAGAATGAGCAGATTCCTATACTGTGAGGGTGAGAGGTGTTCACTTTAACTTTGAATTTTCTGGAAAGCAGTCCCCAACCTTTTTGGCACCAGGGACTGCTGCTCTTATAAAAATCTAACTCATGATGACCTGAGGTGGAGCTGAGGTGGAGATGAGGCCGCCATGCTAGCAGCAGGGAGTGGCTGCAGATCCAGATGAAGCTTCCCTTGCCCTCTTGCCCACCGCTCACCTCCTGCAGTGCAGTCCCATTTCTAACAGGCCATGGACTGGTACCAGTCTGTGGACCAGGGGTTGGGGATCTCTGTTCTAGAAAGGCTACCATTGCCTTTTATCATTTAAAACAATATATTTTTTTCCAATTAAAAAACATGACTCTCCCCCTTCCATTTCCTCGAAACCAACCCTGGGCAGGCAGCAAGCAGCCTGTGTGAGGTAGTGGGCAGCTCCTTTGGTACCCCAGGCCAAGAGAAAGAGACTGGTGTGATCAAAAAAGAAGAACTATGAGTATACAGTATTTCAAAATTTGCCTTAACCTTCAAAAGGGAAAACACCACTCACTATTCATTCAATCAAAGGTTTGTTTCTTGGATTTTTCTCTAGGAGGGAAAAATGAAATAAAATAAAAACAGATCTTCAGAAAATGAAAAGAAAAAAAAACTAGAAAGAAAGATCAATGAAAATAGCTATTTGAAAAGGTGGCGGGATGATGGATGAATTTTTTCTCATTTTTCATTTACATCATCATTATATTTGTGCTGTAATGAAGGTCAAGAGTCATCTGATGCAGACCATGCTCTTTGGAAGATGTGGGGTGGTGGGGCGGAGTGTATATATGAGGATGCGACTGTGGGAGCACTGTGTGTGAACCTGTGTGTGTGGAATATGGAGATTGCACTGTGTGTGTGGAGTTGGGAGTGTGTGTCTACGTGTAAGCGGAATGTGGGTGTGCATGGAGTGTGTGTATGAGAGACAGTGTGAGTGTGAAGAGTGTCAGTGTGTGGATAGTGTTGTATGTGGAACGTGGAAAGTGTGTACAGAGTTTGAAGTGCGTGAGAGAGCTAGTGTGCATGTAAGAAGAGTGTGGGTATGAAGGCGTGAGTGTGGAGTGGTGCGTGTGCATGTGTGTGTGTGTGTGTGTGTGGCGCGCACAGTGCGTGCGGAAATTGCACTGTGAGTGGGGTAGGTACGCGGAGGACGGGCGTGTGCGTGAGCCCCCTCCCGCCCCGCCCCTCCCGTTCTCGGGACTCCCGCGTGCCCTGCCCGCCAGGCCCTGCGTGCGGCGGAGGCCGCTGCTCTGCGGAACGCCGCGGGAGAAGGGAGGGAGCGAAGCGCGCGGGGCCCGCTGGGGCGGCCGCGGAAATGTGCAGGATGTCCTTCAAGGTGAGCGCCGCGGGCTCCTGGAGGGACTGCCGGGCGGGGCGGCAGACCCGCGGCGGCGGGGCCCCGCACCCCGGGCTTGCCTGAGCCGCCGCCGCGGGGCCCGCAGGGTGGGCTGGGCGCCGCCCCGGACGCGGGCGCAGGACGGGAGGAAGCGACCTGACTGCGGTGGCTTTGCGGTTGGGTTGTGTGAGCTTTGCTCGAAAGGCTTTCATTGCTTCTGACTGCAGGTGTGGTGAGCCTTGCCGCGGGGCTGAGGAGCGGCGGGGACTGTCGCCAGGGTAACCGGTGGGGGCGGGGAAGAAGTCCTGGGTCAGCGCTTTCCTGCTGCCGCGCGGGGGAGGGACAGGGGCTGCGGCACCGACTCCGGGTACTGCGTCCCGGTTTCGGAATGCCAGCCGCACCGCTGCTGTCCCCTCAGCAGAGTACTTTTTTGGACACTGAACCTAAGTGACCAGTACAGAGTGGAGAGGCAATTGATTACAGGCTTCAGTGTCCACAAGAGTCTTGTTTTAAAAGCATTTATTAAAGTCATTCTATTATATCCCCCTCATTTGGGGATGAAAGCGAAGTTAGCTGATCTATTTCCATTGAAAAGTTTTAATAAAAACAATCGTTAAAATTTATTGAGGCACCTAAAATGCGCCTAACTTTGAGCCAAAGACATCAAGGTGCATCTTCTGAATCCTCAGGAAGACCCATGAAAATATAGATTTCGTGGCTTGGAAAAAATGGAAAAGTTTAACAACTCCTCCCACAGTCCTGCAGCCACTAAGTGAATGGTGTTAAGATTGAAACCCTAGTGTTTCTGCCTCCAAAGCCACTGTAACTTCATCTTCTACAGTAACACGTGTAAGCAGAGGAATGACATGGTGAGATTTGCAGATTAGAAATATCTCTATGGCTTCAGTTTGGAGAAGAGAGTGGAGCTGGGAGAACAGTCAGGAGAATCTTGGTGTCATCTTGTTAAATGGTCCTGGATTAGGGCACTGGTGTTGAAGATGGAAGGAATTAAATATAAGTAACTTAATTTTTTTTTAATCTTCAGGATTCAGTAATTTATGTTGGTCACAGAGTTAGGGAAGGTCAGAGAGGTAAAGAAAATGTTCAGACTGCAACATGTAAAGTTTAAGGATTGATGGGAGTCCAAGTAGAGATGCTGACTAGAGAGTTGTACAAACCAGAAGCCCAATGGGTAGTCTGGGCAGGAGATAGGGATAAGAGTTAGGAGTGAGCAGTGTCAAGTACTAATTGAACCCATGGGAAGCAATGTGGTTGCCTAGTGAGACCACATAAAGGTGGAAAACAAGAGGGCTGAGGACAAAAATCTTGAAGATCAAGACTTAAGAATGAGCAAAATAAGAGAAGCCCATTGAGAAAACTGACCACCAGCCAGAAACCTATAAGAACATTCAGAAGCATGTGCTGGCATTTAAGCCAAGAATCTCTAGTCTTTCAATAAACATGAAGAAGGACTCAGTTTTAAATACCACAGAGAAATCAAACAGGCTAAGAATTGGAAAGTGTTCATTGAATTTAGTAATAAAACATCCACTGGTGACCTTGATGAGAGTAGTTTTAGTGAAGTGTTTAATTCAAGAGCCAGATTGCAATAGCTTGAAAAGAGAGCAAATGGAAACCACAAGTGAATTCTTGCAAAGAATTCTACAAGTAATGGTGGCTGCAGCAGGAATTCAGACTTGGCCAGGGTTTATTTGCTCTTAAATGGTAGAGACTTAAGCATAGACATCTCAACAATTTAAAACAATTTTTTAATGGTCAAAGGATATGAATACACGTTTGTCTCAATAAGATATATAAAGGGCCAATAAACTACTGAAAAGATGTTCAACATTATTAGCCATCAAGGAAATACAAATCAAAACCACAATGAGATATCACATCATACTCACTAGGATGACAATAATCAACAAGACAGTCGATGACAAGTGTTGGCAAGGATGCGGAGAAATTAGAGCCCTCATACATTGCTGTTAGGAAGAGTGGAAACAACCCAAATGTCCATCAACTGATAATAAACAAAACATGATATATTTTAGTTAGCTAGGTCTGCCATAACAAAATTCTATAGAATGGGTAGCTTACACAACAGGAATTTTATATCTCCCAGTGCTGGAGGCTGGAAAGTCTAAGATCAAGCTGTTGGCAGATTCAGTGTGTGGTGAGAGCCCTCTTCCTGGCTTGCAAACAGCTACCTTTTTACTATATCAAATGGGGGAGAGAGGAAGCTCTGGTGTCTTCCTTTCTTTATAAGGGCACCAACTCTATTATAGGGGCTCTATCCTCATGGCCTAATCTAAATCTAATTACCTCCCAAAGGCCCCACTTTATAATCCCATCACATTGGGGGTTAGGACTTCAATATTTTAATTTGGAGGAGGGAGTACACACATATTCTGTCCATAACATGATCTGTCCATACAGTAGAATATCACTCAACCATAAAAAGAACTGAAGTACTGACTCATGTTGCAACACAGATGAACCTTGAAAACATTAAGTGAAAAAAGCCAGACACAAAAGGTCACATAGTATATGATTCCATTCATATGAAATGTCTAGAATAGGCAAATCCATAGAGAAAGAAAGTAGATTACTGGTTGCTAGGGTCTGGGGAAGAACTAGGGGACAAGGAGTGATTGTTAATAAGCACAAGGTTCCCTTTTGGGATGACAGAATGTTCTGGAATATGGTGACGGTTGTAAAATCCTGAAAATACACTAAAAAACACTGAATTATATTCTTTAAAAGGATGGATTTTGTAGTATACAAATTACAAATAAAAAAGCATTTTAAAATGACAATAGAGAGTGCTAAGAAGGCTTTGGAGTAGAGGGGATGATTGAGCTGAGGGATGAAATACTCAGGAATTAGGTGGAGCAGAGAGTGAGCAGGGTTTATTGATTATAGAGATTAACCAGACAGGTGGGAAAAAAACCTCTTCCATTGGAGTAAGAGGAAAGGTGAAGTTGGATGTGGACATTGATGTTTTGTAGGACGAAGTCAGAATTTGGCAGAAAGAGAAACACCAAAATTTTTACTCAATAACAAAAAATGATTAGGAGATAACAACTATCAGGTGAGGTGAGACAGGATGAGAAGGTGGGATGGCCTGAGTCTTGAAAAAGCAGAGATTTGTACACTTAACGAGAAAGCCATTGTCTGGAAGCCAGATGAGGAGGGCCCAAACCTGTTTCCCACCCTACGGCTTGTGTGGGAGGAGGCCCAGCCTCTACCAGGGAGGGGTGCTGGGGAGCTTATGGCAAGGAGACACTCTGTGCTAGGTTAAGGATGAAGAGGAGTTGATTTTCCACGCAGTTCTAAAAAGCACAGGAGCAAGGATGGAGGGGGAGGGGAGCAGAGTGGACTAAGCCTGCACAAGCCTGAGCTAACATATCAAACGTATTAAAATGTACCATAGCCCACAGTAATAACAGAGATTTTTTATTGTACATTTTTGGAAGAATTTTTATAATACTGCTTTTAAAATTATTTAGTCATGAATAACATTTAATTTACCTTTTTCCATGATTTTCCTGTCATTGCTCTCTGTAGTTACTAATTCTCATTTAGTGAGAAAATCAGACCTACAAGTTACTTTCATGGGTCATCAATATTTTATGAATACCAATTTTAGCAATTAAAAAAGTTGACAAGATGGTACATTTTGTAGCTATTTAATTAATATTCATTAACTTTGATTGCAGAACCACAGATTAACTGTTTCATTTTCATAGTCTCCTGAAAGGCTTATAGGCTCCAGGCCCTAGGTCTCCAAAACCTTTGTTTAAAAGGACCAGCATTGTTGGCTGAGTCTGTGAGAGAATAAACAGAGCGTTATAAATCACAATTTAGCCTCTGCTTGATGACTCACAGTCTCCACAGGGCCATTTGCTTCTGAGCCACATGGATCCTTCTGCATCTATTTTTTAGTCCTTCCTCCATTATGCTGTCAGCATTCACTTTGTGCTATCGGTTTGCCTCTGATAAACTTACTCTTTCACAACTGGCAACTCCTAATTTGTTCTGGTTAGGAAAACAGACATGTTCATTAGAATTATTTTTAAAATAAAAGCAAACTCAGATCTGAGCCTTTTTGTGGAATAAAGTTCATGGATTTCAGTATATTGACTTTTGCCTTTATAATAGCTCTTTTACTTATTCAGCACTTACTCTTCAAGGCTGAGGTTGCCAAAAGTCTAACACAGTTAGGATGGTTAGATTCTAATACAGTGAGGAAACTTACTGTAATAAAGGAGACATCGTTAGATAAAGAACACCCCCCGAGTCTTTCCTGAGCCCATATTACCCAAGCAGATAAAGCATCTCAATGCTATGTTTCATCTTAGTGGTAGAAATTTCTCATGCCTTGGCCAGAAATACAAGAACTTGTATGTTTTATCCTTGTTCTGAAAGTATGTAAATTATCTCATAATCAACTCTAATTCACCGATCAGCTGGAATTGTTTGGATGAGCCACAATAAAATAAATCAACAAAGCCATATATGTTTTTTAAACAGGTTTATTGAGATACAGATTACAATGCATTTAAATTGTTCATTTCAGTTTTTGTATATTCACAGAGTGTGCCACCATCAGCATAATTGATTTTAGAGTATTTTAATCACCCCCAAAAGAAACCACCTATTAGCAGTCACTCTCTGTTCCCCCAAACTTCCTAACTTCCTAGCTTCGGATAACTGCTAATCTACTTTCTATTGCTATAAATATATATATATATTTAATTTAAATATATATTTAAACATGGTTTTGAGTTTGGAAATGCTGGTGCTGTATGAATCCTACCTGTAAGGCAGAATACCTGGGGCATATCACTTACTTTTTCTCTTTAGTTTTCTATCACTTACAGAAGTGTAACATGCTGACAGTACAAGCTTAGCCTTCTTTAATGTTTACTAAGCATTCTGAAATTTTCAAATACTTAGTAGAAAGTGGACAGTGGATTAGAATAGCCAGTAATACATCAAAAGCATCCTTCTGCACATGGCTTCTCTATTCCTCATTATACCCTTATTAAATGTGGCCTCTGACATCAAAGAAATACATTATTGAACAAAGCCAATATTCTCTTGATTGAATTAATAGTATACAACTGAATTCCACATTATTCTAAACCCTTTTTAAAAGAATAGTTTAAATCTCTACCCTCTCTTAGCTTTTAATTGGAATTCCAATTCTGTACAAATAATTTCGCTTCTATGTTTTTCTCTCCCCTTCCTTTCTGTACTTAATTTATGATAGTGTGCTAATTAATAATATATGGGCCAAAATTCTGACAATAAATGAGGAAAAATGAGAAGAAAATATGGCATATCTGGAAGTACATGCTCAATTTTTCTCACAAGGTATAAGATATAAGACCTTGGACTCTAGACTCAAACAGACTTGGGTTTGAATCCTGGCCTTGTTATTTCCTAACTGTATGACCTTGAGTAATTCACTTTTGTGACTCTGTTGCCTCATCTTAAAAATGAGAGGAATAATAACACTTACCTCATGGGGTTGTTTCTGGATTTAAATGCATCAGAGTAGTGGAACTGCTTAGCACACTGCCTGATACAGAGCAAGATCTCAGCACTGGTTGTCGTTGCTGTTCTTCATTATATTGCAACCAACAACCCTAAGGGAGGCTCACTGGTCTCTTTGTAGAGATGAGAAAAACCAAGAAAGAGGTAGTAATAGCATGCTTGGTAAAGTACTTTATGATATGTGTGACACACATTGTCTCCTTTAAAGGCTGGAGGGCTTGCTGCTGATCTGCTCCACTGCGTTTGTGATTTGTGTATATTGTACCTGAGGACATTTGGAAGTTACTCAGACAATATGGTGTGCACAAGCCCCAAAGAGAAGGAAGTCTGGGGGACTTGCCATCTTGGCAGAAGAGGAGCTTGGAATGAGGATAGGAAGGAGGTCCCTGGGGTCCACACTACCTATTCCTCTCTGTCTATAGGAGGACAATTCCACAGGAGGCGGAGTGTGATGGCTAAAAGGAGAACTTCGAGGGCCAGACCACCTGGGACTGAAGACTGCCTTGTCATTTCTCACTTACTTCATCTGTGTGGTTGGATAGAAACGGTATCCACTACACTGTGATGAGGATTAAATGAGCTAGTATATGCAGACAATATAGCTAGTGGTACAGAATAAACACTTAGTATTAGCTCAAGATTCCTGCCCTCCCATAATGTGTCAGCCACAGTAGGATAGGAGAATTACTCATTTCTTTGCTAGACCTTTCCACCTGGATGCCCCATAGACACTTGAAACTCAGCATGTTCAAAGCTGAAATTATTTTTCTCCAAAACTCATCCTTCCTATGGTATTTCCAACTTTCATGAGTGGTGTCACATCAACCAGGCACTCAAACCAGAAACATGGGACTCAGTCCAGACTCCTTCTCCCTCCTCTCCTGCACAAACATTTGCAGATCAAGACTATTCAGTCTTAAAATATCTCCAGTCTGTCTCATCCTGCCATCCCCATTCTTGTTGCTTCAGCTCAGGCCCTTATCATCTCTTGTCCCATCTCTGCAGCTGCCTCCTAACCCTCACAGTCTGGCTCCAGTCCTCAGTCCAGTCTCCCTGAAGCTGCCACAGGACCTTCCTGCAATGCAGAACTGATAGTCTCCCCCCATCTTAAAACCTTTCCTCAACTCCCCCATGCCCACCAAGATAAAGTACAAATTCCATTAGCTTGGCATAGCAGACCCTCCAGGGTCTGGCCCTGATGACCTGCCCCACAGCATCTGCTGCCCTCTGTCCTCTCACACCTTTCTCCCCAGCCCTTCCTAGGTAGAGATGGTTCTCAGATGCTGTGGGGAGTCTCTGTGTCTTTGTAAAACCACCCTGTCAGCCTGGGATGCACATCACCAATGCCCCTACTCATTTTTCAAAACTCTTCCCAAGAATTCCCTCTCTTCGAAGACAGCCCTGACCACCTTCCTCAGGTACAATTGACCGTTCTCTGCTCTCACCACAAGTATCTGCATTCCTACTCTCCAATAGAACTCTGATGCCTCTTGACATTAGTTATTTTCCTACCGGGCCATAAAGCCACTATGAGCAGAGATCAGTGTGATTCACACCTCTAGTTGTAGCCCCTGGCCAGTACCACTGTCCCTAGCACATGCTAGTGACCAAGTAAACAACTTCACCTGGGCAGGTATTTTAACAAGCTGTGAGGGCTGTGCATTTATAGCTAGATTTTTTGTGTTTACTATTAAAGTACATTTACATGTTTGATCTTATTTAATCCTCCAACAACATATGATTGAGTTACTGTTATTATTGATCTTGTTTTACCGGGGTAAAGAGAAGTTGAATAACCTGCCCAAGGTCACAGAGCTGGGAAGAAGGAGGGTCAGGACTTAAACTCAGCTTTCTTACCCCAAGTCGATTATCATGCCTCTATCTCCCAACAAACCAAACAAACCCTTGAGAGAAAAATGAAATATTTACAGCTTTTCACAAATCTGGAACCTTCTAGGAAACTAGGATGTCTAGCTGGAGTAGGAGAGAAACCCCTGAAGCCATTCCTATAGGCAGGAGAGGCTTCTGACCAGAGCGCTTATGATGGCAACAGAAGATTGTGGTTGGCTGATGGTTTTTGAAAAGTATTTTGAGTTAAAGTGAAACAACGAAAAATGGTTTACAATTTATTACTCTCAAGTTTTCATGTTTCAGGAAAAGCCAGCAGAGCTATTCCATAGTGCATATTAAATTCTTTTCCTAACTTATATCCTCCCAAACTTCATATTAAATTCTTTTCCTAACTTATATCCCCCCAAACTTCATTTTGGCCTCCTCGTGCAATCTCTTTATTAATAGGGCATTGTTCCGTGGCTTATTATACAAGTCGAACCTGCCTTGCTCTTGCTTCAGCCAGTTAATAACATCTATAACGTTAGACCCAGCCTGGTGCAAAAGCCACAGACACTGGGTGTGAACACTATCATGCCAGTTTGGCTCAAAAACTCCTGGGACAGTAAAATTTACACCTTCAGGGGAAGCAAATTGTTCACCTGGAATCTGAGGTGATTTTTTCCCTCCTAATGGAGCCAAGAAGCTATTCAAAGTATGTTTGCAATCTTCTTATCACTCCCTGCTTTGCTTGCATTCAAGAATGCACAAGAACACGGAGTTGTATTGTGCTGAAGGGCTTCTGGAATGAAATCCTCATACCAACAAATGCTGCCATCACTCTGCTTTCTCTATGCTTCCATTTAGTTGGCTCCATGGAATAGCTGAAATTGTTGGTGTTTTCTCTTTAGCTTAGCATAGCTAAGTTAGGTATTGTATTTGATACCTTGTCGATACACTTAAAAGACATTGCATAAAAGGCCTTTTGAGTCAGGTGGGTGTTATAAGCCCACCCCAAAAAGATGTTTTTGTTAAACAGTTTGAGTACTAGAAAATTTCCTGAGACCAGCAAAATTCTTTATTAGTACCAGTACTCTGAGTTTAATTTTGCCTATTGATGCTAACTTCATAAAGAAAATGGAGAGAAGGAAATTAGCATTTGTCAGCATTTATGATGTGTTGGGCACCGCAGTTAACCTAAGTGGTTTAATCCTTATCGTAAACTTCAAGATAGGTAATGTGATCTCTGTCTCAGCAGATGGAAATTGAGACCTACCAGGGCCCAGTCCATTGTGCAGCACCGGGATTCAAACTCAAATCTGTCTGGTTCCAGGCCTGCCATGCCCCCCCTCTGCTCCCACCATGACTCTTCTCTGCAAATCCAAATCGGTCTGTTTGAGAAAAGTTGTGCCGCAGTCAACTCTGCCGCTCTCATTTTGAAAAACGGTTTTCCATCTCTATTCCCCCTGTGGGTCTAGTGCCAACACTAACTTTACAACTTTAACCCAGTGTGAAGGATCCATACGAGGACATGTAAGAGCACTTGCTGCCCAGAGTTCCCAGTTCTTAACTGAAACCTCTGGCAAGACCCAGCTTAAGCAAAGAAAATTAGGAGGAGAGAAAGTGAGGCCTTCACCCAGACTGCTGGAATCCGATAGAAGGTGTTGAGGACATAGAAAAGGTGCAGGTGAACTCCTTTGGGAGATCAGAATTGGAAGTGGGTTTTCTCTGCTTAGAGGTGAAGAGAGATTTGGGAATGTTTCAGGGAGGAAATAGCCTTTAAACAGAGACTTGGCCTTGAAGAATGGGGAAAACCTCATTTCAAGCAGAAAGGAAACTGTGAACAAAGACACAGAGTCAGGAAAGTGAGTACACTGGTGGGAAATGGGGTATTAATAGTGCTGTATTATGAACAACTTTGCTCTTCATAACAGCACTGGGGCTCGGGTATCTGCTCTAAAACAATGCATTCCATGACCAAGTATATTGTAGTCATTTATTGCTGGAGGAGCAATCTTGCAAATGATATGCCGCATCGGCAAGTTCTGCTTTTTGAGTGGTATATATTTGTGTAGAAGCGGTCACGTTAACTGATGTGGACTTTAAGATCCTGTTTCATTTTGCTTCTGCAGAAGGAAACTCCACTTGCCAATGCCGCATTCTGGGCAGCGAGGAGAGGAAACCTGGCTCTGCTTAGGCTGTTGCTGAACAGCGGCCGGGTGGACGTGGACTGCAGGGACAGTGTATGGACAGACTCATTCGGTATACGCATGCCAAGAGCACGCTGTGTCCCCCTCGTCAGCATGAGAGCACCACCTGAATACAGTTGCCTTCACCGTGCTTGCCTACTTTTTTGTATTTGCTTGCTATATCCTTTTCAAACAGTCCAGGGTACCATGGTGACCTTAAAAATATATTGGGGAAATATTTACACGTGTAAAACAGAAGGAGGCCACAATAGGGAATAGGAGGCCACACTTCACTGGGAATCAGAATTGACAGATTTCAAAAAGGAAAAGGTTAGAGAATTCAAACCAGTTGCTTTCGTGGAAAGGTGGATAATTTAGAGCAGAAATGGGCTGCTGTGGAGGTGGGAGTTAGGTTTTTTCTGCAAGGGTGAGTGAACTGAGAAATGGAAGCCTCGACACAGTCTCTTGTCCTTTCATTACCTTTGTAAACATCAGTACATTTGTTGTAATTAAGGGGAACTAAAAATAGACAGTATTGCCCACTGGCAGTCATCACTTAGGGAGCCCTTCCCTCCCCAGTGATTCCTCTGGACCCAGCAGGATTTCTCCACATCTCCAGGGACAAGGAGGACCTAAGAGGAGAAGAGAGAGAGCAGAAATGTTTTGATTTTAGGATCTAAATAAAATGTTTTTCAAAGGAGCCTTATTGTTTTCCTGAAAACAGGATGTGCCATTTCCAGCTTTTATTGCACAAATTTGGTAATTGAGATCAGCCACCAGCTTGCGGGAGACAGGGTTTGCTTCAGTTCGCCCGCCCACTGGGGGCATCGGTGGTGGATATCCTGGGTTTACTCCTTCAGAGCCACTTGAACCCTTCTCCAGCGTCCTAGTGGCCTGGCCTAGTGGACTTGCTTTCTTCTGGCTTCCAGTTAGGTTTGGCCAATGGGGGCATTGGCAGGGGTCAGAATGTGGAAAGATAGGGACCTTGGGAAGCCCAATGCTCTCCCCTCCCCAGCTCTGACAGCAGTACTCTCATTCTGTGTCCTGGGAGCCACTACCTTCCCTTGGTGCCTTCAGGCCTGGGCTGGCAATGGAACTCGCTGTTACTAGCTTGCAGCCCTATACTGTTCTTTGTAATATCTCTACACCCAGAGCACAGTTTCATAAATAGTCTCTTTATTAAACTTTCTTCCAATCATCCTAATTTGAATGTGCCATCTGTTCCTTGCCAGGACCCAGACTGGGTGTCTGCATACTGGCCATGCAGTCTTCTTTGGGTGTCACTGGGCAGCAGTGCCACACTGCGTAGGACTAGAGTAGGAATGCTGGTTTTCATCATGGCCTCACCCATCAACCATGCTAACGACCACTTTTTCTCTTATTCTTCCCAGGGCCACCACACATTGCCACACACGTGCTGCCCCCTAGAAAATCCACGTTCTCAGCCTCTTCAATGCCCTTTCCCCATCAGAAGTTACCCCCTACCACCACCTCCTTTTTCCTCAGGACTCAGACTCTTTCTCTGAGTGACCAGGAGCTATTTTGATCCAAAAAAAAAAAATTGCTTCTAAGAATAGATGCTAATATGTTTATAGGATCTGCCTCCTATTTAAATCAAAAAGCCATTTTATCAGCTTTCTGGAGAGAGGATTCCTTAAGCCAGTGGATGAAATCTAAATGATGATAATTTCAGGTGGTTGTTCATTGTAAAAGGACTTCTAAGATTGGTGGTGACTGAGGGGCAGGTTGATGTTTGGGTCTAACACAGGCCTTTGTTCCTGTGGACATTTCATTGGGTGGGTTTCTGCCTCCCCGCATGCTGCCTGCACATGGAGTCTGGGTTCCAGGATGGTTTCTTCTTGTGGTGAATGATCTCTGGGCTAGTTGCACCAATGGGGCCAAGTCTCAGAATCACCTGGGATGCCTGTGAGAGCTGATAGAATTGGAGACAGGCCCTGGTGCTTTGCTGGGCACTGCTCCTAACCTCAGACCATGTTCAAACTTTTCCAATGAATGACAGTGTAAAGAACAAATGTGTTATCTCTAGTCCACCCACTTTATAGCAGCACTTTGATTTGCTAACACTCAATCATCCTCACTTCCTAGATTAATGTTATCTTCACATGATGTTTACATTTTTTTGCTTGGCTCATCTCTCTAACATACTTTAATCTACAAAGATGTGTGATGGCAAGGTTCTTTTAGCCTTTTTAGACATATGAATGTATGTATTTCACCATCTTGCTCATCGTGGTCTTCATTACATTTATATTCACTATATCCTGTTCAAAATCAGCTCATTTTAAAAGAGACATTTTAACATCAGGCAGTGAAACAAAGTAACCTTAATCTTTAGAGAATTAAAATCAGTCAAGCTAATAAGTTTTAAATATAAAGGAAATATTTTTGTGAAGCTTAATGCATCAACAGATACCACTTCTTTATTCTCTTCCTCCTTTATCCCAACCTCCGACTTCTTCACAATTGACCAATACATAGAATTAAAATATAATCTATAAAAATGTATTTTTGTTATTTGTTTTATTCATGTTTCCTGACTTTAATACAGATGAGCCTACCATTTTTTATTTTAGTTTTTAAATATCCAAATTAAGTTATTTGTGCATCCTCTGGCTCACAATTAATTTTTATTCTAAGGATAATGTGACCTATGTTAAAAAGAAAAAAAACTCACCTCTCATAGCTTGTCTGTTTTAACTGGTTTTAAAGCAAGGTTTGTTCTATCCTCAATCTAAATAAAAATTTCTCATGTTCAAGAGGAAGTTAGTAATACAAAGCATGCCACTCCAACCTTGGAAAATATGGAGGAAGGATTTCAACTGCATAATGGATGGTACAACCTACATGAATGCCTTACATTGAAATACAAAACATGGTCATGTGGGATAGAGAAAGTATTACTGAGCACTTCCATGAAGCCATTAGCTTTTTTTGACTCTACCTACACTTTTTATTTATAGCAAACAAGACTTCCAAAACCAGCATTAACATTCACAGAAGTCAACAAAGCCGGATGATAACATTTACTAAACTGTTATTTTATAACAGTTGCTGAATTAAAATCTAACATTATTATGCTAAGCACATTACCTGAATTATCTCATTTACCTATTTAAGTAGGCAGATACTATTATTATTCTCCATTTTACAGATGAGGAGAATTGAGCCTTTGGAAGGTTAGATAACTTTCCCAGGGTCATACTGTCAGAGCCCACTGAACTATACTGCCTTTTCTTTTCTTTTTTTTTTTTTTTACTTTTGAAGTTTCTTACTGCGTGAAAAAAACATCCCAGAAATAGAATGGGTATTGGCTTATTAATGATGAAGCACTATATAAAGAGTCCCCTCCCTGCTTAGTAAATAGGAATATAGTGTAAATAGACATAAAAGGAGGTGAACACTTTAGAATTAAATGCAAACCCTAAAGTTGTATATAACATTCATATATGGCTTATCTCATAGCAGCATTTTCATAATGACGTATATGACATTTATACTTATTTTTAAGATGCTTTTGACTCAAAAGGTAACCAAAATGCTAACGAGGTAGTTTTGCCAATGCAAGGTGAGAAAAAGGCTTGACCTTGCTTTGTTTTTTTCCCTCAAAAATCTGCAACTATTTCTTTTTGTTCTAATTTTCTTCTGGATCAGCCAAAAAAGATAATGATGCGTTTATAAGTGGCCAATCAAAACCTTTAAGAGTCACTTATCCCTGTATCCTAAAGAACCTTATGTTCAGAACTGCCTGTCTTGTCATCTGCTCCTGGAAGGCAGTTTGCTAAGTATGCAGAGGTGGTAGTTTAGATTACAATTTCAAGCCCTTGTAAACAACTATAAATTAAACTACAACAGTCGGCTTGAATTAAGGAATCCACACCAGATGGTACACCTCAAGTCCTTGAACCTAAATGCTGGAATAGTTAGATGATCACCCCATCTAACTCCTCATTTTAAAGATGAGGTAAATGAGCCCCAGGAATCGTAAGCAACTTGCCCCCAGGTTACACTGTTCGACTGGGATCCCAGTACTCCTGACTCTTACTTCTATAGTCTCTTATTTCATCGTAGTGCCTTTTATCTCCACTTGAATCAGTCTTAAAGACTTTTAAACTCTGAAAACCAACTGGTACCATTTAACCCATTTTTTGCATTAGTAGCAGAGTTTTGGCTCAGGAATCGTTTAATATGAATCATAAAATGAAGCCACTACATCGCTGCTGCCTTAAACTACAGTAACCATGGTTTACTTAGCCTACATTTCCAAAGGTAATGAAAGCAAGTGAATTTTTAAATTGAAAATTTCAGCCTCAACAATTAGTCACTTTGCTTTTTCCCATCTAGTCTGCTTTGTAAAATTATTCATAAGACACTTTTATCACTGTGGGAATCTTTGTGCTTGGACATGCCCCGAGTGGAGCTGACATCCCTGCGGCGTCAGGATCCCTCTCATGTACGATGGCCTAACTGCTCATCTGTCTCTCTTCCATTCAGCATGGCACCACGCTCCTCATGGTAGCCTCCTACGCTGGTCACATAGACTGCGTGAAGGAACTCGTTCTCCAGGGAGCAGACATCAATCTCCAGAGAGAGGTAGGTCAGCTTCTGCACTTGAATAAGAATGACCCAGGTGACAGAGGCTCGGAGTTTTCTCAATAGTGACTTGTTAGGTAGGGCAAGTCACTGCTTTTATCCTATGTGACCCTAAAGCCCAGATTTCTGACTTTGTTGTGCCTAAGATAAGGCCCAGGAACTGGCCATTGGTTGTGCTGTATGCGCTGCAGTCCAAGGCACCAAACCTCTAACCGTGTTCTGTAAACACTCAGACATTCTTCCCAAGCTTAAATCAGTTCTTCCTTTCACTGGGATGAGATGCTACAGAATTAATAGGATTTTCATGGAGATCATCAGTTTAGAACCTGTTCTTAATGAAGCTCACCTGCTAGACTGTCTCAACCACCCCTGCCAAACCATGTTTTCAAAGGACTTCTCTGGCCATGTATTAAATAAACTCTCCCTGGAAAACCCATGTGGTGAGAGTATCAGACTAAAACTTTCCCCACACCTCATATAAGAGCAATCTTATGAGTTCCATCTAGCCAAGGATCCATTCTTGGTCCACTGTAGAGGACCAGTGGGAGGCCAGAGCATTCTCACATACTTTGGAATGCAGGTCTGAGAAGGGTCTGTATATTTCCAAGCCAATATAGGGCCTGGGAAATTAACCTTCATGGAGACACAGGTCATCCCTAGAGTGAATCTTACCTCTCAGTTCACACTGACTCAGACCGGAGATGGGCATCCTGGGGCAAGCTCCAGACTACAGTGGAGCATTTGGTTTTCCTTGATCCACTCTTATCCGCAGGCCTGCCCCACCATTGATGTTTTAGAAAGGACTATTCATCAACCAAACTTTCATCAAGCAATGCACTTCACCTTCCAGGCTGGACCACTTTCCCTCTGTGGAGCCATTTAAGACACACCAGGAGTAAGGGCTGGATGTTTCACGGGGCTTCTAGAAGTCCTTCCCATCCCCCTTCTGATTGTCCCTTTGGCCGTGGACCATGGGAGAGTGACATTTAATTGATAGAATCTGCAGCCTGGTTCTCTGTGGCCCTGGATCAGCAAGTCTGGTCTGTTGAGAGGAGCAGTACAAAGAGACTATAGCAAATTCGGTCAGTCTTCTCAGACAGATTCTTCTGCTCAATTTCCATAACACTGGATCATTGTTTTAGGTTATTTTCACTTCAGCAGCTAATTTTCTTCTTGGAAGAAAATGTTTGGGCCCATTTAGAATTATACTTTAATCTTTTTATTTTTCCTCTCTGCTATACAGTCTTTTTTATTTTGACTTTAAAGAAGAGACAGATTTTCTCTAATAAAAGCAGTATGATCCAGATCTACTTACTCAAAAACTTTATCCTTAAAGGCAAGTTCAACATGCACAAAAATATCTCCAGAACAACTGAGAAAAGCTGAGAGAAGAAAAACATTTATTTGATTTCTGGCCAATGTATAGCTTTTATGGTTTTATATCTGTTTGGTTCCAGTTGTGCAGATAATGTTTTTGAAGACGTAAACTACTGTGCTTTGAACACAGTGATACTTGAGGATTTACCAAGTGTGACCAGTTTAGAGATAACCTGTATGGCTCAAATGATGACAACTATTTAAGTTCCTGGTGATTCCCTGTGGCCATGGGTCTGCAACAATAGATCTGCTAAAGCAAAGAGAGGCCCCGAGCTCACCTCCTCTGTTTTGGAAGTTGAAAGTGCTTAGCAGTGCTGTGGAATTTATATAACAGGCTTTTCTACCTTGATTCATTTGTAATCCATTTTGCAATATTGCAAAAAAGCACCTGCTGCTGTTTTCTTAGGTTGGTTATCTAGACACACAGAACCTGCTAGAGAGACAAACTGGAAGCTGGTGGTCCTCAAAGACCATTTCTCTAGAGAACCAGCAATTGTGGCTGAGTAAAACCGTCAGGCATAGGAGCTGCACGCGCAGTTGTTAAAAAGCCCTGGATGTCAGCAGTAAAGCCTGTGCATTTAAGACCTCTACTCACAAACCAGACTGAAGCCTCAATACTATTGTCTACAGATTGCTGCATGCATGTGCACAGTGACTAATAGTATGTGCATTCCAAAGCTGGCTCAAACTGCTGTACACATGATTTTTGTAATTAATGTATCAAAAAAGCTTATTGAAAAACAAATAGTTTATCTTAAGGAAGAAAAACCTCTTAGAAATGACCCTTAGTAGTTTCTAAAATTAACGTCTGTTAAGAAGATGAGAATTTTTCTAATCTAGCCAAGTTTCTCCATCCAGACCTTATTACATCTTAAGGTTTCTGGAAGCCAGTGTACTCCACTGCATGAAGGCAATGGGTGGATGCTTCCCACTTGTTTTATGGAAACCAAGGAGAAAAGCACTCTTGCATCGCAGGCCGAAAGGCTCTGTGAATGGGCACACCATCTGTGCTTTCCTGGCGCTGAGTCTGCTTGGGGGCACAGTCTGAGATAGAAGGTTGCATCTAGGAAGATGTCACAGTTGGGGGCATCATTGATGCTGCCACACACACATATGTTCACATACACATGTGAACACACTTTTAAGAAAAAGATTCAGAGTGATCAGTAATCCAGAGGACATGCTCTCCCTGTCTTCTCATACCTATGTGACAACCTAACACCATAATGCTCCCAGCTAAGCCATGGAAAAAGGGTTTTCTCTTCACTGTGTCTAGGAAAGTGTAGTTAGCTTCATCCCACAACACAGCACTGGACTGAAGAGCATCTTTATATGACAAATATATATCACTCACTAGAGTGGTATAGTGATTTTGCTCATATTATACAATGATTTGGGTACCAATCTTTGAGTAGTTTGAAAAAGTACCTAGAAAGAAAGGATACTAAAAATTTGTGTCTCAGAATATCATTGATCAGTTTAATTATGCTGAGTGAAATAAGTCAGACACAAAAAGATAAATAACTTATGATTTCACTTATATGTCGAATCTAAGGAAGAAGAAAGAAACTAAATGAAAACAGACTCAGATACAGAGAACAAACTGGTGATTGCCAGAGGGGCAGAGGGTTGGAGGGCTGGGTGAAAATGGTGAAGGGATGGAAAAGTACAAATTAGTAGTTATAAACAGTCACAGGGATTTAGAGTATAGCATAGTGTATTTAAAAAAAAGTAAGTTTAAAATTGGAATCAGACTGTTTCTTGTTAATATTGGGGAAATATTTTGAGTCCATTCAAGTGAATTATTTAGATTCTTTCTTACACAGGTAGCTTTTGACTCCAGGGTGATAAATTTCGTAACCAGAATTATTCCCCATATGAAATAATACCAGTGTGATCTAAATAATATACCAAGCATATTAGTTTCCCACGGCTGCTGTAACAAATTACCACCAACTGGGTGGCTTAAAACAATGGAAATTTATACCCTTGTGGTTCTGAAGGACAGAAAATTGGAAGTGTCCACAGGGCCACACTGTGTCTGGAGGCTCCAGAGGAGAATCCATTTTTTACCTCTTGCAGCTTCTGGTGACTGTTAGAGTTCCTTGACTTGTGGCCCCATCACTCTAACATCTACCTCTGGGGTCCCATCGCCTCTGCCTCCTCTCTGCGTCAGATAGCACTCTGCCTCACTCTTTTAAAGACACTTGTCATTGGATTTAGGGCCCACCCAGATAAGCCATGATAAACTCTGGCTCTCAAAATTCTTAACGTAAGCCCTCCTTTTGCCATATAAGTAATATTCACAAGTTCTAGATGTCAGGATGAAGACATATCTTTTGGAAGTCCACCATTCATTCCACTACTTCAAGAATAAAGTTTCCCTTCATCTTATCACTTCTCTGACCAAGGAATATAATCAGTTCAAATCTAGCCCCTTCCTAGGCTAGACGGGTTATATGTAAGGATATTGTTTTGTTTCATTTTGTTCGAAATGTATAAATCAAATGTAATGTAATCTTTTAAAACCAGCCTCTCTCTCTCCCAGTCAGGTACAACTGCCCTGTTCTTTGCTGCCCAACAAGGCCATAATGACGTCGTGAGATTTCTCTTTGGATTTGGAGCATCCACTGAATTTAGAACCAAAGTAAGAGAATTTTCTTGATTTCATACCCTCTTGAAGAATTTCAGCAGTCATGAGCACTCACTTCTCTTCATCTATGATACAGATTTGTGCTTCTCTTTTTACATGATTTTCAAGCCTGAGAAGGTGGGTTCCATGAAGTTCCTTGTAATGGTTCATGGGCCGTCCTAGCAACTCAAAACATGACATTTTCATTCTAGGCTCACAATTGGAGAATTTTATGGGGAATTACTTAGATTCTTTTTTGCACTGGTAGCTTTCTACTCTGGGACACCAACTTTTGTTACCAGGATGGATACAGTCGCAGATACTTTCAACTTTCCCTGTTTTCATGTGCTTTTTTCTGCTTCAAGCTTAATCCTAGTATTATGGTAGGAAATTTTGGAAGTATTAAGCTGATCCTAGGGAGTTAGAGATTTCTAAGGAGAGTGATTTGGCAGGCAGTTTACTTTCTGAGATGTTTTCATTTAAATAGATAATATATGATTACAGTTTATGTAGTTGGGCAAGGAATAGTGGTTCTTTCTTCAAAGAAGTCACTAATTCTTCATATCGGACATGTGGTTAAGAAAACAGACTGCAGAAAGATTAACTTTGTGTTCACAAATGATTTTACATGATAATGTCATTAGTAGGAGAATTTGAACTGCCATAATATTTTTGTAATCATCAACTTATTTCTTGCCTAATTATAACAAAAAAAAAATGATGGAAATTTGCCCAAGTTGGAAACTTTGAGGTTTTCTCAATTGATTGTATATGACATTTCAAATCAAGGGAGTTTCCAGTGGATTTTTTTCTATTAACATGATAACTATTAAGTAGATATGAATATCAGCCAGGTTTCTGTCTTTTCTGAAACCTGCTGTTGGACTGCAAACACGCCTCCAAACACACTGAATATAATATACAATAATTCAAAATATAGGTGTGTATATAATTATAATTAATATAAAAATGACAATATCATTTTATTTTTCATTGTAAAAGTGATACAAGTAAAACAAAGTAAATTTTTATAAATCTAAATTTCAACTCTTTGAACTAAGTCAGAATGGTCATTCTTGGCCGTATGGCTGTTTCAACCTTCTTGGTTAGCAAGTTAGTGCTGGCTTAAAGCTTTTGTGCATGAGACAGTCTGTGCTGTCCCAGAAATCCATGGAACACAGGGCCTGGGGGGAGCCATTCCACATGTTTCCATTAGGTCAGCTGCAGGTGTCCAAGAGCTTTCCATGGGAAGAGTGTCAGTAGGCTTTGAATTTTAATATGGTCCTGTCATCAGAACTGACTTTGTGTCAACAGTTGTTCTCACTGTTATTAAATCTACATCCCCAAAAGTGTATTTTTAAAAATATAAGCTATCAGCTCTTTTATGATCATCATCATATTTTATCTATTTTCTAAACTCATCAGGCAAAGAGCTAGGAAAATTCACAGACCAAAACTTGGAAATGTTAGTGCTCATGGCTGCTATTAAGCAATTTCTTGATGCCCACCCACCACTCCCACACCCTCACAACCACTTCAGCTCTCCATCTTTCTCCTGCATTCCCTGCCCTTTAAAACACAGCTCTACCCGACCATGCATCACGTCCCTTGCTGAAGACTTACTCGGCCACTTGAATCCTCACTTGCCTGTGAATGCAGGACCTCTTCTAACGGTGTTTCTCCAAGTGAGGCCCACCTGCCACCTGCTCACCACAGTCACCTCACATGACTGATCAAAAGGCCGATTTCTGGGCCCCACCCAAGACCTACTAAATCTGAGGGTGGAGATCTGAGTGTAGTGGGCATTTTGAATAAACACTCTAGGCCCAAATTTTAAAAAACCCACTATCTTATATTTGTGATTTGCATTTTAGAACCAGATTACATGTTTTTGCATTATTTATAATTAGTTTGAATAACTACATACAAATTCACAGAGCCAAACCAACAACTATCCCATTTGGGAAAAGATAATGCATTAGTTGCAGGACCTGAGAAAAACCATTAAGAGTTTTGGCTGACCACAAATTCGGTGAGTCAGTAGTGTGATGTGTTGGCAGAAAAGTTAATTCTAATTTAGGCCATAGAAATAAAAGTAGAGTAGATAGAACAAAGGAATTTCCCACTCTACATCAGACCACACTCACTTCGTAGTGCTCTGCTTAGTCCTAGGGCTCACATTTTAAAAGAGACCTGGACAAATTGACACCTGTTCAAAGGAAAATACTAAGTAGGGTGGTGAGAGGCACAACATGGAATATACTATAATTATCCATTCTTTTAATGGATGCAGATCTTGTCCCATGAAGGCAGTGGCCCTAGAGGGCTACCTGAGAAAAGCACCTTAATCTCAGAGACCTCCAACTGGGTGGAAGCACAGGGAGAAGCCAATGTTTGTCAAGAAGGTCACTGGCCAGAAGCCGCAAGAGGTTATTCTGGTAATTCCAACACAAAACTTATTGGTACAGACTTTCTGTTCTTTATTTCCTTTATTGAGAGGCAAATAGATGATTCTGCATTTGACATGGGAAATTTCTATTTTTATTATTTTATTTTTCAGTTACAGTTAACAGACAATATTATATTAGTTTCAGGTGTACAACATAGTGATTAGATATCTATATAACTTACAAAGTGATCACCTGGATAAGTCTAGTAAACATGGAAAGTTTCCAAATTAATTATAATCATTTAAACAACGGGAATAATAAATTGCAAGCAAGTCATCCAGTGTACAACCTAATGGTGTCCTTAAGATGAACTCTGACATGATGATGCAGAAAAAGTAAAAAGAATAAAAGAGGAAAAGTGAATTTGTTATTATCTATGAAAAAATTCTTTTTCAAAATTCTCTCTATCTGTGGAACATTTGTTTGGTAAGATTTGTGCCTAGACTTTCTGATGTATTTATGCTTTGTATGTCCGTAGGACGGGGGTACTGCCCTGTTGGCTGCCAGTCAGTATGGGCATGTGCAAGTGGTGGATACCTTGCTGAAGCACGGAGCCAACATCCATGACCAGCTTTATGTGAGTTTGTTTCAAGGGGACCTTAGGTAGACACTTGCTTTTTCCCTCATCACAAATGCCATAGCAATATAAATTTGAATGCCAGAAGTGCCAGTTTCAAAAATATTTCAGTGACAAATAGGACTTTAATCTGAGACATCAAAGAAAAAAATATATAGTTAACCAGATGAACTTCTGTGTAGAAACCCCAATCTTATTTACCCATCTTCATTCTGCCCTTTTAAATCTCTTACACATGAAATAGTTCATGTACCTATGCAATTAGGATCTTCAAAAGTCATGTGACACATACTTATTCATAACATGATGAGCCCAGCACATGGACTTGCTGAAAACCAAAATAAATTCTGTTTGTGGAGTTATCTGAGAGGAAGAGCACTAAAATGGAGAAATCAATTTATTTGGAAGAGAAGTGAGGTTAGGTGAATAAAGACCTGTGAAATGCATGCACATCATTGACTTTTCAAAGGCATCCACTGCTAGTATGGGTCTGTTTGCTGCTAAGTGGCAATTAGCACATTTTCCAGGCATTCTTTTAAGTGATTGTCATTGTAATTTCATAAGATTTATGACAAATATGATTCTGGTTTTGTAGGAGAAAATAAAATACGAGGAGATAAAGTGACTTGACAGAGTATCATAGCAAGGAGTAGCAGAATTCCTGTTTCCAATGATCTAAAAACCATCTTTTAGGCTATCCTACCACTCAACATTTAGCCCTTATGCCTAGGGCACCATATACTTTCATAGACATGTAATGACAAGTGTAGGTGTGAACTTTTCCATTTGAATATCCTTTCCAGAGTTTACACAGCTAACTCTGACAAATTATAGACCTCTTTGAAGTACATAGCAACTAGCCTTACCCTTTGCACTTCAAAATCTGCAACACCCGTTGATCCTGCAACATTTCCAGTTGAATGACTGAACTACTTGGTAATAGTCTAAAGGAGTGATTCTCAACTCTGGCTGCCTGTTAGAATTACCTAGAGAGCTTTTAAAAATACCACTTCCCAGGCCCACCCCTGACCAACTAAGCGGGAGTCTCTGTGGGCACAGCTTGAGCAATAGGTGGTTCTGATGTGTGGACAACTCTAAGTAACCCAGGTATACGGTTTTGGCTATTTCTTTGGCTGTACATAGGTGCAGTATATCCTAGTGTGTGCATGACTGTATATATGTGCAGGTTGAGTGGGAAACGCCCAAGACTTTGGAAAAGGAAAGTAAGTTGTGATTTTCATAGCATTACCATTAGCAGTCAGCAATCCAAACTGATGGTAGGTATAGAATTGTACTGTTAGGTGATATTCTTCCCTAAATGCTCATTAGCATGGCACATAATCTTAGAAATACAGAGTTTGGGGAGAGCCCATTTCCACAAGAAATTCTTCTCTATTATGAGGTGACTCAAGAAATTTCATGCACCAGAACTTATATTTTCTGTTAAGACTTTTACCCTTACCCAAACAGTCCAATGTAAATGTTTCCATTAAAAAAAAAAAACAATTGAAATATTGGAAATCCTTGTCAATGATCTCTGAAAACTTCTAAGAATATAAATTTGTAATGCGCAGTAAAAAAATCCAATGGATAGATAACCATTTTAGAAACTTGCTAAGAATTATCAGCTGCTAAGGGCATATAGAACTTTCTGTAGCAACGTGGTAAGGAGCAGTTGAAATTTCATCTCCATATCAAAGGGATGCTTAAAAATCTGTACAGGCTGATTAATTTTTTAATGATTGCCTTGAGGGGAGTCTGGCAGGTCAGCTGACACCTACTGGAAATCCAGCACCCTCTACGTGGTTGGACTTGCAGAGAAAGGTGCTTTGTATTTTCACTTGTGGTTAGTGTCCTGATGGGAGGGTGGTAATTAGCTGAGGTAGCTAGGTGTTTTCCACTAGAATGTGCTCGGGTTTTCCACTGCAGTCTAAAAGTACTGAAGCTTGCCATGCTCTGTGTATGCTTCCATATGAAGTGAGCAGCTGGGGAGGCTGCATGCCTGCAACTGACTGATGTAGTGTTGAAATTACCCAATGACACATCTTTGAGAAAAATGAAATGACCAAAAGATGTAGATACCCAGTTTTTTTTTTTTAAAAAAAAAAACAACTAAAAATAATTGGAAACAAACACTTGCTTTGGGCTTTTGTGCAGGATTGCTTAGTTGCACATTAGGTGTTTTGGGTGTCTATTGGGCTGGCAAGGAATGAGTTCATGGATATTCTTATGAGAGCAGTTATTTTGAAAGCATTGTGTGTTTTAAAACTTAGAGACATTGTAGGTTGGAGAGACGCAGATAAAGGGGCAAGAATGAGAAAAGAGTAAGGAAGATCTAATTCAAAAGATACATTTTACTCCTATTTAAGAAAAGCACACAAAATCGGTTTGGGGAATTTGTTTCGTTTTGGTTTTCATTAACAGACTATTTTTTGTTTGTTTTTAACTAACACTTAGTTCTTTATTGACAAAAGAATTGTGTTAAATATATGCATTTTTTAAAGCAATCAAAAAGGGGATGGACTCATATCATGCAACAAAAACAGAAAGCTAATGAGAAGTCTATATAGATAGGAGAAAAATGGTGACTGGATATTTGGCAAACCTGGGTGCTACAACTAGATGTATCATAAGCTCTAGGATCAAGATTTTGTAGAGTGAATCGTCATGATATACTTATAACTTATCCTTATAAAACTGCCAATTTAAAAACTTACCTTTCAGCCTGACTTTGTGTGATGTTTTAGAATCATTCTTCAAAGAATAAAACACTAACCATGTATGTGAAAAAAAAGAGGGAGATGGAAATGAAAAATTATATTAAATGTATGTACTTTAAAATGTAGTTTCTTTTAAAATGTGAAAGATGATTTTTTTTTTAACACTTTCAATTTGCTGTCTCTCAGGATGGAGCCACTGCGCTTTTCCTGGCTGCCCAAGGTGGTTACTTGGATGTTACTCGATTATTATTGTCTTCAGGAGCAAAAGTCAACCAGCCAAGGCAGGTAATGTCTGTGTGTGCAGGGAAGTGGGCAGGGAAGGTCTGCTGTCCTCCAGCAGCTCCTACCTAAGTCAGCTCTGGGCGTCTTTAAACCCTATTGCTTCTGTGATGCAAGTTAATCTTTCATTAGAATTTCTACTGTTCTTTGCTTTGTGTTCACCTGAAATCAGGCTGACATCATCATTTACTGTTTTTAAAACTTGGGTGTTTGATGTCTGAGGTCAAGTACACACTCTGCCACCTCCTGTTCAAATAAGTTATGACTACACTGAAGTAATGAGAATAGGCCAGACTGGGACATAAGTAAATAGAAGCGCGTCAGGTGGCCTTGTCCCTGCCCAGTCTTACCTCTTACTCCCACCTCTTCTACCAAGCCAAACAGGGGCCCACTGGAGTCATTTGCAGGTCCCACACCTTCATCTGTTGTGACATCCATTCACCAACAGCAAGCTAATATCTGGCAAATCAATTAATTCACACTTAAAGGAACAGAACTGCAAGGTAATATAGGCCACACTTTATAAATGGTGAGGATCATCCAAATGTAAGGCATTATAGTTAGTTTCTCTTATGTAGGAACTATTTCTGCACTAATTAGTGTGTTTTTTTAAAAAAAATATTTTAGATTAAAGTAACATTACTTTAAAGATAGTTTTCTAAAGAGCAGTCAAGCTGACTTCTTACCAGTAAATGACACCCAGGCAGACTCCCACTGTAACGTGACCTGCTTTGACAATGCTTGTATGTTCACATAATTAATAGCTATGGGAACCTTAAGGTCAGTCCAAGCTCTTGGTCATAAGCTTCTTCAGTCTTAAGAAAGTCCAAGTGAATAAAGAATCTAAGAAAAGAAAAAGCCTTTGCGTAAAAGGAGTTTGAGTTCAGGAATCCTGCATTCTAAATCCAGTCTGCCAATAGCTAGCTATGTGGTTTTGAACACATGAATCAATCTCTCTGGACCTCCTTCCCTCCATCTGAAATTTAAGAGGCTGGGCAGGATGATCCTGATAATCTCTTCAACTCTCAAATTTTTGAGAATTGTCATATTCAATGTTCAGTCAATATTTCTTGAGCACTTAGCATATGCCAGATATTGCTATGAATATAAGGTTATATTTTTAGAATTTTAAAAATATCCTTAGGTTTAGATGGCCCTAGGAATACTTATGGGAAAGAAAGCTTTTAGAAAAAGTTATACTTGCATACTTGCCAGAGTTGACATTTGGAGATTGAATCTTAATATTTTCTTGTTGGTCTTTATTTTAAAATTGTTGAATGATTCTGAATCAGCCTTTATTTTACCAAAACTAATAAAAACAATCGGTTATTTTTAGATTGCATAAGTTTGACTTGGAGGCCATTATTGACAGTATAGTTGTGAATTTAGAATGAGAGATTATCAAGATTATCAAGTCTCTCCTCTCTCTCTCTGTACATCCTTCTAAAATAGTTTCTGACACTTTGAAAAATTTATTTATAAAGTAAGTTATATTATTCATATGCCTAAAGTACTGTATGTAGAAAAACAAGTTGACATAAGAGATTATAGTTCAAATGTTGCATGGATTGTGTTCATTTAAACCTAATTTGAGCCATGTGATGACATTGAAATCAAGAAATTAAAAGAATAAACCAACATTGCCATCATAGCCACAACACACCACAGTGTTTTTTGTTCCTCAGGGCTGAGGATAACCGGGTCAAAGTGGATGACCTAGTCTGGGAGGAATCTACTTTTAGGTCAAGGAGCAAGTGACATACCTTTCCAAAGTTTGCATCTAATGTGATTGTTTGTAATTGTGAGAGCCCAGCTCTGAAAAGTTTGTTATTCAAGAACAAGGTGTTTTATAACACAAGAATTGCTTTGGGGGAATAAAGCAATGGAATTTTCCCTTTTTATAAAGCAAGGGTCCCCAACCCCCAGCCACAGACCAGTACCAGTCAGAGGCCTGTTAGAAACCAGAACACATAAGCAGTGGGTGAGCCAGCGAAGCTTTATCTGTATTTGCAGCCACTCCCCAGCACTAACATTACCGCCTCAGCTCCACCTCAGATCATCTGGCATTAGATTCTCATAGGAGGGCAGTCCCTGGTGCCAAAAAGGTTGGGGACCTCTGTTTAAATATAGAGAATACTAACCCCACTTCTTTCTACCCCACAGCTACCCACTGTGCTCATAAAAGCCATAAACTTTTTACTGCCTGCCATAAGCTTATAAATAAAAGGTCAGTCTAGTCTAAGTTCTGTCTTCTCTAAAAGGGTAAACTCTACATATTTAATTTCATTCCAGAAAAACAGGTAGTGTCATAAATATAGCAAAAGTGATATCAGCCTACCTGCCTTTGTCACAGTTATGAGGAGGTTAAGAAGAAAAAGTCTAATTAAAACTTTTCATTAAAATGGCCTGCACATGATAGAATATTGTATAGGTAGGGCATTTGGAACTCTTCTATTATGAAATCTCAGCTGACACACTGAGTCATTGTCAGAAAATTATTGGATTTATAAAACAAATGATATTTGCCTCATTTAATTTATTGATATTCTTAGATAAATCTGATTTTTAATTTTTGCACGGCCATTCTATGGAATCTTGACATTTAATGGCACACTGTAACAAGATGATAACCAAGTTTCACTGAAATTATTCAGCTGACATTTGATTTGAGTGCACTGCAGGGAATCTGAATGAGGATAGAAATTACTTTTCCTTGTAATTCTATCACTGACGAACTAACTGAAAACCTTTTTAATATTTTTATGAGAAGGAATTATAATTACAAAGCAAGCCAAAGGTAGACTTTGGAAAAACTAAGTTTTTGATTTGAAACTTGAAAAAAAAATTTTTTAAGTTATCCTAGATAAAGAGGTTAAGAGTCGTAGAGATCATAGTCACTCTAAAAACTCATTTTCAGTTCTTTCTATGGGTCCTCACCAAGTAGAGTTGATGTAAGTCAAACTTATTTTTTAAGGGTGAAATATGTAATTGTCTTTCTACACAAGAGTAGCATTTTTCACAGAAAATACAATATTGAAATGTTTGTCAGTGATAAACAATGTTAGTTTACATTCAGCATTTGACCCAATATTATTTTCTTTCAAATTTCATAGTCAGATATTTCCTAGAGGAAATAGAAGAAGGATTTAGGAACACCCTTGAAGGCCTTCACTCTTAGATATAACAGCCACTTAAAAAGTATTATTAAACTCTGAGTTCGTGGAGCTGTCAGGGAATCCTTCTAGGTGTGGGGAGCTCTCCACTACCTCATCAGCTCATTTAATCTTTAACCAACCTTCATTATCATTTCTTTCTTACATTTAGCCAAAGTCTCTGTTAGCTTTCACCTGTCAGTTCCAGATAAAACAAAAATGCAAAGGCATAAGATTAATTTCTACACCCACTTAATCAAAATTCAGTTAAAATTGTATTCTTCATTGCCAAAAGAAAAATATTGGGGGAAAAGAGTGTGTGAGAAATGATGTCTTAATCAATCAAACTTTTTAAATCATTAGCTGAGATGGCTATTTATTCTGTTTTTCTATTAACAAAATGCTTTGACATATACTTTTCCCAACTCAACTCACCCACCTTATTAAATAATACTTTTATAATACTTTTAGTGAGTGGTAAAAGTCTGGCTATTTACCTCTTACTGTGCTAATCAGTATTTCTTTGAAGCCTGACAGGCCATCTTATAAAGTGCCTTCTCTAATAGAATCCTTGGTTTGGACTTGTATGCAGAGATGCTGGGACTTAGATAGTAACGGTTCTTCTGGGTTGCAAGCTCAGAGGGGTGAACCCAATGGTGGGCAATGGGAGAAAGTAGAGCCAACGGATTGGTGCAGTATTCCGAGAGCTTGGAAATGGGAATAGACAACAATAGGGTGGGCCTACCGCTTGCATTCCCTCTGTGCACAGTAGGCACTCAGAAGAGGTATGTTCACTCTGGAAGGTGCCTTGTGGTTTGGGCAGAGTGCCAATGACATCTGAAAGGCTGTAGTACATAGTGATCAGGGACCGGAACTAGAACAGATTCAGATGGAGCACACAGGCTCACAGGCAGGACGCTAGTCCCAGGAAGACTGTAAGAGCCAGCCAGGGAGCCAGACCCAGATCTTGGAGGAAGTTGGGATGGGGGTGGGAGGGTAGGGGATGAGAGGCTGCTTGTTTGTTATAGGGATATGAATGTCTTAAGGAAATGAAACATAGTCCCAGTTTGCTTATTAACTGCATGACCTTGAGCAAGTCATTTACTCTCCCTGAATCTTTGTTTTTCATTTGTAAAACCAAGATAACAATTGTACCTTTATTATAGGCATATTTTAAGTATGAAATAATCCCTGCAAAACTCTTAATGCAGTGGCTGATATACACCAATTGCTTAGTAAATGTTAGGTATTGCTATTATATTTCTGTTCCATAAAGATTCACTGGAACAGAAAACCCATCAGAAATCAACGATGTACTCTCTTGTGAGCCATGTGATCTCTGTCATCTCAAAGTTCGTTCTTGCTTCTCTTTCTCTCTCCTCACTCTTTGTGTGTGTGTGTGTGTGTGTGGTGGGGACAGTTGCTCTGCTTACTTATCTTATATGTGGTTCTCAAGTCAAGTTTACAGGTCAGACTACCAAACTCTTAGGGTAGCCATGTCATTGTTATTGCTTGTCTTTGTACACCAAGCCACAGAGGAATAGCTGGCCTGCCCATTCTTGGTCTGATCACCTGTGGCTGGGGAGAATGGAGTTATGCTGTGGTCAATACAGGCATCTGGTAACATCTTTTATATATCCATTTGCTGGATCAGGGACACTGAGCAGGGACACAGTAATGACAAATGGGCTCCAGGTCAGAATAGGATTGGTAGCAAAGTTGTCTAAATACTGAAACCCATCTGCTACTAATTAGGTTCCTTATATCTCTTGAGCCACCAACTCAGAATAGAATTGGACTTCAAGATTTTCTGTATGCCTGGAGCCTACAGGTAAAGTAGCCTAAGTGTGAGACTGGAAGATAGTAGAAGCAAAGAGCTAGTGCCACTTAATATACTCATTCCCATGGAAGAGAATGGTTTTAATTATTTTTTCTCAATAAGCTTTAGGAGCCTAAAAAGACTATGTAAGATTTAGGCTCTAATATAAGTCTTGTCATATATTCCATCACATGCTTTGATCTATCTATAAAAAATGTATTAGAGGATCCTCGAAGATGTTATCGCAAATGGAATAAGGGAATAGCAGAGTTGGAAGAAACTGCAAAAGTTACCTTTTGAACCATTCAGTGGGTACTTGAATCCTTTCTCTGAGTCCGTGGAGCTGTCAGGGAATCCTTCTAGGTGTGGGGAGCTCTCCACTACCTCATCAGCTCATTTAATCTTTAACCAGCCTTCATTATCATTTTTTTCTTACATTAAGCCAAAGTCTCTGGTAGCTTTCACCTGTCAGTCTTCTTTTAATCACTTGGTATGCAAAATAAGTCTAAATCCTTTCCAGTAGGTATGCACACAAGTAGTAAATGACAGCTATAATAACCGCATGAATCTCATCTCCTTCAAGCTAAGTGTTCTATTTTTTCAAAGCATTGTAGAGGTTGTAACTTCCATTTCATGATGATTTATTCGACTTAATATACTTTAAAATATATTTTGTCAAGAAGTATTCAAAAACTTATATAAATGTTTTAAATATTTTATTCTACTCCAGTTCTCTCCAAAACTCTACAAAAAGAAGCTAAACTGACTGAATTTCCATTATTTCTATTTTGAAGTGATCTTCAAAAAGAAATTCTGACCCTTATAAAGAAAAAATAAAAGAAAGCAGAGATTGAAGTGTACAGAAGAGGAATACTTCTCCTATTCATAAACTGACTCATAAATAATTTGATTTGACAATAATGCTCTACCTCGTATTCAACTCCCTGGGTTCAAAAACCAAATTTGGACAAGTAATTAATGGTAATGAAATACACAGGTGTCCCCCAAATCTCATTTTATCAATTGTTCTTACCTGCTCAATCAATTTCATGCATAAAAACTGGGAGGATCAAATTAAATAATGCATATGGAAATGCTTTGTAAATAAAAGTAGAAATTAAGGTACTTGCCATTTCTCCTGATAAATACCTTTTGAATTCAGTTACCGTGTTCAAAGTATCTGTTAGCCAGTCCTTGTGCTCAGCACCTTTTTATATGTTTTCTCATTCACAAATATCTCTGTGAGTCTAATATTTTTTGTAGAAGGAGATGCTGAGACACAGGGTAATTTACCTGAGGTCTCATAACCAGGAAATGGTGACTTCTTTTTCTACCTATTGTAACTATTGCAATTAAAGTGATAGAATTTGAATGTTAGCATTTCTGTTATGATATTAATAGTTGTTCCCAATATAGCACCTCTCAGCACTTTTCTACGCATTAGTGTCAATTAATAGAATTTTACTGAAAACAGTCTGGAAAGCACCGCAAACAGGCTTTTGGCCGCCTTTCCTTGGCTGCCCTCTGGTGGCGATATTGACAAAGAACAAATGAACCCAGAGCAGGTAAAGAAAGAGAAGTGAGTGCACCAGTACCTGAGCTCCAGAGAAGCTTTTTTGTAACCCAGACTCCACCCACAGCCCTTTGGGCTACATCCAGGTGGATTTCCCACCCTGCCTGAACCATCTTCGCCAGTCCAAGCCACTGTGACTGTAGATGTTCTTCCTTCTACATGGAATGCCCTCTCATCTTTCTCCCCACTGGCAAAATCCTAGTCCTCCTTCGAGACCCAGCTCAGACATCACCCCATCTGTGAAGCTGACCCTGTAACTCCCATGCAGTAAGAAGGCCCCTCTCCTGGTTCATCCAGGACATTTTTGTCTATACTTTGTTATAGCACTATAGTCATACTGAAATCTCCATGTCTCTTCTCCACTAGACTTAATTCCTTTGATAACAGAGATTAGGTCTTATTTTTAGTACTCTGCCTGAACTAAGAAAATGCTTAATAATTGTTGGGTGGTTGAATGGATGAATGATTCTTCTGAATTGGGAGAATAAAGTTAAAGAATGAATGTAGAAGTGCTTTGTAAACTAAAAGTACAAATTAAAGTATTGTGTATTTACATTAATAATGATACATAATATTCAGATTGAAGGGTACTTCTCAGAGGCCCTTGTAAGGACCAAACAGGGCAAGGGTGTTTTCAGCCTTCTTACATCTCTTGTTTCAGCACCTCTTTCCCATAAGTCTTCCAAGGCACAGAGATGTCAATGTCCTCCTATTGCTCCTCAGCACTCTCAGATCCTTCTAGGCTCCTGATTTGCCACCATCTACCATCCTGTTCAAATGCTTTTGTCCTTTGTTCCTTTGCCAGGACAGCAATGGGCAATAATCTTCGGCCTGCTGTGGCTAGTAGACTGTTGTTGAAATTCCATACTCCAGCAAAAAATGAAACTTTATATCCTGTAACTGAGTCATTTTGCTCTTTAGCCCCCATTCCTACTGGTGACTAATTCAGTCTTATCTGACAGTCTTTTGGGGCCATATTACCTAATTACCTCAGAGGTTAAGTTTAGTCAACTCTGGGTCCTCCTTTCTCCTCCTGCCCTTTTCTCCAAAGTACCTAAGCTTCAGAGGTCAGACTATCACCTGGTATTGGAGTAGAGGTGGGGATGCTCACGTCTTCTTGTGCTGGCTTGTATAGCCTCTCTGGTCCCTGGGCTTCCTGTACTGGTACCCTGGAAATGCAGCTGGTTCTACCATACGTTGGCCCTGCCGTTGTCTCTGTTCATGAAATCATGATATTCTGTGGCCTTTTTTCCCCAACCCCAGGCTTATTCTAGGCCACTATTTACCTAGCACATCCAGTTTCTCACAGGCAGGCAGGACTCCTGGGTGCTCAGATGCCAAGTGGACATGGACTAGGGGGATCGGTGCGTGTCCCGGGTCCACTGGCCCAGACAACTCTCACAGTCAATTCTCTTCTCTCTCAGGCAGTAGCCAAGAGCAGAGCTTCTGTAAGGTACTTGCAGTTTTCCTGAGTTCCATCTCAAGAACAAGAGAGAATCCTTCCCCATCTGGAATTCACCATAATTTGTCTGTATGTTTCTACCACCCTGGCTTACCCAACCTAAATTTACCCCAGAGGGGTGAATTAACTTCCTTCCAGCACTGGAAAGGTCTTCTGTTTTCCTTTCTGTTTGGCAGGAATCACACTACTGTCGAATCCTTCTCTGTCCCTTGGATGTTTCACCTTTTTTTCCTCTGGAGCAGTACTTCTCAGCCTCATGGCCTAGTGTTCAGGGGAAAAGGGTTGTTAGAGGAATAACACACAGGAAGTATTACCCAAAATGTCATCCTGCTATAATTAGCTAGCATGCAGCACTTCCTAGAAGACACATTGTCACATTCTGCATAAAATTAAAGTCCTTAAAAATGATGTGGCTGTGGCAAGTTCTGGACATCAGAACAGAAGAGTGGGAGAAATATCTTTTGTTCTCTGACCCTCAGACCCCCGTTCCAAGGAAGATGCTCACTCTTCTGTGGGCATGAAGGGTCCACACTAAGCCCAGTGTGTTGTGTGAACCCACCAGAAAAGCAAACAAACTGACAAAGTCTTGGGGAAAATGAAGACAGGCTGGCTTCTCCTCTCTGGGTTTGTGAAATTTGGGTGTGCAATGCAATCGCTTCCCACACTGCATTCCATGAAGTCTTGTACCACACTCTGTGATAAAAGATCATTCCATAAAATGGCTGTTCTATCAGCCAAAAAATTAATATTGGCAATTAGCCAAATAGTCCAAGTAATGCCAAATACCAGTCGATGTAACTGGCTTGAAATCCCCCTCCTCATTTTTCATTGTTCTTGCTGCTATATGGATGCTATGTGATCTTCTTTTGATCCAAGTGTGTCCTCTCATGCAGGATGGGACGGCGCCGCTGTGGATCGCATCTCAGATGGGTCACAGCGAGGTGGTGAGGGTGATGCTTTTGCGTGGAGCCGACCGCGACGCCGCCCGGAATGTGAGTTTGAGTGAAAGCTGCACAACATGGGGATTCGGGATGGAGAATACCTGCGCTGAAGTTCCAAGGTTTAGAAGTGCGAAGAAAACGCAGCTTTATTTTGTCTATAACTTACTTGGGTTTTCTCCCGACCTCCACCTGCTCTTTAGCAGGAAAATAAAATAAAAGTCTCGATCAGTTGAAACTTAGCAAGTGCTGCTTAGTCTCTTTAAGAAAAAAAAAAAAAATGTTTGCTTCCTCGGAGATGCTCCGCCATATAACAGGACTCCTGGATGAAGCTAGGAGGACAGGAGAAGTAGGAGCAAGAGTCTGTGGCTGTCCTTGGTTAATAAGTCCCTGGAGGCTGCCTGTCCTCCTGGCGCTGCGCCGCCGGCTGGCACTGCGCTGCAGTGCAACTGGCAGCGCGGATTGTGGAGGGGTTCCGTGGTTTGAGGTCTCCTCAATGTTCCAGGCTGGCCCCACCTTGCCTGGTTCCCTGAGCTGCAGACAGCTGCCCTATTCCCTATCGGCCTCCATTTAACCTTTGCTGGTGTCACCTGATTCTTCTGCCTTGGTGACTCAGACAGCAGACTCTGCCCCCATGGGAACAAAAAGCAGCTTGGGAAGATCCTGCTGTCTGACCACACTATGCTATTCTCTTTTTTTCTCTCTCTCTCCTTTCATACAGTGTCTGGACTCTTTGCCCTTAGTATTGCTCCTGCTTATATGACCCACCTCCCTTTTCCAAGTGGAGCCCAGAAAAGGGAAAGCAGAAGGCACATTCCTGACCACTTCATTTCCCTTCTCCCGTTCTCTTTTTCTTCTTTCCTTCGTCTCTGAAGCCAGAGAAGAAAAATCCCTTTTTCTTATCTTCTTTCTTCCTGATTCCATCTAAACCATTAGAGCAAGTTGTGGTCTGTACTTTACTGTGATAGAACTCTGTGAGCTAAATCCCCCAAATGCAGCAGTCGATACATTAAAGCAGGAGAAGAAGGAATTTGGGGGGAAAAAATTTAAGGCCAAAAAAATAATATCAGAAGTAGAATATTAATTTTTGAACTTGTCTTTGCACTTTTTAAAAACAGATTTTAATCTATCCTCTTCCTCCTCTACTCCACCACATATGTACTACAGACAAATAGATACCCAGAGCAGAATAGAGTAAGGTTGCGTTCAAGCAAAGGCAAAATGAAAAGCAAATTTGAATTTTAAAACAGTAAATTAATACAATTCAATAATTATTTAAACCGTTGCAAATACTTCAACAATTAATTTCTGCTAAGTTGTAAACTACATAGAATTCCTCTTTAGTCCATCTATGTCCTAAAAATATGCTTTTGAAATTCCCCTTGTCCCTTACCTGGTGTTCTCAGGAACTGGAAGAATATGAATTCCCAAATGGCAGGATTCTAAGATAATATAAGAAGTCACATATTTTGTCTGGTATTCTTTCACATAGAATTAACTGTTTAATATGCTCTAAAATGCTTCTAGATTGAGACATTGCAGGTCTTTGTTTTATTTATTTTCCCTGTTTCTGACAAGCACATTCCTAGTTCTCAACTAATACTTTGTTCTCAGCCAACACACATATATGTTAATAAGAAACTTTTGTTTTCCTCTGTCTGTAAAGGATGGTACAACAGCTTTACTGAAAGCAGCTAACAAAGGATATAATGATGTTATAGAGGAGTTGCTGAAATTCTCACCAACCCTTGGTATTTTGAAGGTAAGAACTAAAGAGAAATTTCTACCAATCTGTAAAGGAAAGAGGGTAGAAATTAAGTAGTCTATACTTGGGAACTGCAGTAGAATCTTGGAATAATTCACATGGTTAGTTGTGTTCTTGAAAGAACATACCTGTAATTTCTTAATGTTGGAGATTCATGGGCACTCGTAGAAATGAGAAGGTAGTAAAAAGAATGAACCAGACTTTGTCAGTACCTAGTTTTCCAGAAAAAAAATTAGTAATGAAATTGCTAAATTGGAAAGTCAACCATATTGGCATACCACTGGAAGATTTGTGAAATCCTCCACAAATCATGAAACCTGATATTTTGTCCCACAAAACACACAGGACAGGTATTCATGTTCCTTATCTCCATTACCTGGAGCAAAGAACCACTATCACCTCAGACGAAATAAAATAAGCCTCAAACATCTGGACACCTCAGAAAATGTGTCATTCTGGAGAGCTAGGTCTTCCAGAAAACAGAGCCCCAAAATTCTTTTTTAAGTTGTAATCATTTCAGACTAAAATATTTCTAAACTAAAGTATATACAAGGCTTGGCAGTCTTTTTCAATAAAAGGTCACTTGGTAAATATTTTAGGCTTTGTGGGCCATACAGTCTCTGTTGCAACTGCTCAGCTCTGTCATTGTAACACAAAAGTAGCCATAGAAAATACAAAAACAAAAACAAAAGTGTGATTGAATTCCCACAAAACTTTATTTATAGACATTGTGTTTCTGGAATTGCATATTTTCACATATCACAAAAAAAATATTCTTCTTTTAATTTTTTTTTAATTCTTAGCTGCCAGGACATAGAAAAATAGGCAGCAGGCTAGGTTTGGCCCACGAGCTTTAGTTTGCTGACCTTTGTATACACTCTCCTGTTTTCTTAAATAGAGGACACCAAACCTGTTCTAAACTTAGAACAGTGGCTTAGCATTTGGGGGGCTGTGCCTTAACAGTTTATTGAGGTATATAGTCTACCTGCCCTTGAGGGACCCTAGAGGCTTTCTGGACACTCTGATTCTGATCTTTATGTCTTTAGGCTCCATTCTTGCTGTCCACTGGTAAGAGCTGCTCTTGTTGGTGTGGTTGCCCCTCCCTACTGTTCCAATGAGCTACTGCTAATCTTCCATGAGCTTGGAAGCCAGGAAGCTGCACTTGTTAATATTGTTTCTAAAGTATGAATAAATAGTCTGTGAAAGTGAACTTTCTACGAATAAAAGAAATGAGCTTCAGAAATGGACTTTGCAATATCGAGTCTCATTTCAAACAGCTCTTTTTTGCTTGGTTTTTAATTCTGGGCCATGTTGCACATAGGTGCAGTCAATCGATAGGTTAGCTAAGATTTAGATAAGTGAAATGTTACCATATTAGTGCACTGCCGTATATATAAATGCAAACATGGAAAAATGCTACTGTGTTGGAATTTTTCTCTGGGTATTATATTTTACTCTTTTATAAGAATAAGAAAACTTTTTTTAATAAGTAGTTAGTAAACTTTTTTTTTAAGTAAGTAGTTAGTTTGGAAACTAAGCTTGCATTTAGGTAGTTTTCACCAGAGACATATGTACCTTTTAGAACAGATGTCATAAAACTGTCATCGTTCTTATATTAGGTTTGTGATATTCTCTTCCTCTCCCCTTCCAGAATCTAGCTGCAATCTGCACCTCAGCCACTTCCTTATTTCGATAAACATTTGTGATGAATTCCATGAAATGTCAGCAACCTATCCACTAGGCCCTTCTATGGTCAGAAATGCTCTGACCCTGGACTCAGGGCTTTCCTCACCCCACATGCTCTTACTCTTATGCCTTGTAACTCCAGTTGCTCTCCTTCCTGCCTGCCCTAGTGAGCAGAACATGTGTAGCTGGGCTGACAGGTCAACCAGTTGGTTAGCCAGCCATTCTTCCAGCATTGTTGGAAGTTCATATAAAACACAAAGTTTATATATGTTGTCCTCAAAGGAAAAAAAAGTGTTTGACACAGCATTGTTGTTTTTTTCCCACAGCAAGTTCTAACGTTTATAAAACTGACCAAGTGATTGTGAGATCATGTGCACCCTGGGCCAGATTTGTTTCACTAGCAAAAGAACATTGGCAGTATTTACACTGACCATCTACTCTGCACCTGAGGACATTATGTTAGATGCTGACATGACTTTGAAAAGGGAATATAAGGAAGTGTTAGGCTCTAATATTACAGTCTCATCACTCAGTCTGGTTCATGAGAAAAGTCAAGCCCAGAGGCGATGGCTGTGAGCTCACTCTTGACACACTCTGTTGTTTTCTCTTAGAATGGGACATCGGCACTCCATGCAGCTGTGCTCAGCGGGAATATTAAAACAGTCGCACTGCTCCTGGAAGCAGGGGCAGACCCAGCCCTGAAAAACAAGGTACTGGCCTTACCTTACCCATTTTTTAACTCTGTTAGGCACAGACACAAAGAAATAAGGCAGTTACCTAAACTAAGGTAGCATCTCTACATTTCTCTGGCTCCCATCACAATTTTTATACCTCGGCATAGCAATGGCATGCGAAATTGTCATTAGATTATGAGTGAGCAATACATTTGGACCCAGAGAATTAGACTAAAAACCCTGTATCATCAATGTCTTTCTGCTAACAATGGTGCAGCTTCCCGGGGCTGGGAGTAGTGGGGCAGGAGTTGTAGGGAGTAGGGTTATGAGTGTTCTATCATCAAAGAAGAGTCCTAAAAATGTCAAAATTCTGGTAGTTTATCGCCATTCCCCATAAGTTGTATGCTCATATGTTGAGAATTGTTTGTGCTCTATTCAGTGACTACATGAGGACAGTGTTGCTTTTATATTGTTAACAGGGCTTTATACTACTGTTATATCAACCTATAATTTTTATAAATCAAAATCCTTTGTTTACAATTAGGCCAAATTTGGAGGTAGAAGGTGCACAATAACCATAAAAGAAACTGCCTTATTTCTTCTTGTTCAACATCTGCATAACCAGTCACATGTACAGATTGGAGTGAGGGCATGGGGACAGTAGCCTAGGAAAGACCTTGAGAAAACACTGAACTACTGACTTTTGAAGGAGGAAATAGGAGTGGTGCTTATTAGCAAGGAAAGATAAGAAACGTAATTTTCATTTTATACTTATTAACTTTTTGATTTTTTATGTGTCTACTACTATGTTCAGTTTTATTAATAATAAAAATGAAAACATATAGTACATCATGACACTTTTAAAAGAAACCATTAAGAAAGGCTATTAAACAACATGCCAAGAGTCTCTTTCTTTTTGTTTCGTTTGGTGTATGGAATTATTATTTCCTTGTTCCTACCATTGAACTGTTTGAAGACAACTTTTCTGCTTCTTCTTAAGATACTTAGATTTGTTTTCCATCAGCTGGCCTGGCTGAGTGATAAGCCAGTTGAAATAACAATTGCTTTCTTACCTTTAGACCTTGGACACAGGCTTCCTAAAGAGATCAATCTTCATTGCTAAGTCATTCAGTTCTGAATGAAGGCAAAGGGAAAAAACATTACCTAAGAAACTGAAAAATACAATTGCTTGTGTGTCTCCTGGGATCTCAGCAATAGTGATTATGGGGAATTTCCAGTGCCCACAGTGCTGGACTTTAGACTCTCTCTAGAGCTATATGAATATATGTGTGGGCTGCTTATGTTGGAGTTTCATACTACACATGCCCTTAGATAGCTGGGAGCAGCTGCCAGCTACCCCGTAGAAGCCAGCCTCTGTAAAGGCAGCTCCAGAAGCAGAGATGTTGAGATTCTAGCAGCCATCCAGGCCTCCTGAGTGGGTATTCTTGGCCTTCATTCATTTATTCATTCATTCAACTAACACAAATTAAATACCTACTAAATACTATGCATGGTGCTATTTACTGGGGAGACAACGATGAATGAGATTCACAGAGTCTTTGCCTCATGGAGCTCAGAGTTTAGTGGGGAATGAACACAATTACAATTAAATTGTAATAGAGTGACAAAAGCTATCAGCAGGGAAGTAAAGAATGCTGTGGAGGGCTTTCCAGAGAAAGTGACTTGTAAGCTAGTAGAGAAGCAGTCATCTGCTCCACAGCTTCTAGTACTTTTGCTCAGGGGCTTTGAGTCTGACAAGAGTAACCAATCCCAGTGGCCTCTCCCCACACTATAGCCATCCCCGTGGGTACAGGTCCTATGCTCCCAAACCCCAACTGAGGGCTCAGAACACATCTCCCAGGAGTGGTAGGGAAAGAGTGGTTTGATGCAGTGCTATTCTGAATATGGACCTATGGCTCTGCTCCCTAATGAATAAGATGGCCGTTAGGAGCTAGGCGAGCTTTAGCTATCATAACAGTCCTTACAACCTCAGCAACCTTAGAATTCAGTGGGGTCCAACCAGAAGAGAGGAGGAATGAGACCAGGTTTTTAGAACTATCTGGATGACACACAGAACAATGATGCGATTGACCAAAACTTGACAATACAGTTTGAGGGTATAAAGCTTATTTTAATGATAAAGGATATGAACATTCATGGAGATAATCACACAGCTTGTTGTCACGCACACTGTAACCCGACAAGCTTGTGCACAGAGGTGAAGCTTCTCAGATCCCCTCTTCTTCCTGACTGTAAAGGATCCTCTGGCAACCTGCCAGCCTGATGACCGAGGACCAATAACCAATGCAAAATAGTTAGTTATTCCTGAATGGACTCTGAGACTGGATGGAGCTTAGGTCTGTTTACCAGGAACATTTTTCTGCAGGCCCAGGCCTTAAAGCTGTTCAATGTCTGCTCCTGCAAGAACTAAGCTAATAGTAGAATTTGGCCCCATGGAGGAACCTCTGGTTTACAGTAGCATAGCACAGTGTAACAATTTTCTGTCTGATTGATTCAGTCTCACATCATCATGAGGGGTCCTTTGTGACAGGCTCAGGTGCAGCCATAGGACAGCAGACTTCTTGTGACAAACCACAGTTCCCCACAAATCTTTGCATAATTCCTCCAAAGTGAGGTCCTAGTTAACAGGTAGGGGTCAGGGAGCAGGATCCAGTCTAGAAGGTGGGACTGCAGGACCTCTTTCTGTGGTCAGGATCCTAGATAAAGCAGCTGGGATTCCAGGCTTGGTTGCAAGGGGGAAAAAATGTGAGACACGTAGCATCTATATCCAAGCCCTCTCCCCTATTCTGAGTGCCTTTCTACCTTTTAATGCCACCCTCCCCGCAAATCCCTATGACATTCTTTTGACTCAATAGTTCTCAAAGTGTGGTTCGTGGACCATTGAGGGTCCTCAAGGCCCTTTCAGGAAGTCTCAAGTCAAAACAACATTCTTAATACATGGATGTTATTTGCCTTTTTCATTGTGCTGACGTTTGCTCCAACAATGCAGAAGCAATGGTGGGTAAAACTGTTGATACCTTAGTATACATATCAAACTGTACTGGCAAGTGATTTTATAAACCTTTGTAAATTATTTTACAAATTTTGTAGATTATTTTACAGAAATACCAGTTTTACTTACAAGTATCTTTGATGAAGCAGTAAACAATTTTAACTTTGTGAAATCTTAATATTCTGTGTGACAAAATGGGAAGTATGCATAAAGCACTTCCACTGTACACTGAAGTGTGACAGTTATCAAGGAAAAGCACTTGTGCAATTGTTTGAATTGCAATGTGAACCTGCCACTTTTTTCATGGAACCCCATTTTTACTTGAAAGAATGGCTTTTATCTACTACATGAACCTGACAGCTTCCTAATACTTAAAGGCTTTTTTAATGAATCAGTGGTAATATTAATAAATGTACTCTTTTGATATTATGTAATGAAACATGTCAACATTAGTAATATCTGCATAACTCAATCAATATTTTCTAAATGACCAGTGTATGATGTTACAAATTCCACCTATAGATACACAGATCTATGAATTTTAATGTAACAGAATATGAAAAGTTCATTGATATGTTTTTAATTCCACCCTGCAGTTCTCTTTAAGAAACTACCACTTTACCCTCTGTTGGTATAGCATCAAAGAAGAATATCTACAATAATCTAAAAAGATTGTTAAAATGCTTCTCTCTTTTCCACCTACTGTGTAAAACTGAATTTTCTTCCTATGCTTCAAACCAAAACAACATATCAGATGTAGAACCAGAAATGAGAACCCAATTGTCTTCCATTAAACTATACTTTAAAGAAATATGCAGAAATGTTCATAATGCTACTCTTAATGCTACTAATAATGTACATAACTACTCATAATGCTACTCATAATGCTACTCTTCTCACTAACTTTTTGTTATTGAAAATTTGGGGGTTTTTCCATAAATATGTTAATTATGTTAACTTGTAATGGATTTAATACTTGGAATGAATTAATACATACATTTTTTAATTTTTTCAGTTTTCACTTATAATAAGTTAAAAATAAAAGCTTATTGGGGTTCTCAAAAATTTTTAAGAATATAAAAAATTCTAAAAACTAAAAAGTTTGAGAACTGCTGCCCTATAATGTCTATTGCATGTGGTAGGGACTTGCTCACTAAATAAATGCATAAGGAATGTGTCTCTGCCGTGCTGTGAAAAGAAAAGACATACAGTGAGACTGGTCAGGTGAAAAGTGAAGGCCACTGAAGCTGCTCTTTGTCAGGTATCTCCTATGCTCTAGATGTTTCCTAACTGCCTTCTTATCAAAATACACCAGTCTTGAGTCTCAAGTCCATAGCAGACAAGCTCCCAGATATTAATTAAATATAAGGCATCAAATTTAATGTTACCACTATTTATTGAGCATATACTAGATGTGCTAGGCATTGTGCTGGAAATGAGGATACACTGAATAATAAGACATGGACCCTGGCCTCCAGGAGATTAGTCTAGTAAAAGATATGGCCAGATAGAAAAATAACCCTAACAATGAGATAAGAGACTAACAGGTCATATTTATACATTTTAAACAGACCTTTGATGACTTAATACAAAACAGAGAGTCCAGTAAAGTTTTTCACCAGTGAAGTCAAGTTTGGGTCAGGGCCACCCCTTTGGAGTCCCTAAAACCGCACCAACTATAGGAATTCCCTAATGCCTATCTTCTCTTCTTTCAGGCCAATAAACTTCCGGCAGAATTAACCAAAAATGAACGTATATTGCGTCTCCTCCGAGGTAAAGAAGGGCACAGGAAGAGTTGCATATTTGACTGAAAGGCAAAAACCTTACCCACATTATCCAAAAAGAAATTGCTTTCTAATAGTGTTGGAATTTCTTTTAAGAAAGAAAATGCTCCAGATGCCCACTCTGGGATCCTGACCAAGAGCAGGTGTGCTTTGTGTCCTGAATCAAGAACAGAACAGCTCAGGGACCCCTTTCTTTCCCTTACATTGGTTTCTCACACTGGCCTATAACCCCACTCCAGTGGGGCCTGGCAGTTTTGTGGATTCCACAGAAACTCATTTTAAATTACACTAACTTGGGCCTCTCAGTTAAACATGAATTATTAAACCTTTTAAGAGGTTTTGGCAGGGAGACAGACTGTAAGCCTTTAAAAGACTGAAAGTCTGACTGTCAATGAATCAACACACTTTTGCTTTTGTGTTAACTGTAAGTGTGCTAAAAGATTATAATGGAGCTACATCATTATGTTTGCAGTGTAAAATGTTCTCTTCTATGCAAGGATCATAGCCATGGTTATTAAAACTCAAGGATGTGTAAAGTTATGTTATAAAAAGCCATTTCTGACATTCCACCATGTGCTTTTCAAAGATGGACTGTTGAACTATTAAAAAATATATATTCATTTGTAAGCTGATCCTCATCTTATTCCTAACATGTAAAAATCATTTTTACCTAGAGTCCATATTTTAGATATGGTAAGATACAAGTAGCAAATTTGGAAATTCAGAAAATTAAAACCACAAGAAATTAAAGCTTCTTTCATTAAGCTATTGTTTTGGTTCTATTATTGGGAATCTATTTCCCTTGCCATAACTAAGTAGAATGCTGTGGAATCTTGAGCTTCCAACACTACGTTGCTTAATACAATGGTCTTTGGATAAAATGTGATATATGCAAGTACAATATGTTGTTATTGCTGTTGCAAGAGTTTAAGTAATGAAAGACTGTTATTAGTATTTAATAAGTGTTCATCTATGCATGTTCTTGAGCTCACTGATTGCAAGAAAGAAACCTAGATTTTGTTGAATTATAAAATTTAATAAAAGGATGTGTCAAAAGGGGGTGTCAAAATTTATATTCAATGCACTTTATAATCAGTGGTGTCTAAATGCCTCGGTCAGTGCCTAATTGCACACACAAAAATTAAACCTTCTTTCTATAATCTACCATAATAAATATTGTTGGTATTTCTGTTATTTATCATGTCTTTGGTTTTCTTATTTATGTTCTGCTCTGGTTTCCAGCCAGTGTTCTATTGAAGATAAGTTAAGATGGAGGAAATGTAAACTCAAAAGATTTTTAAATTAATTTTCAGTGATACTAAAAGCATCTTATTTAAGTCAGTAAACAATGGAATATAATTTTTGAAATTAGAAAGTATTCTTTTAAAGTTTGTTATGATTAATACAATAATCAATCAACAAAAATCAGCTTATTCTGATTAATATCACAAGCAAAACCAATAATGAGCAACCCACAGCCCCCAGAGATACCTATAGCCTGACTAGCTATGCAACATATCTGCAATCTAATTTTAAAATAAAAAATTAGAAAGCTGAGTCTACATTGTAAAACACCCACATATAAACATTTTAGTAGCTAAAAAGCAGTGCCAAATCCTCATTTACTTTCTTTTATTCAGCAAAGTTGTACAAATACATATTTCCCCCTCTACAGGAATTTCATGTATTTATTTTGAAGAGAAAAATAATGTGGCCTTAAACGCTTTACATTTTTTTCTCAGTTAGCTCTGAGACCAAAAATGGTTGTTCATCACCGATATAAATCCAAACAGTATTATAGGTACTGATAACAAAGTTCCAAAATACAAAATGGGGTGAAATCACAAACAATGTATTTCATTAAAACATGTTGTCTTTGGTCTATTCAGTAGATCGTTTTATGTGGACAATGTTCTTGGTCAATATTAGGGCCATTAAAAATGAATCCAGTAGCTTTAACAACATTTAGTAGAAGCCTCTTTACTGTAGGTAAGGGATCTCTTGCTTACAAGTCTCACATTGGGTCTAGAAGAAATTATCTCCGTAGCAGGGAATATGATTATATTAGTCACTCACCAAAGACTGAAAATAAAATTTGTTATTTAAAGTTAAATTGCATTTATTTTACGCACAGGGAGATGATTCTTATTTTATGTTAATCTATTTCAGAATTCAATGGACTCTGCATCCTAAGACTTAGAATTAGCAAATCCTATGCAAATCACTTGCTTAACTGAACCATAAAAAGTTTTTGTCACATCCATTTGTTTGATGAAATAGTCCATGTTATAATTAAAAATAAAGTTAATTTACTACCCAATTTGCCTTTGCTGCTTTTTCCTGTTTGTTTTTGATCAGAAGTTATTTCTATGTGGTTTTAATAAAATGGAATTTTAGAGTTAATAATTCAGCTCTGTAAGCTTTATGTTACACATGGACCTATGGTTCCATTATTTCTACTGTAGATAGCTTTTGTAATGATCCCAAAAGGTTTTTATTCAGACAAAAATTCCTGAGATAGTCATAGAAGATACTAAAAATAGAAACTCTCAGTTGTATATCATGATGATTTGATAAAGGTGTACCTCATTTTATTGCACTTCACAGATGTTGCATTTTTTTACAAATTGAAGGCAAGACTCTCCACCAGGAAAAAGATGTTCACTCACTTTATTGCAGTGGTCTGGAACCAAACCTGCAATATCTTCAAGGTATGCCTGTATACCTTATGAAAGGATTCCCCCCCACAATCTGGTTAATTAACACATCCCTCACCTCACATATTGATCTATTGTGTGTGTGTTCAACATCTTAATATCTATTTTCATTGTCTATGATGCTCCTGGCTCTTCTGTCTTTTACAGAGGCTTTTTATTCTGAAAATAAATAAATAAATAAATAAATAAAAGCTGATGTTTTAGGGAACAGATATTTGCAGTGGTAACATTAGGATTCTGGAGAACTACATGGCCATCCTGGCATTCTCCCCTGCTCCATCCACCCTCCACAACCACAAGAAAGCTATGTCTCATTATTACCCCATACCTGGAACACCTGGTCAGAGGATAAGAGCACCCCCAAATGCCAGGCTACTTGGAATCTGGTGGAGATGCATTTCGAGGTGGGCCTGCACAGCAGATTCTAGGAGTGAGAAGTTGGGGTCCTAATTTCACAAGAAAGTGGTTTTGATGCTAGAACTGGCTGAGCCTCACAGGTAGTGATCTGGTGGAGTCTGCAGATTAATAGCAACAGTAGAAACAGCAGCTATCCTTTGCTGCCTATCATGGATTGTTGTGTGCTGAGCACTTTACAGATAATCTCATCAAGTTTATATGCATTTTCCTGTTTATCCCTGACAACCATCCTATGAAATAGACACTGTTATTATCCCCTCCTTGCAGCTGAGGAAACTGGCTTTGAGGGATCACCTCCCTCATGGCTTGGTGCTGCCCTCCAACCTTTGGGTTTTGCTTTTTTAATGAGGGAAAGCCAGGGAGAGTGGTGCTCAGGTGAAGTCACAGTCAAACCGTGAAAGCAGTGATGGTGGAGACTGCAGGACATATTTTTCAAAATATCTAGAGGCATAGCTAATGCTAATTGGTGATTAACTGAACATAGAGAGTGAAGAAAAGATAGTTAGGAATTATACTAAGGTGTGTCAGGGGCCCATAAAACTACCCCCAGTTTTGGCAATTTGCTGGGAGAACTCCCAAGGCTCATCATAAGGTCATATTCACAGCTAAGGTGACAACAAAAGGATAGATAGAAAAATCAGCAAAGGGAAAGGGAAATGGAGTGAAGTTAGAGGGAACAAGAATTCTCTCCCAGTGGATTCACAGGACGAGCTTAATTCCTCTATCGATAAGTTGTGACATTTCAAAGTGATATCTACTGGGGAAGCTCATTACAGACAAATTCGGGCTTTTAATTGGGAGCTAGTTCATAGGCACCCTCTGCCTAGCATTTATCAAAATTCCAGACCTCTACATTACAAACAATTTAGGCACAATGAGTCATTATCATTTAGGGAAAGTTTTATATCAGTTTAGAGAACTATTTGCTAGTCACGTCCCCAGATGCCAGCTAGTGGCCAATCTTATAAGCAAAACTTTCTAAGGATAGCAGTTTCTGCTGTTAACTCTTTTCTATGCAAAAGGTTTACATGGTGGGTGGTGCCAATAACTGTGCTAGGAAAAAGAAAAGAACAACAGAGTTTGGGATGGGGACAGAGAGAGAGTTTGGACATGTTTTCTTGAAGAGTGTGTGAAATGGATTCCAGAAGGCAGTTGTAAATAGCAGCTTAATGCTTAGGACAAGACTTACTGATTTCGGCATGATCGTGTAGAAGTGATAGAGTCATGGGATAAAGGAGGGAGACTCTGATGAGAGGGAAAAAAAAATGAGAATAAAATTTGAAGTAAGAGGGAAAGGTAGCAAAAAAAAAAAAAAGAAAGAGATAAAATGGACAGGAGTGGAAAGTAAAACATATTTCTAGGAAGGAGAAAGTCTCGAGGAGAGGAGAGTGAGCAACAACCCCTGTAAAGAAGTGTGGCCATGTAGCATAAGGGCTGACAAATTCCAGAGTTCTTTCTGCTCCACGACTTTGCCCTTGGTAAGTTTGTTCAATCACCAAAGAACTCTAGGCCTGTGTTTGTGAAGCCACTCCTCGCACTTCCTAGCAATTGTTGGGAACACTCAGAATGCATTGCCTCTTCTTTGTCACCAAAAAAGAAAGTACTTTGTAACACATTATAGAGATGCAAGATCTCTCTAGTGCAATGTAGTTGGGTCTATGGGTCACTGTCTTACTATTTCCCTGGTAAAATGAGAGAAAAATACATTTATCTATGCTGGTCAATTGGTTTAATTAGTGGGTTTTATCTCACTGTGACAAGATGCTAAAAAATTTGTGCATAGAGCCAGGTTGAGGTGAAAAGAGCCACACTATGTTAGAGTCTTTCATGCCATTGTCCCACATCAGCTTATGCCTTTGTGGTTGCCTGTACTTCAAAGTATGAAGGAAAACAAACAACCAGAAAACAAGTGATGTGCTCTCTGAGCAAAATTAGAATAATGTATATCATATTCCTCTAGCTGAGGACCCAAAGAAGTCTCTTTACTCTTCTTCACCTATCAAATATAGTGATAAAAACCAGTAATAGGTATTTTCTTCAGACCCTTTGACTACTATACTTAGCCCTCAGTTAAATAATTTATGCATTAGTGTGTCTGGAAATTCTTGTAATCTTTTCCTGGTGCTCTTACCCTTATTTTTAGGAATACTTTAAGATAATTTTAAACTGTGAGCAAAGTCGTGTTTTAACAATTGAGGGAAATTCATTAAAGACCTTCAGTTCTCAAATGCCTTGTCAGCTTTATTTCTGTCAACAGAATGAATTACTTCTCCCATTTTTGGTCTCTCTTTTGTCCCTCACTACGATTTAGCTCTCTACTTTTTAATGATGGAAAGGCTATTATTATTTTCACTTCTCTCATTTGGACTTGTAAGAATAGCCTTAGAAAGAAAGTCTTCAGTTAATAAGAGTTAGACACCCTGTTTTGGGAAAGATTAGACCAAAAACCAACTCAGGCAAAAAGATTGTGTCCTGTGACTGAATCCTCCAGAGAAGGGAATGCCAGTGTAAAATGCTGACTGCCAAGTTTCAAGTTATCCCCATGCTAGCAGCATCGTGTCTGAGTGGAAGTTACACTGCAACCCATGACTGGATTAATCACCATGTCACCGCACTAACCCTTACTGCGGTTAGTAATGTCATTCATAAGTCTGACCAACAATGCCCCATTTCTGCATCAGTTATAACCACTGGCACTAAAATCATGAGTTGTAAGCTATTTTAAATGAAGATGCCTGTGAAATTTAGCTTGCTTAATTTAAATATGGAGTTTTAAAAGTCTATTGCAGAACCCAAAAGAATTGAGTACATATTTCAAACAAGACATATATGTGAATGTTCATAGCAACTCTATTTATAATAGCCCAAACTGGAAACAAGCCAAATGTCTGCCATGGTATTTTTATCTTGGAATATTACTTAGCAGTGAAAAAAAAAAGGATAAACTACTGCTATGAACAATGAGGATGAGTCTCACATCCACACATCTCACAATGTTGAATGAAACCAGACACAAAAGAGTATGATTCCATTTACATGAAGTTCAAAAACAGACAAAACCAATTGATGGTGATAAAACTCAAAATATTGCTCGCTCTTGGTAGGAGCAGAATGATGATATTGACTGTAAAAAGGCATGAGGGAGCCTACTGGAGTGCTGAAAATGTACAATGTGCTCCCTCGGGCGATGGCTCCAAGGATCTGTAATTAGCTTCTAAGGAAGGGCCCCAATACTCCCCTCCTCTGGTATTCTTGTCCTTGTGCAGTTTCCCTCCTATACTGGATCAGGACTGGTCTGTGTTATCAGTAGCATGAGGCAAAAGTGATGGCATGTCATTTTTGAGGTTAGATCACAAAAGCCATCATGGCTCTGCTGGATCTCTCTTGGCTGGCTCACTCTGGAGGAAGTCAGCTGCCAGGCCTTGAGGACATTCCCACAGCCCTGTGGAGAAGCCCACATGGAGAGGAATCAGGGACTCCTACCAGCAGTGCCCTGGAAGCAGATCCTCCAGCCTCAGTCAATCTGTCACATGAATGTAGCCTGACTGACATCTTGACTACAACCTTATGAGGGAACCTGAGTCAGAACCACCCAGAACCATGCAAAGCCCTGGCTGACACAAACTGTAATATAAGAAATGTTTGTTCTTCTAATTTATTACATTTGGGGGTAATTTGTCATGAGGTAATAGATAGCTAATATAAGTATGTAATATGTAAAAACTCATCAAACTATACATGTAAGCTTTGTATACTTTATATATGTGTTAAATATTAATAAGAAAAAGGTCTATTACCAAAAAGAGGTTCTCAAAAATGCTCCATCTGAAATTCCTGGGGGTTTGTCAGCATTAACTCAAGGTCTCCTATATTTCACCACAATGTGTTGGCAATGTGTAGCCTGACAGAGGGAGAGAGGTGTGAGTGGTTATCTACCCCTGTTCCCAGTGTTGAACTGGCCAGCCTCCTACTATCCACAGGTGGTTCTTTTAGAGTGGAATCTAGTTGCTAGGCCTTTTGGGAGGCAGTTTAGCAGCAAAACTGACAAAGTCTGTGAATACTATGAGAAGTTCTACGGCACTAGCAGCAAAAAAGCGCCAACTTCCCCCATTTGGCATAGTAGGCACAGTGCCTAGGCCCCTGATATTTTCAAAGTCCCATGAAAATGTTCTAATTTCAATTTCTTTAAAAATTGGAATAAAGATAATGTAGTAATAATGAATATATACTAATGAAGCCAGCTTGGATTATATTTGTTTTTATACCAATGCAGTTATAAAATATAATTTTAAATGGCTTTTTTTTTTTTAAGGGAGAAAGGGTCTCCAAAGGCAAAGATGCCTAGGGCCCACAAAAGTCATAATGCATCCCTGAGCAAAAGGAGGAGTGCTATGGACTGAATTATGTCCCTCCTGCCAAATTCACTGTCGAAGCTCTAACCTCCAAAGTAAATGTATTTAGAATTAGGGCTTTTAGGAGGTAACTGAGGTTAAATGAGGGTATGACCTTAATCTGACAGGACTGGTGACTTTATATAAAGAGAAAGAGACACTCTCTCTCTGCACACAGGTACCAAGGAAAGACCACATGAGCACATGGTGAGAAGGCAGCCCTCAACAAGCCAGGAAATGAGTCCTCACTAAAAATGGAACTATTAGGCCTCTTGATCTTTCACTGCTCAGCCTCCAGACCCATGAGATATAAATACCTGTTGTTAAGCCACCAAGTCTATGGTATCTTGTTATGGCAGCCTGAGCTGACTAATACAAGGAGAAAAAGAAAAAAAAAAAAAAAGGTAAGCAAAGTGAAGTGCCAGGTCTATCAGTAACAGGCTTGGATATCACCAGGAGAAGTTGGTTGCATCTTGGTACCCCAAAGACCCAGCTCTATCTTCATTTCCTATTATTGAACTTCAGCCTTCAAGTTAGAAACTAGGCAAGATTGCAACCTGTGCAGTAGTGTTTGTACACACAGACTGAGGGAAAAGTTCTGAGACTGAAAGTCTACCTCTGTAAGCAGAGGTTGCAGAAACAGGCTGTCCACTCCAGTCTACTCATTATAATAGAATTTATTGATTTGCTCTTTTTCCGACCTGGGCCTGTTCACCCCTCCTTAGGCAACCTGGTGGTCCTCCGCTCCCGAGAGGTCATCATAGTGATAGCCAAACTTAGTGCAGACATCGGATCGGCATAGCGCACTACAGTCCAGAATTCCTGGGCTCAAGCAATCCTCCTGCCTCAGCCTCCTGAGTAGCTGGGACTACAGGCACACGCCACCGCGCCTGGCTAGAATTTATTAAGAGAAACTTAAATAGAAGGCATGTCTTGGGCTGCTGCAAGACAAAATGGATCCTTGCCCCATTTGGCAGGTGCTAAAGAATGATATAAGGTAAAGGTGAGGGTAATCACGGGTATTAGCACATTAATGCTAGCAGGTATGTCAAATTACTTTGCATGCTTGACCAGGTCGGGAGAACAGCCTGTTTCAGCAACCAGCACATAGCAGGAGGCAAGGGAAGGGTGCTGATGGATGTCAAAATGAACATCAATTATGATCAGACGGTCTCTAACAGGGGGTTTGGGGGGTGGTAGCAAAAAGCAACCTGCATTCTGGCCGAAGTCCAGCTTTTGGGACAGCCATGGGTCACACCATGGAACGAACAGTCTCTCCACCACACCAATAGATAGGCTTTCATTTTCTCTGCTCACCTGAATCACTGTCTACTCAGAAGTTTCCAAATAAGCAGCAGAAAAAAAAAAAAAGCTGCTATATATTAGAAGAAATCAATGTTATTTTATTGTAATGAAATTTTATTAACATGAATATACTGAGCAAATCACATCCTTAGTCTAGAAGATGAGATATAGTGGATGCTTAGCCAATGAAGCTACTCAGGAGAGTAAGGGTTAAAGAATAATATGTTTTATGTTGGACAGTGTGGTCGTCTGTGTTGAAGGCTACTAACAGGTCAAGTGAGATGAGAATGAACAAGTTGCCCTTAGATTTAGCAACACGAAACTTTAAGAAGAGCAGGAATCCCTGTGATTGCCCAAGCTTTGGGATAGATCCTTACATCACTTCATACTGCAAAATAATCCCAGATGAATCATTGTTTTTATGAAATTATTAAAATTGGAAATAATTTTCTATTTCTAATAATTTTTATTTCTGAAAATAGCAAATTGGTAAAGATATCTGAAACATGCTAGACTGACATGTTAATATTCTCAATAAATAGTTTTTATAAGTCATACAAGAAAATAGAACATAAAAAATAAAGAGCACAGAAATAAAATCATATGAAATCATCCTTAATCACACTTATAATTAATAAAATACAAATGAAAGCATCACAGTATTTTATAAAATAAGTAACATCATAGATGCCATTTTTCACCCATCAGAAAAGAATGGCAAAGAAAATGAAATCAGGTACTTCCATCTATTGTTAGCAAAGATATAGACTGTAATCTCCTTGGAGGGCAATTTGTTAGTAATCAAAAATAAAATGTATATTTCCCTTGATCCAACAACATATAAAATTTTCCAACAGTTCTATCTGTATATGATTGCAAAGATTTAGGTACAAGGATGTTTATTGCATCATTGTTTCCAGGAACAAAGGTAACTAACCAAAGGTCCAACAGGAGATGAGTAAATAAATTATGTAATGGATCAAAAACTATTAACATGAATACCCTTCCATCTGCTAAGCAAAAATAATTTTGACCTGGGTCAGCATTCTCCTTTCTCTCCCTAAGGGAAATGTTCAATAGTTTTTAGACTTCTATGAGGCAGTATCATGAGGAAAGCAGAGGGCACAGAAATATGCAAAGTTTTGTGGAATCTACACAGCTCAGGAATGGGAAGAAGCATGTGAAAAAGGTAAGGTGAATTTATGCAGCATTACTAGAATCACACAAACCATTCACTATACCAGAAATGCAGTTTTGAGACTTGAGTTACTTATACTTATTGATTCAAATACTTATTGGTTGGTGAACTATATATTTTATTGACTTAAGCATTGCTCTGGCCTACATCATTCTAGCTTCAGAAATATTGCATGCATATAATGAAATTCAATAGTGCTATTAAAAATAATGAAATGTAAACCATATCACTAAATGTAAAAAAGCAAGCTGCAAATTGTATACTGTATGTTCTCACTTGTTTAAAAAGTCCATATGTTATATTTGCATATATGTTTTCAAATACATAGAAGTTTTTTGTACATTTATAAAGATGCATATGAGAGACTTTGACCCACCCAACTCTTGGACCCATCTAAGCTACTTCTAGTGGCTTTTCCATACAAACAGCTTGTCTTGGCTCATGCTTTAGACTTCCCTAAAACCTCTCGAAGGTTCGCAAACCCCAAAGAAGCTGCATCTGACAGCATGCCCCATATCTCTTGTTGAGCAGCCCCAAGCCTGACACGAGGAACAGCCAGCCTTTATTTGTAGCTTAGCCTCTCCCAGGCACCTCCAAGTCTAGCCTAACAGGTGGAAGACATCTGCAGATTGCTTTGCAGCTCATACTAGGTGACCCTGGGCAGGGCACAGGGCAGCAGCTGAACTTGGCCGGTGAAAAGGTCCCTCTCAGGAGGCAGCAAGACCCACAAGCTGGAACCACTGGAGCACCACCAGGGTACCTCCACAGACAACACATCCAAAAAACAGACTGGACAGGCACCACAGTCCTGCTAAAAAAAATCCTGCACTGTAGGGTCAGCCCTAAACAATAGCTCTGCCACTGTAGTCACAGACAGTCCTCACAACCAATCAGCCTGGGGGCAGTCCCTCCTAAATGATGTGCAAACATCAAACAAAGCTCAAATAAAACAATATTTACACTAGACTGCACACACAACCCATACAAGGGAAACTCCGGCAGTCCTGGCTCAGGTGACCATTGAGACTGTGCCACTGGGCCCCTCCTAGACACCTAGTACATAAAGCTACTCTACTAAGACCAGGAGACAGAATACTTAGAAACAAGCACAGGGAAGCAGCCAAAATGAGGAGAAAAAGAAACATGTCCCAAATGAAAAAACAGAACAAAGCTCCAGAAGAACTAAACAAAATGGAGACCAGCAATCTACCAGTTGCAGAATTCAAAACACTGGTAATAAGGATGTTTGATGAGCTCAACAAGAGATAGGAAACTAAAAAATGGAGATAGAAAACATAAAAAAGAACTGTCAGAAATGAAGAATACAATAACTGAAATAAAGAATGAATTTGAGGGCATCAACAGTAGATTAGATGAAGCAGAGATTCAAATTGGCAATTTAGAAGATAATGTAGTAGAACAATAAAAAGAAAAAAGAATTTTAAAAATTAGAATAGTTTAAGGAGCCTCTGGGACAGCAAGAAACATAACAATATTTGCCTCATTGAGGTACTAGAAGGAGAAGAGAGAGAGAGAGCAAGGAATTGAAAGCCTATTTGAAGAAATAATGATGGAAAACTTTCTTAACCTAGTGAAGAAAAGAGACATACAAGCCCAGTAAGCTCAGAGAATCCCAAACAAGAAGAACCCAAAAAGGCCCCCACTAAGACACATCATAATTAAAATGTCAAAGTTTAAAAACAAAGAGAGAATCTTAAAAGCAGAAAGAGAAAACCAGTTTAATACAAGGGATTTTCTATAAGATTGTTAGTGATTTCTCAACAGAAACTTTGCAAGCCAGAAGGAATTGGCATAAAATATTCAAAGTGATGAAAAGCAAGGACTTAAATCAAGATTACTCTACTCAGCAAAGCTATCTTTTGGAATTAAAGGACTGATAAAGGGCTTCTCAGACAAGAGAAAGCTAAAGGAATTCATCAACACCAAACCTGTATTACAAAAAATGTTAAAGGGACTTTTTTTACAAAGAAGAGGAAGAAAAAAAAAAAGAAAAATGTAAATAATAAAATGACAATAACTACATATCTATCAACAATTATTTTAAATGTAAATGGATTAAATGCTCTAATCAAAAGACATAGGGGGGCTGAATGGATAAGAAAACAAAACCCTTACATAAACTGCCTACAAAAGACTCACTTCAGATGAAGCATACACACAGAGACTGAAAGTAAAGGGATGGAAAGGGATATTTCACAAAAATAGAAACAAATATAAAAGCCGCGGTACCAATATTTACACTAGACAAAGAATAGACTTTAAAACAAAGGCTATAACAAGAGACAAAGGACTCAGTAATCCAATCTCTGGGTATTTATTCAAAGAAATCCAAAACACTAATTTGAAGGGACATGTACATCCATATGTGCATTGCAGCATTATTTACAATAGCCAAAATATTGAGGCAACTCGAGTATCCATCAGTGAATGAATGAATAAAGAAGAGGTGGTACATGTATACAATGGAATAGCACTCAGCCACAAAAAAAAAAAAAATGAAATCTTGACATCTGCAACAACATAGATGGATCTAGAGGGTATTGTACTCAGTGGAATAAGTCAGGCAGAGAAAGACAGATGCCATATGGTTCCACTTACATGTGGAATCTAAAAAACAAAATAAACAAAGAACAAAACATGGACAAACTTACAGAGAACATTTTGAGGGGTGCCAGATGCGAGGGGAGTTGGGTACAGTTGGTAAAAGTACAAATTGGTAGTTACAAAATAATCATGAGGATATAAAAGTATAGCATAATGAATATAGTCAGTAATATTGTGAAAACTATGTATGATGTCAGATAGGTACTAGATTTTTTGGGGTGATCACTTTGTAAATTATATAAATGTCTAATAACTATGTCACACACCTGAAATTAATATACTATTGCATGTGAACTATAATTTTAAAAAATATATATTAAAAAATAAATAAATAAAAGGTTGAAAGACTAATATAAAAAGGAAAAAAGTAAAATGCTTTCTTCAGTACTATTGGCATTTTCATTAAAGAAATCAGTGGTTTTCATAAGTATTGCTCTTGTCTGAACTACCTGAACTTTTGAGAGTAATAATTTATTGGCAGTAACATGGCACTAAAATGTATTTTCAGATTGAAGTATCTTATTTGAAAATAAATTCTTTTAACTTTTTATCCCTATATCTTTTCTTAAAACATACACACCACATGAAAAGATATGTATGTCTAATAATTTCATTTTCCCTCTTGTTTTGTCCTTTATTATTATGCAATCAATGTTGAATGCTGTATATAATGATAGTGGTATTATTATATAAATGAACAAAAAAGTCTCTGGATCTCAACCATGTTAAAACAATTTTCACAGAAGGAGAAAATACACCCCAATGTGACACAGATTATCCATAACTGTGGAATTATTAATGATTTTTTATTCTGGTCTCTAAACTTTTATGTATTTTCAAAGTTTCTACCATGAACATGAATTACTTTATCAGCATAAAACATATCTCTTAGAAATTTAAAATAATTTAAATTATTTGAATAATTTAAAATATAACCAAGGCTTCGGGGGCATTGTGAAGCTGTACAAAAGATAGAATATGAAAACATATATGAACAAAAGATTTTTTTAATGTTTTGTGGACATAATTTGTGGGCACCAAATTTTCTGCCCATCCCAGAAATGTTTCATATGTGCTTGAAATTTCTTTACTCAAGTCAACTATTTTGTAAAGATTTTTTGCTGTTGTTTTTCCATTAGAACTTTGCTAAAATTGGAAGGGTAACTAACCCACCAGGATCCAGGGAATATATTACAGCTGAAGTTCTTGAATTTGTGCATTGGCACTATCTGACTAGCTTGTTAAAATGCAAACTGCTGGGTTCATCCCAAGAGTTTCAGATCCAGTAAGCCCAGGGCAGACTTCCATAAATTTGCATTAAATAACAAGTTCCCACAGAGATGGTAATGCTGCTATTTCAGTAACAACACTTTGAGCACACCTGCCTAAAGCATATTACTCTATCACCAGGAGGAGAGAGCACATAGTTGAATAAGGGCCAGTGGAAGATCTAGGGCTGAAGAGGAAATTCCTAGAGTGTCAGTGTCCTACCAGCCAGGTGGAATTCTGAGGGCTGAGGAAGTGAAGAGGCAAAACTGTAACTGAATCAGCCGGTTTGTTGAGTAAGGATGGGAACGTCACCTGCATCATGACCCTACCCAGGACTGGGTTTGAGCATTGCTACAGACAGATATTTAGTCTTTTCACTGTAAATTGGTATCCACTGTAGGGAGAAGAGCTCCTTACTTACACTTCTTTAACTTTAAAATGGAAATGGCTGGTGCTTATGAGGGGTCTCAATAATTGGAATCTGAGGGAACCGTTACCAGAAATGCATAGAATAAAAATAAGTGCAAAACCAAAAAAAGATTATAAAAAGCAGCAGCAAGGCAAAAAAGGAAGACTTCTTTATCTTCGTGTTCCTTGACTTCACCTGGAACTTAAAAATGGGCTCTGGTCCCATCTCACAAACTTCCCACGGGCTCTCTGCCACTCTTGGCCCCTCCAGTAGGTGGTGCGGTTCTAGCGCATTTCCGAACGTGGGCTGAGCGAAAGAAAATCGAGATCGGGTGCCTCAGGGGCGTCGCTCACCGCCTTGCTCCGCCCCTCGCGCTGTGGGATAACAGTACTGTCAGGCCACATCGCGACTCCGCCCCGGGCTTCGCCAGAAGTACACAACCCCAGATTCCTTTCTGGTGACTGAGTTTGAGAACTTGCTTGGAGTACTAATCGGGCTTAATTAAACACGTATTCCGCTGAGAAACGGGGTCTCACTTGGGAAAACAGTGTCCAAGCACTCCCATTTGCTAAAACCTCGCCCACTATCTCCTGCTGAAGAAAGACAAAATGAGGAGAAACTAGTTTAAAGCGTGAAAAACACACACTATTGGTATGACTCCAGAAATCGTCTCCCAGACCGGATTCCAGAAGTTAAGCTGCCCCCTAGTTTGGGAGCCCCTGACTCCACGCCGGGTCCCCAGGGGCCTCAGGGCGGAGAAGTGCAGAGCTGGGATACCAGGAGGTCGCTGTGGCAAAGCCGGGTCTGGCCCCGCACCTGTCGCGCCTCAGAACCCGCCCTGGGCGAGCCCCCAAACCGCACCTCCTTAAGGGGGAGGAGCCGCCGCTGCCGCCGTCCTTCCTGACCTGCGCGCGCATCCTGTCGCCGCTAGCGCCTGCTCCCTCAGTCTGCGAGTGTCGGGTCCTGACAGAGCTCGTGACGCGGGGCCGAGCCGAGCGGGACAGAGCGAGCCTATCCTCCGTGGAGGTTCGCCGCCCCGCGACGGGGCAGCATGAGTGCGCGCAGCCGGGCCCTGGGCCTCCTCCTGTTGCTGCTGTGCCCGGCGCAGGTGAGTGGCAGCCGGGGACCCGGGTGGGCTGTGGGAGACAGGGCGAGTCCGGAAGGGCTGCGGGCCGGGCAGCGGGTCGGGTACCCCAGCCCTCGGAGGGCGCGCAGGTCCAGCCGATCCCGGGGAAGTTGGTCTAACGATGGAATCCCGGAGGGCTCCCTGCTTCTCCGATTTCTTTCTCCGACCTCACACTCTTCCCTTTGATCTAGAAGAGGATGGCAATTGGGAACTACTGGTTTGGTTTATTTTGAGCTCATTTCAGCTGTGGTCGTCAAATTTCTGGGTTTAGGTTGTGGAATCAGAGGGAGAGAGGAAAGTGGGTAGAGAGGGATAGCGATATCATTTAACTTGACTTTTTAACCTTAATTCTGTCACATACATATGAACTGTTTATTTGTTTAGAGAGCCTACTGCTTTATTTACCCTAATTCTCATTTAAAGATGAAGGTGTAAGGGGAGGCAAAGAAAGGAAACAGTCAAACACCAAACTGGAACAGGCCTAGTACTTTATGTAAGTCAGCTTCATTTTCTAAAGAGTGCAAGTTTTTTTTAAACTCCCTTTTACGTCTTGGGAAACTGAGGCCCACGCCTCACCCCACCCTCCACCCCTTCACCCCCCTCCTCCCACCCCCCATCCCACCCCCCTCCGGCTAATTGCCTTGTCACAGTAGTAGCTAGCAATGGGGCCTGAAAGTTGTGGCCTTACTCCTTGGGTCAGCTTTTCTTGATTTAGTAGCCTTGGGCATGAGCATCTCACTGTTGTTTGTCTACAGTTTTCTCTTTGAAAACTGGGTGTGGGGCTGGGAGAGAGATATCTAAAGATACAGTGCTGAATAAACCAGATCAAGATGACAGAGTGACTTCTGGGAATCCTGTGCCCTTGTACCTACTTATAGATGTGTCAGCAATGAGGGAGAGGCAGACTTAGGGTTTTCCTCAGACTAGAAAACTTCCAGAAAACCTCTCCTTAAACTTATTTGTAGTTCACAGAAATGGATAAGGGATGCTGACCCAGTATGGGCCCAAGAGCCAAGAAGGAGGTGTGGCTTCCTCCTTCCTTATGTGTATGTGGGGGATCCCCAGCAGTGTGGGCTTGTGAGGGAACAAACATCTGTTGCCTGGTTGGGAGCAGAGGCAGAGGAAAGCAGGTTTCAGGCAGGCAGTTTAGAATGGGGTCAGCGGGTAGACCATTCACTAGCTCTGTGGCTTTGGTCACATTGCCCTTTCAATTCTGTTTTTCTGAAGATAAACAATACCTCATAGGAGTATGAGAGTTATTAAGTAACATGATATATGAAGAGACCTCATCGCTGTAGTAAAAATTCAAGAAATAGTAGCAATTATGTGCCTTAAAGAAAATACAACTGTTCAATTTCCGTAGAGTTTTAAGTCAGGTTCTCATTGGCAGGCTTCATACTGCTAAGTAGCTTTCACTTATCTCTGAAATCCTTTTACCTGGAGATGGTATCCCACCTGAGGGTGAGAGCTAGCAAATTCTGGCCTAGCAAGACCTATGATTATGGATAACCTTTTTTGGGATACACCCATGCCCATCATTTACCAGTTGTCTTTGGTTCCTTTTGAGCTACAATAGGCAGAGTTGCGTATTTACCACATAATATTTGGTCCTCTGAGGAAAAGTTTCTCTACCCCTAGGACAGGGATGACACTCAACAGAGCTCTGGGCACAGAACAGTTGCTGACTTGAGCAGTGAGGATAGGTGCCCAAACATGAGCCAGGTGCTGCCTGGCTCTACCCCAGGAAAGCTCACCTGGTCTGGGAAGCACCTGGACTAGAACCAAGTGAAATTTAGTGGAGGCAAGGAGTCTTGAGAGAAGCTCTTAAGAGAGAAGATGGTTAGAACTGTAACCTATGGAGAAAACAGTGGGGCTGGAGACAAGAACTGGAATCTGGCCTTGGGGACCCAGATAGATAAAGTTAAGAGCAGGACTAGTGGAGCAAGAAGCCAAGTGTGGAGGGTAGTTGAGGAAGTACTTTGCGAAAAAGCCACTTGCATGTGTTTGTGTGCCCTGTGTGGACACGTACAGGTCTGCCTATGGGGAAGAATTAGAAGCCTGGAAGACCTAGATCTAATAAATTAGCCCTAGTTAAATCTGAAAAATGGGGTAGGGGATGGAGAAGTGAGGAGGAGCTGTCAGTGTTATTCCATATACATTACAGAGATGAGCATGTCCCAACCAGCAGACCACTCAGGTGACCCTCAGTGCAGTATGAGGAGTAAGAGCCTGGCTTCTGAACCAGCCAGGCTTCAGGTACAGTCTGACTGTCTTTTTTTAGATGTGGCCTCAGGTAAGTCACTTTACCTGTGTAACCCTCAGTCTCCTCCTCTGTAGAACGGTGTTATTTTAGTACTATCCTCACAGACATGAGGCTTAAGGGAGCTAACAGGGGTACACTTAGCTAGTGTCTGAATGCTAGACTATGTGTGAGTGTGTCAGGAAGGTGCGTGGGGGAGGTAACAGTTGGAGAGTGGCCATGACAGGTGGCAGTGGGTATATAGGGAGTATAGTGGAGGAAGGCCGGACCAGCAAAGGCAGGCACGTCCCTCTTGGTGTGGAACAGAAGGAAAGAAAGGGAGGGAGATGAGAGTGTGCAACACAGCCAGGTGAAGTATCTGGAATTTGTCTCATAGGCAGTGGGAAGGGTGAATTATAGGTTTTTTAGCTCCAAAAACCTTGAAGCTTTGGCTCAGGATGAGCCAAGTAGCAGCTATGCCTGGGGGACTATTGCTGAGGTCTGGAATGGAGGTGCTGAGATGGACCAAGGATGGCTGTGGGCTTAGCAGGGAAGGTGGGTGGGGAGGAAGGGGTGCAGGAGACTGCACTGGGGAGCCTCCTCAGAAGGTTGGTTGGAAAGGTGCTTAGGCTTTAAACCCTGATGAAGAGAGATTGATGATGGAAGAGGCTTTGGAGCAAACTAAAGGTTAATTTCCTTTTGAACACCTGGGGTTGTCAGGCAGGTGATTGGAAGTGCACCTGGAGAGGAGTTAGTTGGGGTGGTTTGACTGAGACGGAGAATGAAATTGGAGCCGTGTTTATAGTCAAGAGCGGGTAAAGGGACCAACAAAGATGAGGTTGAAAATGTGCAAGAGGAGGTCAGAGGAGGCTCAGGAATGCTGCGCCAGCTGGGTCTGGAGGTGATGAAGACCACCTCTTGCTTTTCAGCTGGAGGTGAGAGGAGGGAAGGTAAGGGAGGGAGAGGTATGAGGTGAGAAAGAGGCTTCCCTTAGCCCAGTGCCGCTACATGAGTGCATGCAGACGTGAGTGTGCACAAAGTAAGGAGGGAGCATAATGCTAAATGAGGACCTTAATTATGCAGTAGGTTATATTTTATTAAGACTCTGTTTCCTGGAACTAGAATGTTTTGGGTTGAATTCTGGCTCCTCTACTCTTGGACAACCTGTTTAGCCTCTCTGTGCCTTGTTTCCTCATCTGTATGATAATATCAGCTCCTTCATCAGCTCATTGTGAAGAGTTGTTGGGTTAATATATGAAGTGAAATTTATACTATGCTCAGCACACAGCAAGTGGCTTGTAAGTACTTTGAGCCCCACTGGCTTAAGGCTGCTCCTTTAGGCAGGATGAGTTTGGGAAGCAAACCTGCAAGTGTTGAGTCAAGCCCAGTTTTCCTTGGTCCAAAGAAACCTCAGATATTTTTTTTTTTTTTATGTCTTTGGAATCTTTTTACTCAGGTCCTAGACAGTTAGAAGTTAATGTTGATTCTATACAGTTGATCGTATAGTGCTTTATAGTTTACCAAGTATTTCCGTGTATATTCCCTTATTGGATCTTCACACCAAACCTGTGAGATAAGAGATCGTTATGAGCTGCCATTCATGGTCAGGAAAACTGCTCAGCAGGGTTCAGGCACCTGCTCCAGCAGTGATCGGCCTCAACAAGCAAATTTATTGGGAGCCTCGTGAATTCCGAGGAACCCTGAATTCCTGACTTCCATACCTCCTTTCTTCACCCTCACCCACTTCTCGTCTACTGGATGGGTGGAAACCACTTTGTTTTGAAATAGATGATGTAGACTAGAAAGGATGATCTTTGTAACTAGGAGCTAAACAGCACTGGGTCATCTTTATTTTCTTTTATAGCGCCAAGTGCTGAGGAAAGTTGGACGCCCATCCTGTTAGTCATGCCAGAGTTGTGGTTGTGGGTTGTTGACCGGATTTCTGCCACTCCTGTGAGTGACGTGCCAAAGGCTCAGGCCTGCTTGCCCTGTGAGGTCTAAGGAGGGCTTCCTTGTATTTAAATTATATGTCAATATCAGCAGTTATTGCTGCCCCCTTGGTTAGCTTTTTTGTCTTTCAAAGTAAATGGGTAATGACCTTTTAGTTTGAAACCCAGTTTTAGAAAGAGCATTACTTTTCCTAGAATTACTAGGTTTGTGGAAATAATTGTGATTCTTCTTACATAAAAATGGTGGTGGAATTTTGTAACTTATTGCCAGAGATTTGGTATGTGACATTGTTGAGTACATATCACATCCTCATTTGTATAATTTCCACCCCCGCTTGTGACCTAAACATATGACTGTAATGAATCAAGATAGGACAAAGTCATAATTTCTGTTTTAAAATATCTGAAGAATTCAGAGACAAATCATATTAACCCTTTAGTTTCCTCCCACATATATACCCCTACTTGTTTTTTCTTTCATGTTTTTAGGGCTTTGGGACCTGTTGTGGGATTTTTTAATCTCAGCTCTGGGGCCCAACACAGACAGGCTTAGCTCCTTGCATATGTGTGGATCCTGTGCCACTGCCTTTGGAGAGAATTCACTCTGTTGCTTACATTCAGATTTTTTTAAATGGATTTCCCAGTGGGTATCTTAGGAGCCATGGTTGCTTCTTGTTATCTTGTTTCCAGACAGATGATTGCAAGACTGTGGAAGCCTGTGGCCCTAGCCAGCTGGGCAGAGCTCAGTGGCTATGCTGACATGATGACTCATACTGTACCCTCCTTCATTTCTGAATTTTCTGACAGCCTTGTGACTCTCACATGGGGAATATGAGTGGTCCTTGAGAAATCTTGACTTAAGAGGTTTAAATTTTTTCTTTTAAGATTCATGAGGTGATTTTCCTTAAAGTTAGCACATCCCTGACTTTCTACTTATTTTAAGGACAAGGTGTTCATTCTTGCTGTTTCTTAGGGTTTATTGATGTTTGTGGTTTTGTTCGTGTTAGTCATGATGTGCTGCTATTAATTAACCTAAATACATATGGAAATATTCTTTCATTTAGAGTTCATACAGTTCCTTATTCAGATGTGCAAAAATAGTGCCTTAGTAATCACAACTCACATACTATTTTGCTTTCTTTCCTCAACACTGACTGATTCTTAGTGATTCTTACATGGAACTATAGCTTGCTCTTATGAACAAATAAATTAGCAGGAAGTAGAAATCATGTAAGAAATAGAAATAAGAAGTAGAAATAAGTAGTTTTATTACCTGCTTCAATGACTTACTTAACAAGTAAGTCATTTTGGGGCATTTGATCTATTTTAATTAATATTTTTCAAAATGTTAAATTAACCAGTGCCTTTTGCTGTTACTTCATTTTGTAGATAACATTGGAAGGTTCTATAATGGTGCTAGATTGGGCACTTTTCACTGTTGAAATTTGTTTTACCTTTGAGGCGCTGACGAACTGAGTTTTGTGTTGACTTTCTGTAGGTGTTTTCACACTCCTGTGTTTGGTATGGAGAGTGTGGAATTGCATCTGGAGATAAGAGGTACAATTGCAAATATTCTGGATTACCAAAATCTTTGCCAAAAGATGGCTATGACTTAGTGCAGGTAAGTTCATTATCTGGGGCACTGGGAACATAAAAAGCTAATTAGAGATCCTATGTAATTATATTTTAAATATTATTGTGGGATGGGGATGGGGGTGAAATCCAATAAGCTTAAATCTTATCTCAAACTTATCTGTAGCACATGATTAGCAGTAATTTAGGGACTGACCTTGGTGCCTCAGATGTTGCTTTTTGCAGCTTCTTCGGACTATAAGAGAAATTAGCTTTTTTTGGTTCCTAGAGTTCAGGACTTGAGTGAACTAGGCTGCTAAGTGGCTATAGCTCCTTTTTCCTCTGTTTATTTTAGTGATTCCTCTGTTTTCCACTGAGAGCCTGTGAACTTTGGCTGCTATCAGGATTATTTTATGTTGTCTCCTTTACTATCCTTGATACACAGGGATATTAGAAGAAAAAAAAAAACTGAAAAAACCAAGGCGAAAAAACCAGTTTTAGAGGTTTCGTAAGCTAAAATCAAGTTGACATGATGGCAGGTGTCCTTGCTCCTTTCATCAAATAGAATTCTGGTTAAACTTTAAAAACCTATGAAGAAGTAAAGTGACTGTCAAGGGAGGAGACTGAGCTTCCAAATTAAGAAAAAAATTTGAAACGTCTCCACTACCTCTATTTTTGTCAATCTCTAGTTTATAAACAGTAAATTGATAGCCTTTTATAAGAATTCAGCAAGAACTTTGCAAATATGTGTCTTACCCTTATGTGCCTCAAAGGATTGTGTGAATAAACTGTCTTATTTCATTGCAGAATTTTGTCCTTATTTAATTATGTTACTCTGATATCCATGTTTTCTCACCCAAAAGGAACTCTGTCCAGGATTCTTCTTTGACAATGTCAGTCTTTGTTGTGATGTTCAGCAGCTTCGGACACTGAAAGACAACTTACAGCTGCCTCTACAGTTTCTGTCCAGGTAGGTTGACTGCCAGGCAGACAGAAAAAAATGGATTTTAGATACACTGGGTCCTCGAGTAATATCATCTCATTCAACGGTCATTTCATTGTAATGTTGATGAGATGCCATAGGAACTTAGCTCTTGCTGATATGAATTAGCCTTTGGTAAAATTGGTGTCATTATGTGTCCTTTTACTTAAAGTCGCAAAACCTACGCATGACATTCAGTAAGGACTTACTGTACTTGTTAACCTGTACCATTCTGATTTCCTTTAAAAATTTTTGTTTTCTATTAAGAAAGCAATCTCTGACCTCTCAAAAATAATGAATAATTTCTGATAAAGCCATAATTATAGACTTAGTTCTCTTTCCAGTTACATTCAGAGTTGATACTTGGTTTTCCTCTGAGATGTCTTCACCCCAAAGAATATCTGCATTGTGGACGAGTCCTTTCAGACTTGAAGCTCTTTGTACCATGGGGAGGAGAGAATCCAGGTGGTTCTGCTCAGGTCTCTGACCCAAGACCCTCATTCATACAGTCCTCTGCGTCACCTCCCCTGGTTTGCACATGATTCTTTTCTTGTGGTGACATGATCTGCTAGAGTTCCAGTTCTCAGTAGAGCTGACCTATGGTAACTTTTAGTAAGATTGTTCTGGCATCATTGGCTTGTTTTGTCAAAATCAGTTTGCCGTCTAATCTGTTCACTGTGACCAGGACAGTGAAAAGGGTTGCATAATAGGTGTTCTTCTCTAAGCTTATGCAGCAATTCTCAAATGTGCAAAAGCACAAGCTGGTGGTGGTCTTTAGTATAGCACATTGTGATATTTTTCTACTTTTTCACACTTAAGCACTCTGATAAAGGTGAACAGGAAAGATATATGATGAGGGTTCGGAAATGCTTCTCTGTGCAGCTATTACTGCACGAATCAGTGCATATGGCACAGCTCAAGCTGGGTGTCCACCGAGGAAACCCTCCTTCCTAAAAGTTTAAATTGACAATACAGAGTAGAAAACCATCCCTAAATTGTTCTTTCAGGATGACATACAAAATAAGTCAAAAAGTTGAGGATCTAGTTGAATCAGCATATTCTGTGGAAGGCCAGTGGATTTTGATGGAGCCAGATTGCAGCCATCATTCAGTCAAAATACATTTCTTTAGTACCTACTCTAGGAGAGGCATTATGTACATAAACATCAAAAGATAACCTGGTTTTTCCCATGTTGTCAGTGGTACCAAAGCTTAGTAGCAGATAATGAGAAGCTAATATATAGAATATTATGCAACTGTCAAAATTGCTGTTTGCAGAGATTAAATGTAGCAATATAAAGAGGTTTGTAATTCATGGAAAGTGATAGAAAACTGTGTACCCCCAAAGTGATTTTGTTTTAAATGGTTCCTGTTTTTGTCACAGTAAAGCACAGTGAGTGTGTGTGCATCTGCTCCTTCACTACACCAGAGGCTTTGAAGTCTGGGACCACACTTCCTTGTTCTCTGTCCCACGTGGTTACCTAAACAGGATCAGAGTAGAGAGCAGTCTTGTTTGCTTGTGTTGCAAGAATGCAAGTCTAATGAAGCAGTAGTTTTTGCAGATAAGAATGAACCAAAGAGGGGAGAGAGTTTTTTGCCACATAACTAGTCAATATTAGGAACTTAAACTTTGAACATGAAGGACAGCAAACCACTGTGGTTCTCCTGCATAGCAGATCTTCTCCATGTGCTGCTGAAATACATGCTGCCAGAGTCCACCACTATTGTTTCTTTCTTTTCAAGTCACAGGAAATACTCTTGTGTTTAGAGAGGGCCTACATGATATCTGGGGCTTGGAAGAGAGACCCTTAGTGGGTTATAAGATAAACAATTTTGTTGTGTAAATCTCATTTTTCCCCTTTTCTTAATCAGAATTGTCACCATGATGCTTCTGAGTCCCATTAGCTTCAAGACAAAGAACATCTCTCTAAATTTTAAAGTACAGAATTCAAAAAACTATTTTTCTCTTTTTGAAGTTATATTTGAACAGCATTAATGTAGTAATTAGGGAAGTTTTTAAAGAGGTGTCTTGTTTTAGATTTAGAATTGCTGGGTTTAATATGTTCTCATGGCAAGTCATTTGTCACTTTACTATAAATTTTAAATATTCTTTTTGTCTATGTTATATTATCTTTTTGCTGGCCCTGTTGTCTGTGAGAGCATAAAAAATATAGTTTACTTTTTGTTTAGATGTCCTTCCTGTTTTTATAACCTACTGAACATGTTTTGTGAGCTGACATGTAGCCCTCGACAAAGTGAGTTTCTGAATGTTACAGCAACTGAAGATTATGTTGATCCTGTTACACATCAGACGAAAACTAATGTAAAAGAATTACAGTACTATGTTGGAGAGAGTTTTGCCAATGGTAAGAAAACTTTTCATTATTCCTCTTTTATAGCTGGTTTCAGGACAGTGGATCAAGTTCTCCTTTTTGTTTTCCTGTCAACTATGAAAATGACCATTTTTAGTTCTGTTGGTCATGCAGTGTGAGTTGTTGTTTTACTTGTATCCCAGGACTTGAACAACAGTCTACTAAACAATCTTCTTAAAGAGGGGATTTGCTTTAACTCCTTCCTAACCATGAGCTCCCATATGGAAATTTTTAGTATGTGCAGATTTACTTCTCTTCATTTAGAAACCATTGGAACTGTGGTGCTAGTGGACATAAATTGTGTAACTTCATTACACAAGACTGATGAGAGTGGATGGAAAGGTAGAAGTAGTTGGCAGAGCAGAGCAGATTGTCATAAGGGAAAGTAAGGTGGTATAACAGATAAGTGAAAGTGTATCCCAACAACTAGAAGTCATAGAGTAGTCTGAAAAAGACCATATAATGTTTGTTGAAAATGATTGAAATGAAAGAATAAGACAGTAGAGAAAAAGGATGAACAAATTAGAAATAGAACCAATTGACCGTGTTAATGAGAAATAGTCATTCAAATGAACTAAAAGATAAACAGAAAATTAGACACATCTGAATAAAAATGTGCCCAAGAACAATCTATTAAAATAAGAGAATAAGAATTCAGCAAAGTTGTTGAGTGCAAGAGCAACATGCAAATTTAATTGTAATGGTCAATTAAAAATGTAACAAAAATTTTTAATAAAAAAGTCCCATTCACAAGAGCAACAAAAAGTAAGGTACCTAGGAATAAATCTGCCAAAGATATGACATAAAAGACAACCTACTCAATAGAGAGAGAGATTATTCTGTGTAGAAACTGAATCATGCATGTGAAAAATTGATACCAGGCCACAGCTGTATTGTTACAAATTATTAAGGGCAGAATGGGCTAGTTAATAAATGGAGTGAGAAAATCAATAATTCTATCCATTGAATTTTTGTTTTTGCATAAAATTACAAAAAAGTATAGATTAAAAATAATAATCTTGGAAATTTCTAAAAGTAAGTATAGAATTTTTAAAAGTAAGTATAGATCACTTTATGGAAGAAGTGTTCTAGACAAGAAGGGAAGTAGAAACCATAAGTGAAAAGATTTATAAATATAAATTATTAGTATCTAGAGTAGTCATTGAAATGCAGATTAAAACAGTGAGCTACCATTTCACACATGAGATTAGTACTAGTTAAAAAATTAGTTCTAAATATTGGTGAGGATGTGGAGCAATAGGAATATCTTCACTGCTGGTAATTATAATGTGGTGCAAGTGTTTGAAAACAATTTTGCAATGCCTGGTAAAGTTGAAGATAAATATACCCTCATCCCAGAAATTCCACTTGTAGATGCCTGCCTTAGAGAAACACTTACTGTATATAAACAGGAAGAACCATGTAAGAATATTTGTTGTAGCATTTCTGTGATTGTAAAAATTGAAAACATCAAGAGAATGAGAAGACAAGCACCAATTAGGAGAAAATATTTGCAAAAAAAAAAAAATTTTGTAACAACTACTATTCAAAATATATGAAGAACTCTTAAAACTCAACAGTAAGAACAAGAACAGCCCAATTGAGAAATGGACAAAAGACCTGAACAGACTTTATCAAAAAAGATACATGGAGTGCAAATAAATACATGAAAAGATGTTCAACATCATATGTCATAAAGGAATTCTAAATTAAAATAATGAGATACCACTACACACCTGTTAGAATAGCCAAAATCCAAAACACTGATGGTGAGCACGTGGAGCCACAGGTAACTCATTTATTACTGGTGGGAATGAAAAATAGGAAAACAGTTTGACAATTTCTTGGAAGACTAAAAATGCTCTTACCATATGATCCAGCAATCATGTTTCTTGGTGTTTACCCAGAAGAGTTGAAAACATATGTCCATGCAAGTGGATGCTTATAGCAGCTTTATTCATAATTGCCAAAACTTGGAAGCAACCAAGTTCATCTTCAGTGCGTAAATGGATGAACTGTGCACATCCAGACAGTGGAATATTATTCAGCACTAAAACGAAATGAGCTGTCTATAGAAGATATGGAGGAATATTATATTCATATAACTAAGTGAAAGAAACCAGTCTGAAAAAGCTACATACTGTATGATTCCAACAATTTATGTCATTTTGGAAAAGGCAGAACTGGAGATACTAAAAAGATTGGGGATTGCGAGGGAGAGAGGGATGAATAGGGGGAGCACAGAAGATTTTTAGGGCAGTGATACTATTGTTTGATACTCTAACGGTGGGCACACGTCATTATACATTTGCCAAAACTCGTGAAATGTACAGCACCTGAGTGAACCCTAATGTAAACTGGGCTTTGGGAGCTAACAATGTGTCAGTGTAGGTTCATCAGTTGTGACAGATGTTCCACTTTGGTGCTGTTGCTGGTGGGGAGGCTGTGCTGTGTGAAGGCATGGGAACTCTGTACTTCCTGCTCAGTTTTACTGTGGCTTAAAACTGCTCAAAATGGAGGGGGGAAAATGGCATAGATGATAGAGCTTCTGTTAATCCTTCTGGCAACCAAATCAAAGTCGTGATGGAAACAAGGAGCAAACAACAAGGAAAAAATGCCTGGAGTCTAGATGAACAAGCCATACAACTAGGGAGAAATCCAAGAAATCACCCTGCAATGGCAGAAGGTAGGACAGAGCAAGGATGCAGGGCTACCTGGTCTCGAGCATCTGAGTGAGATAGAGGCTGCAACAGACAGCTCTTAAAGGAGCCGTGTCCACCAGCGGATTTTCGCGGTGATGGACCTGCTTACTCTGAGCACCAGTGCCAATTTGGCTGTGCGCAGGGGGCACCAGGGACTTACAGGGAGACGTTGTCAGAGTGAGGACTAAGGAGAGTGCGCTCTGTCCACAAGTGCTTGCAGCATTGCTCCCTGTTGAGCCCTTCCCCCTACCAGTGCATGGAAACAGTGCTGCCATAGTTAAGACATCATCAAATTGGATAACAGAGGTTGCTCTACCCAGAGGACTCCCTTAAATTCCACCCCCCACAACTCGCAGCCACAACCAAGCCACATGCAGGTTTATTTTCAGTGAGTCAGGTGCTCCTTGCTGTGTAGTGCCTAGACTCACACTGGAACCAGCTGGTGTCAGTTTTTGGTGTGGCCTTTTGAGGCTACTGTAAGCACAACATCTGTGGATTGCTTGCTCATTCTTAGCACAAGCTTAGGCTAAATTTGGCCTGCAGCTGAACCCCTCTTAGGACTGTGCCACTGGACATCTTCTACACAAAGCCATACTAATAAGACCGGGAGACTTAGGAGCTTTGCTTAGTACATAGAAACAGACAGAAAGACAGCGAAAATGGGAAGGCAAAGAAGCAGAAATCATATGAGAGAACAGAATAGAGATCCAGATATAATGGAGTTGAGTAATTTAACAGATGCAGAGTTCAAAACACTGGTTATAAAGATGCTCAATGAACTTATGGGAAGTGTAGATGAATTCAACAAAGAGATAAAAACATGGAAATTATAAAAGGGAACCAATCAGAAATGAAGAACACATTATCTAAGATGAGAAGTATATTAAATAGAAAAAACAGTGAATAAAGAAGAGGATTAAATAACCTATCTAGAGGATGGGAAAGCCAAGGACAGGTGATCAGAATGGCAAGAAAAAAGGTGCCAAGACTATGGGACACTATTAAAGGTCAAAATATTTGTCTCATCAGCATACCTGAAGGAAAATAAGATGTTGAACAGCTATTTGAAGAAATGATGGAAATCTTCCCTAACCTGGTGAAGGAAATAGATACACAACCCCAGGAAGCTTAGAGAACCCCCAAAACCAGGGATCCAAAGAGGCCCACACCAAGACAAATGATTAAAATGACAAATGTTAAATATAAAGAAAGAATCTTAAAAGCAGCAAGAGAACGGCAGATAGTTACTACAAGGGAACACTCATAAGACTGGCAGCTGATTTCTCAGAAGAAATGATGCAGTATGGAAAGGCTTGGCACAAAATATTCGACATGATGAAGACCCAGGATCTAAAACCAAGAATACTTTATACAGCAAAGCTATCATTTAGAGTTGAAGGACAGATAAAGAGCTTCCCAGACAAAAATAAGCTAAAGGAATTCATCACCACCAAGCCAGTATCACAGGAAATGTTGGAAGGACATTTAAGAAGGAAAAAAATGTATTAAAAACAGGAATAAAGAATGGTAACAACTATATTCCTATCAGTAAGTACCTTAAATGGAAAAGAATTAAGTTCTCCAACTAAAAGATAGTGGCTGAATGGATAAGAAAACAAGACCCCTCCATATGCTGCCTACAAGAGACTCAGTTCATATTAAAAGACACACAGACTAAAAGGAAGGGGATGGTATAAGATATTGCTTTGATGGACCTAGAAGGTATTTAAGTCAGGCAGAGAAAGATAAGCACACTATATGATTTCACTTATATGTGGAATCTAAGGAATAAAAAGAACAAACTAATAAAAAACAGACTCACAAATATAGTGAACAATTTGGTGATGGACAGAGGGGAGAGGTGCTTGGGGAGCTGGGAGAATGGGGTGGGGGTGGGGAGTATGGCATAGGGAAAGCAGTTAGTATTAATATGTTGCTAGGTGGAGGGTCGGGAAGGAAGGAGCAATTGGGATAGTTTTATGAACTATATAGATGTCTCACCAATGTACTGTATACTTGAAACTAATTAAAATAAATTTTTTTAAACTCAAAATGATAAAGTCCATTAAAAAACAAAAATTAAAAAATCAATACACTAAATGCTAATTGTGAGAGAATAAATAACTATTGGAACATAGGCATAGTCTATAATGGAATACTTAAAACTGTTCTAATGTATGAATGAGTTATGTCAGTCATGCGAATGACTTAAAAATATTGGCTAAAAGTAAGTTATAGAATATATTCGGTATTTTGTTTATATTAAATAATACTACATATTTATGGATATAGTATATCATAAAAGTGCACAAGCATGCATGGCAAAGATAAACATCAAATTCAGGATTGTGGTTAGCTTAGGGAAGGGAAGATGCTTATAGGGAGGGTTAGTAAGGGGGCTTCAATTGCATCTGTAAGGTATTTTCTTATGTTGAGGCAAATATAAAATAGTAAACTTGATGATATAGTGGGGTGGTGAGTAAATGAGAATTTTATTATTCCCCATATTTTCTGTATGCTTGAAATATTTAATAAAATAAAAACATGAAAACCAAGTGGTAAGCTAGAAGATGTGAGGGAATTACCCAGAAAACAGCAAAGAGTTAAAAATCATTAAAAAGTGACATGTGGTATAAAGTGAGGAGCTCCAGAAAAAAAAAAAAAAAATTAAGGAGAGACAATAAGCAAAAAGATAACGACTGAGGATTTTTCAGAGTGGATGAGAGATGAATCCTCAGACTTGGGAAAATAAAATGAATTTTTAAGGTAAATGAAAAAGAAATAAAATATACAAAAATCAGTTGTGTTTCTAAACACTTGCAGTGGACAATTGAAGTGAAATTAAAAAAATTCCATTTCAATAGTATCAAAAATAATAAAATACTTAGGAATAAATTTAACAAAAGATGTGCAAAACTTATACTCTTAGAAACTCAAAAACATTATTAAAATAAATTAAAGAGGATCTTAATAAATGGAAAGACATCTCATGTTCATGGATCAGAAAACAATATTGTTAAGATGGCAGTATTCCCCAAATTAATCTACGTATTCAATGCAATTCTTATCAGAGTCCCAGGGGTAGTTCCATAGAGTAGTGGTTAATCCCAGGGCTGGTCCACAGAATAGTGGTTAGCATGTCTGCTTTACATGCAGAAAGTCCTGGGTTGGAGCCCCAGTGTAGCCACAGCCCATGCCCTGGGTGCACCGGGATCCCCAGGTGCACCAGGCCCTGGGTATGCACTGCGAGTGCTTAGGGGGAGACACCCCACCTTCAGAGATCCATTTTTTTAAGGGGAGACGACAACATCCATAGGTCAGGGGTGGAATTGTCAGGCGGGGTGAGGGGAAATTTAAAAAAAAAAAAGGAAACCCAACTGACTTCTTTGTAGAAACTGACAGGCTGATTCTGTAATTCACATGGAGTTGCAAGGGACCCAGAAAAGCCAAAACAAGAAAAAGAACAAAATAGGAGGACTCACACTTGTCAGTTACAAATTTTACTACCAACCAGTAGAAATCAAAATCATATGGTACTAGAATAAAGAGAGATGTTAGAACAATGAGATAGAATTGAAAATAAAGTTGACCCTTGAACATCATGGGTTTCACTACATGGATCCACTTATATGTGGATTTTTTCCAGTTGACTCATGCAGTTCAATTGATTCATCCCACTTCAAACGCTTGTTCAAGGATCAACTCTGCAGTTGGGAATCTGCATATATGAAGAGCCAACTGTAGTTATATTCAGATTTCCAACTGAGAAGTCAGCACTCCTAACCCCCTCATTGTACAAGGGTCAACTGTAAACCCATACACTTATGGTCATCTGATTTTTGACAAGAGTGCCAAGATCATTCAATAAGGGAAGAATAGTCTTTCAATAAATGATGCTTGGACAACTGGGTAGTCACATGCAAAAGAATGAAGATGGCCCCTTACCTCACATAATATACAAAAATTAACTTGAAGTGGATTGAAGACATAAATGTAAGAGCTAAAACTAGAAAACTCTTAGAAGAAATCAGGGATAAATCTTCATAACCTCTGCCCTAAAACCAGTTTTCCCCCAAAGTTCTGTAATTCTCCAGTTGTTTAATTTCTTGCTGCAGAAATTTTCTGGAACCAGCTTCTTTGACTAAAGAGGCACTAAGTTTCTTCCCCTTCCTCAGCCTCAGTATGCTCTTCCCTTTGGTGGGGCTAATACTTCTCTAAGATATTCTGAGCTACATGTATGGCATAAGCCTTTCCTGTCCATTTTTCAAGATGAAGTTACTTGGAATTTGGCCTAGCATATTACTTGTGGAATGATACGCTGGTTTCAGGGGGAATCTCCATTTCTGCCCTCAGTGTTTACTATTCTCATTCTTGTCTGGGACTTCGGATTGCAATGCATGTGGATATTTGAGTTCACGTTAGGCCTTTTGTAAGATCTTGCCAGTGAATTAAAGTAGCATGGCATTTTAGTCTTTTTCCCTCATTCCTCCACTAGCGATGTACAATGCCTGCAGGGATGTGGAGGCCCCCTCAAGTAATGACAAAGCCTTGGGACTCCTGTGTGGGAAGGATGCTGAAGCCTGCAATGCTACCAACTGGATTGAGTACATGTTCAATAAGGACAATGGCCAGGCACCTTTCACCATCACACCCATTTTTTCAGGTAGGGATAAAGATTCCCAAGGTTGGTGTATTTAAAATTAAAAAAAAAAAAAAACAAAAAACCTTAAACTGCAATAGGAAAATAAATTCAGATAAGTAGCTCCTAGAGAGATAATTAGAGCATTTATCCTACCTCTGGTTAATTTAGAGGCTGGGTGTAGGACTGGCGGAGGAAGAATTGCCTTCAAGTAGTACTACATAATTGAAAGAATAAGGTGAGGTTTTCTTATTTAAAAAATAATTGAAAGAATAAGGTGGGTTTTTTATATTCATAAACTATATAAATGTCTAACCTATGTGCTGTATACTTGAAACTAATGATAAAATAAAATTTTTAAAATTATTTTTTAAAAAGACCAAAAACTGTTACAAAGGCCTTTTCAGGTGCTCTGCAATAGTATTAGACTAGCTTCCCAACAGACATAAGACACGATTGAAGCTTTACCTTGGAGTGTGATGTACTCGAATCTCAGTGCAGACCCTATCTATGCTCAAAGTTATTGAGGTAATTTAAAAATTTACAAAACTAAGCAGCAAACCATAATTTGATCAAACAGAAACCTCCACTCCTTTTTATTTTTCCAGTTGTGTCATGTATTTCGGTGTGTTCATCATTGGATTTAAATATAATTTGATACAAACTTTATAGTGTTCTTTTAATTGAGATATTCACTCAGCACCATCCTCACTGCAGATCTTCCAGTCCATGGGATGGAGCCCATGAACAATGCCACCAAGGGCTGTGACGAGTCTGTGGATGAGGTCACGGGGCCATGCAGCTGCCAGGACTGCTCAGCTGTTTGTGGCCCCAAGCCCAAGCCACCGCCTCCTCCTGTTCCCTGGAGAATCTTGGGTTTGGATGCCATGTATGTCATCATGTGGACCACCTACATGGCATTTTTACTTGTGTTTTTTGGAGCATTTTTTGCTATATGGTGCTACAGGTAAGCTGTTTTGTTTGTCCTCAGAGTAAGCAAAATTACTCAAGTCACACTTCCAGCTTTCAGTTAGCAGACCTTGGTTAATTACAACAGACAACAAAAATGTGCATTAAAACCATTCCATGAATTGCTTATGTCCTGCAACTAGTAAACCATCAAAGTCCTGTTTCGATATTTAAACAGCTGAAGTTGGTTTCATTGATTTATTCAAAATGATGTGTGAATTAAAGCATCATGCAGTAACCACTCATTCTTTAACTAAGAAAGTCTTAGGAGCTGATTTAAATCTATTTAAATGCAATTTGTAACCCCTTTAGACATTTGCATCTTGATTTAAGAATGTACATTTTTTTAACTTTTATTTCAAAATAATTTTACATTTACCATAAAGGTACAAAAAGGGTATTTATATATATATATATATATATATATATATATATATATATATATATATATGTATATATATATATATATATATATAATCTCCTTTACCTAGCTTTTCCTAATGTTACAACTTACATAAGCCATAGTACATAATTATCAAAATCATAACTATAACAGTGGTATAATATTATTAGCTAAAACACAGACTATTCATATTTTAGCAGTTTTTCACTTAATGCCCTTTTTCTGTTTCAGGATCCCATATTGCATTTATTTTTTGTGTCTTATTTGTGTCCTCTAATCTATGACAGTTTCTTAGTCTTTCCGTTTCTTTTATGGCCTTGACATTTTTGATGAGTAGTGATCAGTTATTTTGTAGAGTGTCCCTCAATTTGCCTTTATCTAATATTTTCTCATGATTAGATTGAGGTTATGTGTTTTGACAAGAATATCACAAGTATTGTTATGTCTTTCTCATTATATCCTTTCAGTACTCATGATGTCAATATGTCTCAATTCTGGTGATACTAACCTTGATCACTTAGTTAAGATGTTGTCTTCCAGAGTTCTCTACTGTAAAGTTATTGTTTCTATGTTGTTGATAAACATCTTAGAAGAGATGCATTGAGACTATGCTAATACTTTGTTTCTCCTTTAATGGTCACCTATTGATTTTAGCATCCATCAGTGAGTCTTGCCTGCAACACCTAACTACTGCAGTGTTTGCCTAATGGTGATTTTGTATTTCTCTCATTCCTTGTACATTTGTAATTGTAATTGGACTTGTAATTGGATGTATTGTGTACAGAAAGCTATCCTTTATCCCTCACTTATTTATGCAAATATTTATGTTGTGGACTTTTTAATTCTGTGGGTTATATGCCATACCATCATTTATTTTGTTGCTCAGATTTTTCCAGTTTTGATCATTGAGAACACTATGAAATCACTCTTGGTTTAATGGGTTTTTTTTCTTTTTTTTCTTTTCTTTTCTTTTCTTTTTTTTTTTTTACTGTAACATTTATTCCCCCTTTTCTCAAATCTGTTCTTATTTTCTGGAATCATAAGATATTCCAGGTTCATCTTCTATTTTCCCTGCCCCAGCCCTCAAGTCAACCTCCTCTGCAAGGTGCCCTGGTTTCTTATGGAGAGTGGTGTTTAAAAACTCACATCTAGGCACTAGGTATGCTTATTGTTACTGTGACTCAGTGTTTTTAAAGGTCCTACAAGTTTTAAATATGAATGAAGGCTACAAGGTGAAATTATCCTTATTACTTTGTTGTCTTTTTTAATACCTTAAATTTTCTCTCAAGGCTAGTGAGCAGAGGGACCTAGAGCAAGAGAACTTAGGAAGGAAAAAAAGATGATAATTAGAAAGGATGAAGAAGTACATTTTTGATGGGATTATGGGAATATCAAAAGAACGGCCTTATGTTGGTGTCCACGGATACGACTTACACGCTTTTATTTTTCAGGAAACGGTATTTTGTCTCCGAGTACACCCCCATTGATAGCAATATAGCTTTCTCTGTCAATGCCAGAGACAAAGGTAGGCATATTTGTACTTAAATAGGATTATGTCGGCAGGAGTGTTTATTTCCTCAACAAATGTTTATGTACCTGTTCTGAGGACACAGCTATGATCAAGAGAGATGGGTCTTTGCATTAGTGCACTAACAATCTAGTCAGGGTGGCAGATCAGAACTAAGTAATTAATAGCAATAGAATTATGACGGATTGGGATAAGAGCTGTGGAGGTACTAACATAGCAGGCTGACAGCAGGAGTAGCAGGAAAGGTTGATGGGGACTGCTTTGGACAGAGTGCTCAGAGAACTTTGCCTTTCTCAGGCTTGTGTGTGAGCATCAGTCCCCTGTGGGGTGGGGATGGTGATCATTATGGGCAGGCAAGAAGGGTGGCTTCCAGAGCAGATAGGTAGCTGAGGGCGGGGGGATGTAGTGCAGGATGGATTCCCACCACTTGCAGTAGCAGCTAATGCTCTCCCTGTTCCAACTTTCAGGAATGGCTCGGCTCTTAACCTCCACCCTCTCTCCCTCTCCCACTCTTCCAGGGGAGGCATCCTGCTGCGACCCACTTGGTGCAGCATTTGAGGGCTGTTTGAAGCGGCTCTTCACACAGTGGGGTTCCTTCTGTGTCCGCAACCCTGGCTGCGTTATTTTCTTCTCCCTGGTCTTTATCGCTACATGTTCTTCGGGCCTGGTGTTTGTCCAGGTCACAACCAATCCAGTTGACCTCTGGTCAGCCCCCAGCAGCCAGGCACGCCTGGAAAAAGAGTACTTTGATACCCACTTTGGGCCTTTCTTTCGTACGGAGCAGCTCATCATCCGGGCCCCTCACACTGCCATGCACACTTACCAGCCATACCCTGCAGGGTCCGATGTGCCCTTTGGACCTCCGCTGGACATAGAAATTTTGCACCAGGTAATCTGCTCTTTGCAGAAATCAAGTCCAGGGAACCCGGTGGTGAACATGTTGACCAGTTACACTAAATGTAGGTTTGGGGCTGAATGTAGTGATATATTTGGAAACTCTTAATGGTAAAAGTAAAGTGAATTTTCAAGGAAGTGAATGATAGGTGTTGAATTTAATGAAAAATTGGCTATAGAACACTTTTGTATTTGCTGCATATAGTAGGTCTTGCTTCTTCGTTGAAATTGAGATAAGCACTTCTCTGCTGAAGCAGAATGTATTCATAATTAACCTTAGGAAATTCTGATATTTTTTTTCTCTTGGTAATTGAAAAGTAATATACTTGACCCCAAAGGACTGAAGCTTCTTGTGCCATCCTGGGCACCTAGAAAGGAGCTATTGGGTCATTTCTGATCCTGCCTACAAAAGTGAAGTTATCATTTGCCTGCATTTAGTGAGAGATTCATTTGGATTAAGATCCATCCCATTCTCCCCAATCACACTTGCCCTGGAGAACTGTATCTATCTGTAACTTTTTCCCAACTTGTTGCAGAATATGCACAGCAATTATTTACCTCCAAGAGCATATTATTAGAACATATGAGAGTATACATAAATAATCCTAGTACAGAGCAAGGCAGGTGGTGGTTGGTGTAGAGGGGGAGTGTCAGGGAGACCAGGCAAATTGCCCCAGTCTCGCCTCTGTAGCCCTGCTTGTCACTGCTGGAGAAGAGTGGGAAGGAAGGTGTTCATGTATCCTGTGCTGAGATCTGACCCAGTAATGGTGTCACCTCCCCAGCTCTGTGGACTCCTCAAAGCAAGATCTTCATCTCAATTTACTGTCCTCTAAGACTGGGCCTTTGGTGTCATCAGATACTTTGCCATAGTGTGCCTTAGTCCAAGACCCTGTCTTAGGAAGGATTTTCCCCAAATACTCTTTATCTTCTGACCCCCAAAGACAATAATGGTGAGTCATAATCTGAGAGAAATCTGATGTGTTTCTGGATTAGTTGATTTTTCATATCTTCTTTCAGGTTCTTGACTTACAAACAGCCATCGAAAACATTACTGTGTCTTATAACAACGAGACCGTGTCACTGCAAGACATCTGTTTGGCCCCTCTCTCACCATATAACAAGAACTGTACCATTATGAGTGTGTTGAATTACTTCCAGAACAGTCACCTGATGCTGGACCACAAAATAGGGGATGACTTCTTTGTGTATGCGGATTACCACACGCACTTTCTGTACTGTGTACGGTACGTGGCAGGACAGTACTCATTCACCCCACCAATATTTGAGCACTGGCTGTTGCTACATGCCATTGTAAGTACTAGAGACCCAACAGTGAACAAACAGTGAGGACCCTTCCCTTCAAAGCTTACGTTCTAATGGAGAGACAGACAAAGAACAAATAGATACATGCTCTGACGCCAGGTAGAGATGGGCGCTGTGGAGAGAATAAAGCTGGGCGAGGAGATAGAGGTCAGTGGGGCATACTGCTATAGTGGAGAGGAGACCTGTTCAAAGGTAACGAAAGGAGGGAGCCTGTGAATATCAGAGGGAGAAGTGTTCCAAGTAGAAGAGTAACAAGAGCAACGACCCTGATATGTAATTAAGGAACAGCAGGTGCCTCTCAGCCCTTAACTTGTGCCTGGATTGATAGCATGTGGTTTCATCTACCATACCACCCCTTAAGTTTTCTTGAGATGGCTTCTTAAAAAATAAATACCTATAGTGCTTTTTCTTATCTTTCAAATACAAATATACATTATGACTTTGGTCGCTTTTAAAACGTACAGTATTCCCCTGGGGAGTGGGGAGCAGAATTGGTGTGCAGGTTTATGCTCAACACTGAAGCTGCTTCCTGAAGGCAGCACACCCAGGGAGGCAGGGTGTGTTTATAATTGAATTAGTCACAGAGGAGCTGTGCTTGGTGACCTGAGGTGAGGCGATCTTTAGGCTTGTCCCCACAGCAGGAAGAACAGCTTATACTGAGTGAGCCTGCCATCCCTGAATGCCCTGCCTTGGCCCGACCTGGAGATTTGTTCAGCCAGTCAAACAAGCATCATCGCTGTTTCTTCATCATGGAAAATTATTCCTTGTCACTTTTAAGTACATTGCTCAACTAACCACATCTCAAGTGTGTCAGGCTCACTGACCTCTGGTCTGGTTTGGTGACTTTAAGTTCTGTCTGTTCTTGTTATTAGAATATGATGCTTTAGATGATTAGACTGTTTACTCTATTTCAAGAAGATCACCTCTAAAAACATCAGCTCTGCCCATAAAACAAGTATGTGCCCATATACCCTAAACCAGCATTGTCCTCAGAGCAGATGGTACAGGAGAACCATGGACAGATTGAAAAAATTTACATAATTTTTATATTTAAAGAAAAAAGCTACCTTCTGTTGCACAAAAGAAAAGTCAAAATTTTATGTTGGAGGGAGACGCATGGGACTTGTCTTTGATCCAAGTGGGGCGTGGTTCAGAGAGTACTGGGAATGCTACTGTCAGCAACTCCTGTCCCACATGGCAAGGATCTGTGCTTGGTGTGTGGTTACACTTGTGTGTCTCCAGCTCTTAACTCCTTCCTTACCCTCCAACTTTTCCTGGGCTTTTTCCCCCAGAGGTCCTGCCAGAATGGCAAATCAGCTTGCCCAGACCTACTTCTTTCCCCATATTCCCTGTATCATGTAATGGCATCAACTTTACCAGGTATACAAGCTTCAGTTTGTATTCCTGAATTCTCCTTCATGTATTTTTTGTGGATTTTAACCTCTGGGAGAGCTCGCAAATCTGTGATGTGGCATGTGCGGGATGCAGCAACCAGCTTCTGGCCGCAGCCCTGCAGCCTCTGCCCTGAGCAGATGCCTCACCCCATCACCCCTAGGACTCTGAAGGGCAGTGGTTCAGATTACATTTGAGAACCTCCCTCAGCACCCTGTAGAGTTCTGGCTCATGATCTATCCGGAAATGCTGGTTCCGTCTCCACTGATTATATGTCTTCACTGAACTCCTGCTGTCCCTTGTCTGGGCCATTGCACAAACCACCTGACTGGTCTCCCTGCTTCTCCTTTCTTTCCCACCCAGACTTTCTTCCACTTTGCCACCTGAGTTGTCTTTGTAAAATAGCTCATATCCCCTTTCCTCCAAATGTCTGGTTCTTCCCCAGTGCCTATAGGATAAAAATTTAAACAACTTAGCATGGCACTTAATCCTTTCTTCCATCATCTGTCATCCCTTCTAGCTCCATCCCCTCCCTCAGAAGTCCCTGCTTCATGGTACCCCATGCTTTAGAAACAGGACTTCTCATTCCTCAAACCACCATCCTCTTACTCTCTCCTCTCTCACATGCCTCTTCTTGCTCTTCTCCCACAATTGTAGTTGCACTTTCTCCCTTCCAGCTGAATTCTCCCTTGGCCTTAGACACCTGGTTTTGTACAGGTCTCCTTCTGGTGACAGTTTTCCCTTGTATTAGCTGTTCTGTCCTTTGTGCCCCAGGCACCATGTGATGTGCATCACCTCCTGATGTATTTGCCTGCCTCTCTCTCTCAGGGATTCTGAGCTCTCAAACCAAGTGCTGAACTCTGTTATTCACCCAGGGAACTTCCAGGCCCACATTGTGCTAAGAATGTGTAAATATTTTCTTGAATAAAGGAATGAAAAATAGTATAGCTGAATAACTGTTAGTTATATAAAAGTTTAAGTCTCTGTGATGTCTTAAGGCTTGTTCTAATTGGAAGCTGTTTTCTAAACTTCTTGGCAGGGCTCCTGCCTCTCTGAATGATACCAGTTTGCTCCATGACCCTTGCCTGGGTACATTTGGTGGACCAGTATTCCCATGGCTCGTGTTAGGGGGCTATGATGGTAAGTAAGAGAAGCTCTTGCTTTTCCTATTAAATAAAGTAGTCTTGGTTTTGTCATTCACAATCAAGTGGGGATTATGAAGGGTTCATAAATTGAGCAGTCTTATTAATTTCCTTTCTCTTAAATCTCAAATGTATCTCCTTTGGTTTTAGATTTGGGGTTTTTCTGAATTTAAAATAATTGGACAATATTAGCTGTTTTAAGGTTACACATTAGGAAGCTGTTGAAAGCTAAGGACATCTCCCCAGAATAGTGTAGTCATGCACATTCATATACTATGTTCTGAAGCTTTGAGGAGTTCTTGGAACCCTGAAAGTTCATCTGTGGAACCCCTGGGGAGTCCATGGACCTCAAGTTCAGAACATCTGTAATGGACAAGAGATACAGTGTGAAATATGTGAATTTTCTTCTAACCCAATTGAATAAGAATTCAGATACTTTTGTGGTGGGAGGAATAGTTGGTCTGCTCTCTGCTGGTCTCTGTAGCACTTTGGAACAAATTGTACTAGGTATGATAGGGTAATGATTCATGTGACAGCCTTGGCATCTGAAGCCTAATTACAGGTGGCTCAGCAGGTTTTTCTCCACCCTAATGAAGAGACCAAATAGATATTTTTCTCATCCAGTGGGAGGGGAGAAGTTGTGATGTATATTTAAGTTTTACTCATATAATAAATTGCCATTTCTAATTGTTGGGGGAAAGATGGTGTTACCAACTGGCTAGTCATAGCCATCAAAATTAAACTTGGTCTCTACCTTATTCCTTCCACCAAAATAAATTCCAGATGGATCAAAAATTAAAGTGCAAGAAGTGAAACTATTAAAGGACTAGAAAAAAATACAGGAAGAATTTTTTAAAGTAATTTTAAGTGGAAAAGGTATTTCTAAAACAAGATACAAAACCCAGAAGCCACAAAGGGAAATACTGATGAATTTGACTACTTGAGAATTTTAAATTCTGTGTAGAGAATAAACATAATAAAGTTTAAAAAAATAAATAAAAACAAACTGGAAAAAATTTGTATACATAACAGCATTTCCTTAATACATAAAGAGCTCTTGTGCAAAACAGAAAAGGTCAACAACCCAAAAGGAAGATGGGTGAAGCCTTGTGAAAGTTAACAAAAGAAGAACTACAAATAGCATTCAATTACATAGGAAAAATGCTCTACCTCACTTCTAATTAGTGAAATGCATCTCATGTCAATCTTTCTGCCTAACAGACTGGCAGAGATCTAAAAGTTTGATAAAGCCCAGTGTGGGTGAAAGTATGGGGAAACTACTGTGTTGATGGAAGGGTAAATTACTAACTAGAACATAAGCTCCAAGAAGGCAGTTTTTCTTTTGTTCACTGATGTATCCATAGTACCTAAAAGAAACCCTCACACACAAGTAGGTCTCAGTAAATGTTTTGCTGAATAAATAAAGGAATGAAAAATAGGGTGGCCTCTTTGGAGGGCAATTAGGGAGAATCTATCGAAATTAAAAATGCACATACTTTTTGATTCAGTGATTGTATTGTAAGAATTGATTCTACAAATACATATTTGACAGATTAAAAACATCAGATTATTCTTTATAGTATTTTGTTTATAATTTAAAAAATTGTAAAAATATCCATCAATGGAATATTTGTTAAATTAAGAAGTTCTTTATGTATTAAAATGGAGCAGTTTCAAGATATAAATTTAAAAGCATAATGTGCAGAATAGTACATTACTATTTATATAAATAGAAAGAGAGGGAGAAAATATATGTGTTTGCTTGTGCATATGGAGTATCTCTAGAAAATCGCAGGATGGGGAAGGTAGGGGAAGCTAAGACTAGAAAAGGGGACAAAGGAAGGGGAGGGACTTTTCACTGAACACCTTTTTGCTCTGTTTCAGATTTTACCATGCACGTGTTACGTAATTAAAGCAGTACTCTTTCTGAATGATAATTTGTGCATACTTCAGATAGAGAATCCTTTTTATTCATTAACTAAACTACATAGATACTATTTAAGTGAACTTTTATAGCACAGGGATATATAGTCTATAGCCCCAGTGAGAAATTAGACCCCTAGCTATCTTGTGATTTTCTCCTTGTATTTATCTAATTTCCTGCATGCTTATAATTGTCGATATCACATTTTTCTTTCTAGATCAAAACTACAATAATGCCACAGCCCTTGTGATTACCTTTCCTGTCAATAATTATTATAATGATACAGAGAAGCTCCAGAGGGCCCAGACCTGGGAACGAGAGTGAGTTGCTCACAGGGTCTTAACAACCTGTCCTTGTTTTGTGGGAAGCTGGACACTAGCAGAGAGCACTTAAACTTCATCACACACAGCTAAATTAGGCAACACAGATCATAGTTATGGCTTTTTCACTTGGTACTAGTGATGCTAAGAAAAAAATCTGTAAATTCACTTGTAAACATCCCTGCACAAGAATGCAAACGTATATATGCAGAAGTGTTCCTTGCTTCATTTTCTAACAGCAAAAACTGGAAGCCAGATTAATGTGCATTAGTAAGGGATAAGTACAGTGGAAAATTGCACAGTCATTTAAAGATAGATAAATAAATGGTTTCAGATGTAGTAAATAAAAACTGCAATTTGCATGGTGAAGTAAATACATGCTATACATGTTGTCCATGCCTAGAAAAAATATCAAGCTAACGATCCAGGAAATGATTAACTGTTTGCAGCCTCTAGAGAATGGGGAGATGAGTGAAGAGGACAGGGGCCTTTGACTTTTTACTATATAATGTATTTGCAGTACATTAAAAAAAAAACAGCTTTATCAAGATATAATTCATATACCATACATGTCACTTAAAATGTACAATTCAGTAGTTTTTAGTGTATTTACATATGTGTGCAACCATCCCCAATTTTACATTTTCTTTACCTCAGGAAGCAACCCCATCTCCTTTAGCTGTCGCCTCCCTATCCTCTCGTCTTCCCACCTCCTGGCCCCACGCTACCACTAATCTGTTTTCAGTCTCCATACATTTTCTGGACTTTTTTTTTTTATATGAATGGAATCATACCTGTGGATGTTCATGTCTGGCATCTTTCTCTTAGCATAATGTTCTCAGCGTTCATCCAAGTTGTGGCATTTCTCAGTCCTTCATTCCTTTGTACGGCTGAGTAATGTTCCATGCAGTGGATATACCACATTTTGTTTATCCATCAGTTCATGCACATTTGGGTTGTTTCTACCTTTTGACTGTTATAAATGATGCTGCAATAGACATTCATATACAAGTTTTTGTGTGAACTTATGTGATTTATTTATCTTGGGTATATTCCTAGGATGAGAAAGTCTGGGTAGTATGGTAGCTTTTTGAAGAACTGCCAGACTGTTTTCCAAAGCCAGCTGCACCACTTTACATTCCCAACAGCAGTGTATGGAGGTTTCAAATTCTCTACATCTTTTCCAACACTTGTTATTATCTGACCTTTTGGTTCTAGTTATCCTTGCAGATGTAAAGTAGTATCTCATTACAGTTTTGATTTGCATTTCCCTGATGGCTAATGATTTTAAGCATCTCTTCTTGTGCTAATTGGCCAGTTGTGTAACTTCCTCAGAGAAATGTTGGTTCATATCTTTTACCTATATTTAAGTGGCTTATTTTTATTTTGATTATTGAAGTAAAAGAATTCTTATATATTCTACAAGTCCCTCATATGATTGTCAAGTATTTTCTCCCATTCTTTAGTATTTATTGTTGTTGTTGCTGTTGTTGTTGTTGTTTTTGTTGTTGTTGTTTTTTGTTGGCATCTTCTGAAACAAAGTTTTTAATTTTGATGATGTCCAGTTATTTTTTGTTGCTCTTACTTTTGGTGTCGTAGTTAAGAAATCATTGCATATTCCAAAATCATGGATATTTATTCCTAATTGTTTTTCTGAGGGTTTTATTGTTTTAGTTCTTACACTTTGGTCTTTGATCCATTTGAGTTCGTTTTTGTATGTGATGTGAGGTAAAGGTTCAGAGTTCTTTTGCATGTGGCTATCCAGCTGCCCAAGACCATTTGTTGGAAAGATTATACTTTTCCCCATTTGATAGTCTTGAAAATTAGGTGACCACAGGTATATAGTTATTTTCTGGACTCTCATTTCTATTCCTTTGGTCTATATGTCTGTCCTTGTGCCTGTGTCACACTGTCTTGATTACTGTTGTATTGTCGAATGATATCTGGACATGTGAATCCTCTTACTTTGTTCTTGAAAAAGAAAGTTTTGGCTATTCTAGGCCCCTTGCAATGCTGTGTGAAGTTTAGAATCAACTTATCTTTCTACAAAGATTCAGTTGGGAATCTGATAAAGGTTGCATCGAATCTATAGATCAACTTTTAAATTATATTCCATGAGCATATATCTTTATTATACAGTATTTATTTAGAAATCTTCATTAATAAAAAAGAATGAGACCATGAACCAATTTTTAAATTTGTTCTAAACCTATTTAACTGGTAGAAAATTCAGCATGTCTGGAACTGTCTCACCTTCTAATCTGCAGCGTAGAAGATCTTAATGCAAGATAAAGGTTAAGCGTGGCTTTTGTGTCATAGAAGTTGAGAAGAAGGTTCTCATTCAGCTGTCACTAAATTATAACTAAAAATATAAAAATTTCCTTTTTAGGTTTATTAATTTCGTGAAAAACTACAAGAATCCAAATCTGACCATTTCCTTCACTGCTGAACGAAGTATTGAAGATGAACTAAATCGTGAAAGTAACAGTGATATCTTCACTGTTGTAATCAGCTATGCTGTCATGTTTCTGTATGTTTCCATAGCCTTGGGGCACATCAAAAGCTGTAGCAGGCTTTTGGTAAGTGATGTGTGTGTGTTTACTTTGTGTGTTTCTGTGTTAGAAATGACAGTGTATAGCACGATGTCATATTTTTGCCTCTACTTAATCTTAATTCATTATGTTCAAAGCTGCCTTAAATTCCTCTGTATTTTAGTTGTGTATAACAATTTCTGTTCCCTGCATCTGTTTTCTTTAGTTCCAACTTTTTGGTTTCTGTTCAACTTAAATTTATTTCACATAGTCCAGTTCGTTCTCATTTGTCCATCTCATCACCTAAGAATGGAGGCTCAGAAAATACATTACTAGGGAAAACCTGGATGGTTTTTCATATCTTCTCTCAAACTGAGAATTGTACTTTTAACTCTAGATTGGCTATACCCGTGTAAAGAGGTAGAAATGAGGACCTTTTAGCAATAGATAGGATAGAAAACAATCTGTGTCTTTGTTGCATCTCTCAGATAGATTCTAAAATCTCTCTCGGCATCACGGGTATCCTCATCGTGTTGAGCTCGGTGGCGTGCTCATTGGGCATCTTCAGCTATGTTGGGATCCCCCTTACCCTCATTGTGATTGAAGTCATCCCATTCCTGGTGCTGGCCGTTGGGGTGGACAACATCTTCATTCTGGTCCAGACTTACCAGGTACATTTTTACAGTCTCAGAGCTTGGCAGCTGACCTGGTACCATGTTCCATTAATGTTGTTCGGCTCCATGTAGAGTATTTGTGAGTGTGAGCAATAAGGATGCTTTGTTTCCTTTCCTGTGTGTTGCTTACTAGTGTCCATCACTTGTTCTGTACATTTTAGGACCAAGAAGTTCATGCTCTCTTTGGTTGATGGAATAGATATAAAGTGAGAATTTGGTTTTAAACATGTGCAACATATGTGCAAAAAGGGCTAACATACTTGTAGAAAATATTTTGGGCATGACTGCTATCAAAATGATTCTCCACATAGTTTAGAAGATTGAAAGATTTGTCACAGGTGCCACTAAAAAGACAAAAAAAAGGTCAACACAGGACCTGCTGATGCAGAACATGATCTCCATCACTTACTCTCACATGGTCCCCTTGTCCTGCATGGAGACTCAGTGGCATGTCATTTAATGGCCCTGCCACCTGCAGCCTGCATTCTATGTATTTTCCTGATAATGTGATTCAGTCTTTCCTTGAGCCTCTAATCTATTACCTAGCTCAGAAGTCAGAAATACTTAAAATGAATTAACATGAGAAGTTGCAGGTCCCCCACCAAAATTTACATACAATAAGAAGATGCCACTAATCATTTTTCTTTACCATTGAGTTAACACAAGGCAGCAAAGAAGCAAGGAGGTGGCATTGTTATTGAGGAATTTTAATGTCACATGCTTAATTTTTTTTTTCTTTTTAAGAGAGATGAACGTCTTCAAGGGGAAACCCTGGACCAGCAGCTGGGCAGGGTCCTTGGAGAAGTGGCTCCTAGTATGTTCCTGTCATCCTTTTCAGAGACAGTAGCGTTTTTCTTAGGTAATTGCTCTTTGAATTCTACCAATTCTATAGGGTGCTAAGTCTGGGAATAGAAGGAGCCTGGGTATCTGAATATACCCCTCTTGTTCTTCCTTTTTTAACTTTACTCTGTAATTGGAAAGTATCAGAGTAACCAAAAGAAAAATTGGATGTCATTTAGGCATTTAGCAAGTGTCTTCTTCCTCACATTGTTTCAGGATAGTGTTGATATTTGGGGTCCAGATACCTAGGATTCCTTTGCCATTTCCCCTCTTTGGCACCATGGCAAATATTTATATTTGAAAATAGCTTTCTTGCATAGACACAGAATCCACAACACAAAACTCTAATCCACAGACATTAACTTGCAAGATGTTTGTCATTATTCTAATAGTCATTCTTCCTCCTTTGTACACTCAGCTCATGGGAAAGCAGCCTCAGGTTCTTGGATCTTATCTCAATATAAGGAGCCAGAATAAGCTGGAACAAAAACCAACACATATATTTCTTTTATATGGATAAATCGACTAGCTTTACTAGCGGGGCCATCTCTGCCCCCATCTCTGGCATGCAGTAAGAGAAAACTGACTACATCCTCTGAAGAAGAGAACTGTCCAGTGAAGACAGTTTGTGGGTCATAAACCTTCTATGCGGGCCACCAGGTCATCACACACAACCATTGTAGGACATCATAGGTGGCTGCCTTTCAGTACAGACTCACTATTAGCGTAGTATTCTTTATTTCCACAAAGCAATGCGCTTTGAAACCTGTGGCCATTATAGTTCCTTTTAATGGGTACAGTTGCAAAAAAAATGTTAATTCTTTATTTTACCTCTATTGTAAGAAAACCATTGTGTGATGAAACAGCAGCTAACACTATGCATCAACACTGGGATGACTTTGGGAGAACAGTAGGAATGGTAGGGGTTGTGTGTGGCACCTAGCACACACAGGTCCTGTCTGAAAGAAGCAGTTATGTGTTGCTGGCCCAGTGCCACTAGGTCCTTTTTCTTTTTCTCAAGCAACACTGTGAGTCTATATTTTTATGTAAAATCTCATTGGTAAATATTGGCTCCTTATTTATTTTTTAAATCTTAAAATGGTTTGATAGAGTGTGAACCAAACTGCTGGCCCATGCCACCAGTTTTTAGTTTCTGTGTCTTTGCCCTGTGCTTTTCACTTGGAGCACCTTCATTTGATTGTAACTAAACTGGGAGACTGATGGTGTTGCTATGATAGCAAATGGAAAATACTGTCTGTCCCTCTCTCAGAGTGAAGCACAGAAGGTACTAAAAGAAATGGCCTATATTAATGGTTCTCAAATTTTAATGTGCATAGTTTTTTCGGGAGAACTTGTTTAAATACATGAGAATTGGGTTTGAATTCCCACTGTCTTGATTAAGAAGGTTGGGGCCGAGGCCCAGGAACCTACAATTTTTAACTCCCCATGTAGTTCTGATGCTGACACCATTTTGAAAAGCACTGGGATTATAGATCTTTCTCCAGTTCTGGGTGACATCCACAGACTTTTTCAACATACCTTTGATGGGGAGAGTGGGTGGGGGACTTCTCATGGTTTGGCCTGTTCTGGCTCCTTGTATTTATCTGTACACATGAATCTAAGAATCGTATAAATGGAAGTGATGTGAGTCTGCTATAAATGGAAGTAATGTGGCAGCTTTTCTCTCCCTGCAGGAGCATTGTCAATGATGCCAGCCGTTCATACTTTCTCTCTGTTTGCGGGAATGGCAGTCCTCATTGACTTCCTTCTTCAGATTACCTGTTTTGTGAGTCTCTTGGGGTTAGACATTAAGCGTCAAGAGGTAAGTTGTTATCAGAATTATAGTCTATTTCATTTGCGTCTGGTCTAGATGAAGCAGCTAGAAGGTGTGGCCTTTGTTTCTCTTTGTACCCTCAGAAAAACCAGCTAGACATACTTTGCTGTGTCAGAGGTGCGGAAGATGGAACAGGCATTCAGGCCTCAGAGAGCTGCTTGTTTCGTTTCTTCAAAAACTCTTATTCTCCACTTCTGCTTAAGGACTGGATGCGACCAATTGTGGTATGAACTAATCTGTGGTTTTGCATGTTTTTCTCCCAAAAACAGATTTGTCATTAAGCCTTCTAAGAATCAGATAGCTTGGGGAGGAGATTCTGATATCTGTTATGCACATATACAAAAACATAAAAGCAAATAACATACAAATATATAAGGTATTTTTCTAGCTAGTTTGTAGCATATAAGTAAGAGTTTTTGAGTTTTTATTTGGAAATAATTACAGATTCTAAGGAAGTTGCAAAGGTAGCAGAGAGGACCCAGGCACCCCTCGCCCCGCTTCCTCTTGTGGTCTTACATAATTGTAGTTCAGTATCAAAACCGGGAATTTGACTTTGGTAGAGTGTATGTCATTTTGTCATGTGTGCGGATTTGTGTAACCACCATGGCAGTCAAGACCCATCACCACAACAGTCTCCTCAGGCTACACCTTTGTATTGTTACCCACTGCCCTCCCCTGTACCACCATTTTTCCTGGTCCTCTGACCTCGCAAGAGCGTTTTATAGCATGTATGCTGGATGGAACCAATAGTAATCACCTATCACTTCTCTACTAAAAGAACAAACCTTAGTTTCTAATAATAGTAAAAGTAATAGCAGTACATAATATTTATTGAACACTAGATATCAGGTATTGTGCTAGATATTGGGTACTATGCTAAAATCTAGATTATCCTTAGAGTTTTCTCATTTAGTTCACAAAACTATCAGATGTTATAAGCCTTATTTTTCTGTTTTATTGATGAGGAAATAAAAACTAAGAGAAGATAAGTGAATTTCCAAGGGTCATTCAGCTCATAAAGGAAGAAACAAAGATTTGAACCTAGGTCATTTGACTCTAGATGCTGTGATCTCAGCCACTCACTACCCCGTACTCTTTGTTTTCTTAGCATGTCATTTAAACTTCCTTTTCAGTTTAGAAAAGTCCTGTTTTATGTGTGTGTTTAAGATTTTATTTATGTTCTTTAGCTCATTATATCTCTAAGTAGTTGCTGTCTTATAACTCACTTTTCATTCCAGATAGCAGTATTCGTGGGTGTTCTGTCATTCAGTATTGCAGTCCTGAACAAAGTAGAAATTGGATTGGATCAATCTCTTTCAGTGCCAGATGTAAGATGCCTTCTTTTTTTATCTAATTCATTCCAGTGGTGAATACATTTTTTAAAACATGGGGGCATTTGAGTCTAGTTGCCCCTGAGATGAGCCACAGACCCTCTGGAGAGAGCTCTGCATGTCACCAAGTGACCAGGCCCTGACCTCAAAGCCTTCCTGACCCCATGTTTCAGGCTAATGCCTGCTTCTAAATGCAAGCACCCACAGGATCTTTTATGTTCTAAGAACTGCCACAGAGCTCTACCAGTGTGGCTTGGCCTTCTGAACTCTCAAACAGCCCTCTGAGGCACAGCCACAGAATTCGAGCAGCCAGCCTTTTACCTTGTGAGGTGCCCTCTTCATACTGGGACCAGCCAGGGGATGATCTGGGCCCCGGGAGGGTGAGGTGGGGACACTGGTTGTAGGGAATTTTGAATCTGGGCTGGAGGTGTATTGGCCGGAAGCCTCCTGGTATCCTTCTAATTCTTTGTCATCTCATCTCACATAGACACCATCAGCAGGTTCTCACTTTAACTCATCATTGATCTCTCTTTCAGGACTCCTACGTGATGGATTATTTCAAGTCCCTCAGTCAGTACCTGCATGCAGGCCCGCCTGTCTACTTTGTCCTGGAGGAAGGGCACAACTATACTTCTCTGGCAGGGCAGAACATAGTGTGCGGGGGTGTGGGCTGCAACAACGACTCCCTGGTGCAGCAGATCTTCAATGCGGCCGAGCTGGACAACTAGTCAGTGCCACCCTGTCTTCCTACACATAGTCAGTGCCACCCCATCTCCCTGCACATAGTCAGTGCCACCCCGTCTCCCTGCACGGCCATGGCAGCAGCCAGGCGGGGCTCTTGGCCAGTCAGCACCACCTGAAATTTCTCGCTGAAAATAGATTTTCCTTGAGATTTGTTTTTCAGAATGCATACTGAACCCCGCTTTACCTGAGTAAAACCTTTAAAGGACTAATTTACCACTTTATACTTTGAGGGTTTTCCATGAAGTGGTAATTCAATCTGTCTTTTGGCTGGTTAGCTGTATAAAGTCTAGAAAGGAAGTTAGGTTTCAAGAAAAAGGACTGAAACTAAAGACATTTTCCTTGTGGGACAAGTCAATGATTTTTTTCCTCCCCTTTAGTACCCGGATAGGCTTTGCTCCCTCATCCTGGATTGATGATTACTTTGATTGGATTAAGCCACAGTCTTCTTGCTGTAGAGTCTACAATAGCACTGACCAGTTCTGCAACGCTTCAGGTACTTTCATCTCCTTTTACAAACCTTTTCCTTATTTCTGAAAAATTTTAACAATATAGTTTAGAACTCATTACATTTTACCTCAGTGTATACCTACTTACATGCCAACTCTGGGTCTCATTCCCTTTGTTGTCATCTCTCCTCCGTGTGAAGAGGGTTGTGTTGTCCTTGTCTCTGACAGCCCCCCATGGGGCTGCAGGCTGAACAAGGTCTGAGTCTGGGCACCCCAGTTTTCAGAGTTTTCAGGTTGCTCATCTTTTCCCAATGACACCGATAGCCTCTCTTGATCTGGCTGTTGCTTCTCATAGGTGTGTTTTCCTTTGCCCTGCGGTTTTGTAAGAGTATTGAGGTTGTCATGGAATTTTCTTGATTAAAAACCTGGAAGCCCTGGGTTCTGATGACACCAATTGAGGTTCTCCTTAAAGCAGAAAACCTGCTTCAGGGAAGAAAATTTGCACAGCCTCCCTAAGGTGAAGATGGTATCTCAGATCTATTAGACCATGAAAATCGCATGTGTTTGAAGCTTTTGGATAAGAAAAAAGATTCAGGGAAACAATTTCCCTCATTATCAATATTTTTAAATGTTTTAAAGTGACACCTAGAGACCCATTTCTCTCACCTTGGCTCCTCCCCGCTTGTTTCTGCTAGTGGCTGACCCTGCCTGCATCCGCTGCAGGCCTCTGACTCCCGAGGGCAAACAGAGGCCTCAGGGTGGAGACTTCATGAGATTCCTGCCCATGTTCCTTTCCGATAACCCGAACCCCAAATGTGGCAAAGGGTAAGTGCCACTGAGCCCTTCAGATGTGTACCCACTTTCCCTTTAATTTGCGCTGGAACCCTAGGAGAGAGCTGGCGTATAGAAACAGTTGTGGGAAGGGTCCTCTTTACCCACTCCCTACCCTGTCCCGATTCTTCTGTGAAAGCAAAGAAATCTCTCAAACAGCTCTAAAGAAAACTTATTTTCACTTGATTTCATCCTGGCTTGAGCAGTCATTTCTTACACTTCTCTGTATGTCCTGGTCCTCCTGGCTGTTTGAATGGGTACAGAGTCCTGTGTGGGTTACTAGTGGGGTGGAGGGGGAGGAGGAACACGTAGCATTTCAGAAGGTGAAATGAGCTGTTCAGTTGTGTCCATGGGCATATGGGACAGCATTTCAGCTATGGTGATATCATCCTAGATTAAGATTTAGATTGGTTTAACCCTACTGTGCTGCTTGTCAGCCTGTCCATAGATAAGACTATGGGCGTTCTCTTAACCAGGCAGCCAGTTACCCATGGAAGCAGGATATTTGGCCCAGAATGACTGCAAGTCTGGTGTGGGGTAATTTGGAAGCTTTTATAGGAGAAAAATGAGTGTTCATGTGTACATTAGGTAAACCTAGACATCCCTGTTTTTCGTAAGAATCCATAATTTGACCAGAGTCCCATCATATATTAGTCATAAAAATCAGGTCTGTGTTTTGAGACCTATGCTAAGTACTGTGAGAAGACTGTCCCTAAAAATAAAATAGAAACAAATTTTGCAGCTTGGTCTGCTTGCAAACTGAATGCTTTGGCCTACATAAAACAAATCCAAGTGAATTCATCTTTTATGAAGCAATAGCCACCACTCAGGCAGCCTCCTGCGTGCCAGTATCATGCCAGGCACCTCCTTGACACTATTTCACTTACTCATTGCACAGCCCTGAGTGTAGGTGGTGGTACACCCATTCGCAGAAGACAACACTGCAGCCCAAATCCAGTAACTTTGCCCAGGGTTCCACTGCCGATACGTGGCAGGACTGAGGCTGATCTTATGGCTGTCTCACTCCAGGACCCTTGCCCTTTTCCCCATCCTGTTACACAATATTGCTGAGCAAACTCTGTATGAAAGCACATTGGGGAGCAGAGCTAGATATAGAAACAATAGCAGCTATGCACCAAAGAAACCAAAAACAGTAAAGAAAAGCCACCGTGGATGAGAATAAGCTAAAACCTTCATCGTTCCCTTTCAGAGAGCCTTCCCTATCCCAGATATTTAGAGCTAGGTCTGACCTCCGAGCCCAGGGTCCGATGATTTCACTTAAGCCTTGAGTGCTCAGATTCTGCAAGTTTTTGCAAGACATGATTTTCTGACACCGAGTCTTCATCTCAGGGGACATGCTGCTTATGGGTCAGCAGTTAACATTCTTGGTAATGACACGGGTGTTGGAGCCACATACTTCATGACCTACCACACCGTGCTTCAGACCTCTGCTGACTTTACTGACGCCATGAGAAAAGCTCGCCTCATCGCTGGTAACATTACCAAAACCATGAGCCAGGAAGGAAGTAACCACCGTGTATTCCCATACAGGTAAGTGTGAATTGTACAAATGAGGGTGTCCTAAGGAAGTGCCCACAGCCGGGACTCCCTAGAGGGATGCTGAGGCTTGGCTTTTGTTCTGACACCTTCATCTTGAGCACAAGCCAGGTATGTGCAAGGAGATGGCACCTGCTGAGGGGAGCCAGAATCTGGAGCACCTGAGTGCTAGAGACAAAACACTTGGTCTCCGGGCTGGAGCTCACTGTGAAAGAAACCCACTGTGAAATAGCACAAGGGAGGTTGCCTGGAGACCTGGCTTCACCGAGTGTGGCTAAGTGGACGTCCCTGACTGCTGATCAGCTGAGATAGTGCCTTTACGGAGATTATTCTTTTTTGATTTTTGTTTCTTTTTTCCTTATAAAAAGAAATTACACATGAAATACTCAATTTGGAAAATACAGAAAAGTAGAATAAACAAGTGTGTTCTTTTTTCTTCACCCCTGTGATCTTGCATCAAGGAGTCTTGACCTGTTCCTGGCAGGGACACAGCCTGTGTTTCTGTGGGAGAAGTTCTGAGAGTGGGTGTCCTAATTCCTGGGAAGAACTTGTTAACTTTACAAAACAAAATTCACTTGGCCTGAGGTAATTCTGGGAATAGATCAGGACTCGTTTTTCCAAAATACTGTGGTATATTCTTTGAAAATGCCTATAAAGTTGATTGGATTGAGATTATGAACAAAAACTTTATATAAAATACACAGTTTGGATAATTTATTAGGCCCTTCTTTGGTGTCAGTGGTCAATCAGAAGTCCAGTTGAATTACTGGAGATGATTCTTGTAAAAAACAGGTTTTCTGCAGGTGTGTCTCTAAAAGTACTTTTACAGTTTTGCAATAGTGGCAGGATGAAAAGTAGAGCTTCTACATAGAAGTGAGAATGGACTATAATGAAATCTTTTCCCTTCTCTCTAGTGTGTTCTATGTCTTTTATGAACAGTACCTGACTATTATTGATGACACAATCTTTAACCTCTGCGTGTCCCTGGGAGCAATCTTTTTGGTGACCGTAGTTCTCCTGGGCTGCGAGTTGTGGGCTGCAGTGATCATGTGTGTCACCATCGCCATGATCTTAGTCAACATGTTTGGCGTCATGTGGCTGTGGGGCATCAGTCTGAACGCAGTTTCCTTGGTCAACTTGGTTATGGTGAGTCCTGGTCCACTCAGTTTGTCCCTAACTCCTGTCACTTATGTGAATTGTTTCTTGGGGTAAAAGACCAAGTTCACCTCTTGTTCTTCATAAACATGGAGTTGAGACTAGATGATACAACAGTGAAAATATGATTTTATGATTTAACTTGGATATTTTGCCTGAAATGTTTGTAAAAACATTTAGCCTTATCATAACAAGGTATTATTCATTTTTTATTCAGAAAAATTGCCCCATCCCTGATGGAATTCTTTAGTCAGTACCTTTTGCTTCCCATACAATAGCCAGCTTTACAGTACATATCAAAGGGGATTCTTAGGGCACTTCTACCACCCAGGGTGTCCTGGTAACCACAGATCCTGGTAAAGGCGGGTGGGTGGCTACTTCCAACTAGGGAGGACCGACTGTAAAGGAAGCACTTTATTTCAGAGCTGTGGCATTTCCGTGGAGTTCTGCAGCCACATAACGAGAACATTCACAGTGAGTGCGAAGGGAAGCCGTGTGGAACGGGCAGAAGAGGCGCTCTCTCACATGGGCAGTTCTGTAAGTAACTTGGGCAGAAATTTCAGTGTACAGGGCCTAGCTCCACGAGTGAGTGTTTCTCAAAAGGACCTTTAAAATTCAGCAGGGAAAACAATTTGGATCTTTTACTTAGCAGAAGCCCCTATGGATGACAGGTTTTCAGGCCATTCATGAAATAGGTATATCCTAAATTCTTTACAACTGTTTCTTTTGGTGACTCCTGCTGTAGGCAGCAGTATGGCTGAAGCAGGAAGAGAACAGAGAAGTTGGATTTGAGCAAGCCAGCTTTTTCCATTTAAAACATAGGCCAACCTTGTTGAAAAACAAGGGAGCTGCCACAGTCAGCCCAGTGAGCAATTTGTGGTTTTCTAGAGAGTCTCCCTGTTCAACTCTATATACTGGTTTAGCCTATCAACCAATCACTTTACCACTAAAGAAAACAGTATTAGAGTAATTCTTATCTGAGATATATATGATCTCTTTAGAAACAGAATAGGGTCTATGCAGAATACATAGCTTTTATCCTTATAAAGCTTTTGTTTCAGGCTCACAAGCAGCAAGTGAAACAGTCTTAGATGGAACATACTGCCCCTTATTCCTAACTCTGAAAGCTGAGGTTCAGTCCCTGTGAAATTTGACCTTGACTATTAAATCTCTGTAGTAGGAAGTGTTCAGTTGTAACAAGTTGATAAAAGTGGTTTCTACTATGTCTCTCTTTTAGGTATTCAGTGGAATCACACTTACAAAGTTTGGAGGGATTGTGGTATTGGCCTTTTCCAAATCTCAAATTTTCCAGATATTTTACTTCAGGATGTATTTAGCTATGGTCTTACTGGGAGCCAGTCATGGATTAATATTCCTCCCTGTCTTACTCAGTTATATAGGTAAGAATTCTAATTTTTAAACTTGTGAGATGACTAAATAATTGGTATGTTGAAGCATTCTTTTGAAGTATTTGAACTTGTATTAATGGTCATTTGATAAATATTACTGAGTAAAAAAATTTCTGAGAAAATACCCTACCTAGGGGCTTCGATTGTTCAAATCACTTAATTAGTAAATTGTTAACACTTTTCTGGAGGCCTGACTTGTCTGTTGAACAAGGCACTGAAATCCATTAATGAATTTGTCAGCAGCCCAGGTGGCTTCTTTGCTGAGATGCATGCCTTGAGTGACCTGACAACCGGGTCACAACCCAGCAATGCTATATATAACAGCTTTTCCTTCCCTGAGTCACTGTTCTAGCAAAACACTGCCTCTGCTACTCAACTCTTACTCAAACTATGGATAATATGGATAATATGATCTTTTTTGGCCATTTTGGCTTCCATAAGACTTAACAGTTAAAAGGAGAATAGTACTAATTTGTTTGATTTATATTTCGTAACTAAGTTGAAGCATTGAAATCGAGAAAATGAGGGGTTTGGCTTTTTTATCTTGGGGATAGAAAAGGTGGTTCTGTTACAGTACAAACTATTCCCTTTTCTCCTGAAGAAATATAAAGTTTATTCTTTTTATCCTTCACAGGACCATCAATAAATAAAGCCAAAAGTTTGGCTACTCAAGAACAATATAAAGGTACAGAGAGAGAACAACTCCTAAATTTCTAAACCTTTGCAGAGTTTGGAGACTTTCAGCTGTCTATGTGTCAGTCAGTTCACCACTGGACAGTAGCTGCATTGTCAAGGCTAAGTTGAACAGTTGGTGTTACCATACTTCAAGTAGTTTAACAGCAGCAGCTTTGGCCATAGTGCTTTTAAACTCAGGAATGCAAATCTGACTTGTGAAGCAGTATTACTAAATCTGAAGGCAACCCTGGGACACTCTGAGCACCTTCCAATTCTCCAGGAATGAAATCTAATTTTTCAGCAAGCGGAATTTTGACACTAGGATGGTTGTGAATGTGACCTGCTCACTGACATTTTTAAAAGGCCAATCAATGCAGAGTTTCTCCTTTTTTTAGGAGTAAGCCCTCACACAACTTCTAAACCATATTTTTAGTAACATTTGAGAATGTTGCAAATATACTTTATTATATAACATTTTGTAATTTAAAGAGCTTTATTAATGCAATAAATTAACTTTGTACACATTTTTATATATATATATATATATATATATATATATATATATATATATATATATATATAAACTAGCAAGTGATTTCAGAACGCTGGAGGCCTCATTAGAGCTTGGTCTCCAAAAACTTGTTTGAAAAAAGCAACATGTTCTTCACAGTGTTCTCCTATAAAGGAAAATAGATTTAATCTGTTACATGTGGCACAAAGAGAAGAAAACAAGAGGATGAACAGTTGCAGCTCATAGTAATGTATACTGGGTTTTAACTTATTTCTTTCATAAAATACTTTGTTTTCCTAAGCTTTTGAATTGTCCTTTCTATTTGCACAGCTCATTCCATTATAGAACCATATGCTCTGAGAAACAAGCAGAGAAGCTAACTCTTACACTGTACACTGATTAAGCTAGAAAGTTATGTTCCTTCCTCATCCTAAGGAAGATGATGCCTTAGATATCATAACTTTGGAGATAAGAATGATTTGTCAATGTTCCCTGCCTATAACTGAAACAGTAAGCCCCAGACCATTTAAAACCCTTAGCCACCAGTTCCTGTTCTGTTCTTGATTCTTCAGAAACAGACATTCCAAAAACAGGTGTCAGACATATAAGCTGTGTTCAGACTTCCTGAATTGGGCCCTGAATATGTCTCTCTTCCCCAAATACACCAAGTTCCAGAGCATAATTCAGGTCTACTAGCATACTGAATTCACTTGTACTACAGATAACGGGCTAAGGATTTAGTGGGCTGTTAAGACATTGTTTTTTTAAAAAACCTAAATCAGGAGTTCCGACCAAAAGGCTTCTTGCCTACCAGCTGCCAGTGTTCTCTTGCTACTGAGTCTGGTTGCCCCAGATCTTTTCACTGCTGCTATATTCTCACCTGGTGTGAAATTAGGGTTCCCTCGCAAACGCTGGTTTCGCTGCTCAAAAAACCGGAATATGGTATAGAAAAGCATGTTATCTTCAGTCTGCTTTGCAGCATCTAAAAATTTTCGTGCAGAAATGTTGTCATGGCCACCAATGCCCCGGATAAACCTTAAGGCAGCTAATACTTGGTGTTTGGAAAGAAGAACTTCTACTATTTCATCATTTGCCGTTGAAAGTCGCTAGAAAGAGAAAAGTCCAGATAAATGCAAGAAACAACAGACTTTTATGAAGTTTAAAAAACTCTGATGTATCAATTACCTTCAACATATCCAGAGACAGCTGATGAGCAGGAGGATAAAAACTTTCTAGGGATAATAGCAGACAAGCCTGAAAAACAAAATTTCAGACTATTCAGCATACATGTGGAAAGGTTAAACTTTTAAGTTTCTAATCACAAAAGTAAAGATCCAGCGATACAGACCAAAGGCTTTGAGTCACTGAGGACGTGATACTGCAGGAACTGATGCAACATGTAAAAGAGATTGTGCTGGACAAGCGTCTTGATGACAAGTTCATGTAAGTAATGCTGAAGACAAAAACAGAAAGGAAGACGTTGCCAAACCAGTCAACTACAGCAGACGGGAGGTTAGGTTTGTCGAGGGCTGCAGCTATTCTAATTGACGAGTAAAAGTATCTATTATTAAGAGAAGTAGGTTCAGTGTGCAGCTGAAAGGACCCAACTTGATATGACACTACTCATTCTAAGCACAACATGGTAATGTCTGCAAAGTCACTCAGAATTCTCAGTCAGGCACGCAGACAAATTTACCATATAAGAGTCATCGTAGGTAAGATATTGACAGTACTGTGATTTTTAAAAAATATTCCCTATTCCTCTAACTTGAAGCCACCAATGCTGATTGGAAGGTACCTGTACTGGAATTTGAAACTGGTTAAGAGAGCGAATATATTCCATCAGTACGGCTATCACAAATTTATGAGGCATCTCCTATGGAGAAAACAAAAATAATCTTAGAAACATCAGAGTTGCAAAGGAAGCTACATGTACACTCCTCATTATCTCCCCCTTGTTCCAATATGAAACCAGCCCAGTGCTCTATTTCGCTGGTTTTACACAAATCCCTCTAGAACCTCCCCCATTGATGGTCATGTTTAGGCTTGAATATTAGAAGCCAAACTAGTAGCACTAGGTCTTCACCAAAGATCCAGTTATTCGAATCACAGTGAGTTCTACTAGTCCTCAATTCTCTTCAAATAGATTCGTCTTAAGAATCCTTAATCCAGAAGCACTTGATAAGCTGTCACCTACCTTCTTTTCTGTGAATGCTGACAGGACATGGGTGTACATGTCAGACTGGTCGATCACGGTTTGGGTCCGCACCGGCCTTTTGAGAAGTGGGCTGCTCCGGCTTTGCCCTGCTTCTACTGCCTAAGCAAGAAATTGCAAATGGGATCTTAATCCTCTCCTAGGTAATAGTCGTTTGCAGTTAATCCAACAAGACTGAATTCCTAAATGCTGTGAACCTCAAATCTGAGAAGGGCAAGACACTTATTTCACTACTTGGAAAAAAAAACTATTTTTCCTTTGCTCTAGAAAGTCATCTGGTAATCTTGAAAATATACTAATGTTCATGGTGGATGGAACTAAAAAAAAAACATGTCATAATTTTCTCTTAAGGGAAATCACACTGTTTTCAACCTCTTAACTCCCTATCTAATTTCCTTAACCATAGACTATCTGACCTTTGTTATCTAATAAAAAATGGAATGGCTTGCTGCATCTTTGTTTGGTGAAGCCCTGATCTTTAAGTGAATACTTCATGTAATGAGTCTACATCTAGATTTTTAAATGGTAAACAAGGCTCCCGAAATATAGGAAAACTCTGAGGGGATCTTGATTACCTCAACCTAACTTAAAGCAGGTGAGATCAATGCAGATTCTTCAAGAGCTGTGGCAGGTGGCCTGAGAATCCCCATTTCTAAGTGCCAGGTGCTCTAATGTTGTATGTAGTGAACCACACTCTTGACTAGCAAAGGTTTATGATGTCTAGGAGGCACAGAGCAGGGATGCACAGAAACTGCCATTTAGGATCAGACCTGATTCCTACAGCCCAGTGTACTAGCAGCAGGACCAAGAGAAGGATCTAGAAAGCTCAGCCCTGCTCTCTCCCCCATGTCTGACAGGACAGGGAACCGTTGGCCCTTCGGCAGCCCGCATCAGTCCTATTATCCTTGAGTAGCTAATCCTTGAATAGCTAAGTCAGTGTAGTTCTGGGTTTTTTAATTGTTTCGGACTAATGAGATTGTTTAAGTGAAATCATTCATTCCACTTGTCCTAAACTTTTCTTTCTCACTTCAGAACACAATAACAGCATAGTAGAATCTGGTAATAAGCCATGTTAATTTTGTCCAGCCCTTCACAGCATTTGAGCCTACTATATGAAAAGCACAGTGCTAATATTTAATCATCCCTAACAATACTGACTAAAAAGACATGGCAAAATTATTATATTTCTAATTAAAACCAGACTCTGGCTTAGCAGAAATATGTATAAAATAATGCAAAGCGGAGACCAATTTTATAACACAGAGGTAAGACCAAGGATCGCTATCTGTGTGTAAGATCAAACGTATTTTAAAAAGGATGAAGGCATTAAGTGAGATACAGCTTCAAGCTAATGGGATGCAGGGACTCTGAAATTACTGCTCCCTCACTATAGCCAGCTTGCCCTCTGGCACAGAGCAAAACTGCAGTAACATCATTGTATTAGGACCCTGCATTATAATTACTTAGAAATATACAGGGGTGGAAAAGCCCTCATCATGGTTCATAGAACTTACCATTGTGTAACTCTGCTCAGCGTCCAGGTACTTTTTATACTCATGATTGAGTTTGTCAAAAACAGTGGCTATCACAGGAAGTGTTGCTCTGTCAGACTCACTCAACACTGGAAAGAATCAATGTTCACACAGGTCAACCAACTTTATGTAAAGTTCAGAACATGTTGCTATGATAAAAAAAAAAATAATCTCCAAACATTAGCAGTGCCAACATACCTTTAAAGGGTATTCAGAGAAATGATCTAGCTTAGAGATCTAAAGCCTACAGCTCACAAGCCCTTCCTCATTACTGGAGAGAGAGTGATGGCAGATACCAGTAGAAGATTCTCAGAGTAGATATGCAGTCACATGGATTCTGAAAAATGTTTGTTCCAAAGCCAGGGATAGTAGCCCTGGACCCTCATGTGCATTCAGGCTTGCTTTCGCCTGGAACCATCCTATTTAGTTTTCTCTACCAAAGTCTATACAAAGCATTTTTATGTTCAGTACCCTTTCCAGGAGCTTAAATAATCCATCCACCAAGTGAGGAATAAGACTACAGGCTAAAAACAAGGTGTGAAAGGGGCCCAGCGCCCAATAAAAGGTGCTGGGCACCACAGGCCTAACACAGAATCAGACCTATGCAAAGGATTCACCCACTTACTTTGTGAACAGACAGACAAGATGACCATCTTGCATTCCTTTCTCTGGAGGAGAAAGTCCATCAGTCTTCCTTTATCTGGTAAGAGGTTTACTATGGGCTGAAGTTTCACTTGGAGATTCCATAGGTAACCTGGATTTAAGAGGCAGCAAATTTAATAGTATCAGGCATAACAGAACAAAAACCCAAAAGGTGGTTCCCTTAAGGATTCGTTGGGTAAAGCACAGTTAAGGGCTTTTTCCTACAAACCAAAGCACACTCTAGGACACTCGGGAAGTGCCTGACAATAGGAGGACAGCCAGCCAGACTACTACATGCCAGGTTGACTCTTTACAGCAAAGCGACCCGTTAAGAGGTACAGCTATGGTGTAGCTCCCTAACTATGGGGGTAACAAGCTCTTTCAATCAGCTCAGAGCAGCTCCTTCCCCACACCTATCCCCCTTTTAACCCTGAAAGAAAAAGACACGTGGCATTAACTTTGATCCTGTGCTCTGGTTTGTTCTGCATTGGCTCATTAGTCAAAGATAACGTTAAAGGAATTTCATAATTCATCCATCAATCCATGAACTTCCTGAACACCCACAATACAAGTTGGCAGACAGAGTCTCTCAGTTCTGCCACGGCTAATAGGCTAATGCAAAGCTAGTACCATTCTGGACGGATAAAAGTAAATTCATTACACAGTGGACACTGCCCCAGGATGTTAGGGCTAATTCTCTTCTTAAGAATCCCAGTGGGCAAAACAGGAAAATACAGATGGCTAAAGACTAATGTAGAAAGTATTCTTAATAGAAAAAATACAAGGTGTGATAGGATTACCAAGGAAAAGACAACACCCCAAGGAAGGCTTCCCCAGCACCGTAAGAAACAGGAGGGCACCCACAGGCATACAGAACAGAAAGGGGTGCAAGCACATGTGAGCATGACGGTGGGAGGTAACAGAGCAAGGAGGGAGGGCCCTGCACACCATGCTGTAGGGTCTGGCTTTTCAGAAGGGACAGATATTAAAGGGTTTAAAGCAGGGGGATGGCCATTATTAGTTGTTTTAACTATAAAAAATAATACAGATTCATGATAAAATAGACACATAGCAGAGAACAGAATATAAAGTGAGAAATAATTCCATTCCTGGGTTGAAGGGAGAGGTCATTTCTTATTCACTTTGAAACTGTCACTGGCTACTACTGTCATCCAAAGTCAACATGCACTATTTTTTCTAACATGACAGTGGTCCCCTCTCCCCTCTGACCCACCTTGGCTTGCACTGATAATGATGTCAGGTTGAAAGACAATCCAGGATGAAGAATCTACATGTTATAGGAAATTCTAAACCAAAAGAAATAAAAACAAAAGGCAAAACTAGCTCAGAATAGCCCTTGCCCCTGTGGTTTGCTAAGGCTACTTTAAATGCCCGCCCCTCCATAGTAAGAAACTCCCCACAGTGGTTCCTGAGCCTTTACTCTGGCTGAGGAGGGCAGAGCTGCAAGACCCTCTTAGACACAAAGGTAAAGGGGTAACAGCTTCCATCTGCGCACAGTGCCAATGCCTTTGTAAAGGATACAGAGTTTACACGGGACAGGAGACTGGCTGGTCACAGGGGCAGGACCTACAAATGGAGAAAACACAAGTCTGCAAAGATTGATGATGCAATACTAGTACTTAAGATGTAAAATTTAATACTTTTAAAGCCTTCAGTAAATGTTTATTCAACTGTAGTGAAACAAGGAAAAAGTAAACTGTCATGTCCCACTAATAACACATAGAGGAAGGATGGGGGAAGTCGAGACCCAGATAAGAAAATGTGTTCCCCAGAAGGGGAAAGAATGTCAATGCTTCATTTAGTGTTGTTTTTAATAACCAAAGATGACTCATCATCATTTACACATGCACATTAAAGAACTGGATGATTCAAATCAAATACTTGGATAATTCACTGAAAATATTTCAAATAGAAGTGCTTTGTTGTTTAATTATCTAACCAATTAGTTCAATTCTCCACTACACAGAGTGGGAGGTCCAGGCACAGAGATCTCACCTAGGAAGCAGATCCCAAAAAACCTCACATGACAGAGACTCTTTAACTACCAGTTACACTGGTCATGCGTCAGGCAGGCAACCCACAATGAACTTGAGAAATGTAGCCCTAAAAACTAATATATGGTTCCCAGTTCTATTGCAATTACCCAGGCACAATCAGAAGGCATGTTTTAATCAGCTGGTTAAAAAAAGTGATAATTTGAACAGATTTCTACCCACCCCCAAAAGAGGAAAGAGCCTCATCAAAGAAGGTTACGCAGACAACACTTGTATTTAGAACCTAAGAATAAAGGTCTTATGTGTTAGCCTCAAAGCTGACTGCCCATCACCTAGACTTAAATGCTCTCAGGTGAGAGCCAGGTGACTCTGGTTAAAGGCCCCCAGGTGATCCTAATCAGTGAGAACCACTGGGAGAAGAGACCAAAAACAAGATGAATGAGGGCAGCTGGCTTTCTCCAAAGTTGCTGGTTTCAGCTTTCAAAAGAGCCCAATAAGCTGTTCCTAAATATACATCTTATGGCAGCAAAGGGTAGGCAGGATAGAGATGCTATGAGCCTACAAGGGGCTTACAATCTAGCAGGCCAAACAAAACAAAAAGTATTAACCCTGAAAAATGCTTTACCAACCCATATTCCAGAAACGCTAGGATTCGATGGACCCTTGAATTCTTATTAATCTTAGGCCTGGCTATTGTTTTGACCATACCTAGCATTAGCTTTATTATAAATAGCCAATTATAACCTGACTGCCTCTAACTAGTCCTACTAAGAAACTGGAAGAGAGCTGAGTTTTAAATGTTTAAGAGTTGTTTTTCCCCAAATTCACCTGCAGTTACCTTCATGCCAAGTGAATAGCAGATACACAATATATCATTTGATACAATCTATTCTTTTACAGTTACCTCTAAAATATTGCAGTTTCTTTTCCCAAGTTTTCCAGGGGAAAAGGGAGTCTGGAGATGGAGAGCAGTTCAGGGGGAAGAACAAATCAGGGGGGAAAGCGAGTCTAATGAAGGGAAAGCAAGTAGTAATCTTTCTGCTGGTGGAGAGCCTTGCCTTCAATTTATAAAAAATGCAATACCTGTGAAGCACAATAAAGCCAAGTACAATAAAACTAGGTATGCTAACATTATACAGGGAAAAGGAAAAAAGCTGGAAAAAAATACAAAGGGCCAAAAGACCAATCCAAATGTGACAACTACTTCCTTCCTTCCAAACTCTGCCAGTTAGTAAGCTTCTGGCTAATCCTGCAAGACTAGAAAAGCTGTAGCCTAATCTGAGTCTTCTATGGCAGGTACAAGGACATTCTGACTGCAAACTAGGCTGACCCCCCAATGCTGACAGGTAGTCCTTTTAATAAGACATTGCTACCAGAGTTCCATATGTGACCCTTTTATGGTTTACACACAGATACTTCAACTAGCTTGTCCTGTACTCCAGTCTCCTTTGAGAGCTGAAATTGATAACAGTGGAAAAAGGCAAAAGGAACCAGATGATTTCTTTCCCCTTCACTGAAATCCTGACCACCTCTCTTCTCAAACTTCCTAATTCTATTTCTCTTCAGGTAGGAGGATTATTCTAGAACAGAGAGACCTACAGTCTTAAGTACTTACTGCGACCATCAGTCAGGAAAGAATACACTATCATACCATAACACAGAATGTAAGAAAGATAAGAAAAAGTGATCCCAGGTTAAAATAATAGCCATAAGCAACCAAATTTAATCTCAGGGTTAGAGTACAGGCAATCAGAAAATGTAAAGAGTTTATCCAACATTTAAAAATCTTTCAGCTCAACTCTCTATTTTAAAGCTCAGAGAATAAAAATCATTCTATTTTCTTTAGAGGAAGATCCATTTACTTTATAAAATACTTTTCACAATGCAATTGGAGCCGATAAAATCAGTTTAAAAAAAAGGGTGTGGGCAGGGAAAGAGCCTCTCACAAGAGCAAACAGATCCAGACCCCTCTGTATGTACTCCTCACTCCATCCTGAGCATGATCCCCAACTCCATGGCGACTCCTTTTTACCTGCTATGGGGATCTGATAGGGCTGAATTGATCGAGCTGGAAGCACTGGGTGATGGAAGGTAACGGTGCCATCAAACTCTCCTCTTAACTTGATATCAAATATTACGGATGTCTAAAGCAGGAAAAAAAGATCATAGGTTGGCTTCACCCTTTCTTTACCTCACATCTTGCTATTCTGGATTCATTTAAGCCACTTCCTGTTTGTCAGAATACTCGCTGGCAGTACTTGCGCCTGCAGCGTTTACCCAGAGATGACCGGCAGATTACAGTCCTAACCTCATCCCCGAAGTTTGTCACGAAATATCTCACTTTTATTATTATGTTCTCATCGCTCTAGTATATCAATAGTCTTTGGAACAAATGACATCATTCTATTTATGGCATTCTGTTTTTAGTACCAGTATTTTCATTTACAAAATATAGTAATTCTCAATCGCTGAAAATGTCAAATCCTAGAAAACAGCATTCCTACGTGTGATGTTAAATTAACACCGGCGGCAAGCTTCACTTTTTTTTAAATGTGGAAAGGGTTAAAGAGTCTGTATTTGCATTCCATCCCTACCGGCTACTTCTTCTTTGGGGAAGAATTTGCTATATTATCACAACTATCTCTTACATTTTTAGCTATTCTCACAAATATTACTGACATTTAAGACATGCTTCCTTTGAAGAGCTCTAAGTGATTTAAACAGGTCTTTTTCACTTGCAACATCAACATTAGTCAAAAATATGGGTGCCACCACCCCCCAGGAGGCATGGAAGAGAAGTGGCTTGTCTACCACCAGACACCCAGCTAACAGTGTAGAAAAAGCAGGATCCATTCTCGTGCTTTCTCTTGGGCCAGTGTCAAAACCATCATCATCCAGCATTATAATCTATACTCACAAAGGAAGGACAGAGCTGCCATGAATTCCCAGCTTAGCTGATTCAACCAAATAACTCTTTCAAAGTCCAATCTCCTGTGTTATTTTCTACAATAGTTTCTAATTATCCTTAATCAACTGATACAGAATCACTGTTTTTTCTAAAACATCGAATATCAAACCCATTTCCATCTGGAATTCCAAAACTTTTGGCATAAAAAGCACTTTTTAGCCTTTGTTCAGAATGTTCTGGAAATTTTCACAATTCTTTTAAGCAATCCTAACTTGTACCAACACAAGACTAGACATGCACGTAACTCATACCTCTGTATCCTGATGATGAACAACCACCAGATTATCCACCACATTTAGGGCAAACTTCCCCGTCCGATTTAACTTTAATATGTGCATCTTTTTACAGGCACCTTCTCTGTAGGACAACAGAAAGGTCAAAAAATAGATCAACATGCTTTAGTTCATATTTTAAAATCAGAAGACGAAGGAAGGTAATATCAAGTATACCGTGGTAGGTGATAGAGGACTACCTCCGCTCCTGTACTATTGGAGGTCCGTGAATGATGCCTCAGGAAGAGAACATAAAGTTGTCTGTAGCTGATTAGGGAACAAAGAGACATAAGTCACACTTGACTGTTTGAAATTCTTCCATTCTCAATGCTGAATTATAACACTATATTTAAGTCAATCATGAAATATTCAATGGAATATCTTGTAGCCAACAACGTTTGTAAAGCAAGTACAAAAAAAGCCTACTATACAGTTACATGAAAAGGGGGATGTAAAACTCGATATAGCGTGATCACAATATTTTCAAAGCACAAACTATGCATAATGTTCAAAAATATTGGAAATACGTATTTTTGTGAATAGCTAACCCTGAATAAGTCCATTTTATTTTCTTCTTTCTGTATTTTCCAAGTTTTGTGTAATTAGTCCTTAATTACAGAAAAAAGTAATGACTCTTCATATTCAAGCCTCATCTAATAAATGCGGTGTGAACAGTTCCCGCACATAGCTTTTTATTCCCTAGGGTAACATTGTGCAGGGCCTGCCACAGAAATGAGAACCAAAGAGAAGGGAGGGTTTCCACCTTCACTTTGGCCAAGATTGCTCTCATTTTGTTTTCTAAACCAGGATGCCACAGATTTCCTTTGAAGAAGAGGGGGGCATTCTAACTGCTAAAAATGTTTAAAGTTTAGAAACCACTGTTTTAGGCCACAGGAGAATTAGAAGTAATTTAGAAGCAAAATTTTGGTATCTGTTGACTAGAGTTATCGGAGGGATTCTTTGTATTAGTTCCTATTTTTGTGTTTAAAATTTTCATAATAAAGTTTAAAAGTTAATATATCTGCATTTCCAAGTGAAGATATATCTTCCTACATAAGTAATCCAGTTTCACGTTTACTTAGATTATGTTCTTGCTTAGAACAATTAGAATATGTTTTAGTGGAAAAAAAAAAAACTGTTAAGTATCAACTCACAAAATAAAAGAAAAATTCTAAAACTAAAATATCCAAGAAATAAATTGGTTCAATGTTCTAATTTTATCAGATTAGAATAGTGAAAAAAACTTTCCTAAGACCACAAAGCTAGTAAAATTTAAAAAAAAAAAATGCCAAGGTGACAACAGGTTTTCTATATTCATAAGATCTAGGTACTGAAAAAGGAAAAGGAAGGCCTTACTGCGTGTTCCGAGACTAAGGACAGGGCATCTCTGGAGTGTTTATCATGCACTTCTATTACTTAGATCTCTAAAAGCAATTACAAGAAGAAACTCTCTCGAAATACAATCATACATTGTTGCCATTGCAATGTCTCTCTCAGAAAGGTTCTGTTTAGTGGACTTAGGCGCAGCTGGTAATTCAATCTCAAACTTGGGCAGCTTTGACATAGTGCCAGCCTGTTGGGGGAAAAAAAGGGTTTTAGGAAAGATTTATTAAACTCCTTTCATGTTTTAGCATTCCCTATGTAAAACTGTCAAGGATATATACACACTATGTCTTTCCATCCTTTCCAAGGCCACACTATGTCCTTTACTCACAAGGTCTGTCCCCACAGAATGAATCATTCTTGGTGATGGGATGGTACAGGGTGCCTGCTAGTGGTCTGAAGTGGTAAAGGTTATAATTGGAGGAACTTGCCCCTTTGAAGTACTTGGCCGTATTACGATGTTAAAGACAGGGTAGAAGGAGGAAAAAAGAAATTTTGTTAAAGCGAGGCTTACTCTTACCCTAAAATAAAAGGGCTGCAGCACATTCCCAAGGACTGTGGTGGACAGCAGAATCACAGCGCTCTCTGGACAGTACATGTACCAGTTCACATTGATGTTCTGGCTCTTCAGGAGCTTCAGATTTCGTTTCTCTGGTAATACCTGAAGCAAAGTCCAAGAAGCAATCTTCATTTAAAAAACAGCAAAATATCGAAGACTGACACAGTAAAATGAAGAAAATAATAAAAAGTAGAAAACAAAAGTAAGTTAAACTGAAATTATATTTATTGCAGCCACCAGTTATCGATCCTGGTGCTTAGTGCTTTACAAATCTAGCTCATCTATTCTCTACCCAATCCTAAGAAGTAGGCATCATTAATATGACAGAGGAGAAAACATTGGCTCAGAGAGGTAAGGGAAACCGCCTCCCTAGTTTTTAAGTGATGGCCTCAGCAGGCCAATTCTCTGCAAGTCCCAGGTCTCAACCTCTACATTCTCAGGCACCTTACACCAAAGAGCAAAGAACAGCAACACTGTAACTCAGCAGGGAGATGGTCAAAACCAACCCATACCCCAAGACCCCGTTCCCTCCATCAGCCACCAGCCTGCACCATCCGCCTTCAGCCTGGTCTCCATCTTGACTCCGGTTTGCATTGCGTCTGGGAGTGGCTCCCTTTTTCTAACAAGTATGTTCATGAGACTCTACCTGCAAACCTAGTATTTTATAATTGAGGGACATTTTAAACAAACCTTAAATGTGCTGACACATTAAGGAACCCTGTCTAGGGCCCCAAGGACATCAACGCTCATAGAACACTAACTGAAGAACTGATGTGGAAGTCAGGGCTGAAAAGCATATGTTTCTTGATAATTCAGGTATAATAAAATAAGGATGAGCTAGAGCCCTTTTTCTAACATTTCTTTTTTGTTGATTTTTTTTGGGGGGGATTTTGTTTAGTTATTTTTCTGACATTTCTTGACATTCTGAAGATTATATAGATAATCTGAATGTACACTTTCCCACCACAGAGAACAGATATACTTTTAAATGACTGCCCGGGGAACCCTTCCATAAAGCAATCACCCCTTACCATGCTGTCATATATACAAAATTCTATTTCTTTGTGTATGAGATTCGTGTAGTTAGTTTTCTTTCTGCTGGTCATTACAAAGGTTTGGATGACAGCCTTACAGCAAAGAACCATGGCATTAATATCTTATGTTTATTTACATGAGTATATTTTCTCCATCCATACATTCTAAATTATACTGCTTTTATTAGGAAAATAAAATTAAAACCTGAAAAAATCCTAACATGTTCTATATTAGCTCTGCTTAGAAATCTCAAAAGCATGCTCAATAGGTCAGGCAGGTGGAATATATTAAAGATGAAGAGGCAGGCAGGTGCATCACAGTAAACAATCAACAGAGTGAAACGGTAACTACAGAATGGGAGAAAATATTTGCCTATCATCTATCGGATAAAAGGTTAATATCCAGAGTATATGAAGAACTCCAACAACAGAAAGAATGGGCAAAGGATCTACACACTTCTCCAGAGCATATACAAACAGCCAAGAAGCCATGGAAAGATGTTCAATATCACGAATCAGAGAAATGCAAATCAAACCCAGAATGAGATATCCTCTCATACTCAGTAGAAAGGTTATTATCAATAAAACAGAAAACAACTAGTATTGGTGAGAATGTGAAGAAATTGGAACCCTTGTGCACTACTGGTGGAAATGTAAGATGGCATAACTACTATGGAAAACAATATAGCATTTCCTTAAAAAAAAATTAAAAATAGAATCACCATATGATCCAGCAATTCCATTTCTGGCTAGATACCCAAAAGAACTGAAAGCAGGGTCTCGAAGACATATTTATACACCATGTTCACCACAGCATTATTTGCAATAGCCAAAAGATGGAAGCAACCGAAGTGTCCATCAATATATAAATGGATAAATAAAATTTGGTATATACATGCCTTAAAAAGGTAGGAAATTCTCACACATACAACATGAACCTTGACCTATGCTAAATGAAATAAACCAGTCACAAAGGACAATTACTATATGGTTCCACTCATAGAAAATAAAATGGTGGTTATCAGGGGTTGATGAAAGGTAGAAAGAGAAGTTATTTAATGAGTAGAAAACTTCAGTTTTGCAAGATGAAAAAGTTCTGGAGATCTGTTTCACAACAATGCGAATATACTTAACACTACTAAAATGCACACTTAAAAATGGTTACGATAGAAATTTGTTTTCTGCTTTTTACCAAAATAAAAAAAAAAATGTTTTGAGATGAAGCAGTTCACAAAAGAGGAAATACAAATAAAAACATGCTTATCTCCCTGGGAATGAAATCTAAATTAAAATGTCTTTCCACCTCTTAGACTGATAATATCCAGTAATGGCAAAGATGTAGAACATGAGGATCCCTACATTGCTTGTGAAAATGCAAACCCCTGGAAGAAATTTAGTAATATCTGTTCAGCTTTTTGGATGTTCATACCTATACTGTAGTTCCCCTTCTAAGAACTGCCTCACCCAAAAATATAAAGAAATATTTACAAACCTGTTCACTGGAGAATTGTTTATAATCACAAACTGAAAATGAGCCAGATGTTCATTGAAAAGGAGCTAGCTAAATAAACTAGTACAGCCACACAGAATACAATTCAGAATAAAATGTGGAAAGATGTCCAAGACACTGCTAGGCAAAAAAAGCCAGCCACAAAAATTTATATATACTATTCCCATTATTATAAAAAAAAAAAAAAAAGATAAATATGTATGCATGTAGAAAATAAGAGGAATATGCATACGTAAGAGGAATAAACTGTTCATAATAGTTATGTCTAGGGATTATAGAGGACCTTTACTTTTCTTAAAATATATCCTGGTAATGTTGAACATTTTATAAAAAACATTATTTATAATTAGAAAAAAAGAATAAAAACCCAAGTAAGAGCCTAAAGCTCTAGAATCTCAAAATAGCTATTTAGTACTGACCTTAAAAAGCTGCAAAACTATTACAGACCTTTTCTCCAGCAAACATATGATAAATATAATACCTGATAAAATTCAATTCCTTGATCTGTAATGAAGACAATTTCAGTAGAACTGGTCCAGCAGAATCCTAGTATGTTGGCATTCTTGGTCTGAAAAGAATTATAGAAAGATTTTTTTAATTAATAAGAAAAATATATTTATCTCTTCAAAAGCTTAAAATATTCTGTAGTAACTCTAATAAAAGTTACTAATTAACAAATTGAACTTTCTTTTAAATACAGTGTTCCCATATTTTCACCTGTAACACCTCACTGAAACACCTGACTCTTAGTTCCCTCTAGTAAACAAAACAAAATGCATGAGTTTTGCAGAAAGGTAACTGACCAGCACTCACAGATATCAACCTCTACCTTTACTAATGAACCAAAGGTCATCTGACATTATCTTAGTCAAAGACATGATAAAAACTGGTGTTCTAAAAGTATAATGACCTAAAGGTTCTGTGAGTGTTGATGAAAATGGGATTGAGGATCTTGAGGCCACAAGCCCCACTAACTTGGTGAACAGCAGTGCCCTGAGCATGAGAGCAGATGGGCTATGACAGGCCTCTGCTGCACAAAGAGGAACTGGAAGTCTGTGAAGGGTTCAGTTATTTGGCAGAAGTGCCCTTCCTTGGTGTGGAGCCACACCCCATCCACTTGCAGTGTCTGCTAGTTTCCGGGTGCCACACTGCCACTTTAGGCTGAGCCCTGTCTAGCCTAGATTATACCCAGCAAGTCTAATTAATATGAATTAGAATCTACACCAAGAGAAAGAAAGAAAGAAAGAAACAGACACAGACACAGACACAGACACAGAGAGAGAGAGACACACACACACACACACACACACACACACACACACACACACACACACACACACACACACACACACACACACACACACAGACAAATCGAGGAAAGAAAATATTACCAGGAAAGGGAAAACCTCCAAAGAGGTGGCTATGAAAAGAATCCAGGTCTGACCCGATGTGCCAGCTCAAAGGAGAAGTGCAAGGGCGACAGAAAGATGACAGTCACCAAACACTGAGACTGCTAGGTGTGTAACATCCATCATTCATTTAATCTTCCCAACTCCATCTTATAGACTTTAAAGACTTTAAAAACAGGCTTTAAAAACTTTTTTAATGTTGGACAAAGTCACAGAGCCAACATGCAAATCAATTTAAAGCAGTCTGCCTGCAAGTTTGTGTCTCAATGACCACACTACCCTGTGTCTCCACAACATAACCCACGCCGTTAAACACCAACCAGAGGGGGAAGGATCCGGGCTCATACCTTGCACTCCTGAGTATATTCCAGCTGAGAACTATCTGGGATAAAATTAGAAAAATCCTGAAAGAAAAAAAACAAAGAAATTTGGATCAGGCTGCATAATGTCAACCTACTCTGGTCTACAGCAAAACAAACAAAAAAAGACAAATTTAGAAGTGAGCAGGAAAAAAACTGACAAAAGCCTAAAGACAGAAACCACAAAAAAGTCCGATTTAGACGATCTGCCTCTTTAATAGCAGCAGGTGGACAATTCAATTTTTAAAAAGAGTTAATCTAAATATTCAGTTAGAGTTTAGAAAATGATTTTGAAAATTCATTTCTCAAATGATTGATTTCAGAGAAATGTACCACTCCACATTTTACATGAGGCTTTCCAAAAATTTTAGCAATTAATACTAATGTAAGGAAATAGGAATCTGCCTCTCTTTCTCAACAGCTTTTTCTCTACTTTACAAATAGCAATGGTGAATATTTATAAAGACTAAAATGCCAACAAGCTGCTCAAACTTTGAATATCTGTTCCTATTAGATTGAGCAAAGATGAGAGAAGTGAATAAATGGAGTTACTCTGGTAAGGCTAATTCACAAAGTAGCCAAAAATATACCTTACATAATCTATGGTGCTAGTTATTAGTCAATACGAAAGATGCCTGGGGTTCCAAATAAGTTTTTTTTTTTTAATAAAAAATGACAGACTAATGTCATAAATATTTATCCATTCAAATGTCTTTCTTATCTTTAAGAATTCCAAAGGCTCAAATTCAATGCAACATAACGTACAATTTCCATGACGTTACAATAATAAACAGTTCCTTTAACACCGGAATTCTGCAATTCATTCTCTTCCAAATGTACTTCTAACATCCTTTCTTTATATTGTATTTAAAGATATCTTACCACAGTCTTTGAGGTCCTTTGAACAGCTAATATCTTATTTTCTAAGGAAAACTTAATGCACTTCACTTCTCCTTTGTCTTCCATTCTTTAAAAAGAAAGATTATGTCAAAAGTTAAACTTAATAACTGAATTCTACTTCTCTCATTTTTTAAGAAGAAAAAAAGCAAGTTAAATATTCAGGAAGCAGCAAATCTTAAACTTATGTTTTGAAGCTATCAGTAGAACCTCTTCAAAAAACAAAATCCTACTAGCGATAAATTGCTGGAGAAATTGACAGTACTACAGATGATAAAAGAACTGAGATCATTACACTTTCATGTGAGAATTATTTCAGACATAAATAATGCAAACATATCTTGTTTTACTCCACTTCGCTTTCCTACATCTTAGAAATGTTGCATTTTTTTACAAATTGAAGGCAAGACCCCCACCACCAACACCACCATCACCAGCAAAAAGATTACAACTCATTCTATTCTGATACCTGTTTTATTGCAGTGGTCTGGAACCAAACTCACCATATCTCTGAGGTATGCCTTACCCACACAGGAACCTCCACAAATTACCGCCTTCTCTCTCCATCATTCTCACAGCAAAGCTTTTAAAAGAAAGTGTCCTTTCCCACTCACTACCCTATGGACTCAGGACAGCCCCACCTTGGAGTCTCATAACCACCTCAAAGGAAAGTCATGGGATGGATTACATAAGGGTGTGAGGGAACTTTTGGGGGTATGAAATATTCATTATCTTGATCTTGGTAATGGTTTCATGGATGTACTGTACACACATGTCAAAACTCATCAATTACATGTTAAATATGTGCAGTTAATTATACCACAGTGAAGCTATTAAAAATAAAATGTTTAAAAGAGGATAAATTCAGTATCTTCTCCCTCAAACGCCCCTGAGCTCCCAAATCAGGACCATCATAGGCACAATCTCATTTTGACCACTGAATCCTATCAGAAACCTTTCTGAGCACCACTTGAATGCCTATGTAATACCAGTCTATACTGCCTTCATCTGTCTTCACCATACCTAGCTCCGACAATTGCAATCTTCTCTCAGTGGTGTCTTGACTTTTGTCTGCTCCCAACTAATCCAGCCTCAAGGCTGTGAAAAGCATGATCTTTCCAAATACTGATATGATTGTTTCACCACCCACCTTGGAAATTTTCAGCAACAAGATAAAGCCCTAATTCCACAACAAAAAATGTAAGGATCAAGCCAGCCCCTGCCAGTGGCCATAGCATCACCTCTTCCCACTCCCTACATGGACACCTGATTTCAATTACACAGAGCTGGAGTTCCCCAAACATCATGCTTGCTCGCCTTTGCACCTGGAGTTTTCAACTGAAAACTGAGGCCTCCTCTCTTCTCCACCTAGAATCATTCCATTTGAGCCCTCAAGTTTTGCTCAAAGGCTATCTCCTCTCTGAAGCCTTCCCCTCCTTATTCCAAAATTAATGTCACATCTCTTCTGTGTGCCTGCAATCTTGGTATAGCACTTGTCACAGTAAATAAAGGTATGAGCTCTCCAAAAGGGCACTAGGCTAATTCATGAGAAGATATGTCTGGTGCACACCACAGGTACTGCAATCAGTGTTTGACCAAACTGATGTGATTCATTTTCTACTTCAAAACTACTTCAGAACTGTTTCTTATCAACAAAGGCCAACTATAAAAACAATGTTAAACTCACCACCAAACTGAAGGCCTACATTGTACTTTTCTGTAATTACAGGGTTTACGGTGACCAGATAGTTTATCACCCAAATGGAGATACTTCTGAAAATCAAAGAGGCTGCTTATTCATAATTATGCCAGTTTATCTTGTGTTGGGATTATCTTAATATACATTACTACATGAGAAGCACTGACCCAGGAATCTTCTCCATTTTCCAAACACTCTGGAAAGACCTGGGCCAAATAAGTCAATGAAGGTCTTTCTGGTCAATAATGCACTGACTGGCTAATTTCAACTACCAGGAAATAGTCCCAAATCAACAGGGAACTGCTCTACATATTTCACTGACAGGAAGTACTAGCATGTGCCACCGAAATTGCAGGGCAGGTGTTTTGTACACCTCTCCCTACAGACAGGGATTTGTACACACACACACACTGTTCTGACCTCTTAGGGGAGGCAATGGACAAAATTGTAAAACCACTCTATTAATGAGAAACAGAAAAACACTTTTGTTTACATGTTGAAATTATTCTGAAAATGTTATTAACACTGTTACCTAAATGAGATGGGACTCCTATCGTCTGGGCCTTTAACTACCACTCCAGTAGCTCCTCCAGATCGAACAGCAAAAACCTGAGAGAAAAAGAAGCAATATTAATGGTCTGAACTTTGAAAGAGTCTGGACACATACACCAATCTACAAGTGAACATTTCTGCTACACCCAACCCTTGATTCAACTAAACCAACGTGGCACACATCAATCTGCAGATGCTTGGCGTTTACATGGAGTTTAAGAAACGAAAGCAGAGACCAAAAAGGCTACTATTTCAAGTACTGCCCGCACTGCAAGACCAGGTCGGAGGTCCCCAAGGCTCAAAGTATTAACCCAATTCAGTAAAGGCGCGGTTTAAGCACACTCTGCTACTCCTGCTTCCCCCCGCCCCTTTCCAAAATTCCGAGGATAATGAAAATCTCACGTCTAAATCCAACCAAAGGCGCCAGGAAAAGACTAGTGTGCTAAAAGCTGACCACACAAGTCAAAGGGCACTGGGTTCACGGCGCCGGCGTCCACCCAGCTGTCAGTTTGGGGAAAGAAAGCCCCGGCCGCTGTGGAACCTGGTCCCTCTGCCCACCCAACAGGAAAGCGCTGGCGCGAGTCCTACGCCGGGACACGAAAAGAGGTCCCGGGCCGGGTCCCCCGGCACCCGGCCTGGGCGCGCAGGACGACCCTGGGCACCCGGGCGGTAGGCAAGGCGCGCCCCGCCACGCGGAAAAGGAGGGTGCGGGCTGGCCCGGACCTGCTTGTTGGCCTCATCGAAGAAGACGCAGTTGACGGGGTTCGCCTTCTCGAAGTGCACCGGCCGCTCGCACAGCTCCAGATAGTAGTCCTCCTCGCCCATGGCGGGCGCCGCGGCGGCGGCGGGGGCACCGGGAGTGGCAGCCAGCTTGGAGCGGGACGAGCAGCGCCCAGCGCGGGGAGTCGGCGGCGGCGGCGGCGATCCGGCGGAGGCGAGGCTGCTTCCTGGTGCCACGCCCCCACGCCCTTCGGCACGTGACCCGCGGCCCTCTGCGCTTAAACCGGCGACGACCGCCAGGCCGCAGTGGGGCCCAGCAGCGCGAGAGGTTCTTCCCCTTTCCCCTGGGCGGCTCGCGGGCTGCGGCCTCGGTGCGGCGAGACCGACAGGGACGTACTTAGCGCGGGTGGCGGCGCAGCCATTCCCAGCCGCGGCTTCCCTGGCCTTTTCTGGGCCTGGCTCCGATCCGTCCACGAAGGGTTTGCGCAGGGCCCGGTGCCCGTGTGGGTCAGGGCAGCCCCTGGTCTGGGAAATTCTCGGAAGGGGGCGTACTGACCCTGCTTCAGGGAGTTTAGTAAGGGAGATGAGGGCTGTGATCAGCACCTGGATGCTGTGAGCATGTAACAAGGAACCCTAGTTTAGATGGTGGGTCAGAAAGCCTTTTTTGAATAGCTTTGATATTTGAAGGAATGGGGAGAAACTCATTCAAGCAAGGCATAGAACAGAGAGACAAAAGGAAGGGGTCAGGGATGATCCCTAGGTGTCCATTCTCAGCAACAGGATGGATTTGAGCATCATTCTCTTAAGATATAGAGACTTGAGAAGTTCGGCGTGAAAGTAAAGATCAAGATTAGCGATTTGGAGATAAGAATCCAAGGAGAATGACATCTAAACATATTTATAGGTCTGAAGCTCACCAGAAAAGTAACAAGGTAAAAATTGGGAGTTGTTGGAATATAGACGGTATTTGAAGCCATGGGATTGGATGGGATGGCCAAAGACAGGGGCATAAAGTGAAAAAAACACAAAACCAACCTTTAGAGTCCTGGAAGAAGTGTCAGTAAAGGAGAACAAGCAGAGCCTGCCGGAAAAAGAAAAGGGAGAAGGGGTTGTCTGTGAAGCTAAATGGAGAAACTTTCAGGAAGCAGTGCCATGTGCTTTAATAAAGGCAGCTGAGAAGTCAGGTAAGAAAAGCCCTGCAGTGTCCTCCATTTTATCCCAGGGAAGACCCTGGAGCTTCCTCTGGAAGACCATTGCTGCAGGAGTGGAGGACAGAGCCATACTGCAAAGGGTTGAATGGAGAAATGAGAAATGAAGGGTAAGTTTGATATTTAAAATGAAAGCAGGAGCAGGGCTGTTCCAACTTTACCGTGGTTAAGAACCACACCAGCCGAGGAATCTACAGAACCCCAGGTACTTCTGAAGCAGAGTTGGAGGACCATGTTTATAAGGATGAATGGAGTGGGGCATCTTTGCATGGAGTAAGAATGGTTTAGCAGAGAGGTAAAGATGGAAAAGGAGACATCCACCTGAGGTGAGATAGGATGGGCCCCAAAATACACATGGAGGGATTGGGCTTTTCTGTATTTCTAGGGAAGAAGGAGGCTGGGAGACTTCTAGGTAGGAAGATGAGGGCATGCCTTCTCTTCAAGGGATTGTTAAGAAAATGTCACTTCTCCTTGGATTCGCATGTTCGAAACAAAACTCTTGATCTTCTCCACTTTCCTGCCAAATTCTCAAGCCTCTATATCTCAGAGAATTATGTCAACGCCTCTAAAAAGAGAAGAAAAAAGAAGTGAAAAGAAAAACAAAAACTGCTCCTTTAAAGCTCCTGCTATTTGGCCCCACCATAACGCTTGCTTCTTGTCCTTGTCTCTATTGTCTACTAACCAAGGTTACAGGATCCTTCCACCCACATCCTGCTGTCACCTATCAGCATCCCTGTGGATGACGCATCCCACACCCTGCCATCCCTCCAGATGATCTCCGGGGACCTTTCTTCACCCTATTCAAGACCTTCAGTCCTTGGTCCCATCTTCTCTGCCCACTTCCTCCTTTCTTCCCTCATCTAGCTGCGATCCCATTTTTCTCCAATCAGGTATTGTATTTGCCATTACCCTTAGTTAAAATAATTGCTCTGTCCCTGTTGCACTTGTCTGGCAGAGTCTCAACTCAGAATGAACTCAGCCACCTGCTTTCTCTGCCCCTGACCCTGGAGGAGCCACACCACAGGGCAGAAGGTACTCTAGCAATTCGAATATCTCTTTTCAGACCTGGCTCTCCTCATCACTTGTCCCCCTGTTCTTTTCCAAGCCTTCTCCTCTCTCCTCAGCCTGCCTCATCACCCTTTACACAGGGCCTTGCCTCTGTTTGTGGAGAAAGTGACACCATCAGATGGAAAACACCAGTGGTCCAGCCGCCACAATCGCCCCTCCACCCCTTTGATCTTCCGAGACTTAGAAAACTGCCGGTCCTGCCCAAGACCAAAGCCAGTACTTTTTGGATCCCATCTCTCATTTTCTCAGAAAACTTACAGTATTGATTATCCTACCACTGCTCAAATTCTGGCTTCTAGAAATAGCCTTTCAATGTACTCATTTCTTTCTTTTCTAAAAATAAAACAAAAACTAAAAACAAAACTCAGAAACCTTCCCTGAAACAATTATCCCTCTGCAGCTATCACCCCCTTCCTCTTGTTCACAGAAAACCTCTCCCAAGAGTTGTGATGCTTGGTCCTTTTCCTCATTCTTAACCCACTCCAGTCTGGCTTCTGCCCCAGCACTCTAAAAACAAAACAGCTCTCATCAGGTTCCCTAGGGACTTCCATATCGCTATATTCATGCAGCTTTTTCAGTTATCTTGTGAATTTTCCAGAAGCATTCACTACTTCTTAAACACTCCCTTGCTCTCATGAAACTTTGTTTCTATTTTTTTATATGTAATTATTATGTAATTATTTGATTGAAATCCTGTTTCCATTAACTGTCAGATCCATGAGGGTAGGGGCCACCTCACTTTATCACTGTTTATCCCTCAGCCCTTACATCATTGCCTACTTCTCATCTCCACTTAGATGTCTCAGAGCAGCCTGGAAATCAACATCTCTAAAATAATACCCCTGATCTCCCACACCAGGGTCCTCTACAAGAGTCCTTCATCCCAATGGGACCTCCTGTTGCATAAATCAAGAAGCTAGAGCCATCCTTGACATGTCCCTTTCTGTTACTATCCCCATGCCCAAACATGGATTGACCATCAACTGAAAATAGGAAAAGTCTGGAGATTGGGAGATTGAGAGGCTCCCAAGAGAACCAAAGCTTTTGAACATGACCCCACCGGAATATCTGCCAAGAGCTGAGTAGGCAGTAGTGCAGTGTGTTTGGGGGTGGGGGTCGGGCACACGCGAATGTGTGTGCGTTCAAGAGACCATTAAAGACAATTTGATTATTTGCTCCATGCCTGTATAGGATTCCCTATTCTTCTCAGATTTAAAAGATTATCTTTCCATTAATAAACATCAAGACTCTAAAAATAGTCCTTAAAAATGGATCAATAGTCATTTCTAGAACATTACCAGGTCTCAAATTTGTAAGTGCCTAATACCAGTTTGGAAATCACCATAAATGACAGACCAAAATTAGAATTAGGTAAGAATGTTCTTTAAATTGTATCCCACCTGGCCTGATAATTCTGTTATCAGAAGGTTTTCTGTGGATTTCTTTTGTTACTTTCTTAACAGAATGGTATACGCCTCTTTCCTTGTTTCAGTTATTTATGTAGCAGGTGATGTTTCTGCTGCTTCTTTAAACACTATATTGAAGAAAGGATGCAAAGCTATACCTCTGTTTTGGTTTCTTTTCATTGCTGCCATGCCTTTTCTCTGATCTCTTAATTTGATTTTCAGAAAAATAGAAGTTTGTAATACAAATCAAAATAATCCAAATGTTTAACACTTAAAATTTATTTTTATTGGAAATGAAAAGTGGCATTTTTAAAGTGATTAATTAAAGTCTCAAAACCATCTTTTAACTGTGTTTAGTTGTTTTGGAAGCAAATTTAAGTAAAACCTTTCTAAAAGTTTATTTACGCTGAAACCCATGGAAGGACCAGTAGGCATCTCTCCTACCCCTACCAGTGACTGGAGAAAATGCTCATGGGAGTGTTTGAGCTCGAAGACATTTCTAGAGACTGTATAGTTCAATCGCTCCACACACCAGCTGGTTGTCAGAATCAAAGAGTTTAATGAAAGGAATGCATGCATGGGGATTACAGTAATTCCAATAGTACAGAAATATATCAAATGAAAAAAAATCTCTCTTCTCCCTCCTCCCCAACAATCCTCAAGGCCACAACCCAGAGGAAGCCACTATTGCCAATGTCTCATTGATCCAAATACCAAAGTCAAAAATCTCCACCGTTTGCTCAGAAATTACAGCACATTTTTGTTTGCTTCAGTTACAACTAAATTCATTATACAGTTTTTGTTTGTTTTTCTAGAGTTTTAAATTGCTTTTATTTTTTGTTGCTGCTGTTGACAGAAGAGACTATGCTCTTATCCTATCTTTTAGGTTTTCTAGGTTTTTGTTAATTATGCAGTTTGTGTATTGGACTCCACGTTGTTCTTGCAGACATTCTACAGAGAGCCCTCACATCTCTTATTCTGTTTTGATTGTCCAGTTAGAATTGCATTTGTCTGCAAGTAACAGAAAACCCAAGTTACTGTAGCTTAACAAACAGGGCTTTAATTTTTCTCAGGGAGCAAGAAGTCTTGAAGTCAGACATCCATGGCTAGCTACTGGAGTTCCATGCTGCCTCAGAGATCCATACACCTTTTTCCTCTCCATTTAGCAATCCAACCTCAAATGTGTCACCTGATAACTACAAGACAGATGCTTAGTCTAACATGGGGTCCACAATTCTTAGGAAAAAGGGAAAAGGTGAAGGACAAAAGGCTTTGCTGGCTGACTTTGAGTCTCTTTTAAGAGTTTTCCCAGAAGCTCCCACCTAGTGACCTCTCCTTACATCTTATTGGTCAAAATTATGTCTACTAGTCACCCTAGGTGCAAGGAAATCTGGGAAATGTAGTTTGAGGTTGGGTACATTATGCCCTGTTGAAAACTGGAGTTTTTAATAAGGAAGAAATTAGAAATGAATATTGGATTAGCAACTAGCAATAGGCTGTTTATTGCATTTTGGGGGTAGTTGTGCTGTTTCTTAAAATTCATATTCCCAGTTCCTATTCCTGTCCCCCTGGCTTTGGAATCTTCATTTTTAGTAAACTCCTCAAGTGATCATTTCCAGACTGTCACCTGTTCACACACAAAAGTGCAGGGACTACTACTGAGTAGTTGTTAAAGTCAAACCTGAATATGAACTCTTTTATCCCCTGATGGATTATTTAATCAACATATTTCTAAAGTTCCTACTTTGTATCAGCATTTTCTTATGTTTTTTTTGGAGAGCATGGAGATATCTATATATCTATATATCTATATATAGAGATATATAGAGAGAGATATATATAGAGATATATAGATATATAGATATAAAGTATCCATTACCCTGGTTCTAAAAAGTGCATTCTAAGACAAGCATACATCACACACAAAAATCTAAGAATATAATATTGCAACAGAACTAAGGAGGTGCTACAGGAGTTTATTGGCTTGCCTCTGCTTTGAAGACCAATGCAGTCAAACACAGGGGCTACTTGAAGGATGCAGAAGCTGAGGATGGTCAGGATTTGGACAGGTGAAGGCAGTTTATTTCAGTGAATAACGTGATAATAGGTACACCATAAACATCAGGGAAAGTAAACAAGAAAAAAGTAGACATACTATATGAAATATTTGAGAGTAATATGATGCAACTTAAACTAATGGAAAAATACTACTAAGTTATTGCTATTTCATTATTTTATTGTTACTTAAAAGCTGCACGTAAAACAATATCTGATATCATCAGAGCTAATATTTAAGTTGAAATGCTTTTATGTTAAAACTAATATGAACATTTAATAGTATTTTTAAAATAAAATACTGAGAACAAGATGTACCCTAGAATTAAAGTGGTTTTAAATTGTGTTTAGGTGAAATAATGCCTGTGTTTATTGTTTTATTAATTCAACATATTGTATAATAGATAAGCCTAGCAGTTATCTCAATTGTAGTAGTATTTATATGAGATCAAACATAGAGAAAACTGCAAATCCTGGGGTAGGGGACAGGGAGCCTTTCTTGACTATTTTCTGCATGTCATGGATGAAAGATCTGCCACATGGCCAGACTATTATTACAACGTGTAAGCTACTTATAGGATGTCAGACAGCTGAATTACGTGTGCTCGCAGGAGGAAGAGGATGTTGAGTTTGTAAATTGGCCATGGGAAAGCTATAATCCTGGAGAACAGGGAAACACAGAGAAGAGCATCTGACATTTGCCACTTTGAAAGTGATGGCTGAGTGGCTGAGGCACTAGGTAGAAAGGGACAGATAAGGTACTGAAAAGATGAGCAAAATGTATTTTTAGATACAATCAGAGCTGCAGTGGTGGAGTAGTACTGATATAGGGAAGAGGCATTAACACTACACAAATTGATAAATTGTATTCAGAGCCTGTAAAGGAAGATTCCTGCTGGGATTACTAACAAACTAGTTACCCACACCATGAAAGGAAAACAGAGTCTTTAAATCATCCTACACAAAATAAACCCAACTATTCTTTCCCTGCAGGGAACCTACAGAACAAAGCCTGAGACTGCATACCCGCCTCTTTCATGCTGCATACTCCTACCATCAAAGGAAAACAGGTAAAGTCTCTAAACTGTAATTCATAGAAACTAAGAATGACATATAAACTGAATTCCCAGAACACTCAAGGCTCCTCTTGTCCCTCTCTCTCTCTCTCTCAGTTTCTCAGTCCCTCTTCATCTCTCTCATTCTTAATCTTTAAGAGGAGGCCACGTCTTGGAGGCTCTGTTGCGCAATGGATAGCGCATTGGACTTCTAAGAGGAGACGTCTCTGTCTACAGAGGTGTATTCCTTCGCTAATAAGCTTTCCTTTTGTCTCTTAACTCTGGCCTGCGCTTGAATTCTTTCCTGCATTCTGTCAAGAACCCTCCCTCTCGTGGTGCAGGACTTGAGTCCCCACTCAAGGGAATTTGCCCTCTCTTGCATCAGTACCAGCAACTTCCCGGCTTACAGTGGGGCCCAAAAGGGAACTCCAACCTAGGAGCAGGCAAGAGAAAAGCTGAAGTGCACCCTTAAATCAATTTAGTGCTTGATGGGATTAGGATCACCTGACCTGCCCTGACTGCCCTTGGGGCTAATGAATCAGCAGTAAATTCATAGTTGATTTCCTCTTGTTTTTCTAAATATCCGTGTTTACCAGAGCCACCAAAAAAAAGCTCAGGGTAAAAGGTGCTTCTGGCAGTTTGTTTCTAAAACTTAAACAAAAACAAGCTTTTCTGTTTTTCTGGGCTTGTTTGTTTTTTAATTCTTTTTCAGACTATAAGACTGATGTCTGGAAGGATGTGTACCGATATTTTCATAGTGGTTCTTATAGCTTGGCAGGTTTTCACATGATTTTTACTTTCATCTTTGAACTTTCTAAATTCTTTTTGGTTTAAAAATGAGCATGAGTAATTTTTATAAAAGGAACTATGTTTAAAAGTACATATACCTACATTAACTGGGAAATCTTGACTATCATAATTTTGCAGCCTACTTTTCATTTAATGAATGTTTTATTGTGAATGCGTGGGACCCTGACATGTTTGTATTTGCATGTATACATGTCAAAAATTGTCATGTAAATGGTGGTTATCTTGTACTGTGAATGATTTCTTTCATTTTTCTACTTTTGGTATTGTTTGAATTTAAAAAATATATGTGAATTATCTCTATAAGCAGGAAAAAAATTTTAAGGATAGGGTAATAGATATAGAAAGGTCCATAAATATTAAATAATCCAACCATTTATATCATGCCCCTCTCTAAGAGACCCACCATGAGGTGTCCAGCTCCTGTATCACAACTCAGATAACAAAGAGCTGATGTCCTGTCAAAGAATCTGCTCTCTCCTAGCACAGCCCAGATTCTATGTAATTTCCAACCCAATGCTTCCAGTTTAACCTTTGAACTACCATTCACACAGTCAAAATATATTTGAGCTTCTAGTCGTGTGTGCCATGCCTTGTAGTGTGTGGGATACAGCAATCAATAAAACAAGCAAAAATTCCTGCTCTCGCAAAGCTTAATGTTTAGCAAATAAAGAAAGCAATGAGTAATATTATATCAGATAAGAATAGGTTATACAGAAAAAAAATAAATCAGGGGACAAAGTGATACTTGTAAAATTTTAAATGCTGTGGTAGCCAGCTTCCAAGATGGCCTTCAGTGATTTTCACCTCCAGATGTACATGTCCTCATCATGTGGTCCCCTCCCAGGTTGAACAGGGCTGCCCTGTGTACCAGAAGGCTATTACACAAGTGACAGGCCATGTCTTCTGAGGGTAGGTTATAAAAGATATTGTGGCATCTGCCTTGCTTTTTCTTGGATCAGTTGCTTTAGGGAAAGCCAGCTGCCATGCTTCAAGGACCTTCAAGTTGCCTGTTGGAAGGCTGCTGCCTCCAAAGGACTGAGGGTCCCTCACAGAGTTGCAGTTATGATGTTGGCCAGAGTTACTGTTATCTAAAGTGTGACTGAAGACATAGAGGATCTGCTTCTAACTTCACTCATGTGGCTATTAGCAGGAGGCCTCAATTCCTTATGTGGATCTCTCCATAGATTCTGGAGAGTCCTTAAGACATGGCAGCTGGCTTCTCCCAAAGCAAGGCATCCAAGAGACAGCAAGGTAGAGCTACAATGTCTTTTATTATAACCTCAGAAGTCATACACCACCACTTCTGCTATATTCTTATTTGTTAGGATCACTAAGTACAGTCTTTTAAGGGGAGGAGAATTAGCTTTTGCCTTCTGAAAGGAGAGGTGTCAAAGAGTTTGTGAACATATTTTAAAAACACAACATTCAAGGTTGATTTTGTAACATTATGCACTGGTCATTTGAAAAATATTTGTTCAGAGTTTCAAGGATCTTTTAAATGTTGATAATTTCATTATACATTTTCAAAAAATCCTATGTTACTATTATGGCTCTCATTAGATATCAATCACTATACACCTATTTGAATGACCAAATTAAAGAAATAGCGGTTATACAAAATGCTGGTGAGGATGGGGAAAACTTATACATTACAGGTGCGAGTGCAAAACAGTACGGCCACTCCATAAAATAGTTTAAATTTCTCACAAAACTAAATGTGCATTTATTATACAACCTAGCAATCACACTCATGTTCATGCAAAAACCTGGATATAAATGTTCATAACAGCTTTATTCACAACAGTCCAAAACTAGACACAGCAACTCAAGTGTCTTTCATTGGTGAATGGTTGAACAAACTCTGGTATATTTCACAAATCTGGTAACTGGATCTTTTATATTGTCAATCAAGTCATTGCTAAAAACTGAATAAACTAGGGTTGATGTGAAAGTTTAGTCTCTTGAATCTAGTTTGACAATAATTGGCTAGTAGGGTTGTTCAGCATCTAATGTTATCCAAAGTTACTACCATGTTGACTGTATTCTTCCAGCTTATTGGGGTGGTGGTGGGTGGATTTGGGGGTGGTTAGGGAAACAGCATTAAGTCCAAAATCCTACTTGTTGTATTTCCTTGCTTTAATAACATTGCTTAATAGTTTAGAAATTCATGCAAGCTCAAGTGGTAATATAACTTTAATAATTCTATTTGTACAACAAACTACCATATGCCTTCTTCTCCCTTTTAAAAGTGGTATTGGAGTGGCTCCCTGTGGATTTCTAATAGCTTCCCCATTTTCCATCATTCCTCATTGATCATGGGCAATGTTTCTACAGTTTCATTGGAATTTTTCCCAAAAATCTTGGATATTTTTCATCCAAGCAAAATTTTAAGTCAATTAGTACAATGCCCACCCAACACCCACCCACAAATAAAATATCTATCTATCTATCTATCTATTTAAAAACTTTGTTATCTATCTTGGGCTTTGTATTAGTCTGCTCAAGCTGCCATAACAACATACCACAGACTAGGGGGTTAAAACAACAGAAGTTAATTTCTCATAGTTCTGGAGGCTAGAAGTCCAAGATCAAAGTACCAGCAGTGTTGGTGTCTGGCGAGGCTTCCCTTGTTGGGGTGCAGATAATGCCTTCTATGTCCTCACATGGCATTTCCTCTGTATTTTCATGGAGATAGCTCTTTCTCTTCCTATAAGGACACTAGTCCTATTGGATTTTGTAACATTACGCACTGGTCACTTGGAAAATATTTGTTCAGGTCTCATGACCTCATTTAACCTTTACTACTTCCTTAATGGCCCTATTTCTAAATACAGTTGTCACATTAAGTGTTAATGCTGCAACATGAATTTGTGGGGGAACACATTTGGGGAAATAGGCTTCAATTCCTCTGCTCAATGTTTGTTTTTTCCCATTTTCCAAATATGCTACTTGAAATAAATGAAATAGGAGATAAGTAGTTGTTTTTACTTAATAACAATATACTAATACTTTAAGCAATGAACTCCTTCCTTGAAATTTTTTTCAGAATTTTGACATTTTCCACACTTTTCATAAATCTTGGCTCATTTGGCACTTTACCCAGATATTGTTCCAATGGTTTAGTGTCAAGTATTCTTATTATGTGTTCCTTCTGTCTCAGAAGGCATTAGAGAGATTAAAAAAGAAAAAAATATTTAGAGCTATGGGTAATAGCTCACTCATTCTACGAATACCTCACCTGCCCTCTCCATCTGCTGCTTTATCTTTCTATTATATTTAATCTTAACTCCTCAAAAAGCTCTTTGGGAAAAAGCTGGAAAGCCTAGGACAGCAAAAGTAATGCTTTCTCAAATGCAACCTTGTAATATTTTTTTTCCCCTCTTTCATTCCCCCACCCCCGCTTCTACCCGATTGATGGATGTTGCCATTTCCCCTTAAGAACTGGATCTCTGAAGCTGGGGCCTCGTTTGTGGCTCCACCTGGGATGCTAACCCAGGACCTTCTGGTGTAAAGCAGACATGCTAACCATTACACTATGGAACCACCCCCTGTAATATTTTTAAATTGAGAAACAAATAGGAAATCAAAAAATAAAAACAAGATGTTTTCAAATGAATAAATTGTCTCCAAGGATGAAATAAGCTTTGAAAACTTAAATCATTCTTTAATTTTTGTGGAATCCCTTTAACGCTCAAATAGAAAAATATATATCTTCAAAAACATAAGAGGCTTGAAAATACAATCAGATGAGCTTTTCCCACCCAATTTTTAAAGTGCTGCTAAACTGCTCAGAATTTCAAAAGGTGCAGATAATCTCTTGTGATGGCCAGAGCCTACAAGCAGAAAATGTATTTCTTATAAATCTCAGGGTTTTATAAAGAGGAAACTGACAATGAATTATCTTGTTGAGATAAAACTTCCGTATACAGTCGCCTTCTTTTGATAACTTATTATCCACTTTTACTAAAGTTAGGTAAAATATCCTTATTTCTATATTTTGTTTTTCTTTCAGCTTGTATTTGATTATTTAGAAAACCATTTTCTACTTTCTTTTTCTACTATGTGAAAATTTAGTCTCTAATCTATAGAAAAGAAAAAAAACTACTTATAATTCGAAGTAGGTCATTTAAAAGTAAAGTCTGAATAGGAGAAATTAAGGGGGGAAACTGCTTAAAATAATACTGCCTAATTTTATGCAGAGATGGTAACTTAGTGCTAGAACATAAGTTAATATAAGGAACAGGAAGGAATCACACAAAGAACCAATTCTAAAATGATCTCTTCATTTTTAATTTCTTAAAATGCATGTTCACAGCACACTCCAAGAATGCCACGCAGCAACAGTTTGCTGCTCTTAAACAGAGTATGTCAGAAAACAAGACAAAAAAACTTTTAAATGGTTAATGGTTTTAAAAAATTAGTTACCTGAAATTTCTGTAAAGCCAATAATCACCAGTCATTTAAATCTTTGCTTCAGAGTGGTAAACATTTCAGAAATGTAATAAGTATCTACCCCAAATCACATTTCTCTGAAATGCAGTTAAAAGCTATACAACAGAAACAAAAATATTTTTCTAGAAAGAACATATTTGGCATTTTAAAATAATGTTCAAAGAGAAGCTTTCAAGTGTACATAATGTTTAGATTTTTATTTTCTATTACCAGATTGGGTGTCCAGTGGTTCCAATCTGAAGTCAGTACTAGGAGGAATGATTACATTGTAGTTAATGAACTTCCATCCTAAGAATGCCAATGTACTTTTTTAGTAAAGTACTTGCTTTAAGAAGTGGCATCCAGTCAGCACTAAAAATCATTAAAACTAATGCCAGATATTTCAAATTAGTTGGTTAATTTTGTATCCAAGTTGTTTAAAACCTAGTTTTCATTAGTTGATTATTTAATATTTCTAATTAGCTTGCTATATTTCTCTCAAAAATCAATTAGTAAGTATATAGTTTGAGTGAAATGAAAACTGAACTTTGTTCACTGACTTCATTAAAATATGTCAAACATGGTTAAATCTTACATTCTGCCCTTCCAGGTAATTTACGTTTTCATTACAAATGCAGAGCAGCTGCATCATGAGTTACATCCTATCCATTTCACCTAAATGTAGGAATACGAGAAGTTACTTTTAAAAATTTTGGATAGTTAAGAAGTTCTCACATATATTTCTCTCTCTCAGAAACCTGTGATAACTTTCCTTGGATATGAGTATGGAAAAGACAACTTCAGTTCATATTCGTGATATACCAAATAAAAAGTATTTTGCTTACGTCTATTTCCATCAGCTATTCTGAAACCAGATTTCCATTTATAACGTGCCTACTAAAAGAAGACATTTTCCTTTAGATTTATGGTCACAATCTGGAATAAGAATTGAGAAGGACTAATTTCAGGCCAATAAAATATTCAAGGAACGATGACATACAAACCAGGGAGGTGATAAAGTGGTATGTTCTGATAAAATGCCTCCCTTGTTAACACATCTGTCCTTTCCTCCTCTATTTGGAAATGTTACCTAAATTTAAAAAATTCTCATTGAAACATTTTATACCACAAAGCCTATAAAATCAGGTTGATTTCAGCTAGATAAACTGTAGCTGTTAAAGAATGATATTATTTTGTTTTTAAGATGAGAGGTAGTGACATTTTATTCTCTCAATACTGAGTTGTCCACACATCTGGCACATGGGGTACAAGGGGGAAAAAAAGCACAGAAGCACCATTGTACAATCCTCATGTTTTGGTATTTTGAGTCACTCATAACTTCATTTGCCATTGGCAGCAGCTGACAATCACTGCTGTGCTAACAATAGAAGCAGTGGGTATTAGTGCTATTCATCATATAGGACTGGCGGGCCTCCATCATCTTTCAAAAATGAAGCAGCTTTCCTTCCATTCTTCTGAACATGATCTTCATTCATCTTCTCCAAAGCTTCTATCTACAAAATCAATACATTGAATCCACTTGTCAAAATCCTACTTCACAGAAATCCTACGTTAGATTGAGCCAGCAGCCAGCATTTTTACTCTTAAAACCAAGTCATTCCTAATGATGCTGGCCTTGAATCAGAATTACAGTATGTGACACCTATTACAGAATGTCACATACACATATTACAACATGACACATACGTGTATGGTTTTTACTTGATTATATTACCAGGGTCAATATTTAGTATCTTTATCAAGCTCTCAGTTGGAATCAAGATGCCTTACTGTGTACTCTATAAAGCTTTCAAGGAACAAGAAAAAGGAAATCCCAGTGTTCATTCAGTGACAGTAACAGCTACTGAGTAACTACTGAGCTAGAGGCTGGATTTATCACTTTTCTGGTACTTCTCTGGCTTTAGAACCAGCACAGCTTGGCCAAATTCAAGTCGTACTGGGGAGTTCTGGAACAGGCTGTAATCGTTCTCTACTTTGATATATTGCTAAGAATATTTAGATGCTGTTTCACTTTTTAGTTTTTGTTCTATACATCCGTATTGTAATGACTGGGTATTTCTATGTTGAGTTAAAAGCGGGGACCATGTGTTACAGCTTTTTGTATCACCAAGTGTGTTCCCCAGTTAACTGCCTCACTCATAAAAGAGGAAAAACAGTGTACTAGAAATGTGTTATTTGTCCATCTCACAGGCTGTAAACTCCTCGAAGAAGTGTTCTGCTATATGTCTATCCTAGGGTTTAAGCCTGGAAAGGACCGAAAATATCTCAAGAATTCTAGATTAATTTATTTTGAGGTTAAGAGAGGATAAAATTAGCTCTGGATTTCAGTTACCTACTCCACCTAGTACTCCATTACCAGCAAGGTAAAACAATAGCTAAACTTACCTCAGCTAGGAAATCAGCTTCATTATCTGCTGAGATATTTAAACCTGATACAGCATTGAAGAGTTCTCGTTCACTAAGGGCTTCCTTTACTCCTCCTTTCTGGAAAAACTAAAGAAAAAATATAAGAAAGTAAGAGATATTAGCAAGGTTCCCTTAGAAAATAAAAACAAAAAACAATACCTTAAGACACCACAGAATTCCTTCCATAGTTTTCAAACCATAGATGTTCCCACTTCAAGTTTAACATGCTCAGGTTCTACTTGTTTTTTGCTCTCTTTACACATACATGCTGTATTCTGGATTAAGTTTGTCATGATTGACAGCTGGATAAAGTCTGCACCTTCTACAGCTATAAAAATGAGTAATTTATAAAATGGTTTGACATTGCTTTGAATGTGCAGACTCAATGCATAAATCAGATGAATTAAAATTTTCAAGCAATACATTATTTCCAATATGAAGTTATTCTGTCATTTAGAAAGATCATTACCATCTGAATCTGTTGCCAATAATTCATTTTGTTTAGAAACAGAAAACAAATGTGACCCAACTCTGCATTCTAAGTTTTACCTTCCCTGATCTGTTTATTCTGTCTCCCAGAAAGTGATCAGACAGTATGCCACTACGAAGAGTATTCTCCTTTTAGTGGTAATAATGCAGAAAGCATGTAGGCTTGCTATATGACATATCAGAGCCTGTCTTTAAGCACTGTGCATGTATTAAATGCCTACTTCACTGCTTAAATATATGGAGCCAAATATAAAAACTTATTCTATTGGAAATTTAATTCAATGGCCCAAATGTGAGGTATAAAATCAAATTCTGACTGAAAAGAAAATCTGACAGATGATCTTTGTCTCTTTATCTTGAGAAGGCAGCCAGTAACTAAGCCCTTCCTTCAATTTCAAATAATACCTTACTTATCCTAGCAGTGCAAAATATATCTGAATCTGTTATAACCCCATAAAAATAAAAGCCATATTAGTTTACATGCCTACCTGTGAGATGTTCCTACAGTCACGGAATAAGAACTCCAGGCCGTGAGGATGGGTTGGTTCTACAGACTGACTGACATCAATCAACCAGACCTATTTAAATACAGAGCATACAATGGTTTACCTTTCATAATTTACACCAAGTCATTTAATCTGAATGTTAACAAAATATGCTCCTCACCTTCCCAGCATGCCACAGCATGTTATATTCACTGAGGTCAGCATGCACGAGAGTACATTCATTATATAACTGCTGCATCAACTGTGGGGAGGCAAGGCAGACATTTAGGAACTGAAGTAACAGTTCTAATTTACTGACACAACTAAAATGTCTATGTAAAACAATATTATCCAGAAAAATCAAGACTAGGTTAAAGAACTTTTTCTTTGTACAGTCTAGAACTGGGCTTGTTTGTTTGTTTTTTAAGGTAGGGTAGGGAAACAGTGAGACAATGGAGGGGATGAGTGAGTGACACTCTACTTCCCTGTCCATGTGACAGCAATGAGAGTAGGATGCATGCCAAGGGGCAGACCTGGAGTAAGAGAGCAGCCATGTGTATGCTCACTAATCAGGAGACTTTGGCTTACTCTTAATAACAGGGCAAATGGCCCACTGAGACCTTCATCTGGTATATATAGTTCCTAGGCAAAAAAGTATTTTCCTGCCAGACATAGGAGGAAAGCAATATTCTTATAAATTAAGTGACATTATATATTAATTATTGATGGTGACTCCTAGTATTGTAGTAAAAATTGCATTAATGCTTTGTTTCCTTAATAGAATCAAATAAGAAAAGTACATTACCATTTTATCTCTTCCCCAGCCACCCACTACCAAAATGTAAGCCAGAAAGGCAAAATTGATTTTCCTTTGAATGTTGTCTGTCCTATTGGAGACAGAAAAAGGTTGATTTCCTCCCCAGCTACAGGTTAGAAAATTAAGTCAGATAATACTTCCATAGTCACATCAACTGCTGCATGACATGAGAGCTTCATGCACAAACTGCAAAAATGTTTCTCCACAAATCAATTAAAACAAAAGAGGAACAGTGATATATTGGATTTTCTTAAGCTAGGAGGGCCTCAGGTTGAATTCAGCTGCTGTCCAGAAGCATAAATAGCTTCCTCAAGATTCTCACATGTGCCTTCCAACTCTAACACCTGTACAGATGGAGAAACTGCTCCCTACCACCTTCAGTTTTCAGCTTCACTTTCTTGAGTCCAAATCTGCTTCTCTCAAATTTCCTGATAAGACAATTCCTTTGCTGTCAGAGTTACAATCATTCAAGACATACAAACTAATTTTTATCTGCTAAATGTAGTAACATAAAATTTTATTTATCTGAAGTTTTATGAATAATAGCTTCAGGTTTCTATGTCACTGATGCTAACAACTGAGCCTTCACTTGCTTCATAGGTCTATTTTTCTAAAATGACTCAAGACACATGCATAATGATATAGACAACTCTTCAATATTAACATTCCTTCACAAACTTCAGTTTGTCCTTGATATAGCACCATAAAATAGTACTATTTTAAGAAAATTTTTTCAGTTTACATTTAAAAAATTTACATTTTTAGAAGTCGGTGTGTGAATGCTTTGAAATGTACAACTTACGTGAAGAGTTTGATAGTAAGCTTCTTTCATTTCTTCACTACTGAGCTTTACTTCTTTCAATTTAGGGGCTGGAACTTGATCATGGCCAATAAAAGACATAACCAAAATGTGTTTCTTGAGCAGTACAACTGTTGGACAAGGAATTCCAGCTTTCTGCATTCTATACAGAAAGAAATGATTAAGAATGTTAAGATATGAAAGAGAGAATGTTTTACTTATTCAACAAACATCTAACAAGGGCCTGCAATGAGCTGGCACTAAGTCCCATCCTGGAGATGTGGAAATGCAAAGACTTTAAGACACAGCCTCTGCCCTTATGGAGCCCATGGACTGGTGGAAATGACAGACAGGTGAGATGATTACAATGTAGTGTGGTACATGCACTGCCAGGGGGCAGGAGGCAGATGCTATGGGAACATGCAACATCAAAGAAGGCTTATTAGAAGGGGGTGAATTCTGGGAATTGGCCAGATGAAGACAGTGTTGGAAAATGATGGTCTGAGGCTGGAAGCAGCTCATGGAAATGCATGGAGGTGGTCCAGAGCACAACCCATGTGGAAAATGTACATAACTCAATATAGCTGGATCCTGAGTAAGAAGGGCAATATGGGTTGAGGCTATGGTGACAAATAGGCTCTGCATCACAAAAGGACTTTGAACTTTACACTAAAGACTACAGGGTCTGATGAAGAATAATAGCGAAGAGATTAAAGGATTGCAAGACCTCTTATGAAATTATTTTACTTAGATGTCCTATTAAGAATTTTGCAATTAATACATATGGATAATTACATTTAAAAGCAAACATCTTTAGAAAAAAGAAACTAAAATCAATCTTTTAATAGATTATGTGAGAAGGTTTATTAATAAGAGTTATTAAATTGCTTGGTTGATAAAACAAATTTCTTGACAAATTCCACTTAGAGAACTGAGAACCAAGTCTAATAAATTAAAGTAAAATGTAATTTGACTGTTAAGACTCTGTCCCCACCAAATTAACAAACATCAGATATAATAAACATTTTCTAAAAAAAGGGAAGTCATTATTCATAATAAGCCTCATTGAAAGCTGAAAAGATAGCATTTAGATATATGACAAAATGTCGTAAGCAGAAAATGACTTCATTTCCTTCCGACTTTACTGAAGAAATAAAAAAAAAGGTTTATTAATCCTAAAAATATCAATTCATACTTATAAGCATGGAAATATTTCTTAACCTCATTATGCACTAGAATTTCAAGGCCTTCCATAATTTCTATAAATAAATTTAAAAGCATAGAATTTTTTTGCCTGGCAAATAGGCCTAATACAAAAACAAAATTACTCAAGAGTGCATTTGGCATATGATTTTCTTTACCTTGTGAGATTATGCATTTCTTTTTCTGCCCACATTCGGATGATCTTACGTGGATTTAGTTTACTGAAGCGATCTTTAAACCTGAAATCATCTTTAATATATTTGTCACGATTCTTAAACTCATTAAGGGTTGTTTTAAATACCTTGATGGCACATTCTGTAGGTATAACTTTACTATCTTCCTTTTCATCCTCCATGCTAAGTGGAAGAAAAAAAAATAAGTCAGTATAAGTTGACAGCTCACAAGTAATACAATTTCAAAATAAAGATTCTATGACACATAAGTAGCTCTATCTTTTCTGAGAATAACAAGCCTTTCTTTTAAGCTTTCAAGTTTTGGGTCTTAATAAAACTTTAGGTTTTGTCTTTTTAAATTAAACACACTTTCAAATAAATTCTCAATCAGTTTGCAACAATCCATAATATAATTCTCACTTATGACTATGGAATCAAACTCAGGAAAATAGTGAAAATATATGCATTTTAAAATAGTGAATAGTCTATCTGGGATGGTTCAGGGGCAAAATCCAATTAATGCAACAAAACAGAACAGCTTTTTAAAATTGTCTCTTTTACTGCTAACAAATATAAATGTGAGTAAAAGGGTCCCTGCCCTATGAGTATGCAAGGAGGGGCAGGGGAGGATAAAAGAGGTCCATAAATAGAAGAGGTCCCTTTGGATTGGAAAGGTCAGTCAAGGCTTCCTGGCACGGGTGGCATCTGAAACAGAACCAGGACAATGGGCAGGATATGAACAAGAACAGTCACAGTATTAAAAGAAGTAGGAAAGAGGTAGGAAAACTATTAAAAGAGGTAGGAAACTACAGGACACGTGTGAGGAACAACAAACACTACAGCTAAGACTTGGCAGGAGAGAAGAAATAAAAGAAATTAGAGCTAAAGGGATGGGATGGAGGCAGATATACAAGAAGCACTGATGGCCTGGGTGAGAAGCCTGCAGGTGGGCATTCCCAAAGGTAGTAGGAATCACCACTGGCTGGACACACTTGATGAAGTTCAAGTCGATGCTGATGTCAGGATGGAAGGGAGCAGGAGAGGCTAGAGGTGTGGGCCTACTTAGGATGCTAATGCAATAGTCCTACAATAGAGAGCCACTGAAAGGGTCTGAATTGTGGTGGTGGCAATGTGAATGAAGAGGAGGAGGATAGAAGAAGAGACAATAATATTTACTCTTAAATACCTGAAGGAATGTTAATCTGGAAAAGGAGTCAACTATAGTTCCCAGAAAATAGCATCTGACTCAAAACTCCCAACCCCCACCACTTCTGTACCATATTTTCCCAGCTGACTCCTCCACCCTCAGAAGGTTAGAGGACTCCCACTGGTTATAAGTAACCCTTTCTCTTCCTGTGAAGTTTTATTTAGCTCTGCAGCTTTACATATCCTCTGCATATGAATAACCCTTACATTTCTATCCTCAGTCCTTTCTCCAGAACTTTAAGCCCCTTCTTCCAATCCCTACTTGACACCACTTAGATGTCTAGCCAGTATCTTTTACTTACCATATCCAAAACAAAATTCTTGATAACTGCACCCTAACCCTCCCCCTTCCCCCAGGCTCTTGCCTCAGTGAATTGCTTCACCCGGCTGCCCCAGCCAAAATTCATCCTCTGACATCCCACATCCAATCCAACAGCACATAGTGTTGATTCTTCAAAACACTGATGATATCCTAGTCTTCATTTTCACTACCAATTCCTTAGTCCAAACCACTGTTACCTCTCATTTAAACTATTACAATAACTTTTTAACTGATCTTCCTGCTCCTTTTCTTGCCCTCCTATGATTAGTTTTCACATAGCAATATGAGTAATCTTTTGAAAACAAAAACTCAAATTACAGCTCTGGTCCAACTGCTCTTACATAAAAAATAGGCTCCTTACCTGGCCTCAGGGAGTCTAACCCCTGCTTACTTCAGCTCCTCTCTCTCCTTCACACTCTATGCTCTAGGAGTACTGGCTTTCTTACAGTCTCTCAAAGATACTAAGCTCGTTCCTGTCTTAAGGCATTATTACCACTAGCTGTTCTCTAGAATGTTCTTCCACCTGATCTTTATACTGTATCTTAGATGTGCCACTCAAATCTTAGTTTAAATGTCACCATCTGGGAAGCCTTTCCTGTCCTACTAATAAAAAGTACTCCAAATAAAAAGCACTAAAATAGGGTGATATCACTGGGACATCACCCTATTTTAAATTCCATACCATGTATCTGATATTTTAAATTATTTTTGTCTTGGAAGGGAGTTGGGTGGTAGGGAAGTATATTCTTTCAGAGCAAGGACCTTTCTTGTACCATTCACTGCTGTTTCCCTCAGTACCTGGCCCATGCTAGCTGCACAAATATTTGGTTAATCAATGAGTCAATTTTCAGAAGATGGTTTAGAGATTCTATACATGGAAGAAATTTCCAGTAATTCAAAGATGTTATAGACATCTTTGGATTCTGAGATGGCAGGTTCCATGTCACGGGAAGAATAGTTAAATCATAAGGTAGATGAAGCCCTATCAAATACTAGTGAGGAGATTCTTTATCTCTAGGATAGATTCTAATTTAAAGATTCATCTTGTCACCTCCTACCAAAAAAAAAAAATCCTTGTTTCTTAGTAAATCACACATTCTTCTGCCTAGTTTTTAATTTTCTTACCAATTTCTCGTTTGCTTATACAGTAATACTATAATAGACAGTCACTCCTGGGATTTCATCCCATTGTCTTAAAATTCAGTCTTAGCTGATTAGAGGGAGACATTCTCTTGCTGGCTTTGAAGAAATGGCCTGCTACTTGAAATGGCCTGTAAAAGGGCTACATGACCAGGAACTGCAAGCACCTCTAGAAGATGGGAGAGCAGGCCATACCTGACAACTGAAAAGAATGTGGAGACCTCAGTCCCATAGTTGCAAGGAACTGAATTGTACCAAGGAAATACAAGTGAAGTGAGTAAGATCTAAACAGAATAAGAGCTCTCTAAAAGACATTTCCTTGAATAATGTAATCATTTAAAGCTGGTATTTCTTAAAGTAAGAATTGGAGTTTTAAGGGGAGAAATCAGTGACTGATTTAAGCATGTTTCCTCCGACCTGGTACAAAAAGGCCCTGCAGTGGAAACACTGTGAGTATTCAGACAAATCAAGGTTCAAATTTTGCTCTACCACTTAGAGCTGCCTGTATGATATAGTATAATTACAATGCAGAAAATATATGTAAAGAAAAAACACTAAAGGAGTCTACACAAAATTATTAATGATTATCTTTGGAAGGTGAGATTAAGAAGACTCTATTTTTCCTTATATATCCTTATGTTGTCTAGATTTTCTATAATAGCACTTTTTAAATTACTATGCTTTCCATGCAGCATTAACTTTGATTCCATGTAAATCATTAATATTGGGGGAACGAGGTTAAGCTTCTGTTGACATGATGGTATTGTATTTTGCTCACTTACCTCCCTCCATATGCATGAAAGACAACAGATTCCTTTCCTGTACTAATACAGCCAGTGATTGTCTCCAATATTCCAGAGTTGACCATTTTATACATAAGTAAACGTGTCTTAGGATCAACTGCTTTTTCCTGGAAGAGAGAAAGCACTATCAATGAAAAAGTTAATCATAAAACATTTTCTGAACCATTTCTAATATCTAACATTCAAAGTACATTTTTTTCATCTTTACTATTTATTAATAACAGGCTCTTAAGATGGCAGTCATTACTAAAATTGTAACTCTGTCTTTGAAAGTATCTAAAAGAATAATTAAAAATCAGACACTAGCTTAGTGAAAATTTTATTTTATCGCCAAAGTTTAATAGCTTTTTTTAAATAGCTCTCCTAATGAGCTTATTCTCAAGATGTCAGACACTACCTTCATTAATGTAAAGCATTAGAAACTTCTAAGTTATTATAAATATGTCACAATGTAACAGGAAACGATTTCTTTAAAATCTTGGAACATTCATATGCATTGTAAACTATACAGTCCAAATTATGACCACTAAAATCTTAATTTTAAATAACTAATTAATAACCATGACATTAAATCTGAAATGCCAAATAAGCAAAGCTACTTGGGTTTTATTTACATCTTTGATTTGAAAAGTCAATCTCATGGGAAAAAAAAAATGAAGTTTGTTTTTTCTTTCTTCAAAAATGAAGTTTCCTATTATAAATCATCCCATCCAAAAAAAAAGTAAGATTACTTACTGCAGTGGAATGTTCTTTTTTCTCATGAAGGCGGGCACTTCGACGTTCTTCAGAGTAGGCATGTTGTTTCAGCGCATTGAAAACATGGTTTGATAGTTTTAAATCCATTCCAATTCCATCTCCTACCTGAAACCCAGGTGCAAACTGCCAGAAAGAATAATTAGCATCTGAATACTTTAAAATGGAACAGAAAAACAAAAAACAAAAAAGATCAGTTTTTACTTGGAACAAGTTTCCTACTCAATAGATGATGAGGCTATAAAAGCAGAACCCACGAGTATCAGAGAAAAAAATAAAAAACTTGATAATAAACATGAGAAAGGAGATCAAGGCTATTTAAACCAAAAGAAGAGGTTTATTCTATGCACAGAAAACATTCGATCACATCTAAAAAGTAGTGTTTTGGCATATGCTTTGTAGCTTGCTTTTACATCAAAAGACACATTATATTTTGAAGACTACACCAAATCTTACCAAAGAAATAAAATTTCATAATTACTTTTGAGTGGATTAGTATAGCAAGCTATGTACATACCATGACAATTATCTTCTTGAGCTGTACTGTTCAATATAGTAGCCACTAGCCATATGTAGATATTTAAAGTTAAATTAATTAAAATAAGGTTAAAAATTCAGTTTCTCAGTTGCACCACTCAAATTTCAAATGCTCAATTGTCATATATGGCTACAATATTAGATAGCATAGATAGAGGACATTTCTACTTCACAGAAAGTTCCATTGGACAGGGTTGTTCTAGAGTTAGATCTGGATTATTTCTAGAATTTAGTATTTGTGTTCTCAAGTCTAAATGTTATATATTAATCACAATATTTATGAAAGAGTAAAAAATGCTATTTTTTTTTCTTTTTCTATTTGTTTTAAATTTTATTTCTGATTTTACAAGGGTGGTTCAGGTCTAAAAAATTCAGTAAGTATAAAAGGGAATATAGTAGAAAGTATTTCTCGCTCCCATTACTATCCCCCAATCACCACTGGGTGGGGGTCCTATTTAATGAAAAATAATATGTTGAAAGATAAATATGTAATTTTCATAAGAAAAGTTTCTTAATTTTGGAATCAATATAAATCAAACTTTAAAAAAATATTTTAGAATTTTATCCTGTGGCATATTATATTTTCATTAGTGGCCAAGAGTTTTCATGGTATTCCTACATTATTATCTAAAACATCTTTAGAAAGGATAAAGGATATTTGTAGAAATTTAGGATATTGTAGTTAGTTAGAGTCCCATATTTTTAATTTATACTAACAAAACTCTCGATTCACAGATAATACTTTCTGTAACTTAACTTACATTTTCCATTCTGGCTGTATTCTTTCTCCCACATACTACTTCATCATGTTTGGTGGTGATGTCTTTTCCTTTTCCAATAAAACCCTTTTTGGGAGTAGGAACTGGTTTTGCTAAAGGTAATTAAGACAAGCCAGGTATGTAAAAATAGCAAAGACTAAATTGCTGCATTCAATATTTTCTGAAAAGATATCTGACTCTTAACAGTAAATTCCCAGACTCAATTAAAAAATAAATCTAAAATACAAAGATTCACTGGAAAACTTAGTCTTTCTATGTCCCCATTTTACCCCCTAAGCAAATAAATGCATTGATACCTGGTATGTAGGGATCATCACGAGTATCCTGCCAGTCAACCTCATCTTCAGAGCTATCACTGTCTTCATAAGGATGCACTTTTCGATAATTTTCAAAGGAAATGGAAACTTAAAAGGCAAAAATAGTTGAAGACTTATTTAGGAGCACATTACAAACACTTTCTACCACCCAATGCAGTTGTCACTATAAGGTCATAGTACCTTTGCTATCTCCATTGAATTTTTTTTCTTCACGTCTAAGCTGTGCATCATATTCTCTGTCAAATTCCATCTGTAGCATCTGAGCCAGCATTAGGTCGCTGGAAGTATCAGTGTTTTCTCCAGTAACAAATGGTCCTTCAGCAACACTATTCAAAATAAGGCAGTATAAACTAATATAATATGCTGTGTAAACAGATGCTACTAATTATGAGAGTAGGATGTGCTTTTTCACTATTAAAAATTGTACTGAAGAAACAATGGAAAAAAACTATATTAAACTCTTCACCTTCTCCTGCCCAGCTGCTCTTTGACCAATGGCAGGAACCCATGAGAGCACCAACTAGGAATAAGAAAGCTGCAACAGAAAGCTAAAGGGTCTCTAATAAAGTCCAAACTGAGACCCAGAATTTATCTGTCCTGTGTTCTGATCAAAGGAGAGATAATACCTATATGATAAACTATAAATATTTGATCAAAACTGTACCCTACTTCATTATTCGATCATCTGCAGTAACTAAAAATCCAGAGAAAAAGAGTGCTTTGCCCAAGATAATATTAAAAATTCATCACAGAATCAGAACCAAAACTCAAATGTCTGGACTCCCACTATGGTGCTCTTTCTACTGCACTGCTTTCCTAAACGTATTTCTTAATCATTTGTCATGGCAATCACTAATCTAATTCTTAAACTTTGTTATAATAAGCTGCTAGACAAAATAGATTCGCTGTAAATTTTACTTACGCAACTTCAGGAAAAGTGGCAGTTTCTTCTTCTAATTGCAATTCTTTAGCCAACTCTTCACTCATTACATCAGCCAAAGAACAAGATATTGTATTTTGAGGGGTAGCCCATGGACACTGTTAAAAAAAAAAAAAAAGAAGACAATTTAATTCAAAATAATGACATCACTACCTCAGCCCTCTTGAAATAAAAACTAGGTTTACTTCACAATTCTTAATTTTTGAGGGGCAAGCTTTACTTAGCAGCAAAAAATGATTACACTTGATAGTCTAGTGATTAAGACCATTAATACTGAATAACATATCTAAATATCTCTTGAACTTGCCCACATTCCCTTGTATGATTCTACTCCAAGGTACCACACCTTCCCATCACCTGGCAACTTTTAAGAGCCTCCTAACTAAACTTTCTGCTTCCAGTCCTACTAGTTTCCATTTGCCACACCATAATACGATGGTTCTTCAAAAATGCAGATTTGATTGGTCCAGGTTCCTTACTTAAGCTTTCATTGTTTTAATGTTTCTACTGCCTTTAGGACAAAGTCCAAACTCATTCCTTTACTATCATCCAATTTAGAATGCAGCATATGATACTTGTTTTAGCCACAAAATTGTTTAATCAAATTCAGCCACTAAAGGCTCTATAGCTGGCCTAAGAGCCTGCTGGCATGAATCCCAGAGACAACTGGGCAACTGACCCTTGTTCTGGTTCCACAGCACTGAGGCTCAGGAGTTTACTTGGTTTAGGTTATTAGCATGGAGCACTTCAGGGTTATAAATGATAACTATTCCTAAGTGATTCAGAATCAAGTTTTATCTAGTCTTCCCCTAAGACTGATTAGCTAGCTATATCAGGGCAACAGTGCACGCCTACACTAGCCTGTTGCAGAATTGACCTAGAGAGAACAGGGAGGCTTCCTCGAGGTCTGGTATGATTTCATTCACTCAGATCTCATTAGCAACTGAGCACAATCCTGGTAAGGATTTTGAGGTCTGGACTCAAAGCTCTCTGTAATCTGGAGAATATAGCTAATCTTTTGGCCACATGATTGCTGACTTCTTTCTGAATCCTCTAGGCATAAGACATACATGTTGTCTTTTAACCTGGAAGTGCTTGGTCTGATCAGTTTGAAAGTCCAGGTTCCAAAAGGCAAATGACTATTCTCTCAGAATTGTCAATCACATTTTGCAATGACTAGCAGTATAATGAGACAATAATTCACTATATTTGAGTCACTACAGATAGACAAAAATTCCCTAGATTTGGCAACTATGCATAACTTATAGGTTATTTAAGTCACACAACTGAGTAGTTATATCATCCCCATTTTATACATTTAGAAACTGAGACACAGAAAGGTTTTTTAACCCAAGATAACACTGTAGAAGGAAGTGCTGAGATTTGAATCAAGGCAGTAGGACTTAAAGAGTATTTTGCTATACTGCTCCCCTAATTATCTTGGCCTGGGATGTAAGAAGCAAGCCACTCTACTGCCTGCAGTCTAAAATCCAAAACCCTCAGCAATAAATGCCCTTCACACTGGGTCTAATTTAACTTTCCACTCTCAATTACCCTCATTATCCTATGCTCTAGCAACACTAATTAAATGCCAAATATGACATACTTTCCCCCTTCCTTCAGTTTTGAGGATACCTTCACACACTCTTCTCTCAATGCTTTTTCTTTCTTCTCTTTCCCCAATTAAATGTCACCTCCTCCATAAGGCTGTCTTAATTTCATCAGACAAAATCAGATCTTTTCCTTTGTGTTCCCATATTACTGTGTACGGTTTGAGCAGGACCAATCACTATATTAGAGTTATTGCATCAGCCACCATACAGCAAGAGCCCCTTGAAAGGCAGGATCTTCTCATTCTTAGAGCCCAGTATAGAGCTTCAGACATAAAGAAGCACTCATGCATTTACTGAATATGTGTCAAAAGAAACACTGGAGGATTTCATGGAACTGCCAGGATGTCCCTAGGTTGTAGAGGTCTGGTGCCTTTCTACACCGTTACTAAAGTCCATTTCTCCATATTAAAGTTGGCCCCTTTGCCCACTCACTTCTGCTTCTAGTCTTTTGCAAGCAGTCAATTAATTCTACTAATGTGTTAAATAAAATGAAATTAACAATTCCTAGGAAGAGGTAAAAATGAGAGGCAGTAATTTTGAGTGGGTGATTTTGAGGCAGAGATTTACCTACTCCCAAAATAGACTGAATCTGAAAGAGAGACACATGGGGACTGCAGACATCCTAACTGCCCACTCCCACTGCTCTTGCTCCTTGGAGCTTCAGACTCTAGAGCTTACTTCCCTGTACCTTGCTAACAAGCTCAGCCAGGACCCCTTCCTCAGATGAGGGTAAAATAAGACTTCCAAAAAGTTGCTAATTCCCATACTTTGATCAAATCCAAACTCTTCAAACAAGCAGTCAAAAGCCCACCATGAAAATTTTTGAGCTGTGTGAGGAATAGCTACTGAGCAGGGAAAATCCTCCACAGGCACAAGGGGTTCACAAACCCATGGGGGGATTAGAAAATTTACTGGAGGCTCCTCCTAGGAATGGGTTCCAAAGGGTGTATGTAGGGGAATCCTCTGTCATCATTTTGCAACTCCTCAGTAAATTGGTAATAAGAGAAACTTCAGTAAATTATTTGTAAATAAACTTCATTAAATGTTAAACTAATAATGATAATAAATCTAAAGAGATTTTAAAAAAAAGAAAGCCCTTCACAATCATCTCTATCTTTGCTATCCAAGGTCATTTCCCATGATTCCCTTCATTAACATAAACTCCCCATTGCATCAAGATCAGATGGGAAACTCCACACAATCCTTTCCGTTTTTCTGCTTTAAATGACCTCAAGCCCATAATCAGCTCCCTGATTCACTCTTTACTGAGACCCACCCTGTTTTCCTCTCCTCTGGGAGAATGAACCCTTCTCCTTGGGGTTCTTCACTACTACTACATGCTCCCATTCCTGGCTGGCTGCAGATTAGAGAAATCACTCCCCTTTCCTTCCAGTTCTTAAAGATGGGTCCTGAGCTGCCCATCCCACTTTTTTTTTTTTAAGCTTCTACAGCAAACAAGAATCTAGTAAAATAAAAAAGGTAAACAGAAGGAGGCACATGATAAAATCCAGTCTTCAACTTGAAACAAGTCAAGAGAACCACAATTCACAGGAAGGTCCCTCTTCTACCCATGCTGCTAGAAGATATAATCCAGGCAGAATATTTAAGTGGGAATTTTGCTTCTTAAGACAAGGTTCTCTGGAAAACATGATCTGGGTCTATATAACAACATTAATCTGTTTTTTTTTTTTTTAACTTTAGTGGTTTTAAATCTACAGAAAAATTTCAGAAAGTACGAGTTCCCAAATATCCTATTCCCAACTTCTCCAGTGTTAGCATTTTACCTTTGTCACAATTAATGAACCAATATTTATATAAACTATTAACTGAAGTCCATACTTCATTCAGATTTCCTTAGTTTTCCCCAAATGTCCCTTTTCCATTCCAGGATCCCATCCAGCATACTGCAAAACATTGTCATCATGTCTCCTTAGGCTCCTCTTGGCTGTGTTTCTGCCTTTCTTTGTTTTTGATGACCTTGACAATTTTGAGGAGCACCACTGGTATTTCACAGCTTCCTTTGTAGCAGAGCTACACACTTCTTTACTTTTTGCTTTTAGTTAGCCAATCCTCCCTTCTTGGAATTCCCTAACACTCTGTCCATAATAGCAGTTTGGCATTTTATAAGTGGTACCCCAGGACTCTGGGAGAAGGATCTCCAAGACCATTTCAGGGTGTCTATGAGGTCAAAATTATTTTCATAATAGCACAAAGACATTCATTTTCTTTTATACTCTCATTCTCTCATGAGAGTTATGTGGAATAAGAGTTTTCCAGAGTCTGTATCAGATATGACATCACTCTCATGGCTAATGGAAGGTGTGCTTGTGTATTCTTGCATTCTCCAAATTTTTCTAAGGTAGTAGATTTAGGATATAAATGCATTTTTAGAGATTATCTTCATAGACCTCAACCAAAACATATCACAACAGATTGAAAGAAAAAAAAGCAGCTATGAGAATCCAGCTATCTTCTAGTAAGCCAGACATTAAAAAGATCTGCAGAAACATAAAATATTACTCTTTACTATTTTTAAAGTAGTTTTTTAATATAAAAATGTTATTTCTATGAACATATAATGACATGTCACTTGACAATTTTTAATTTTACCACTTTAATTTATGATATGATAAATATTAACAATAATAACCAATATAAACAAAAGTCCTCTGGGGTCCTCAGTGATTTTTAAGAGTGTAAAGAAGTTCTAACTGAAAAGTTTTGAGACTAGCTGGCCTTATACATTCTTTCCATTTTTCGAGAGCATCCTCAAATTTCCACCTCCTCTATGTAGGCTTCTGTAATCACTTTCGTCTTCCCAGGGGTTAAAGGAAAGGGTTATGTGAAACTTGTAGCATCTAATTGTTTTGCCTGTGAAAACGCTATTTTCCCAATAAACTGTCAATAAACTCAGGATGATTTTTTGTTGCATGATAAAAAATGAAACTTTATAGTTCTGATGATGTACACTTAAATGAAAATATGACTGAAATCAAATATTTTATTATTAAATTAGTTCTGTTAAGTAAAATTTGTTCTGAGGTCAGGTATTCTGAACAAAGGTTGATCTCACTTGACATTTTTACCAGCCTTTACAGATACTTCACTGGAAGAATCTAACATCTAGAGTATATATTTATTAGTATCCGTCTACTCATTTTGTCCATGTATGCCTACTGATCTTAGCCTTGTAAACAAGGCCTTAACAGAAAAAACAAACAAACAAACAAACACAATATAACATGTAATGTAACTACAATTGCCAATGGAATATTTTAGATTCTCTAAATTATATAAGAACTTTAATAAAATTAATTTTTATTTACTTAGTAGCTAATTATTTCCCCCTTTTTCTGTTAAGAACTAGCCTGAAGACCCAATGAGATTAACAAATAACCCTTTATAAGGAACAAATATTCTGTAATCATCATGTAAAATACAATTTTTAAAAAGTTGGATTCCTTCACAACTTTATTTTGAGGAACACAAATCCCAATTGAAGCAAGCCCTCAATAAAGTAGCAAAAGAGTCTTTTCATCCTTCCAAAGAAAGTATCATTGAAAGGAGCAACCTGAAAACCAGAAGCCAAATGTGAAATGAACGTAATAGTTGCCCATTATAGGAAAACGCTGAAATGTTACATCTCAGGCAGATGGTAAGAATTTATAACCTTTATACAGTATGTAGTGTACACTTGAGTATTAATTAGCCTGGTGGGGAGGGTGCTCCTGGATCTGTCTTTTACTACTTAAAAAACAAGAAACTGCCTAAGGATAACCACACTTGTCAAGTTCAGAAACAGCAGCCTAAATCATCTTTCTGCCCGGTTTCCCGTGTGATTGGGCTGACTCACTTGGCTCTTGAAAAACAAGACTGTACTTGCTTTCCCTCAAACGTCAGAGTCTCTAAGGGAGTGCTGCCCACAAACATGCTACGGAGGTTCAGAAAGCAAGAGGCAGAATCGCCCAGGGTGGCCTCTGGCAGCCCAGGGGTCCCCTCCCCATCTCTCCCGCCTCAACTGCGGCAGCCCTGCCTCCCGTCCCTCCTGTCCCACGTCGTCGGGGTCTTGTCCAGAACTTCCCGAGTCTCTTGCGGGCCGCCTCGGTACCCACTCTCTTTGGGCTCTCCGGGAGAACTAGCCCAGGCTACCAAGATAGGTGCATCAGCTCCGACCGCCACTCACCTTGCTGGGTCCCCAGGCCTCCGCTGGCCTGGGCTCAGGCGATGCCACTTCGACCAGATCCATGTAGGGGAAGAAGCTAGCGACGAGAACAGAGCGGAGAGGTGGCAGGATGGGAAAGCAGCCCCCACCGAGGATACAGGCGGTGGGGCAGGGGCGACGGGGTGCCGGTGCCGGAGCTGAGATGACAGATGGCGGCGGCGGCCGCCGCGTCCGGAACTAGACCTCTTCTCTTCCGCCCTCCCTACTGCGACCGTGGCGTCCGATTGGCCACCGCCTGGGCTCCGCCTTAAATCAGCTTTCCCCGCCTCCGGAGGGTCGCACTTCCGGCCTCTGCTGATGCGTGCGGTCACTGTCGCCCGTGGGGCGGAGCCCGTGCGGGGTGTGGCTTTCTCTGGCCAGCGTTTGCCCTGGCCAGTCTCTGCCCTGTCCTGCACCCTCATACCCTGCTAGCCTTCCTTCCTGGCTGCGGGAGATAGCCGCTATATCTAGTTATCTGCGTTTGACTGCGTGGGCTATAAATAAACAAGCGAACGAAGCTCTCCGTTCATTATTCCCCGAGTTAATTCTAAACTGGGATGGTTTGAGAGATAAAAAAGCAGGTGTAGACAGCGGAGGGAAGCAGAAGACAGTCGTATTTTGTTATTGTCATCAGGAGGCGGGTCATGGAATGTGAAAATGTCTAAAATGCATTATACAACATTGAGCACAAGTAGGACAGTCTAATTAAAATTTTGATTCGGTATTTTGTGGCAAGATTCTCATAAATTGACTAGATAAAAATAGCTAAGCATTACATTTCACTATATTCATGCACAGTTCAAAGTACTGTATTAACTTGTCAATCTGAGGCAGGACAGGGCAAATTTCCTGGAGTTGCGGGGAGACCAAGCCCTGGACCAAGAGAAGAGGGTCCTTTGGCTGAGAGTGTGGAAAGAATTCAACTCACGTGCCAAAGTGAGATTCAAAAAGAAAGTTTATTAGAAAAGGGATAAGAATCCACACACAGATGTGGTCTTTGGAAGGCAGAGGCTGAGAGAGACCAAGGGACACATGGAAAGACAGTGAGTGAGTAAGGGGCTGAGTGTTCAAGGTCAGTTTATATGTCATTCTTTAGTTCCCATTTCCCTTGATGGATACACAGTGAGGAAAGGGAAGGGGAAGAGTATGTAGAGCCAGCTGGCTGGCACTTCCTAGCCTTTAATCCTTAGGTTTCCATGATTTTAGCCATAGGGAATGACTGTTGATTCCTCTTTCCCCTTCACAGGTGTGAAGAATGGGTTGTTGTTAATCCCAGTAGAGAGCTTCCATTGTTCTGATGGTGTCCTCCTGGACTGGCTATAGGGCTTATCAGCATAGTGCAGACTTTGGATGTGGCTTAACATTTTTAATTCTCTTGTCTCCTCCCTACATTAAATCCTCAAAATAATACTGAGAGGTAAATTCTGTCATTAGGTAGATTTTACTGATAATGAAATGGAGGCACAGGGAGGTAAAATAACTTATTTCAGGTCATATAGCTGAAGTAGCAAACCTAGGCAGTGTGGTTCTGGAGACTGGATCTATAGACTGCATAGTGACAATTCAGATGTTCTAGAAATACATACTGAATAACAGTGTTTCCTCTAAATTGCAATTCTGAGCCAGGATCCCTAATTGTCTATGCTTGAGAACCCTGGGATACTGACCTTCACAACTCCCATTAGCACACAACCCTTACCTCCTTCCCATTCCAGGTCAGAACATGTTCTGAATCTTCCAAAAACTCTAAATTAATATGAGGCAAACTATAACTATATAATAGGATACAGACCCATGCTTGGCAAATATTGCCCATATTTATGAACATATGTGGAAATTGTATTCCCTCTTAGTGTTCAAAGGATTACAATTGGGATATAAATATTTGAGGAAAAATGGGTGTAACCAGGAATTAAATAGACCTCTCACTTCTGGATAAGAGAGAAACAGGAGAGGGCATCAACTAAGAGAAGTTTCTGGAGACTTCTATTAGTTTTTGTTAGTTTTGTATTTTCTTTTTGCTGTATATATTTTAAATTTATTTTTTAATTACAGTAACATAAAACATTATATTAGTTTCCTATGTACAATATAGTGACTAGACAATTATATAACTTATAATGTGACCATCTCAAGTCTAGTGCCAATTTGATATCATTCATAGTTATTATAATATTAATGACTATATTTCCTTTGTTGTACTTCACATCCCCATGACTGTTTTTATAACTTGTACTTGAAGCCTCCTATGAAATAAGTCCAGAATTTCTAAAGAAAAAGATTGAAAGAAAAAGAGCAGATCAGAAAGAAAGGCTGAAATACAGTACATGACAAAAATATGTGCCATTTGGGAGAAGTATCAGGAAAGGACCAGAAGTTGAAAGTAGAATGAAGACTCTGGATATTAACTTTAGATCATTTATTCAACAAATTTTTATTGAGTGCTTTCTGAAGTGCCTAACATTGAAATGGCAAATATGAATAAAAATATGTGCCTGTCCTCATGGACCTTGAAATCATAAACAAAAGTACAATTAAGATTTAAAGATGCTATGATAGAAGCTATATGCAGGGCCCTGTGGGGATTTAAAGGAGTGAGAGGTCAGATCTACCCACATGTTCAGAAAAGGTTCCATAAAATAGATGACACTGAACTTAATCTTGCAAGATGAGTGGGCATTAGTGAAATGGGCTGAAGGGCAAGTGAGGGCTTCCACACATGAGGAGCTGTATACAGCATTTGTTGAAAAAGAGCAAGTGGTTTGGCCTGGGAAGACCTAGAGTTCACCAGGGGCAAAGTAAAAAATTGGTTTGGAGAAATTAGGGAAGGGCCAGGTGCAAAAGATTTTAATGCTAAGGACTTCAGAATTTAGACAATAATGAGTTATGAAAAGGTTTTAAATAAAGAAAATAATGTTTTCAGATTTGCTTACTAGAAAGATAATTCTGACAGCCGTGTGAAGAGTGGATTGATGAGGGGAGAGGTTAGAAAGAGAAAAGTTGCCAGGTGATTGATGATGAGGATTGCCTGGACTTCCACTGACACATTATTTGAATGTGTTAATACTTTCAGTCTAATTTTAAGTCTCAGATTTTTTTTTTTAAATTTCTTTAAGTTGAATTTGAATGTTTTAACGCATCTCATTTCTCTTATTTCCAAGAATTTTGGTGGGGTGGGCTGACTGATGGTAGTACTAGGTCGGGGTAGAGTGGAATGGGAGATAATGTATCTCAATGGAAATCAAGAAGTTGAGTTAACTTCTGCTTTCAACAGATTGGCTGGGTAGATGGTGGTGTCTGAAGATCTAGTTTAAAGAGGAGATGAATGAGTGTAATAAGTCAGACATAGAAAGATAAATACCATATGATCTCACCGATATGCATGAATCTAAATAACAAAGGCAACGAACAAACAAAACAAAAACAGATTCATGGATACAGAGAACAAACTGATGATTGACAGAGGGGAGGAGGTTTGGGGGACTGAGTAAAAAAAGTGAAGGATGAAGAAGTACAAATTAATAGTTAGAAAACAGTCATGGGGATTTAGAATATAGCATAAGGTAAAAAAAAAAAAAAGAAAAAGAAAAAAAGAAAAAGAAAATCCTGCATGATCTGTTGTCCTGTGCATCTTAGACCTTTTCTTGTATCACTCTTCCTCTTGTTTACTACACTCCAGACACTCCGGATTTTCTCTTCTCTAAACATTTCATCTCAGGGCTTCTGTGCTCCTTCTCAGTGCCTGAAACTACATTGATTATGTCAGTTTTCTTCCACCCTATTTTCTCTTTATTCTATTCGCATCCTTCCCCACACACCTTCCCCTGGCTGCATCCTTCTTCTCTCTCAGGTATCTATGCAAATATCATCTCCCCAAAGAAGCCTTCCATGAGCACTCAACCTAAAAAAGTCTACCCCTAATCTCCAATCATATCTATCTTTTTTTAAATTATTTATAGTACTTTTTCGTATTTAAATTTATCTTGTTTATTATGTGTTTACTGGCTTATTTCCCATCTCCTGTTAGGATGCAAACTCCATAAGAGTAAAAACTGTTTTTGTCTTGTTCACTATTTGTGTCCCTAGGACCAAGAACAGTGCTTGGTATACAGTAAAAGCTCAATAAACTCTAGCTGGATCATTTAAAAATAAATAAATAAAGAGGAGATGAGAATAATCATAATTTTGGATATGTTACATTTAAGTGGACTAAACAGTTGGTTGTTCTTCAAAAAGTTAACCATAGAATTATCACATGATCCAGAAATTCAACTCCTAGGTATATATCAAAGAGAATAGAAAACAGGTACTCAACCAAATTCTAGTATCTGAATGTTCATAGAACCATTATTCATAATAGTCAAAAGGTGAAAACAACCCAAAAGTCCATCAGGAGATGAGTGGGTATATATCTACAATGGAATATTATTCAGCTATAAAAAGGAATTGTTATGGATTGAATCGTGCCCCCTCAAATTGAGATGTTGAAGTCCTAAATCTTAGTACCTCAGAATGTTATAGTATTGGGAGATAAGGTCTTTAAAGAGGTGATTACATTCAAATGAATTAGAGTGGGGCCCTAATCCAATGTGACTAGTGCTCTTATGAGAAAGAGATACTAGGGGCATGTGTGAGCACAGAGGGACAGCCATATGAAGAGGCAGTAAGAGGGCAGCCATCAACAAGCCAAGAAGAGTGGCTTCAGAGGAAACTAACCCTGTCAGCTCCTTTATCTGAAACTTTTGGAGTCCAGAACCAAGAGATGATGCATTTATGTTCCTCAGACCACACAATCCGTGGTATTTTGTAATGGCACCACAAGAAAATGAATATAAAAATGAAGTACCAATATATCCTACAATGTGGATAAAACCTCAAAAACATTATGCTAAGTAAAAAAAGCCAGACACAAAAGGCACATATTGTATGATTCAATTTACATGAAAAATCGAAAAAAGGTAAATCCATAAAGATAGAAGACAAATTGGTGGTTGCCAGGTAATGGGGTAGGAAGGCAGGCAATAAAAAGTAACTACTTAATTGATAAGGATTTTCCTTTTGGGGTAATGAAAATTGAAACTTGATAAAGGTCATAGTTGCACAACATTGTGAATCTACTCAAGGCCACTGAATTTCATACATCAAAATAATTATATTTATGTTATGTGAATTTCACCTGAGAGAGAGAGAGAGAGAGAGAGAGAGAGAGAGAGAGAGAGAGAGAGAGAGAAGAGAGACAGAAGAGCGTACTGTTTAAGAGTTTTAGGGGGAAAAAAGAGAATCAGAGATAGAGCAGATGCAAAACATTCTCAACTCAGAGGAAGCCACAGTGAAGCAATGGTCAGGAGGTAAGGATGAGGTTGGGCAGCTTAAGGGATTAGGATAAAATGCTAAGATATTGGATGAGTGATCCACATGAACCTTAAAATTACTCAGCAAGATGTCAGATCTTGGGGTGGGATGGAAGAGTGGTAGCAGGTGTCAGAGTCTTCAGAAAATGTGCAGATTGTTACCCAAGAGGTTGTTAGATGATACTGGTAAGGAAGCTTAGGGACAGTGATGGCGGGATGGACAGAGATGCCAGGGGAGAGTCGTGTTCTTGAAGGGGCGAAGATAACATTTTGGATGCTGCACTGGAGAGAGTGAAGAGTGCTGAACCTATTCCCTGCCCTGGACACCAGAGGGAAATGAAGACTCTCAGAGGACACTCAAATTTTAGAGAAAGTAAGCTGTGCGGACAACGGCAGCTTTTTCATCATGGGATAGAGTTCCAGGTTAAAATAGAGTTAGTGGGTTAACAATTTTAATGGGTTTGTGTCTACAATTAAGGTAAATACCACCAACCATATGCTTCTTAAAAAGGAAGATACAAGGAATTTACAATATTGATAAATTTTACAGTTTACATTTATAAATATTATTAATAGGGAAAATATGGTTTACCAAAAACAGAAGGTAGTTTTATGTTATATAATAGTGAGTTCATAATGGAGTGATGGCCATTTTGCTGTGAATTGGAATAAGCACAATATTTAAAGGATTTAGCTCCAGTTTTTACTCCCTTTCTTCTCTTTTGAGCTCACTGGTGCTCAACAGAGAGAAAGCTAATCTAGAATTTGCACTACCTGAACACATAGAATCAGCAGATTCTTTGGGTGCTAAATGAAACAGAAATAAAGTTCTTTAGTTTTTATTATTGGAATTAAGTCCATTTTGCAAGTAGCTGTTTCAGGCAATCAACAAATGTTTATTAACTGCCCAAAATATTCCTGAAGTTTTGTGAGAGACAGAAAAAATTGTAAGGTTACAGCTGGAGAGAGAATGTATTCACACAACATTAAGTAAAAAGACAACATTTCTATCTCAAAAGAGTGCGTGATTAATTGCTAAATGACAGCTATGGACAATAAATGCTTCAGGAAGAGGTGCCACCAAACTAGGCCATGAAGGCTAGAGAAAAACTATAAAGCTAGTTTAGATGGAAGCAAGGGTATAAGACTTGGCATAGGGCAGGAAAGTCTGTCATATGTTAAGTGATGACTTAGTATTTTCATAAGGTTATTAGAGTGGAATGATATGGACATGGGTCAGTTAGGTTGATATCAGACTCAACAGTTCTGAACCCTATCTAACTCATGGCCTTTTTTTTTTTTATGCCTATAGCACCTTGTCTTCCTAGGTGGTCTCCCATTCAAGTACTAACCAGGCCCAACCCTGCTTAGCTTCTGAGATCAGACGAGCTCAAGCACATTCAGAGTGGCATGGCCATAGACCTCATGGCCATTTTGCTCCCTTTACTGCACATTTAAAAAATTGATGTAATGCTATAATTGTAAAGAATGAATAAAAGAATAATTTTAATAAAAAATATGTATTTGAGTCCACCTATATGAGATACCTAAAGCAGTTAAACTCTGAGAAATAGAAAATGAAATGGTGGTTGCCAAGGGTTAGGGAAAGTGGGAAAAGAATCGTTTAGTGGGTGTAAACTTTCAGTTTATCAAGATGCAAAGTTCTAGAGATCTGTTACATAGCAATGTGCATATAGTTAACCCTACTGTACTTGTACACTGAAAAATGATTAAGATGGTAAATTATGTTATTTTTTAATGCAAGAAAAATATGAATTTTAATATGTCTAAGAGTGAATTTCTTTTCATTTAGTTTGTTCAAGATACATTGTTCCTACTGTGTTTGAGGATTCATGCCTTACATTTGTTCTGGGGAAAAAATGCCTCTCTCACATTCTCTATATTCTTCTTTTATATTATTAAATGGATGTTAGACTTCATTCTATCTTCCATGACTCTTAACTACTTTTTTATACTTTCCATATTTTTTCTCTTTGTGCCATGTGCCTTTTATTGAAGTAAAGCATACATACAAAAAATACAAAGTAATAAGTGTACAACTAAATGAATTTGCAAAGTGAGCACACCATAGAACCAGCATCCACATCAGGAAACAATATTATCAGGTCTCCAGAAGTTCTCTTCATGCCCCTTTGCAGTTATAGCCACCCTCCAGGGTAATCATTATCCTCTCTACCTTGGTTTCAAGGTAGATGTTGTCTATGGGTGTGGTTTTGCTAGGGGCTGTTTTTTCTTTTTTTTTTAATAACAGTTTTGTTGAGATATAATTAACATACCATATAATTCACTTATTTAAAATGTATAATTCAATGATTTTTAGTATATTCACTAAATTGTGCTACCATCAACCAAATCAGTTTTAGAACATTTTCATCACCCCATAAGGAAACTCATGCTCATTAAAAGTCACTCTTCACTCCCTTCACCTTCTCCTCCCAGTTCTAGGCAACCAGTTTTCTAGTTTATGTCTCTATAGATCTTCCTATTTGGGATATTTTATATAAATGAAATCATACAACATGTGGTCTTTTGTGCCTGGCTTCTTTCACTTAGCATTTGAATTAATTTTTATATGTAGTACAAAATAGGAGTCAACTTTTATTCTTTTGCATGTGGATATTTATTGAAAAGTGCTATTCTTTGTTCATGCACTGTTTTGGCACCTTTGTCAAAAATCAATTGGTCACGAATGTGGTGGTTTACTTCTGGATCTCAGTTCTACTCCACTGATCTCTCTCTACTAGTAGGTACTGTCTTGGATACAGTAACTTGTAGTAATCTTTGAACTTGGGAATTGTGAGAACAATTTAACTTTGTTCTTTTTAAAGATTGTTTTGGCTACCATAGGTCTCTTGAATTTCCCTATGAATTTTAGGACCAGCTTGTTAATTTCTGCAGAGAAACAAGCTGAAATTTTGATGGGGGTTTTGTGTTCATTTTGTAGCTCAATTTGGGGAATATTAAATGTTCCAACCTATGAGCACGGAATATTTTTCTACTGATTTTGTTTTTCTCCAATAATGTTTTATAGTTTTCAGAGTACAAATTTTGCACTTATTCTGCTAAAGTTAATAATAAGTATTTTCTTCTACTTAGTGCTATTTTAAATGGAATTGTTTCCATAATTTCATTTTCATATTGTTCATTGCAAGTGTATAGAAATGCAAATTTTTTGTGTATTGATCTTGTATCTTGTAATCTTGTTGAACTCATTCATTAGTTCTAATAGTATTTCTTTAGTGCATTATTTAGGATTTTCTATATTCAAAATCTTGTCATCTATAAAACAGTTTTAATTCTTTTGCAATCTGGAACCTTTTAAAAAATGTTCTTGCCTCTTGTCTTGCCAGAACCTCCTATACAATATTTAATAGAAGTGGCAAGAATGGTCATCCTTGTCTTGTTCCTAATCTTAGGGAGGAAAACATTGTCTTTCATCATTAAGTATAATGCTAGCTGTAGTGTTTTGTTGGATGCCTTTTATTAAGTTGAGGAAATTCTATCCTATGCCTAGTTTTAAAAATATTTTTATCATGGTCTCAAAGATCTCAATTAACAACATAAGTATAAAAGGCATATGTATAAAAGGCCTACCTCTATCTCATATGTAGCAGCTTATTGTTTGTAAATATAAGAAATGATGATTTTATTTTTATTCAGCCTTAGTTTAGTTTATTTTGTGGAACAGAATAATGCAGCTTTGGAAAAATCAATAGTTCTTGCAAGCTCTAGCAGCGTATTCACTACAAATGTCAACTTGTGTTTGTGTGGTTCTTTACTGTTCTAGTTGTTTCTGCTTGTTAAGCAAATTCTATTTAAAAAATGTGTTAACTAATAACTAGGAAATAATAAGGCCTGAATTGAATTTGTCCATCTACTAAAAGATCTCAGGGAAATCTCAAGTAAATACCAACCATTGATTTCAAGCAAATTCTATTAGGCAATAATTTTTTTTTTGTAAGGACTATTTAGCTCTGAAATAGGTTTACTATCAAGGTAAAGTAACTTTTTAGTTTGTCTTTTATGTAGACAATGCATCCAATGTTTTGCTTGGATAATGCAGTTTGATAAACAATTTTACATGGGGAATACAAATTAAAAAGAATGAAGGTTTCCAGGTGTGCGGGGTATTTCTAAAAATCTGTGTATTTCTAGGTATGGGACAAAGTCCACCATTATGTTTTTGTGTATACTTATTACTATTTGCGAGAAGCCTAACTAGGTCATTTTTCCACCCAGAGACTAGAAACAGGAGCTGTGCCTGAGACTTCACTTTGGGAAGGATTTCTTATTTTATGGAAATTTCAAAACAATGGAATGACTTGTCCTAAAGAGGGAAAAAAAAACCTCATTTTAGTTCTTGCACCCCTTTAAAATAACATTTGTTGTTGTTAGCTTTTTTTTGTGTCAATTACAAAAGTATTACAGACTCAAAGAAAATTTGGAAAATTCAATAAAGCACAAACAACATTTTGTTATCACCGTTTAGCGATAGCTATGAACATTTTATTTAAACGGTAATGGGGTATAGTGAACTGTTTGTCAACTGCTTTCTTTCATTCTTCTACTTTTTGACAACTACGTCCGCTCCTTCTCTACAGGTGGTCGCAGCCCTCCCTTCACTGACCTAGTTCCTCCCCCATAGTCTTCCACATTCCTTCCGCCTGCAACACAACGCCCCGCCCACTGTGAGTCTGTGAGGCCTAAGGCGGCACGGCCCCTTTAAGAATAAGGCGCCGGGCGGGGCTTCGGGGCGGTCCCCGCGCCGATTGGTGAAATTCGGGGCCACGTGGCGGTCCTGGCAGCTGAGGCGGAGGCCCAACTCCAGCGGCGGCTGCGGGATTCCCGCGGGGTCCCGGGGAAGGGCCGCAAGTTGACAGATGTGCATGGGGAGGTGCCTGGTCGGCCTCACCTTTTGTACCTGCTATCTGGCTTTTTACCTCACGAACAAGGTGAGGGGGGCGGGATCGGGGAGGCAAGGATTGAACGTGAGAGATTTGAGCCCCATAATTGTACGTGGAACAAATGCAACCTCCAGTTTTTTATCTGATTTTTTTTTTCTTGATGGTGATGGAGAAGAAACCGACTCTGTGTGGGATGCTCTTTTAGAAATAGCATCTGTTGAACTGTACTGCCCTGTTTCTCGTCCTGTGTAAAGCATCCTGTACGTCTCCTGGAAAACCGGATTTTTTGACTGGCGATTTTGCAGGAACTTAATTTGGGGCTGTATGAACTACTTTTAAGAGAAAGAAAAAAAAAATTGGCTCCAGTTTCCTCCGGGAAGAAAGATTAGGAGAAGAAATCAAACGCACCTGCCCCAGAACCCACACAAGATTTTAGAAGCTGTTAAGAGATCAGATCCATCCATTGCCATCTCTGTTTCAAACAACTGATTCCTAAACACTTCCAATATATTCAAGAGTTTTTCGTGGAATTATTTTTTAAAATACATTTTAATCTTAAGTTTTCTAAAGTAATATCATGAGACCTTTTTTACGATGAGGCAGAAAAACAGTGGTACCATTTGTTTTAAGGGTGGAAGCTGGCCTTGGATTTGGTACATGCAGGGAAATATTGGACCCTTGAGGGCTAAGGTGGGGCATTAACCCTTGTTCTGGACTCTGGGATGGTCACCAAGTCAAAATTGTGATACTAGGCCCAGGACCATCTTCCCCCATTGTAGAATTTTTACTGCTTTCTCTACCCACCCTCCCCTCTGCCAGAAATAACCAAAAACAAAAACAAAAACCACTCTTGCTCTCTGGGAAAGAACCATTAACAAACATTATTTTCTTATACTGTCTATCTTAATGTGAGTGGCTGTCTTCAGTATATTCAGAGGATGCTACTGAAACCCCCTTTCCCTGCCCAGTTGATATTTAGTTATGGTGATGAACCTTTACGGATCCACTAATACCATCTTGCTGGGAGGCAGTGATGGGTTTGCATCCTGGTTCCACATAATTGGCCTTTGGGACTTTAATCTCTCTAAACCTAAATATTTTACATTTAAAATGGGATTAAAAAGTTCACTTCAAAGGGTTGTCATGAAGATTAATCAAAACAGTGTTTATAAGGTGGTTGATGGAATGCCCAATATCACAGTACATGCACCATAAAGTAAGTGATAGTTATTCTAAAAGAAGGGAAGGGAAGAAGGAAAGATAGTCTTTTGCTTATGGTATGACAGAGTAATCATTAGCTTTTAACAGGTTTGTTTTTTTTTCATGGAGCTGGGAGCTAACCTAAAAGATATTTTTGTGTGTGTGTAGCATCTATTCAGGAATATGTAAATTTGTGAGATCCTGGCCTTTTTGCTTAACTATTTTAATTTGTTTAGCTAACTTGATGAATGTATTGATAATGTTACAATTTTAAACAGAATGACCTTTTATTTCCATATAATCATCAGACGAGGCAGAGTAACACATTCTTTATGATAGCCCACAAATCATGGCTTGGCTAAGAAAAAAATATGTGTATCTAAGCAAAAAATTCCAGCGGGCATAGGATTTAGTTCACCAAAATTTATACCCCTTCTGGACGCACATTTGCATCTGAGGCATTATTTTTGTATTGGGACACCACAGCATTTAATAATTAATGTAATTATGACTGAGTACCTTCTATGTGCATCATGTTGCAAGGTGCTAGATAAAAATAAACCAAATCCTCATGTTCCTGGGAATATCTAATTTGAGTAATAGAAATCATAGATTCCCAAGGACTCTCAGAATGTAAGCAGTAAGACATCCTTCTGCATTTTCCATGATGGCTTGGAGTGCTTTGGTTTGGGGCTCTTAGGAAATATTGGGAGCTAGATGGAGAGTAGGAGAACAGCAGAAGGCAGGGAAAAGGGGAGATGAGGAGACTGTATAAAGAGGAAGGAGGAGATGAAGTCGAGAGTGGTGGAGAGCAGATGTGAGGGCCACGTAGGAATGGGAGAAATGGTTGTACATAACAGAATTTTGGTAGGAACTTAGTAAGTCTTAGATTATGCCATTGTTTCATCTTCTCAGCCAGGACAGTTACCCTTCCAGCAGCCAAGGGGAGTGCGCTTGGATCAAGTAGAGGTCAAATGGGAAAGGAGTTGTGCAGTGGGCACCCCATGGGTATTTTCTCCTATACCTAATCTCTGCCAAATGAATTTTCTTTTGAATTAGTGATTTTTTTGTGTGTGTATGTCTCCAACACAGGATCTTTTCTTCTAGTTTTTAGAAGACTCTCTATTAGTTTATTTTCAGATTTCTCTGTGTAGTTTTCTCCTCAAACTATTTCCTTCTCTATTTGTAGAAAGAAAATTTATTTTAAAATCTTTGTACATCTTAGATTAATCCATTAATCTATTACTGTTTCAAAGGATGGTTGGTTTTTGTTCACAGCTTGAACAGCAAGTGTTCTGACTTTTCTGACCTGGCTGGCCCAGTCAGGGTAGTATCCATCCTGTGGGAGTTTCCAGCAATAATTGGACGTAGGGCCCAGGCAGCCATCTGTTACCCTTCAATCTCTGTGAGGTTCTAGCAGTAACTGGATCTAGGGTGCAGGGCAGCCACCTGTCCTTCCCCTCATTGCTAACAAGCCTTCAGTATGGATGCAAAGTTCACATCTATTCTCCTTTCAAAGTCTCCCAAATTGCTCCTTCTTTTTCCTTGAGAAGCTCTTACTGCACTTTTACCAAACAGCATTTTGCTCTGAGTGGCATTTTTCAAAATATGAGAGACTGCTGAGAAGAGAAATGTTTAGGACTTAGATTTCCCTTGTTAGAGATTTCCTTTTTTCACTTTTTTTTCCCACTGTTTTTAAGCAAGGAGAAGTGAGAGCTTCAGCATTTTTTATCTCCCTCAGTATCTAGGACAAAGCTCAGCACACAATAAACTAAGTAAATATATATTTTTTTGTCTTCACGAAAGTTAAGGCTGATGCAGGACATAGCCCAGATGTTCACTCAATCCTTTCTCTGTCTCTATTTTGGAATGCCAATATCAGGGAAAAGTGGGGAGGAACATATTGAATTATGTGAGTAAATAGACTTCAGAGAAGAATGTAGGTTTATTTCTAATAAATACAGACCAGTGCACAGGCAGTTAACCGGAATTGGGTGTAAGAGCTCATACAAGGCAATTATGTGCAGGCTAACCCACAGGGAAAAAATAGATATAGAAACTTGCCAAATACTAGTCTACACCATTTTTTAGATCATGTGAAGAATCAGTAGAGTCCTTGCCTACAGCCATTTAATTATAGAAAAAAATGGCAAAAAGATACCCAGAAAGGTAGAATACAGTACCCAGATACTAGAATACAAAAAACAAACAAAACTCCCCAAACGGAAGGAAAACAAAGGAGAGACCGGGATGCAGTTCTTACTCCAAGAGAAACAAAGAAAGGGGTTGGATTTTTAGATAAACTGGACAGTAGAGAAAATAGATACCCCAAGAAAACAGACTGCATCCAGATTTCTCTGGAGTTTCTGTGGTAACAACATGACACTTCTGCAGTCTGGGAAGATGCTGAGGGGTCAGCCATCCCAACATCAGACCCAGCTGCTGTCCCACTTTGCTTGTGGTACTGGTTCCATTCCCAACTGAGATGGTCAGTCTTCTGGTGACGCTGGGAGAAAGCAGGCCCACTCTCTTTTGTATAACTTGTAAGGTATGACTTTCCCAGTGTATGGTTTTGGTTGGGAGGGGATAGGAATAAAGGCCTTCTTGAAACTTGAATATACTTATATGTTACTTTGGTATGGATTTCTTTAATTATATGTCTATCGATTTTCTATAATTTGAAAATGTCCATTAATCTGGTATTTGTTTTCCAGTATGTCCTGTCTGTCTTGAAATTTACCTACCCTACATTGTTCCAAGGGTAAGTATATTTTATGCTGTTTATTTGTATTTGTAGAAAATATCCAATCCTACCAGTTTTATGTATGTATGTATGTATGTATGTATGTATGTATGTATGTATGTATTTATTTATGATGACTACATAGATTTTTCACCAAATAGATATACTATAATTTTTTTTTTAGCCATTCTGTTAATGGGTATTTAAATTACATCTTTTTTGAGAGTATAGAAACAACATTGTTATCAGACATTTTTTAATATTCAACTCTGCCAAAATTCCAACTATTTCTTTGGAATAGATTCCTATATAAGTTATTTGGATTAAATAACTTATTTAGTATTCTTCTTGAATATTAACAAAATTTTTACCAAAAATGTTTTACCAATTTATGTTGTTACCCACCTGAATATGAAGTTTCTATAACATCATACTTAAACTATGAGTATTTTTTCTCCTTTCTACTGATTTCATTAGCCCAAAATGGAATCACATTATTTTATCTTATTATTTCTTAAATAATTCATGAAGTGGGACAGTTTTGTTCTGTTTACTATTGATCTTTTTTCAGTGAATTATCTATTTGTGCCTTTTATCCTTTTATTTTTACTACAGTTTTTAGTGTTCTTCATATTTTAAGGATGCCAGCCACTTTTCCATTATGTTTATCGGAAATTTTTATTTTTTGCAGTTTGTTTGTTCTTTGCCTTGTCATTTTGTTGAGAGTTATTTTGATTATTTAAATATTTTTTAAAAAGTGACATTGTAAAAAATTTATTATTTGAACATAATAATGAAGCAACAGAAAGAGCTGCAGATGACTTCAATGTGTGGTCTTCTGACTGAGGGATGCTATTATTAGAAAGAAGATTGAAGGAAAAAATGGTGTAGGGTCAGTCAATAGTCTAGGTATCGTAGGAGCAGGACAGAGTGCTCTGACACTCATGTTTCTCTTTTTCACCTCACCCCCACCATCTTTTCATTTTTTAAGTGGTTTATTTTTATATGGGAAAATATATTACTAGTTGCTTTGTGATCACTATCATTGCCTTTATGTTTATTCCTCTCCATTACAAGATCATGTAGACATTCACCTACATGTCATTAAAACTTTATTCAATTCTTGGTCATTGCTTGTGTATTTTAGTATATGGTGTAATGTGAAGAAATTGTTCCTCCTCTTGTAATTTCATTTATACTAGCTCCATTTATTACATTTTATTGTTTAATGCTTCCTTTGTCTTTGAGTTGTTAATATAATTTATAAGGTTTTTCTAAGGTCTATTTTTTGTTATTTGGTAATAAATTTTCTTTAGCTTTTTAAAAATTACAATTGACATATAATATTATATTAGTTTCAAGTGTACAACATAGCGAATAAACATTTATATAACTTAAGAAGTGATAACTCCAATAAGTCTAGTATAGAGTCAATTTTATTAGGTACTTATTTGTCAGCTCTTATGGAAAGGGGCTAGCGCTACATTGTTTTCAATTATTATAGCATATAAGTATGTGATAGAGCGCATCATTTTTCATTCTTATTCCTTTTTTTTTATGTTACACAAATGCAAACAAAAAAGCAGGGGTCATGATCTTAATGTCAGACAAGGTTGAATTCAAGACATAAAGCATTAAACAAGTGAAGAAAGATATGTTATATGCTAAAGCATGCAGTTCAAAATGAAAAGACATTATAATATTGGAATATGCAGTTCAAAATTAATATGAAATAGGGATGAATACCTATACCAGCCAAACAACAGGGCACAATTTATCAAAAAAAAAAAAAAGTGCAGGAATCCCAGGGATAAATAGAAATACATAGTAATAGTACACAATTTACTATTTTCCATGACAATTCAATTGGGCAAACAAAAACTAGCATATATATGTGCTCAATAATACAATTAATAGGTAAATATCAAATGCTATATCTTGAAAATAGAGATTTTGTCCTCATATGCCCATGGAATATTCACTGAATAAAACTGCAGTAATTTTCAAAAAGTAGCAATCCCAAACACAAAGTAGCAATTTGTGTTTGATCTTAATAACAAACACAAAAATCCCTACCTACAAATGGCTTTTGGACAGTCTTCACTCTTAAGGAAAATATAATTGAAAACTATATTGAGATACAGTATTTTACCAATAAGATTTGCCAAATAAAATTTCAAAATTTGACGATAGCATTGGTGAGAATGTAGAAACTCTCATACATTGATTGTCGTCTGGCAAATTGCTACAATATCTATGAATGACACTTTGGCAGTAAATAATATTGCAACAGTTTAAATCTTTTCATTCAGGAATTCCAGTTCCAGGAATTTGTCTGCATGTTTACTTGCATTTACATCAATGAAATATGTACAGAGATATTCATGTGAAACATTGCTGCTCTGTTTTCAACAGCAAGCATTTTTTTGAAATGCCTACAGTACCTGGTATTCCAATGTGGTCTCTCATCCAAGTACTAACCAGGCCCAACCCTGCTTAGCTTCTAAGATCAGACGAGATCGGGCACATTCAGGGTTGCATGGCCTTAGACAGCAAGCATTTTTAGACAAATTAATTTTTATCTATCTAGAACCAATTAAATAAATTATATTGTATTCTTAATGGAATACTATTCAAATATTAAAACATAATAAGGAAACTCATGTATTGACATGGAAAATTTCTTCAGGATGCATTTAATGGGGAGCAAAAGCAAGTTCATTACAGTATAATATACAACCATCTGTGGAAATGTGTGTGTGTGTTTATTTAAAAAAAATAAGCTCCCTCCCTTATAAAGAGAGGGAGCTTTCCCAAATGTAATTCTTTGTTATGGGGGTGTCCTGCCCATCATAGGAAGTTTATCAGCATCCTTGGCTTCTCTTCACCAGGTGCCAGTAGCATCTCTCCCTTTCTCCACCTCTAGCAGTGACAACAAAAAATGTCAACAGATACTACCAAATATCCACTGGGGGGAAAAACCATTTGTTTAAGAACCACTGTTCAAGGCCAAGCTGTTTGAGGGCACGACCCATACCTGTTCTGCCTGTCAATGAGGGCTTCACAAAGGAGACATAAAAACTGGATCTTTTAGGATAAGCAGGTGTTCACCGACACACAAGAAGATGTGAAGAACTTTATGGGTCAAGAGAACAAACAGCATGTACAAACTGTGGTGTTGCAATACATGGGTGGTGTCTTAAGTCATAACTAAAAACAAGGTTTTGAAATTTATGGATGATTCATCTAAAATAAAAAAGCAATTAGAATGAAACAGGATGAAGTTATGCCTATAATTCCCCTTTCATTCATTTGGTATTTTGCTGTTCTTTCTGCATTGGAAGAGGGAGGGTCGTTTATTTTATAACCTGTGCTCGCCCTGAACACTACATGCCGTAGAAGTGTGTCTCACATGAGCTTCATGACACTTTAAGTATATTGTAGCAGAAAAGAAGCTGAGGACTGCTATCTTCAGCAGTGGGAAGAATCAACCATTTTTAAAACAAGCAAAAGCATAATTAAGTTTGCATTTTAGAAGAAACCCTTTGGCTGCAAGGTAGAGAATGTATGGGATGGGACAACCCTGGGGAGAGGGCACTAGTGCTGTGGTTCAAGCATGAGATGACGAGTCAGTATTAGGCAGAGGCATGCAGCATGGACAGGGAGACTTTAGATTTGAGAGCTGTTATGGGGATAAAATCAATAGTATTTTGCTACTAAATAAGGGAGGTGAGGGTGAAGGAAGGGCTAGGATGACAGCTAGGATTCTGGTTTGTCTGGTTAGGGGTAGTAGGAGGATGATCAAGATGGATGGGGGAAGTTTAAGGTAATGTTTTAAGCATGTGATATTTGGGAGCTTGTGGAGTATCTGGGTGAGAAAGGAAAGTGGGAATCATCTGTAATGGAAAAAGAGGTAGCTGTGAGTGAGGTTGTTTAGGGAAAGTCTAGAATAAGAAAAGAGTACCAGTGTCAGCACTTAATGGTACCCTTGGATTGAAGGGAATAATAGAAGCTGAGAAGGACAGATCTGCGAATTGGGAAAGAGTGGGAAAAAAATCTAAGAAGGATTGGATGTGTATGTTTTTGTCAGTCAGCAGATCTTTCAGGGCTAGATGGCTTTTAAGACTATAGCATTCTGTTAAATTCAGATTTAAAAAAATTAAAATAAAAAAAATTCAGATTGGCTCTTATCCTTTTCAGGTGGCAGACATTAATTGGTGGACTTTTGCTTCATGTATCGTGGAAACTGGGCTGGGCTGAGATCAGCAGCAGTTCAAGGTAGAACAACCTTTTCTGTGTTTGATTCATGATTCATACCATGCTTCTTTTTTACATTACTTACTTAATTTCTTATGATTTTATATTGGGAAACACGGATATTTCTTTGAGTTGTTCAGTCTCTTAGTTTCTCTTCTAACCTTGAGATTCAATGATTTTATAATCAAATAGAAGTTAATTAGTGTTTTTCTGGTTAGTAATGCCACTAATATAATATTAAAATTAATTGAGATACAATTTACGATACAACATTAATTTGGCTTTGTTTTTGATCATAAGGCCACTATAAATGAATTTTTTAAAAAAACTTTCAAATTTTTTTGGTAATTTTTAAATGGAATTTGTACACACTTCCATACTCTTTGCCTGAATTCCCCAATTATTATGTTATCCCACTTCTATATATTTTTTTATTTATGCTGATATATACTTGAGAGTAAGTTGCAGATTTGAGAGTAAGGTGCCTCTTTACTTCTAAATTCTTTAGCATGTATTTCCTAAGAGCAGGCATACTTTTTTATATGACAGTTATCAAAATCAGGAAATTGACATTGATACAATGCTATTATGTCATCTACAGACCATATTCATATTTTGCCAGTTTTCTCAATAATATTCTTTATAACTCTTTTCCCTCTCCCATATTCCCAAATCCTGATCCAGGGTCTAATTTATATCACACATTACATTAATTGTTATGATTTTATTGAGACAGGTTTTCAAATATATTTAAAAGAAACTTCAAAGACCAGGACATTTTTCAGCCAAAATTATAATCCTGCCTCACCTAGATAAATCCTCATGATTCTTTGAGACTCTCATGCCTCGCCTGAAATGATGCACAAAATGAAAACAAAATGAAATCAAGGTTTATATGATTAGGGTAGACATCCCTATTGAATGATCAGGCCAAGTCATTTACCTTGCGGTCCAAGTTATCTGCCCAGCTTCTCTAATAGTCAGATTAACTGCTTAATGGCTAATTTACCCCTTTGCTTGGCACTCTGGAGAAGCTTTGAAAACATGGCCAGTGTAAATATTAGAAAATTTGGCTTCTTCTGAAGATATAAAACTAGAAAGGAAGAAAATAGTATTAAGAGGCTTTATGGAGGAAAGGTCCTGGGAACATAAGGTGAGGATTAATTTCCCTGACCCGATTTCATCATAGTCCATCATAGTCCATGTGCTGAAAGAACATTCCACTCAAGATGCTTAACTAATCCAAAGGAGTAGTTCATTAGTCATGATTTTCCATTTCCATGGTATAGTGTCCTCAACTTGATCAAATAAAGATACATTTCAGATTTTATTCATGTTAAACGTAAGTGTTACTTTATGCTCCATTTTTATGCTAGATGATAATTCAGTGAGAACTGGGTATTCATTTAAACAAATATGGTCCCTGACTTCACAAGGCCCATGGTAGTTCTAATATTTAGTTAAATAATGAAGCATTCTGACTAAATGGTTGAATTTATTCCTCCACAGAAGCGAGAGATTGAACTGGAATGAGGGACCTGAGATTTTGGACTGGGGTTCTCCAGTGCTGATCTGATGGGTCTTCCATTCTTGCAATGTTCCTGACCATAATTATCCTATAATTTCTTATGCAAATTATTTACTAATTAATAGCAGTCTTTTAAAAATTACCTTTGTCATGTTTCCTTAAAAACAATGCCATTATTCATACTTAAGTTTTTTTGTATATAATAAAAACATAGCATAAAATGTACCATTTATTAACCATTTTTAAATGTACAATTCAGTAGCATTTAAGACAGTCACACTGTTGCATGATCATTATTACTATCCATTTTCAGAACCTTTTCATCATCCCAAACAGAAATTCTGTACCTATTAAACAATAACTCCCCATTCTCCCTTTCCTTTAGCCTTTGGTAAACCGTGGTTCGACTTTCTATATCTATGAATTTGTCTATTCCAGTTACCCCATTTAAGTGGAATCATACAGTACTTACCCTTTTGTGACTGGCTTTTTTCACTTAGCATATTGTCTTCAAGTTTCATTTAACATAGCAGATATCAGAATTTCATTCCTTTTTAAGGCTGAATATATTCCATTTTATATGTATACCATATTACATAACACATTTTGTTTATCCATTCATCTGTTGATGGAATTCTTTATACATTTATTGCTTTTTTTGTGGGTGGAGGGAGGAATGACTAATAGAACTGGGCAAAGTCAAAGATTCTCAAGATTATTTCCCTGGAAGAAGTGGTCCTCTGGCAGTAGAAGTTTGAGACCTACTAAACACTTTTGTCCCTTGAACTCATATGATGCCAAGTTCTATCATCTCAGAAGATCATATCCCTTTCAGGTCCCTTGGTAAACTTCTTAGACACCTTTTCACCACTATCTCCTGGACTTCTTTAGGTGGTTTCATAGCCACACACATAATGTCAGCTCAGTTAAGCTTCCTGGCCAAGACCCCAGTGTCTTAGTCATGAGTGGATCTTGTGGTAATACCTGTGACACATCTCGGGATTTCCAGTTGCCACATGGACACTTGGCAAATGGGAGTTACCAGATAACTAATGGCAAGGACCCAGCGTTAGTGTTCTTTTGTATATGGCCGAGCTGGGTTTGTGTTTGCCATGCTGTTGTTTCCTACTGGGCTTGGCTGTTTAATGATGTCTGTAGGGAAACAAAGCCTAGCTTTGTGATGTGACCGTGTACTTGTGCAGAGATAACAGATGTTGGGTTCTACTAAAAATGAAAACAACAGCAGGAAATCGGTTTGGAGTCCCTGAGGTCATCGTGGAGAGAGGATTACAATGGTGGGGCTGAAGGGATGGGTTCCAAATTGGTGCTTGATAGCATATGCCACAGAGACTTCACTGAGATTGTCCTATAGCCTGGAGAGGAACAGAACACCAGATTCCCTCTCAAACTAGTTACAGAACCTGGCACCATATTTCTTATGTTGCAAAGAGGCCACATCTGCTGTGTCAGTCTCTGACCACATAGTGTACTGACTCCACCGAGTGACCTAGTGGAATGTTTCTCCTCCCAGGATGTTTTCCTGGCAACCAGTTATTATCACCAACTGTTGGATGATGCCCATGAAGGCTTCTGTCTTGGGAGAAACAGCACTGGTTTCTAGCTACAAGCTTGTCATTATATGATAGCTACTGCTGTTGCCAAGCCATTGCAGAATGTTGAAGTGATTTTTCTAGCAGATGTTCAAGTCCTTTGCTAAAGGCTTTCTATATATCCAAAACGTGATTCTAAAAGAACATGTGACTTGTTTCATCTGGTAACACAGCGATAACAGTGTTTTTACTAGATTCCTGAACCATTGCTAAGGACAGACTCCGGTGTAATTTCACTGGAGACTTAACACATCCTCCATTTCCTGTATTATCAGGCTACACGTTCAAATAAAAACACTTTTAAAGTAATTTGTAACCTGCTTGCTACTTTTTGTTCATGATACTTAAGAGAAAAAAATTTTAACTTTCAAATTTGCAAGTATGAGAAGTTCTAAGTTAAAAATTCTATGCCACAATACCTTTGTGACTGGAGATTTCTAACAGATGAAAGCAAAGCCCCCAACTCTTAATTTTTCACTCAGAGTCTTTGTGGAGAACTATAATAGATATATTTTTTAAAAAACTCTGAATTAACCCAGCCCCATTCCTAAAGAAATGAAAAGTGAGCCAATTAATTAAGGTCCAGATTGTACCTCTTTTTATAAATTGGTTATTTAATTTTTTTAAGTTTCATCAAAGATACTGGTTGTTGAGATTTCTCAGATAACATTTTAATGTGTTCATGTTTCGAGTGACTTATAGTTTTATAAAAAGTCATCTTTGCTCACAGTGGACAGTTAGCACTCAAATTGATGTCTTTGATATTTTTCCCTGTTGTTTTGTCTCCAGAGGAATGCTGTAAATATATGTGTAGAGATTACTGTGAGGGGAAAATAAAACCAGCCACTAAAACTGCCTCAGGAAACGTGCTGAGAGCCACTGAAGGGATATAATACTAAATAAAATCTAGTTGATTTTGGTGTATGATTATGGTAGTTCCAAGGAGAAGAGTCCATGAAGCCAGAGATGATAAAAGGAAGAGATTCCCCACCCCAGCTTTATTGAGATATAATTGACAAATACAATTTTAACATATTTAAAGTGTACATTGTGGTGATTTGATAAATGTGTACATTGTGAAAGATTTCCACCATCCAATTAATTAACATATTCATCACCTCATATATTTACCTTTTTTTTGAAAATGAGGACATTTGAGTTGCACTCTCTTATCAAATTTCAATGATATAATATGATGTTATCAACTGTAGTCACCATAGACCCTCAGACCTTATTCATCTTCTAGCTGAAAGTTTGTACCCTTTTACCAATGTATCCCCAGCAACCAATTTCTAGAACTCTGTTTCTAAGAGTTTGACTTTTTTTTTAAGATTCCACATATAAGTGATGTCATGAAGTATTTGTCTTTTTCAAGATAGGAATTTTGACCTTTGATATGTGTAGGTCATGCCTATACCATCCAGTGGATAGGAATCTATTGAACTTGTGCTTTATTATAGACCACACCTCATGTCCTTGTCACTCTGTGTCCATAACAGCCCTTTTCTGGTTTCTTTGCAAGGCTAAGCCAACACTATGCAATGTAAGAATCCCCAGACCTGCAATCACAGGTGTTATATTTTGTATATTAGCTTGGATTTTCAGTCACTGTGGATTGTATACTAGCAAGGTGCTTGCCTTGGGATTTTTTTCTCATATTTATTAGAAATGAGATCTGTATGTTTTCTATCCTGCTTCATTTATTATTTGGGGATGTGGGAAACCTATATTTCCTTTTTCTTGTTTGGTCTTAGTTTCTTAATATTAGTATCTCTTCTGTTCTGTGCTGTCCCTGCAGTCTTATCTCCTAAGGCTCAGCAGCACATCCATCCCTGGTCTTCCCAGGGGAGGGGTGAGGTGCCTGGGTGGATGTCATGGGAGGTAGTGACAGTGGAGGCGACAGGTGGCCTGAAGACTGCAACAGAGTCAAGGCTGGAACTAGGGGGAAGGAGAGCAATGGCCTTTTAAACAAGGGGGTGTTGGGACTTCAGAAGTAGTTTCTTTGAAGCTCTTGTTGGCTTTCAGGGCTTGTCAGAACCTCACTGAAGGTGAGAAGATTTCTATTTCAGCATGAACTGCGGCCATGTTGAGAATTTCGGGCTAGTGAATGAAATGGAAAATGGGAGGAAATGACAGTTCTGAGTGGTTAGAACCAGTTACTAAAGTGCCTGAAAATGAAATGGAACTTTATAAAACTCAGTGTTTGTATCTAGCTTGGGGGCACTGTCTCATGTGTGAAGCTTTGGGGATCCCAGCTCAAAAGTTTCAGAAGTGAGCCCAAGTTGCCTTATTGTAAACCAGGAGTCACCAAATAAGAGCTAGAGAGGAAGTGCTTTAGGCTTTGTGGGCCATACTGTCTGTCACAACTACTCAACTCTGTCCTTGTAGCACTAAAGCAGTCATAGGACATAAACAGACAGGTGTGGCTGTGTGCAAATAAAATGCTGTTTTCAAAACTAGGCAGCAGGCAGGATTTGGCCCAGGCCGTGGTTTGCTGACTCCAACTATTAAGTTAAGCTGCTCTGTGAGAAACAGTATTATCAGGGTTCTTGGGTTCCAGTAATATTAGGGTTGAACTTTGTCATAGGAGTGTGACCCTCTTTGAGTCAGAAGACAAGTAAAGAGGGAAGGAGAAAGGTCTAAGAAAAGTAGGCAGGAAGGGGAAAAGGGAATAAGCCTCTTTGAGGACCATATTCAGCAGTAATGGACAAAAACAAAAAAATCTAGGCATATTCTGTAAGTAGTGAGTTAATATACGTGGAAGTCCTTGTAAACTGTAAAGCAAATGTTGACTTGACAATTGTAAGATATTACTGTTTAGGCAACACCAATAACCAACATATGAACCCTGGTATTTTGCTTCGTCCTGTTATATGCATGTTTGGAAACTGGTTTCAGGTCCACTGGGTGTCAGTGTAACACAGAGTTTTCAAGAATTCAGCTCAAGGAGTCCTCCAGGCACCCATGAATGGATAAACTTCTCAGTGTTTTCACAGAGCACTCAATAATGCACGCTCTATTTGAAAAACAAGTGATTTAATTTAATTAGCCTTCACCTCAATAACAACAGTGTTATAATTCTTACCAACAGACTATTTTTAGCTTCTTGTAAAATGCTCTAACTACATCAGGGTTCTTAGGGATAGTAGAATATGCACAAACAAAAAACAAGTCTACAACTCAAACAGGATGCAATACTTGTGCTTATAAATCATTTGAGATATAAATCATAAAGCATGTAAGAAAAATTATGTATCACTATAATTTTTAAATCAGACCCCATGGCAAATAGTTTTTCAACGGGGATTGCAGTCTGCAATTGTATAGTCTGTAATCTTTCTCCCTAGAGGTTGCTGTGAGGTTCCTTCACACACACACACACACACACACACACACACACACACACACACACTAACTGGCATGGCGGTTGCCCAGAGACTGTGCACAACAGAGATTTAAGATTCTGCCAGGACCACCTCAGGATTTAATTCCGCCTTGCCTCCTTTGTTGGCATGTAGGACAATGAAAGAATAAACAAGCATGGAGGCCCAGATGGTGCCTCCTTATGAATGAAAGGTGGAGAAAGAAAGAGTGCATTCATAAATCGTATGTGCCTTGTTTGTTCCTAATGTGCAGGCCACTGGATATCTTGGAATCATATAATGTTTTAGCTAGAGAGAAGGGTATCTTAGTTCAGGCTGCAAAAATACCATGGACCAGACTATGTGGCTTAAACAACAGAAATTTATTTCTCACAGTCCTAGAGGCTAGTAAGTCCAAGATTAGAGTGCCAGCATGGTTGGGGGCTGATGAGGGCCTCTTCTTGATTTAAAGATGGCTGCTTTCTTGCTGTATCCTCACATGGCAGAGAGATGGGTGGGGAAGGGAGGAAAAAAGGAAAAGGGGGAGAAAGAGAAGGAGGAAGGGAGGGAGGGCGAGAGAGAGAAAGAGAGAGAGAGAGAGAGAGAGAGAGAGAGAGAGAGAGAGAGAGAGAGAGAGAAGAGAGAGAGAGAGAGAGAGAGAGAAACTAGAGAGAGCTGGCTTCCTTTCTCTCTCTGGTCTCTTCTTCTAAGGGCACTAATTTCACCATGAGGGCTTCATCCTCATGACCTGATTTCCTCCTAAACGCCCCCACCTTAAAATATTATCATACTGGGAGTTAGGGTTCAACATATGAATTATGGTGGAACACAATATGGTCTATGGCAGAGGGTGAATCAGTATAACCTCTTTGGAAGATGATTTTATAACCAGTTATAAACTTTGATGCATGTATCTTTGAAGAGCAATTCTACTTCAGAATTGAATATGAATATGAATATGAGAGGAGAATATATTCAAGAATACCCATGATAGCATTAAAATGGTAAAAAATTGGGTTAACTTAAATGTCCAGTAGTAGCCTAATATTTAATGATTAATAAAGGGGGATGTTTGTTTGTTTGTTTGTTTTTCCCTCTTTAATCCCCCTCCCCCACTTCCACCCCTGACTTATGGATGTTGCCATGTCTGCTTAAGAACTGGACCTCTGAAGGTGGGGCGTCTCCTCCTACATGCTCGTGGCTTGCACCTGGGGCCTGGCGCACCTGGGGTATGGCCCGTGGCCCCACTTGGGGCACAGGGATGGTTTTTTGACATGGAAAGGCGTTAAGTAGATTATAAAACAATATATACAGTAGGATCCATTTTTGTTCAAATGCTCATATATGTGCCTGTGACACTGGAAGGAGACAGCAAGGTGTTGACAGTGGTTATCTTAAGGTAGTAGGAATGTAATTTTAATGTTTTTCTTAATTATCTCTATTTTCAAGGTTTTCTAGCATGGAGAGGTACTACTTTTTTAGGAGAAAAAGAGATAAATTATTATAGAAAACAAAATAGCCTATATTCCAAGTTTCTAAGTTTATGTCAATTGAAAAAAAAATTTGTTTGATTTTTAATGCACTTATTTTTTTGTTGTCATAGTTATAGGTTATAACATGAGTGTTATAAAAGTTTATTGAACTTGAAATTGTTTAAATTCCCCATTAGGGCCATTACAAAGAGGCAGATATTTAAGTGCCTACTGTACATACCAGGCATTGTTCTAGGTACACAGTAAACAAAACAGACAAAAATCTTTGCCCTCAACTAGCTTACATTCTAATTGAAGTAGATAAACAAGAAACAAATGAAAATGGAAGTGTATGATGTGTCAGATGGCGATAAAGGGTAGAGAAAAAATAAAGACAGGTAAGGGGATAGGCATGTGTGTATATCTGTGCCACTGGGTTATTTTATATAGGTTAAGAAGGACTCACAGATAAGATGACATTTGAGAAGAGATCTGAAGATGTGAGAGAGTGGGCCACACAGGTGTCTGGAGGAGAGGGTTCTAGGTAGAGTACTAGCATATCTGATGACCAGCAGTGAGACCAGAATGCAGTTTTATTCCACTTGTAAATGAAAACATCTGGGATACTTTTAAATACCTCAAAGAGTATGCATATTTTTAAGACTTTTGATAAGTGTAGCCATGTAGAACATATATACCCTACAGAAAGATACCAATTTATATCTCAGGGCCGAATATGAAGGAATTGATTTCATGACCTTTATATTAGAAACTAAGTTAAAAAATATCTAGTTTATTGGGCAAAATCTGGCATAGTGTTGTTTTAATTTAAAATTTTTTTATTATTAAGGAGGTTGAATAACTATATGTTTATTGGCCATTTGTATTTCATGTGCATGTGTGTGTGTGAGAGAGAGACAGAGGGAGGGAGGGAAGGAAGAGAGGAGAAGAGATGAGAGGGGAGGAGAAAATTACCTGTTTTTGTCCACTAACTTTTTTTTTCCTTTGGGGGAATCAAATTTTTTCTTACTGACTTGTAAGCATTCATTATACATTAAGAATATTACACTCTAGCCTGTTTTATATGTTGTCAGTATTTTTTGCTGGCTCATTAATTGTCTTTCAATTTTCTTTATGGTGTCTTTTGGCTATTTTATTTAGGTGGATCCATCAGTCTTCCTTAATGGCTTCGGTCCTTGGGGTTATGTGTAGAAAAGCTAGAGGAGAACCTTTATTGAGTGTTTTGTTATTTTTAATGTGCCATGCACTGCCCCAAGTATTGCATATTTGCTCTCTTAGCTAATCTCAGTTGCTGTCTGAGCATTATTATCCCCATTTCATAAATGAAGAAAACTGAGTTCTTATTGCAAACTAGCTTTAGATTTGGGATATGAATCAATTAGCTTTAGAGTTGGGATATAAGTCTTCTATATGAAGGTTTGCCTGACCAAGACCACAGAGACACTGCATACAACCTTCTGCTCTCTACTTATTCATCCTTCCTGCCCCTACCCCTAGATGACCCCTAGATGACCCCAGCCCTAGGTGACCTGATCTAGAAGAAAGGGCACAGCCCAGAGAAATGTGTGAAGTCTGTTCATTCCTTAGGGCGACTGGTTAAAAGTTAGTTAATTGCTGGAATGTTCCTTGGGAGCAAAGAGAGCTAATTATAATATCCAATGCTTTGGGTAACTATGTGAATGTTATAAGATTATACTCTCTAGTGTCCTAGACCAGGTATGATTTTTATCCCTGTTGCTATAGTTCTATAGGAAATAATCCTCAGTTGTAGCTCCTCAGAGCTAACTAGGATTTTAAAATTATAGTTTCATTTCTTCCTGAAGAAATTATTTTAAAATTATATACCAAGAGATCACAAAATCACAAAGAAGCACTGCCACCCTTGTAGCTTGTGTCTTCACTTTGTCTCCACGCTACCTGGGAAAATATGGAAAACTCAGCTGTCATGGATTTTATTGACCCCAGGTATAAATATGCATTAATTTGCTTATCTTTTAGTAAGGCTTTTTTTTTATATATATGAGTTGTCAACTAGTATCCCCTCGAATCTTTTTTTTATATATGAATTGTCAACTAGTATCCCCTCGAATTTTTTCCTGCATAAATGACACTTAACATACAGTCTATAATATTCAGTAAAATGAGAACTTTGATACTTTGAAACAATATGAATGCAGAATCCTCCTCTATTTTTAATTATTTTTTTCTCTTTCTCTCATCCTTTTACACTGATATTGTCCACACCTGTTTTGGCAGCATTTGCTCCAGTGATTCACGTTTATTATTCTTAATAGCAGCTACAGTTTTATGTTGGTGTGTGGTGGAGGAAGGCAGCTGTCTCACTGATAAGTGACTGGGGACAGGGCTAAGAAAGGGCTCTGCAGCCAACCACTTCTGCAGGTGTCTAAAGTTCCACCATTAGGGCATGTTGCTTTGACTGTCAGCTTGAAGATGGACCCTGAGTGAGATAACAGAGGAGAACAGAAGCAAGAGTGGCCCTGTGCTTGGGTCATAGTCCCATATTTGCAGCCAAATGCTCACACAGCTGCCTTGTAGCATCTCTCAGAAGTCCTTTTTTGTCTAACTAGACCTGTGTGTATTTTTTCTAGTTAAAATTATTTCTTTGTATTTTAAGGTAGAAGGGTTAAAATACAACATGTTCCTAGCCATGTTTTCTTTTCCTCACATCAGCGACTCAGCGACCCTCATGCATCTTGGAGTACATGATTCAGCAGTTTTGTTTGAGAGGGGATGGAGCACTGGGGGCCTCACTGACTTTACATTCCAAAGTCCTGAGCCTGCTGCAGCTAGGCCAGCTGCCATGTCACTCAGTGCACCCCTTCCTTCCCCATCAGTGCTCCTGCAGTCTGTGTTCCAGGCTTTCTTCCGGTGCACAGCAGGCCATGGGCCTGGATCTTGTCTCCTATGACCCTTAATGTCTGATGGGAAAGCCTTTTCTTAGAGGAGTAGCAATTGGCTGATGATATGCTTGACCCATTAAGATGGAGGATGGCATGTTCCTTTCCTTGTTCACCTTTTGGTTGGATGTGCAGACATCTGTTACTATCTTATTCTCCTCGAGTAATAACAGAGACTACTCCTCAGATTATTAGCTGCTTAGTCTGCTACCCCAGCAAAATCATGTGTTTATAGCTTATCTATTTATATGTCAATGTCTCCCATTAGATTATGAGGTCCTTCAGGGTAAAGTATGAAAGAGTGATTAAAAACTGGGGCTTTGGAGTCAGACAGACCTGAATTCTAATTCTGGCTTTGCCATTATCAGCCCTTCTGCCCATAGGCAATTTACTTAAACTATTTGTGCCTCAGTTTCCTCATCTGCACAATGTAATACTTTCCTCATAAGATTATTGTACAGATTTTAAAAAGATACAATGTAGAAAACATTTAGCATAGTACCTGTTTTGTAGCAAGTGCTCAATAAATGTCAACTGTGATGTTGTTATTAATTCTGGTGCTGTCACCACCTTCCAAGTTGCTGTAAGTATTTGATGAATGAATGTACACAGGAAGAAGGGACTTACTAGAGACTGGAAACATTTTAATGCCATGTTCCCTAGGAAGTTGTACAAGAGCAAGTCTGATTATGGATGGAGTGCCTGCCCATGCTAATAAAATTAACAAAGATCATTTCTTGGGCAGGCACCCTCCCAGGAGAGCAGTTCATTGAGTTTAGTTGGGATTATTATGTTATATCCTGCTGGAATGGTTTCATTTATTTATATCTATTATTAGAATAATTCTGGGAACTTGAATTCGTAGATCAAATGCATTTGTAACTGATGGGGGAAGCACGTTGCAACCCCAGTAAAAACTAAGATTTTCTTTTTCTCGAGGAGAATAAGATTTTAAACTGTAATGAAAAAACAATTCTTGGTGAGGCCACAATCAAATCAAATCCTTAAAGATTCCTGGAACCGGCCTTCCAGGTTAATGGTTGAAGAAGTCAGCATATGGCCCCCCAGCTCAAGTTCTAGCACTCTTTTATTTTTAAATTCTTTGACACTGTGGTTTTTTTTTTTTTTTTTTTTTTTTTTTTTTTTTTTTTTTTTTTTTTTTTTTTTTTTGTGATTCCATGGAGCTCTTTGATATATTGCCTAGGTAAATAGCTTTTTAAATTTTTTAATAATTTGGCATGGGTTCAAAACTTCTGTCCATCACCCCCTAAAAAATTAGACTTGTTATTTATCCAAACCTGCAGGAAGGCTTCTTCTATCTCTAGGTCATCTATGCCCTATTGTGGGATCAGTAACACTAGACAGCTGGCAGAGTGGCAGGCTGTAGGCAATACTGCTTTGTCAGCCTCCATCACACTCAGTGTATACAGACTACATCACACTTTTTGAGACACTCAGGGATGTTTAGATAACCACTGTCACTGTATTTGGTGTATCTGAAGGGTAATACCTTCCAGCTAGGACTTTTGGACATAAGGACAGAAGTGTTATGACTTCTTTTCCTCTTTGTAGATATGATGTTTTGACATGGCTTCCTGCATCAGTGCTGTTTGTGGGTACAATCTATGCTGGTTCCAGAGCTTTGTCCAAACTGGTAAGTATTAGAGGTTTTGGGAGGACAACTCCTTTCTTTTCTGCCCATTTGCCTTTTAACTTATTGTGCCCCGGATAAATAGGAGAAAAAGCATTAGCTTTAACTATGGCATAGCTAAGTTAGAGAACAAGCCTTGGACCTGAAGCTAACATGGGGCCTTTTACCACTCCCCTTTCCACGCTGAACTGAAGATAAACCGATAACACAGGAGGGCCTCCTTGTTTTATAAGATGTAGAGGCGTAGGTGGAGATGCAGAAAGAAAGAGTAGTGACATTTGTGGAGCCTGCCTGAATTCAGGCCATCCTCGGAAGCAGGGAGAGAGGGCTTTAGATGCTTCTTGCTTCTGGGTAACCATAACCCTGCTCATTGGTGATGTGGCCTGGGGCACGCTGAGCCCCATCGTGGGTGTACGTGCCTGGCATGGAGTTGACACCTAGTAACATGGGGATGCTGGAGAAACAAGTGTTCATTCTGGCCTCCTGCCCCATCCCCCTAGGTCTGAGCTCCTTAAAGGTGGGAGCTGTGAAGAAGAAACTTCTTCCAGTTACATTATATGGAACTCCAAAAACTGAGTTATTTTGCCATGAAATGAGAATCTATTAAAGTCACTATTGACCAGAGACTCAGAACACGGCTTAAAAATTAGCAACAGTAGTAATTCCTCTTTCTCTTTTGTGCCCTGACTACTGTTTTTATCAGAAAATGATTGCATTCCTTTTATGGGGAGAAAATGCAAAATTTGCAAAACACTTTGGTCTTTTTATGTAAAGTTAATTGTTATGTTGGTCCCTGGGATCTCAGATATGAAAACAATAAAAACAAACAAGTAAGATATGCCTAACTGGATCACAATATTATTGTTAGGACACCTCCAAAATTGCAAAATAGCTGTTAAGAATTAATAGCGATAATTTCTAAATTAAATCATCATTTATCTTTCATGATTTATAAGCTTAAGTAGATAGGATGATGTGTGTAGTAGGGGAGAAACGTCCTGGGTGGGCCTAAGAAATGACCCATGGTGCATGTTGGTGCTCAGCCCAGACCATAAGGCCTGCGCTGGCTTTCCACTGCCTATTTTCTTTTATTTTTTCTTTTCTTTTATAATAGATGTTTAATAAAAACTTGTTGATTTGTTTGTTATATGAAAATACAAAAATGGCCACATATTTAGAAATCTGCAGAATTACAAAAGTAATGTTATTTTACAAGGGCCATATATGCATAGCCAACAAAGAAAACCAGAGAACCCTGTAAGTAATCAGAGTTGCAAGTTAAAACTAAAAAAAAAATTTTTTTTTTTTGCTTGGAGAGTTTAAAATACATTTACTTACATGTTTATTGCAGTGGTTAGAGATCTATCGTCTATTTACTTTGTTTTCTTTTCCCCCCTTATCACTGTAAACGGCTGCCTCTTCTTGATGCCTTCAGACTCCTGCAAGTCTGCGGCCTCACTTTACAGCCTGTGGCCTGCAGAGGGTGCTTCCTTTCCTATAGCAGAGTATAGCATTTGATAAAAAAGCCATGTGTTGTCCAAAAGCTATTACATTTTTTAATAGAATCTGGGTAGTTATGGATGCCAGAATTTTGAAGTTTGAATAACTAAGGTGTTGTGCTAATAATAACAATATATATTTTTTTGTTTGTACAGCGCTTTTTCATATGTTTACAAAGTGATTTTTTTCTATATCATTGTATGTGATTCTCATAGACACCTGTTAGGTGATGGGTAGGGCAGATGTTAAATACCTGACAAAGGGAGGAACTCAGGTGTGGAAAATCTTGGTCATCTGCCTCTGGTTCTTGATAGGGGCAGCTCTTCTGATGTTTTGCTTTTTCAGATTTGCTCTTTAAACCAATGCATATGGATTTTAGAATGAGTCCAGGGTATAGTAGTTATGCATAACTTCAGACTCTTTTGGTTGTAAGTATTAGAAAGCTCACAAACTTGTCTAAGTAAGAGGGAAATTCACTGGTTCATATAACTGAAAAGTCAGAAGGTAGCTACCAGCTTCAGGCAAGGCTTGATCCAGAGGTTCCAATGATATTCTCAGAATACAGTTTCTGTCTCTGTTTTTGCCCCATTTCACAGCCAGGCTCTCCCCTTATGGGTGTTGTTGACTTTAGACTCACATCCTCATGATTTTAAGTCTAGTGGAGACTCTTTTCCTTGTAGCTCCTGCATGAGTTTCAGGATTTACTCTGATGGCATTTGAGGTCTAAAAGCTAACCAGGAGGATAGAATTATGCTGATTGGGTGGCCTTGAATCACTGAGCCAGTCACAGTGGCTGGAGAGCCACAGAGCACTGTTTAACCAGCCCTCATCATACAGGATCCCTACCTGAATCCCAAAGACTGTGAGAAGGTATGGCAGATCCTCAGTATTGTGATGCTTTACCAAAAGAAGGAATAAGAATACTAGGTGGCCAAAAAACCTTTAACTATCATAGTAAATGTCAATCTAGTACATTCTCAGGCAGAGAGGGAGTTCAGTAACCTTCTTGAACAATGCTTCTTGAAGTGTGATCTACAGGCAGTCTCAGTCTGTGAGCTGTTACCTGTCCATAGGAGACTGTGCCAAAACATACATTAACTTCAGCATTAAACACATGGTGTAGTTGAGCTGACTTTTTTTTTTTTTCTTACAGCAGTATTTCTTAGAAGGGAGCAATGCATTGATTTACATTCTGATGTGAGCTTCTTATCTTCTTGAGGACCAGCACTTTGACCTAGAGCACAAACTTATTTAACAGGCAAAAAGAAGTGGCTGCAGTTCAAACTCTTTGAGCAAAGGGAAACAACCAGAAATCCAGATATACCCAGTTAGGGAAGGAAGAGGACAGAAAGGAGACACACATTGTTTTTTAGGTGAAATATCTTAAACCAGCATCTTTTCTTTGTTTTCTGAGTTTTTTGTTTTCACACAATTGCTTAAAAATTCATAGAGTGGATTAAACATGAGGCACCCGTACAGCTTGTGTTATCTAGAAAACAGGCATCAATATGCTGGTGCCAAGCTGTCAGTTTAATGAATCCACAGGAATTTGGGGAAAAGTGCTCAGTTAAAATCTGTAGGTGTATTGTTATGCAAAATACTTTCTAGGCAGCTCTTTTCTGCAAAGTCTTCCTTTCTCTGTCAAGACTTCAAAGCTCTGTTTTCCTGATGTGCAGCTCCTCAGAGGAAGCTGGTTTAACTCTGCAAAGGCACTATGGGGGCAGTTCTTTATTGATTTTTCCACCTCAAACTCACAACCAATGATATACAGAGTTAAGGGAAGAAGAGTCTTCTTGTGGATGTGTATCCAGCAAATATTTATTGGAGTTCTACTATGTGCTGGGGGCTTAATGACAAATAAATCACGGTTCCCAACTTTGAGGAACTTAAAGGGGAGTCAGTGAGAGATACACAGCTCACTATGTGAACAGCCAACAAGAAAATTCAGTGTTAGTATGTGCCAGGCACTTCCTATTGCCAACCTCCATGGCATATCAAGTAGGACTTAATTACTCCCATTTACAGATGAGGAAACTGAGATGAAAATTATTTGGCCAACAACTAGTAAATGTTAAAGCAGAGATGCAAACCTAAGTCCATCAACCATGTAGTTCATCTCCAAAGCTTACCCTGTTTCCTACCTAAATCACACCAACCAAAGGCGATCAGCCCTTCAGGATTGGGCAGGGTGGAGGGGACAGGAACTGTGTAGTTGTTCTCTCCTACTCAGGCTAATTTGGGTCTGCCTCTCCAGCTTTCCTACACTGAATAAGGTCATAGTGATGATGGCTCTGATGGCAAGAATGCCAGTCTTTGGAGGGACAGAACAATCTTGACCAGTTATTATTATTCTTGGTAAAATTTCCTGGCCAGAAGTCTTCTCAGCTAGACAGAGTGCCTCAAATCCTATACTTGTGAGTGTTTAGAACAGATGTGCAAATGCATGCATTAGTGAACTTCTCTTTGCTCCATCTAAAGGTGTTCTCCATAACCCTTATAAAATGACTTATTTAAATGGGGCTCTGAGGGGAAGACTTCTCAACATTGAATTTGGTAGTGATTTCTTGGATATGACACCAAAGGCACATGCAACAAAAGAAAAAATAGGTAAATTGGACTTGATCAAAATAAAAAACGTTGGTAACATGAAGGGACTTTATCAACACAGTAAAAAAAGCAGTCCACAGAATGGGAGAAAATATTTGTAAATCATTTATCTGATATAGAATTAATACGCAGAATATATAGGAAATTAAACAACAACAACATCAACAACAAAACTGAACAACCTGATTCAAAATGGGCAAAGGACTTAAACAGACATTTCTCCAAAGAAGATATAAAAATGGCCAGTAAGCCCATGAAGAGATAGATGCTCAATGTCATTATTCAATAGAGAAATGCAAACCAAAACAATAATGAGATATTACTTTATACTTGTTAAGTAGACGCTTTATAAAAAATACAGAAAATAATGTCTAACCAATGTACCAAATACTTGAAACTATAAGTAAAATTATTACTAATAATAAATAAAAGTAATAATAAGTAAAACTAATAATAAGTAATAATAAGTAAAATAAGTAATATAGGAAATAGCAAGTGTTGACGAGGATGTGGAGAAATTGTACACTGCTGTTAGGAAAATTAAATGGTGGATCTGCTATGGAAAACAGTATGGCAGATCCCCAAAAAGTTAAAAATAGAATTATAATATGATCCAGCAATTCCACTTCTGAATATACACCCCAAGAAATTGAATTAAGAACTTGAACCAATATTTATATACCCATGTTAATAGTAGCATTATTCACAGTAGCCAAAGGTAGAAGCAACCCAAATGTCCATCAGTAGATGAATGGATAAACAAAATGTGATATATGCACACAATGGAATATTATTCAGCCTAAAAGAAGAAGGAAATGCTGACACATGCAACAAAGATGGATGAATTTTGAGGACATTATGTTAAGTGAAATAAGCCAGTCACAATATGATTCCATTTTTATGAGGAACGTAGAGTAGTCAAACTCATAGAGACAGAAAGTGGAATGGTGCTTGCCAGGGGCTGGGAAGGGAAAATGGGGAATTAGTATTTAATGGGTATTTAGTTTTAATTGAGTATTTAATAGGTATTTCCATCTGGAAATGGATGGTGGTGATGGTTGCACAACAATGTAAATGTACTTAATGCCACTGAACTGTATACTTAAAAATGGCTAAAATGGTAAATTTTATATGCATATTTTCCCATAATTTAAAAAATATATTTATTTAAAAAAACTTGGGCTCCAGTAGAGGTTTTCTTGAGGATTATATGAAAAGGAGGGGGTGATAACGTTTTCCTGTTGCACTCAGAACTCCTTTGGGTGCTATAGGATATGCATATTTAGTTTAAACAAATTTATTTTTATGCACTTGGGTAAAAAATATGAGAGAAACAGCCATTCATCAAGAGCAGGCCAGTCTGTCCCATATTTCAGTCTGTGCAGTTATGTTCCCATGTGAGTAAGCTGGAGAAATGATAGGCCTTTCTTATTCCCATGCATCTTGCCATGCTGGAGGAGCTCCTGGTATTTTGAGATGTCTATTTTTAATACAGTAAGACCCCTAAACATGAGTCAGCTACTTTATGTGATGCACAAATGAAGGGCTGAAATGGCCTCCAAGCTTGTACTGGAGATATCTTGGGAAAGAGGGGAGTGTGATTCTCTGCCCTTAAGGAGTTTGCCATCTAATGATAAAATAATAAGATTAGTGTAGATAAACACTTAAATTTACTTCATGCAAATCAGTTTATTAATGTGTTCATTTATACATACACATGTACATGTACAAATACCTCATCATCCTCCAAAAAGGATGTGTGGTAGCTTAGAAAATAATTTTGATTAAAATAAGATAAACAGTTTTTATAAATAGAATTTTAAAAGAATTCTAGATGAAGGGCCACAGATGAAGAACTAGATGAGGCCACAGAGAGAAAGCACATGGAAATTTATGCTGTAATATCTTACAAAATAAATATAAGTGAGACTTGAATTCAGCTCTTAGCTTTCTGTAGCCAAATAAAAGAGTTATAAGACTCAACACTTTAAGATAAGAGCGGGACCATTGCTGAAGAAAAGCAAAGTTCTTTCTTGCTCTCAGGTCCTGAGTCTTCATAAAGGGTAGACAGGGCAACTTTGTGAGGCAGGGTCTTCAGTGACATCTTTATAATGAACACAACGATAGCCTAGTTCCTAGGATTCTTAATGCATTTTTTGAGGCATGGTGACAGTTCAGTAGGAGCAGTTCTCCGGGGCTGAAATCAGTGCTCTCTAGTTTTCTGGCTCCCTTCACAGGTGGACAGACTGCCATTAGGCAATCCTTTAAGAACACTATTAAAGACATGCACAATTTTGATAAAAATCGGGCAGCCAACAGTTCAAAGTTACATTCTTTGGCAAGGGCCTAGAGTGCAGTTATTCTATACTACAGATTGAGGCCATCCACACACATTTAAAAATCACCCAAGAAGAAGGTAGGATTGACATCTTTTTATACAAATTAAGAAGCTGACCCAGGAATTGTGCTTGAATGAGGGTCATCCACACCACTTCAGAATGACCCGAGGCCGTGCTTTTAGGCAGGGCCATCGTTTTCATAGCAAACTGTTCTAAGTCAGTTCTGACACCTGAATAAATAATAATCAGGTCTTCAAAATTCCAGTCTGGAAAGCATGGAAATAATGAAAAATTTTAAGTAATAGCTACCAATTTCTCTTCACAGCCAGAGAAAAAATTCCAATGGTGCAAGAAAGAAATGTTGAATTTTAAACTAATGGACTAGAATAAATTGGTGCAAATTGTGCCCCTAAGTCACTAATGAACTGGCCTGTAGTGTAGTCGAATTTGGTCAATTACATTTGTGTTCGAAATGATGATTTGGGATTTATAGTAGTGAATCTTGGGCCACTGTTCCTGATGAAAAATGGTGGGACCTTTTGTTGTTGAGGCTGTTTTAGAGTCTTGACAATGTGGAAGCCATGCTTATTTTTTCTCAGCTCTTTTGCAGAAAGCAAGTATCTAGTTCATCCAGTTGTTAAGAGGCAGGTTAAAAAAAAAGAGCCAGAATATATCTCTCTGTTTTCTCATTTAGATAATGAGGATGCTAATTGTATTTACCATAGAGTTATTATGAAGATTAATTATATAAAATCAGTTAGAACAGTGTCTGGCACATCATAAGTATTCAGTATATCTTAGCGATTATTATTATTGTTATCATTTCTCAGAGATTTTGTCTGGTTTGTCAAAAAGGGTCCTGTTGACCCTCACTCCATAAAGATAATAAAGGGCTGATTTGCTAAAAGGATCTGTCACCAGTGGATCTTCTGAACAATTAGTGTAGACCAGACTGGGACTTGTGTGCAGAGGTAGAGGCCAAGGAAAAACCAGGAATTAGATTTTCAGACTGCTTTAATATTGTTTTTGATAGATCTCTACAGAGGCTGATATTGTCAATTGTTGAATTATTATTTCCAAAGCCTGCTAGCTTCTCAGTGGAAAATGGCTTCAGAAATTCAGATTTAAATTTTTTAAAGTAGAAGTGAGAGCTATCCCTTTTTAAAATGGCATAAAATTTACTGTGTTTTGATCATACCAGTTTTATTTATTTATTAACTTATTTATTTATTTTCTCAAGAATAAAATATTTTAATATAGTCTATAACAATTGTAATGTGCTATATATGGATTTGATTTCTTTTGGTGACAGTCACAGGTACTGCTAATACTACTCTGGTTTGTTTCTGGCATTCATAATTAAGAATTTGTTAAATTCCTGTTAGAAGTGGTACAAAGATGTAATTAGTTTTTCTCACCCATATTCACAGTTTTTTTGACCTCGAGAATTACCTGGGTTCTTCAAGGTCATACCAGTTTTATTACTGGAGGAAGCAGACTGGCAGGATTTGGAACACACCAATTATATTGAACTTTGGATAGCCGTAGGGCCAGGAAGTTTACACTACGGCTTGACATAATTTGGGTATTATAACATTGAGGCTAGGAGCCTGGGCTTGCAGTTAGAGAAGCCTGGTTTAGAGTCATGGCCCTGTCTCTGAACTAGCTGTGAACACTCCAGCTAGTTGCTTGATCTTCTGTGCTTCAGTTTCCTTGTTTATAAATCAAGGTAATATCCAATAATACTGTTGTGGGGAGGAGGTTTAAATAAAAGAATGCAATTAAAATAATTAGCCCCCTGCTTAATACGTTATTGGTAGCTATTATTAGTGTACTTTAAAATTGATTTTATATGTGTTTATAGATCCTTTTCCAGAATCTACATCTAATCAGAGTAGGGCTTAGAGAGATTGAGAAATCTGTTTACAGTTCATAAAATTGAGAAAATTAAGAGAAAATTAAACCTCCTTGAGGGACTAGAGTTAGGATCTAGAGTTCTGTGATCTCAGTCTTAATTCTGATCTCATTAACTGATTTCATAGTCAAGAGGGGAAAAACATTTTAAATAAGATCTTAATTTTTAATAAATAAGATCCAGGTTGCTCTTTTTATTTGCTCCCAATGTGTCACATAATTAACCTATCTGAAATTTTCTTTGCTATTTTCTCAAGCCAAGATCTAGAAGCTCAGGGCCCAAGTTTGCCAAACATGGGCCTAATGGATAAAGCCAGTTAAAAAAATTCTTTAATAAACTTCAAACATATAAAAGTAATTCAAAATATAAAATTTAAAGAGGAATAAAAAGAAGCACAAAAGAAATTTAAAAATAGAAAATAGTTAAAGTATGATTTTAAAAGGAAAAAGCAGCTTGAGTTGAACTTTTAATTAAAGATAAAATAAGAGTAGAAAATGTTAAAAAGACAAGAAAAATGTAAGGGAAGAATTAAAAAAAGAAATAAAACAGTGCAAGTTAGAACAAAATGCTAAAACAGGGCAGCGCTATAAAGTTACAAAAGTTTTAAAAACAAGGTAAAAATATATCCTCCAAAAAGACTAAATCCATCTGGAAGTGGGCGAGCAGCATGATCTTTAAGCAGGGCCTCTCAGTTTCCCAGCTTAGGGTCTTTGTGGAGACTGCTGAAGGTGGGCTTGGTACCAGCTAATGCTGACAACAGTTTGAGCAGTACCCCTGAGCCACTCATCTAGGTTCTTGACCTACGTTCTTTTTGTCATTTACTCGATTGCTCCAGGTCATACATATTTTTAATTCACACTGCAGAGGAGCAAACCGAAGTTTGGATAAGTGCCCTGTTTCACTAGCAGATGGTGGAGCTGAGGCCTGAAACCTAGTCTGATGCCAAAACCCATGCATGCTCTCTACCTTTTTCTGCCTTCCAGGAAATATTATTATTATCATCAACAACAAAGAAATCATAAAATCCTATGCCCATTAGTTCTTCCCCCTCATCATGTCAAGATTATCAAATAAAGGAGAGACTGCCATTCTCAGCAAATAGCCCAGCAGTAGTCAATGTGCAATGGATCCTCTATGTATCTTAATAATTCACTGCAGTGTTATATTTTTTATATCTTCTCTTCCCCTTTTTTTGGGTACAAAGCTAATGCTAGTTATTTAAATATTTACCTCAGTTTAGTCTTCTAAGTATTTTCTGAATGTGGACACTGTTCTCCATCTTCACTGCTGCTGCCAAGTTCAGGCCACCGTCTTGTCATTCCTTGTCTTAGTTTCCTGTGGAGGCCAGAAGTTCAAAATCAATATTATTGGGCTGAAGTCAAGGTGGATCAGCAGGGCTGCACTCCCTCCAGAGCCTCTAGGGGAGAATATATTCCTTGCTTTTTCCAACTTTTGGTGGCTGTGGCATTCCTTAATTTGTGACCACATCACTCCAATCTTTGCCTCGGTGGTCACTTCGCCTCCTCCTCTCCGTGTGTCAAAGCTCTGCCTTTCTTTTATAAATGCATATGTTTGCAGTTGGGGCCCATTCGAATAATCCAGGGTAAATTCCTCATCTCAGGATTATCAAGTTAATCACATTTGCAAAGACCTATTTTTGCTCCATAAGGTGACAGTCACAGGTTTAGGGATTCAGATGTGGCTATTTGCAGGGGCAATGTTTTGGTCTACCACTTCCCTGGCTTTTGCAATCATCTTTGCCTCCTGTCCTCTATCCAACAGCTCAAATTCCTTTAAACATGCAGATCAATGTCGCTGTCTGCTTTAAAATTCTTTGTGGTCTCCAATGGCCCTCGGCAAGTCCTGATTCCTTGATATGACCTGTCATGGCCTCTCCACCAACTTCTCCCCAATTTCTCCCTTCCATGTTATATTCTACTCTGCTTACCTTCCCCCAGTTCCTGGAGGAGTCTGATTCACTCTCCCCTTTGGATTGTCATGTGTTCTGCCTGCAACACTCTCCATCTCCTGTTTTTTGTTTGGCTCACTCTAGCTCATCATTCAGTTCTCATTTAGACTTTGGACTTCACTTCCTCTGAGAAGTTGTTCTCCCCACACTTGGTTGGATGTGCCTTTCTGTGCACTCCATCAGGGCTCTTACCTTGTTAGGAACAGTCTCCCTATCACATGTTCACCTTGTTCATGGGATGTGTTCCCTGCACCTGGTATGGTACGTGACATGCAAAAGGTGCTTAATAAATGTATCTTGATGAGAATACCTGTAGGAGGGAAGCCTCTGCATCTACCAAGCATAATACTACAACGGAGAGCACTAATCCATGCAGAAGGGTTGTTGCTGGGGAAGATTATGTATACGAATGCCAAAAGCTCCCACGGATCTTTATTTTTAAGCAGAAGAATTATGTAATTATGAGATCAAAGAAAATATTTTCATGCTTATTATTCTGTTTTCTTTCAGGCCATTCCTGTGTTTCTCACTTTGCATAATGTAGCTGAAGTTATCATCTGTGGGCACCAGAAGTGTTTTCGGAAAGAAGTAAGTGATAAAGCAAAATGCTGGTTTCACTTCCCTTGCTTAAAATTTCAAAGGTGCACCTTTTTTTTTTTTATGGCCCAAATTAGTGTCTACCTTTTCCTGCCATCTGTTTCCAGTTAAGACTGCCTGAGAGTGGTCACTAATTTCAAGGACCAAGGTTTTGGCTTCCCTCGAGTTTACCAAATGTATGTAGAATGCTTGTTGACCCGAAAAGAACTCCACTCCAGGCCAGACCTAAGTCAGGGCCTTGGGGTATAAGGAAGAATCAACTGTGGGCCCCGTGGGGGAGGTGTTTCTACCCACAGCTCATCCCAGCACTGTGTGGACACATATGGCGGACCTTCACATACTGGGAACATTCCCTACTCTTCTGAGCCCCAGCTCAGCCTCGTACCAGATAGAACAAGTTTCTTCACCTCGGTGCCTCCATCTGTGAAAATGGATGGGTAACTGTACCCCAGTCATAGAGTTGTGGGGAGGACGTAATGCAACACATGTGTTAAGTGCTTCCAACAGCTTCTGGCACAGAGTAGATGATCTGTATACACATTTACTCTATTAATTAAGGTTATTAGTGGTGGTTTTAATTTGAGCCCTCTTTTGAGAGTTCCTTTTTTTCTATCATCTGGCCATTTGAAATGGTTTCATATCAAAATTTTGGAATTTTTAAACTAGAGAGAGGCTAGTCGGCAATTCAGGCAGCACACTTTTTATAGGTATCCAAGAGAGAGAAGTGCCCTTCCCATGGCCAAAGCCACTGTGCACACATGTGCACCCTGTGTCATCCCTGCCTGCTACTGGAGGCAGCTCTATGAGTTACCCTCCTCTTTCATGCATAGTTAACTTCTCCCTCTCTGCTGGCTTATTTCCTTTGGCCCATAAATGTGCTCAGTGTTCTCAGTTCACCATGGGTGGAGCGGGCCCTGGAAGACCCATTCGCATCAACCCAGCTCTGGAAGGCTCTGTTTATAAAACCAGCATTTGATAGGAAAGCCAGCACACAGCTGTCTGAGCACTTCCTCCACCTCCACTTCATCTTGTCCATACCTTTTGCTGCCACAGTGCCTAAGAGAGGTTGGCCTCCATGCTGTCCACGTCCTTGTGTCCCTCTAACCTTCAACCAGCTTCTGCTTCTTCCTACACCACTGCCCTGAAATTGCTCTGGCTAAAGTCACTGATGGCTTTATATATGCAACTCATTTGGCCTTTTACACTATTCATCACCCCCCTCCCTTTTCTTGATTCTCTCAGCCCCTCGACCTTCATTTTCCCCTCCCTGCTGGTCTCTCCCTGAGGCTCTGGCTCTTCCTTCAGCTACCTGGCTTTCTCTTCTTTTTCCTTTGTCTGCCCTTTAGGAACTCCTAGGGCTCCATCTCAGGAGCCTGTCTGTTGTTCCCACACCACACATTTTCTGGACAACCTTATCCAAACCCATGGAACCAGCCACCTTTTGTTCACAGGATTCCTAAGTTCCCATCTCCAGCCCAGATCTCTCTCTCGAACTCCGATCTTCATAGTCAGCTGGTCTTGGTTATTTGCCAAGCTGTTTCGTGGGCGCCTAAAATGCAAAGGGATCAAAATCAAACTGCTATGTTTCTCCAAATCGGCTTCTCACTTGGAATTCCCGATCCTGATCATCATCTCCCAAGTCAGAGACAGCAAATGAAGCCTGATGGCCTGAAAAGGCCAGTGGGGTGTCACTGAAGCACTGACAGGTGGGCTTTGGCAGAATAGCGTCATAAAGGGTCAAGCTCTGGAGCTAGATCACTTTGTCCCAAGCCCTGCGACCTTGGGCAACTGACCTAATTTCTCAGGACACTTAGCATATAACCTAAGACTGTTAATTAACTTATAATGCAATGAGCAAGTCAATACATGTAGAGTGCTTGGAATAGCACTGGCACAAAGTAGCCCTCAGAGAGTAAGTTAGCTAACCCAGAGTAATGGTAAATATTTATTGTTATTGGCAATGTGACTTTTGATGAATATATGGACCCAGTCAGAACCCTGAGACATCATCAGGACTTATTACTGGGTGGTTTGGGACTGAGGAGCCTGAAAAGATAGATGCCCTGACATTAATTCCTCAGGTGTTTTTGGAGCCCTAGGGGAATGGAGCTCGGTAATGAATTTATGCTCATTTTTACTCTGCAGACCTCGGATTCTGGGTTGCTTTAGTCAGAGGAGTTTACAATAAAAGAAAGGATTCTCTCCTCTGTTGAAGAGGCGAACTCCTCCAGACACTGGTTTGGTTTACTGTCCTATAATAGAAGTCCCCAAACAGTTGCTGGGTGGACACAGTGCTAATGGGGGTGTTGAGGCATCCTTTTCTTCCCTATTCTCTCTGTTCTTCCCCTTTTAGCTAACTGAGATGTTGAGATGTTGGTTATATTTAGCTCAGAATCTTTTTTTTTTTTTTTTTTTTTTTTTTCCTCATGAATAATGGGGCAATTATTCAGGTGTTTAGATCCAGGTCACCTTTGAGTGTGTCATTCTTTCTGTACCGAAGGGATAGGTGTCCCCACCAGGGGGCAGTGAAGTCAAGGTTGGCATTGCCTTTGGATTACTGAGGCAGGGTGGACAAAGATAAGCAATAGAACAATCTGAAGATGCTGGCCACTGCTTTGTACACAATGCACACTGGATTACTTAGTAACGTGTGAAAACTTAAGATAGCCTTCATAGCAAACCACATGTTTCTCTTGTCAGCTCTTCCTTTTTAAATAATATGATCATACTTTATACTTTATCTGAACTGGGCAAAAAAGATAATAATTTGTCCTCAGCTAACAAAATAATCCTTTTGAAATGTTCTGAGTTAATCTATTATCTTACATGAGTGTTTCTCCTATAAAATATAGAATAATTTATTCTTGTCTTCCTGAGTACAAAGAACTGATTCCCTTAAATTGACTAATAAGAAGGAGGAGATCCAGGTAGAGTCTGCATTAAAATTTCTTCATTTTAGGGAGCTTTAAATGCCACGTTTATATTTCCCTAGTCTTCCTTCTTAACTTCTCTGAAGGGGTGGAGTCGAGTGTCCCTTCTCTTTTTTTCTGTTTCTTAATTTACACAAGATACCAGAGAATTTATAGCACCACTGAGAGTCAGAGCTGGATTAATGAAAAGAAAATTTAAAGAGACAGATTGGAGTAGAAGTTGAACATGAACTTAATTTCTTTTCTTGCATAGGTTACATTGATTTCTCTCCCTCTCCCTTGCAGGAAGGCTTGATCCTGGCATCATTTTATTTATTTGTTTGTTTCTTTGTTTATTTCATGAGTAAACAATTCTAATGGTGAAAGTGGTAAAACTGTACATCTTGAGTGCTTTGCCGAGGTAACTCAACCCTGAACCTTTGAGTCATTCTTCATTTGGTCCAAGCAGAAAAAGCCTCAACAAACATTAGTGTGCAACAGGCTGTTAAGCTCCCAAGTATAAACTTACTCACATTTTTTTTTTTTGCCTGTTGATCTAAATATTTTTTCAAGAAAAAATAAATTTTAAAGACTAATTATAAGTCTCTTTATTTTTGTACAGAAAACTTCTCCTGCAAAGATCTGTAGGTAAGTTAAAAAAGAAAACAAACCCACAAAACTTAAAATACCAGACTTAACCTGATTTCTAGCATCGATGATAAACTGTTTGTTGAAAATTTGTACTTGAGAGTTGATAAAGGAATTTATTATAAACACTCATATATCCCAATTTCGCGTCTTATTCTAAAGTTTACTCTCTCTCTTTTTCTGAACTATTTTATTCCTAAGGCAAAAATAACTCATGCTAGATTTCATTTGTTGATGTCCAAAATTTTACTAAGAGTTGTGCAATACTGATAGAGAATTAAAATGGAAAACATGGAAACTTAAAATTTTTTAAATAGTGTTTGCAGTTTATGGGGTTTTTAAATAATTATCATTGTGGAAAAAGCACTGGCTTGTGAGTCCAGGGACCTGAGTTATGTTCCTGGGCCACAGCGAAGTGACTGTGGACAGGAGTCATCACCCTCTGTGCCTCAGTTTCCTCAGCTGGACTCTCAGGCAGGTCCCTGTGCCTAGGTGTGCTGATTCCAGCCTGGGCACCTTATTCTCTGACTGCTTCCTGCTTCCTCTGCAGGAGCCACAAAGCTCAATCCTGTAGATAGAAAACCAACAGAGATGCTTTGGTACATGGATTTAGGACTTTTTGTTTCAAATATTTCTGGGCTGTCATCCAATCTCATTTTTTTTGCCTTTATTACAGGCTGCTACTATCAGGACTCACCTTTTGTTTAAAAGATTAGCAGGTGTTAAAGAGAGGCATTAAAGCCCTCTAATACCCGATACAATCAGGTGTTGATCAAAGCCAAATTTGTCTGGAAACCATGGGTTGTTTCACATCTGGCTGTCCCACATCTTCCCTCAACCCCAAGGGGTTGTCTATCTGAGGGGAATCTCTAATGCTCATTGGCTATGGTTGGGGAAGTGTCCTATATTCTATATAGCCTTCCACTGTAGGTAGACACCACACCCATTAGGATTCTCATATCCTCCCACTTAAAACCTGCCTATTTCTGTATAGCTCCAGAAAACCTCCTGACACCTTCCTCTGTTCACCTCAGCCTTTGCCTCTGAGTCCCTTGGCAATCTGGCACCTTGGAGTCTTCCATTTGTGTGTGTGTGTGTGTGTGTGTGTGTGTGTGTGTGTGTGTGTGTTTTGAAAGTTGGCAAAGCTGGAGAAAATAAAGTTGGTGGCCTAGACAGGAACATCTTCCTGTGCCCTCAGGGTATCCAGTGTGGTCTTGCCCTGCCCGAGGCTGTGAGGCCTCAGCTCTGAAGATTTCTCTGTACCAGTCCTCCTGCCTCAGGCCAAGACAGCCATGCTGTCTGCTAGGGACACAACTACACATTATGACAACAGTGGGGATTGTTGGGGTGTGGGGTTGTAGACAGAATTAATTAGCATTCCTATTGTCAGTTATAAATTAGGTTATAAATATCAGGTTGTTGTGTATTACATACATATGTATATATAAAATATAGAATTCTACATGTATATAAATCTATATTGGTATGAGATATCATATGACAAAGTCTCCCAAAAGTGAAAATGCTGTATTCATTGCTTCTGTTCATGCCTTTAATTCTTTGCTGCTTGCTAGCTGATGGAATGGTCAGCAGTAAAGGAGCCCAACACCAATATTTTGTTGCATTGCAAAATGAAAAGGGGAAGAAAGTATGTGATAATTTGGGTTTGTGCTTTCTGGTATTTTATTTTAGGAGGAGAGAATGGGAAAAGCTAGAGGGCAAGATCTTTTGGTATATGAAATACAGAAAAGATATACTAAAAAACCAGTGACTACAGAACCAAAAGATAACTCTAAATTGGCTTTCTAATGAGAGAAGGTAGCGTTCTCAAAATATCTGTGATTGGCAATATTACGTTTTTGTTCAAGAATTACAAAAGCATTTTATTATGGAGATTTCTAAACATATATAAAAATGGACAGAAGATGCCCAGTATATCCATCAATTGTTTTCAACATATGCCTCCACCCAGTGCCTCGCTTCAGCAAATCCCAGGCACCATAGCATTTCATCTGTAAATACTTTCGTATGTATAAGAGGTTTTTCTGATAAAACTTTTTATTTGGGAAAAAAGTTTAAATCTACAGAAAAGTTACAAGATTATTACAGGGAATTCCCATGTAGTTATCGTAGATTCACCCATTGATAACATTTTTTGCATCTGCTTTCTCTCACTCTTCTTATGTATGTACACACCCACACCCACACCCACACCCACACACACACACACATACATATATATCACAAAATAAATAAGAATATATAATTTTTATTTTTTCTGAACCATTTGAGAATAAATTGTAGAGATCATGACCCTACCCCTAAATATTTTAAAGTGTATCTCTTAAAATTAACAATCTCTTGTATAAATAGTACAATTGTTAGAAAATTAATATCTTATACAATACTGTTACCTAAGGTTGAGTCTATGTTCAAATTTGACCAATTATCCTAATATTGTCTTATAAAGTAGTCTTTTCCCCCAAATGATGTTGTGTCTCTTTTATATCCTTTATTGGGAACAGTTTCTCTGCCTTTCATTGTCCTTCACTGCCTTCACACTTTTGAAGAGCAGAAGTCCACTGTTTTGTGGGCTGTCCCTAAATTTCAGTTTGCCTCAGTGTTTCCTCATAATTCTGTTCAGGTTCTGCATATTGGCAGGAATGCCTCCTGAGTGAGGTGTGCCCTTCTTAGTATGTCATATCAAGAGGCACATAATGTAAATCTGTCCCATTACTGGGGACGTTAAGTTTGATCATTTGGTTAAGATGATGCGTAAAAGATTTTAATGTGCTTCCCATGCTGTTTTCTTTTTCCTAAGTGGCATAATTGTAGTCTGATTGCCCAATTTTCCACCAGTGTATCTTTTGGGATCTGTAGTTTTAAAAAATCTCTTATTATATGTTTCATAGGCATACTGTTTTTCTCAAGTGAGCCCACTGTGGTTTTGCATGTGTCCTGCAAATGTCTGTCTCTGGGAAAAATGGCTACTGAGCACCAGAAAAGGAAGTGTCTGGTTATCAGTGGAGCATATGATTAAAAACTGCACAGGTAGTGAGGTTCTCAAAGGATGAACTGGGGAACTGGGCTGGGATTTTTGCCTCATCCAAGCTGCAATTGATGTATTTCAACCTCCACATTCTCGGGAAACTCTTTGATGTTGAAAAGTGAAGCTGTGTGTTTTATTTCCCTCTCCACAGTGTCCTCTTCCTCCTGGCCGCTGCAGGGTTCCTTCCCTTCAATGACTCCCAGGTAAGTTTAGGTAAATGCATTTTTCCTTTCAAGTATCTTTTATTCTGAGGCTAGTGTGTGTGTATGAGTAGAATTTCCTAGTCCTTCCTTTTAGAATCAAAGTAACTCTGGCCTATGCAAAGGCATGTAAAACTTTCAGGCTGGGTACCTTTTGGCCAGGCCAGTGCTTTTCCTTAGGCCTTTGACTTCTCGGAAAGGCTGTGTCAGTGTGGCCCACAGAGCTCTGGCCTCTGGGTGCTGTGGTGGGTGCAGTCTGTACTCTGTGCTTGGAAAACTTGCAAGCCAGTGCCCAAGTTGCCTGAGCTTCACACATTAAGGCACAGTTGATTTTTTTTTTCTCTCTCATCCTGATGGCCCCATCTGCAGAGTGATTTTTACTTTTTATCCTGTTTTTCTTTATTAGGCACTGAGAATCCACCCCCACCCTAGTAGGCATCTCATGGCTGGGTCTTTTTCTTTCATTTCTTCCCCAGCATTTATTAAGTCCCCATTAAATGTCAGGCACTGAGCCAGACTCTAGGGGCACAAAGAAGAATTGTCTTTGTCCAGATAGATGTCAGAGTCTAGTCAGAGCTAAGGGGAGGAAGACAGATGATAAACAGATAATTATAACACAGGGAGGCCAGGGCTCTGTCCTGGGCGGTATGGGATGCTGTGGGGCACCTAAGATGACTTGGGGGCTCAGGAAGCAGGACTAGCTAACAATTATAGGGAGCCTGCTGTGTGCCAGGCTCTGTGCCAATGCTTTATGTGCCTTATTTTATTTAAAATCTCACAACAGTTCCACAAGTGTAGCGATTATTGTTATCTCCATTTCATAGCTAAAAAGTAATGAGGCCCAAAAGGTCACCAGCTAACAAATGAGTGGGGATTTTAGAATTTAACCCAGATCTTTCTGATGCTAGAGCCATTCTCTGCTTACTCAGTCTAAATCCTGAAGGGTGAGGAAGAGTTAGCCAGAAGAAAGCAGGTGTGGGCAGGTCCTAGAAGTGTCCTGAGTATTCTGGGATTCAACTTTATTGAACACCTACTAAGTGTGTGCTCCTTTGCTAATTCCTGCCTTCCTGGAATTTACAATCAAGGGAGAGGTGGGGATAGAGACAGGTAATAATTAAAATAAAGTATGTCCTATGGAGGCAAATAAGGAAGGAAAGAGGAAGGGCTGAGCTGGTGGAGAGAAGCATTCATGCTTGAGGAAGTGCAAGTTCTCTTTCTCTGGAGAGGGGGCAGTAGATAGGACTGGAGGGGTTGACAGGGTCTCATCATACAGATCATTGGGCGTCACTAGTTTAGATTTTTATCCAGAAGTCACTGGGGGACTATTGAATGATTTTAAGCAATAGATGACACCATTGGATTAGCTTTTTAAAGACCCAGTGTGGAGCAGTTGGGAAATGAGGAAAGGGGTACTGGAGGCAGATAGCATGTTAGGAAGATGTCATAGGCAACTGGACGACAGAGGAGGAGAAACTGACCGAAGGCCCCCAGAATCCTGTTTTGACACCCTTGCGTGGCACTGTGCATTGGCATTTAGGTTTTCTGATTGTCATGCTGGTTTCTGTTTGTACGTATAGCCATTTTTTAAAAAAATCTTATGTTACAGTTTGATCTGGATGGATATTTCTGGGCTGTAATTCACTTATTCTGTGTAGGTAAGTAAGTTTTAAAAGAATGATTACTTAAATATTTGAGGCTTATTATTTCAACCTTATATTTACTTTTTAATGACCCTTTGACAATACTAAGATTAAATACAAGCTGTCAAGATTAAATTTAAATGGGCATTTTCTGGTTTGGAGTTTTCCTCAAGTGTTTCTATTTCCAGTATAGTCTCCTCTTTTTTGTGACAAGTGTTAATTAACTTACCATGGTCCAGGCTCTGCTTGCTCAAGTTCATTTGCGGAATGCTGGTTGGTTTTCTCTAAAAATGGTAGGAAGAGATTCAAAAGTTTGTGTCAAAGACACTCTCATCAGTTTACCAGAAAAATGTAAGCAGGTGAAATATAAGGACCATCTGTTCAGTACTTCTCTTCTGTAGTTCTAAGGGGACTGAATTAGTTCTAAGGGGCTTTGTTACACGCCATTCAAAAATCCAGCGGCGTTGCCCTTTCTCCTGATCACCTTGTAAAGGAAACCAGCAGCTTCCTGTTCGTTGTACCCTTCTGTTGATCACGAGCCTTCCTGCCAACACTCTCTGTACTGAACAGCATTATCACGGGCGATTATCCAATTCACATCCTTGAAACCCTCCACAGTGTTGTTGGTGGCCCCCTGTCGGTCGTAAGGGACCCACACAGGGAAGAGGGGCTCTTCTGCAAGTGGGTTTCGTGCTTCCCTGGAAGTGCAGGCAGCCCTTTACAAAGAATGCCCTGTGCCAGTAATGCGTGTTGCTTCATTTTTAGGGGCTTATAGGATACTACAGAAGTCCCAGAAACCCAATACATTAAGGTAAATTTCTAAAGTTTTGTGAGTTGTTTAGTTAAGGAAAGCGGTGAGACCCATGGTGTTGTGAGCTGCTTCTGTTCAGCCAGAAACTTGCCAGGCTTGGGTGGTGGGTGGGGAGCAGCAGGCTCGACCTGGGAGCCCTTTTTCTTACTGTTCAGCCGGGTCCACCAGGACCTGTACTGTGCCAGCTGGCACTGACGTGGGAAGAGTAGGGAGGTCTCTGTCCTCTTTCTTTAGGGGCAACCATTTAGATGACGTTTTTACAAAAATTATGTGACCAGCTGCTTTGGGCCCCAGTTTACTTCCTCCAACAACTCTTTTTTCTTGTTTTCCCAGCACCTTCCTAACATGACTTGGTTAAGACCCAGTGGTCTCTCCAGTCAGCCCTGTTCTGGAGTAAAATGAGGCCTTTGTTGTAGGCAGTCAATGGACTAGCCTTAGTGAATATAAATGAAAAAGATAATTCAGGCCTTGCTTGGGCTGAAGCTGTGAGGCCGGAGACCCTAGACAAGCCAGCTGGCTTCTGGGTTTTGGGCTGCCTGGAGCCCAAAGAACAAAGGTCTGAAGGGAATGACTCCTGGGATAAGGTGATAGATACCTTCTGAGGATGTTTGGCTTTGGTTCTCTACCTTTTGTTCTTTCAATAAAGCGTTTGTTTGCAGCAGAAAGCCGGTGGAGTTGCCAGATAAGATATAGGATACACAGTTAAATTTGAATTTTAGATAAGTAGTTTATCTGGAATTTTCACATTTTTAAAAAAATCTGTTTTAAGTTTTTTAAAGGTAAGTATATCCCATATAATATTTAGAGCATATTTATATTAAAATATGTTTATTTATTTGAAATTAAGGTTTATTTGGATGTTCTGTATTTTTATTTGTCAAATATAATAGTCCTAGAAGATGGTCCAGTGGCCTGAGAGAGCTGACACTCCTTTAAAGTCGCAAATAAACACAGAAGAAATAATCAGCCACAAGTGAAAATGTGTGTGATAGTACTAAAATAGGACATATTTTTTAAAATTGATCCAAGACTAGTTTCAAGTAGACTTTTCATACTATTTATTGATAACTTATAAATATAATAACTTATACATAGCTATAATTTATTAATATGACTATTTTATATCTATAAAACACTTCTATTATTTCACGTTTTATCTTTTTTTCTCTCTCTCATTCTTTAGTGACATTGACCAGCAGTACTTAAATTATATATTCAGGTAAAATATAATTTACCTTTTTAAAGAGTAACTCATATCCTCTTGAAGCTAATAGATTTTTATTTTTCAATAATATTTTGATTAGGGAGTTCTGAATTGATGTGCTTGTCAAGAAGGCAACCTAAATAATTTGTGAGGTGACCAGAAGTCGAGGAAATCAAATAGTAGTCCTACCCTTAGAGCAGACAAGAAGGGCCTCTGTCTGTACCTGTGCTTCAGAAGGCTGTGCCTCTCCCCATGGGATATGAAGTCCGTAAGGCTAAGGGGACATTTTTCCCAGTGCTCACAACCTCTCTTCTAGCTTGGGCCCTGGAATTCCCTATGCAGGTGGGCAGGTGGCCTGGAACTTGATTCCAAGGCTTCCCTGGGTCTGTCTTTTCAACTCATCCCTATACTCAAGGATGTCCAAATAAAGGTTGTCAGTGGGAAGGATGTGGATGGAGGGTGGCCACGCAGACTGAGGTGTCCACATGCAATTGTATGAGGCCCTCAGAGTGCAGGATGGAGCCTGGGATGGAAAAAGGAGGGGGCACATCAGGAGCCAGCAGCCAGAAGCTGAATGTCTCCATGGTGCCACATTCTGACACAAAGTTCCAAGGACTCCAAGAATTCTACACTTTAATCTGGACTTCCAACTTGTTTTGAAGGTATATTTGTTTAGGTAAGATGAAGTTTGAGACTTGATGTATAATGTTTAAATATGGTATATGGATTTCCATTTGTGCCCTTGTCCCGAGCCAGCAAAGGATGGAGGTCTGCCCACAACCTGGAATAGCTGGGGAGCATTCTTGGATTTTAGCAGTCTCAGACTGGGCACTGCAGTATTTAATTGAGAAGCAGGGTGAGATTTGATGTTCAGAACCCAGGTTTGCCTAGTGCTGCAACTTTCTATGAAGAGCATCAAGGTCAGAGAGATGCCTCTCAGCATTTGGTCACACTGATTTCTGGAGGAGGTTACTCCCCTGAAAAGGTTCAACATGAGCTGTGTTCTCCATTTGCAAATGTGCATAAATATCTTAGTATTTATTAAAACACCTTTTTGAAAGTGAGATTCATTACAAGCATGACTGTGGGCCTCTTTTGTGCTCAACTGAAAACTATCATAGTTCTACTCTGCCCAGACCCACCAGCTGCCTTTGCAAGACTGTCATGACATCGGGCCCCTTTAAGTAGTTTTTTTTTTTTTTTTTTTTTCTCCAGAGAACTTACAGCCAACTGGAGCAGAAGAAAAATAACGGGGTAGAAAAATGAGCCTCTGTGACCTCAGCTAGTTCTCCTGTCCTCCCTCCTTCCCTCTCGGTTCCTTCACCTGGTGTAAGGATATTCACTGCCGGTAGTGAGCCTGGTGCTGAGGCTTCCTGGCAGAGCCCACTGCTGAGCCTGTGGCTAAAGCCACGATTCTATTTCCAAGCCTTCTTTCAGTACAAGTGATGAAGCTGTGTGAATCAGAAAGAGGGCCACTATTCATTTTCATGCAGGAGCTGGACACTGAGGGCATCAGCATGCAGAGATTTGATTGCTCAGATCTATGGAGCGGCTTTGCTTATAAGTGCTGGCCTGCAACTGTGCTGGCCAGGATCAAGAACTCCTTTGATCTCTCCATTTTTTGAGAGAGCCATGTAGTTGGATGGTTTGGCACATACTCCTCTTTTATTGAGGAAATATTTACTCCCTGACATTGACTCTTTGGTATTTCTCATATAGGTAGAGGTCTAAGGCCCAAGATAGAGGGGAAGGATGAAGGAAGGAATAAAGGTGGAAACTGAATATGGGACTGAACATAAAAGCAAAGTTTAAAAGCTATATGATTTTGATCAGAATTTTGAGAAATTTAGGAAATTTATAAGGAATGAATACTATGAGATGTATGCCTAACACCATTTCTTTTTAATATAAGCAGACACTAGTCTCTCCTCATTTAATAAATAGAAATTTACCATAATGTTCCTTGTTCATACCCCTCCTCCTTGTTTTGCACATGAAATTTTTTGTGTGTGTGTCAAAGGGAAATAGACAGGTATTCTCTCTGGGGTATGACCTATGAAACAAAAAATGTATTGGCATTTAGCCTGTAGAGATTATATTTTTCTCATATTTCCCCATTTTATTTCCCATGAGCATTGGAATGTTTTCTATTTTGTTCACTGCTATATTCCCAAATTAGAACAGTACCTGGCACTTGATAAATATTTGTTGAATGAATGAGTTTAAAAGGTCTGCTGTTGATCTGCCTTTTTATATTAGTATAATTTCTTCATTAGGGTTTATATGTGATATATAATTTTAGAACTGTTTGGAGCTTCAAGTCATGTCTCTTCAAACGTATTCCCACAAATACACCTAGATTAATTGTAATTTGGAAAGCTTATGGAGCACCTGCTATATGTCTGTCCTGCTAGACAAGGATGAATAAAATATGTTTCTTGCCTCCCATGAGGTCACAGTGCACAATTTAGGAGTGATGCAATATTATATTTGCAAAATTCAAATAGAGATTAGAGCCCAACTCTGTTATTTAATTATTTCTTCTTATCTTTGCTCCTTAACATTTTATTCCAGGGTCATTCTTTGGGGTGATTCCAATTATGAGATTTGGGGTATCATGGCAAGTCCTGGGAGATATTTTGGGATGGAAATAGGCTTTTTATATCCTGCCCTAGGAGCAATAACTTCTATTGCTGAAGTTATAACACAAAGGGGATCCAATGAGATAAAATAATAGAGTCTGCGTAGGGCATGCATTTTCCAAAGAAAGAAGAGATGGCAAGCAAAGGACAGAAGGTTTCCAGTTTCATTAGTAGTGTGTGTTTTTTTAATAGGTACATGTAAATTCTGTCATATAAACCTACAATTTCTGAATGGTCAGACATGTGGCTATTCTCCATTCTTTTTTCTGACCTCCCTCTCTTCTGCCTCTTTCCATGACATTGTTCTTTGGAGCCATCAGAGAAACCGTGCTTTAGCAGTAAAGCAAAGAAAGAGCCTGAGAAAAACAGAAATGGTGCCAGGAAATGACCCAAGAGCTAGGGAAGGGAGCGCTGATGAGCTAATAGTGTTTTCCCTGTTCAAAACTGTCTTCCTTCACGCTGCCTATAATGTCACCAACCAGAGATTTGTTGCCATGGTTCTCAATCCTGGTGCACTTTAAAACCACCAGGACCATAGCAGAGTAAAACAATTGATGTCTGGACCATACCTTCAAAGATTCTAACTTAGGCCCGGATGTTGGGCTATCCTAATGTGCCGTCAGGGTTAAGAATCAGAGTAGGCCATTCAGCACTTAAAAAAAATTTCCTCATATATGTGGATAAAAAGTTTTATTTCTAGCCTCTAACTAGATCAGCTGCCTGGATGGCATGAGGTTGTGATGAAAGAGAGTATAGAAGGTGGGCTTAGGAAAGCATGAAGATGCTATAGACAGGCACTGGGAGATGGGAGAAGCTTCCAGAGAGGAAGATGGTAGAGTGCCAAGGATGAATATGGCTTGCCTAAGAGGGACATGCCTCCTTGTCCTTTTCATCCTTTTTGACATAAATTGCAAATCAGCCTAGGTAGTTTTAAGTCACATGATGTATGTGGTGGATCACTTTGTGGGCTAGCGTCTTGGATGTTTAACTTACCTTCTATGCAGTTAATTTTGTGGTAAAAATAGACATAGCTATCGTTCAACAGCAAGCTTTTAGAATGCAACTTATTTGTAATTTAGAGTTTGCTTTGTTTAATTTACAAATACTCTTGGTAGATTAGGTGAGTGTGATATTCATTAGTGGCACGCCTGACCCTCAGAGTGGGGCCTGGATTGGCAATTCGTCACAGGGTAGATTCAGACCTCTTGCTAAAACTTGAGGCAATTTAAGAGATTCTCACTTTCTCACTGAGGATGTGGATTTAGGCAGAATGAGACCATTCAGTGCAGATAACTTACTTTTAGACCAATTTCACTGTTTCTAAGTAGAATGGTTAGGTATGTATGTTGTTTTTCCTCAGTGTGAGGAAGCTTTCTTCACTACTCTGCTATTTCTTTTTCAGCGTGGTGCTCCTGGCATTTGCATCTCATCCCACAGGTAAACATCATTTTGTTTGTTTGTTTTACATTGACCATTCAATGCAGTGTGCTCTGACCCTGGTTATAACTCTGAGGAACATTTTGTAAAAGAATGTGATTCCCTTCCAGGATGTCAAACTCAGGGGTTAAAGTGGCCCATGTACTTGAAACTATTCTTAATAACCCATTATAGAGTTATTGCCTGTGGATTTATTCTTATCCCTTCTTGAATTTTGTTGTGTATGTTTTTATCTGGCGCAATCTCAGATGTACAGACAGGTTTCATCTGCAGTGTAGACTATTTTGGGCATTATCCTCTTCTAATTCTTTCTTAAAGCATCCAGAATTGCCCTTCAATTCTAGTGCTAAAGGATTTGGTGAAAAAGTTTAAATTCACCCTATTTCTGAATGATATCTTTTTATAAATTTTATCATATGTTATCATCTAATCTTCATAATTCCAGATGAAAGAAATCAAGTTTTCAAACTTACCTTTATCCTGTTGCTACCTTAATTACTCTATAGTTGTTTTTCAGATTCAGGAATTGCCCATAATACTCTATTTCATTGTGGATTTTTACTTTGAAAGGTTTTGAAGTTGATGCCAAAGATAAAACAATAATATTTGTGTGGGGTATGGCTGAAAATACATGTTGTGTTGGCCATGTTCCTTAAACTAATGTTTATCAACCATTTGCTATGCATAAGGCATTTCCCAAGCCTTCAGGGTCTCAGTTCTCTTACTTGTAAAATGGAAAAAGATGAACTGGATTATTTCTAAAGCCCCTGCAAACCCTCATAGTGTGCCCAAAACAATGACAGCTTTCTGTTTGTGTTTTTAGCTGCTTCAGATTATTAGAACTAATATCCCTAGGGAAATGTCAGTAACTTGAGTAATGTTTCTAGATTGTATATGACATATGTGAACCCTTGTCTCTTAAGAATAATTTGGATTACTTTTCTTTCAATGCATCATTCTACACTTGCTTACACTGTAGCATATCTGCTGTTTTCTTCCACTCCCATAATCTGGTGTTATCCTACAACTATGAGGTATTCTCTGGAGTGCCCTCTCTATAATCATTTGTTGAAAGCCTATCATTTGTAAAATAATAAATCACACAAAACCATGGTGTTAACCCTAAACAGTTTCCGCTTGCCCATATGCTGGTCATCTGCCTCCCATCATTCCTTCACGCAGCGAGGAGGTTGCCACCCAACAGGTACTTAAGAGCCTACTTACTAAGCATCCTCCCCCTTAGAAATGAATTTTTGTCAAAGGCCTTTGGAAAGCTTGGTCTGCTGGTTCTCCTTTGTCGACATGTTCATTTACTTTCTGAGTGATTTCTAGTGGATTCGGTGAATAATTTTCACATAAAGGAATCTCTCTGCCTTTCAACTCAAAGGTTATACTTGTTCATTTGTTACACTCAAGATTATGGGGGCTGGGAGGAATCTAGTGAATATCCAAGGTGCCACCATACTTTACAAATGAGGCAATTGAAGCCCAGGTCAGTTAAGTGATATGACCTGGATGATGCACAGGAGGTGAGTAGCAGAGGGAGACAGTTTAGGTCTCCTGACCCTCTTTCCAGGCTTTTCTTTCTAAAATGCTTCTTTTTCAGTAGTTTTACACTTTATTATAAAGTCTCCCATACTTTTGTGTGATGCTCCTAAATTTCTCTCTGGAGCTTCTTTTAGTTCGGAGGGTGTTTTGTCTATCAGTTTCCAAGCCTGGTGACTGCTGATAATTGTTTATTTGGGGCTGCATTCCCACATTTTACCTTGAGTTACTGCTAAACTTTTAAGTCAGCACAGAAGACCTGGGACACTTAATTACTTTCTGGAAGTCAAAGTGGTCGGCAACCTAAAGTTATAGACTGGCTTGGACAGACGAGTCATTTAAAATAGGTTTTGGTTTTTTTGAAAGATGAATTACTTTTCTCACAAATTATATTTTAAGTTCAGAAAAGAAAGAATTGACATTGGGCATCAGATGCTCAACTTCCATTCCTCTTCTTGGACCATATCACATGGTGAACTGAGGCTGTGTTTGTGGTAGGCAGCTCAAGGAGTTGTAAAGCCTATGGGATTCATCAGAGAGGGACTTGGTACACTTCCCTGGAAGGGCTTCTGGATACATCTTTGGTTTGTTGCAGTTTTCAGATAGCTGAGGTAGAATCTTTGAAGAAGTCAGATATAAAAAGTTGACTTCCGAGAACAATTTTGCTGGGCTGATGACACTGTCTGTGACTGGTGTTAATAGTAGAGACGGCCTTAGCCTCCCTTGCTATAAGTAGCTGAGGCACCCCAGTGAAGCCCCGCAGGCTTTTGTAGCCATAATAGCAGTGCTCTGGCAAGGGCCCTGGGGAAGGTGGGTGTAGGGTTATATACATCCTGGTGGCAGCCTTCCAGAAGAAGCTGATGATTTCCATTGATACCAGCACCAAGTTCGGTATCTAACCCATGAACATCCCACACCTACTTCTATGTGTATCAGGTAAAATAAAGGTGCTGTAAGATGTTCATGATCACGTTTGTTGCTTTCCTAGAACTCAGGCATAGTAAAACACTTATATTTGTTTTTTAGAGTAGATAACTAAGGTAAATAGATATTAAGGTAGGAATTTGCTATGCATGATGATAGAAGTTCATAATTTAGAAACTACTGGGAAATCAGTTTTTCCAGCTTTTTAAACTCATGTCGATTGTTCTAAACTTTTTGATGGGTCTTGGTATTTTTTTCTCATTGCATAGAGTTAATTACAATGTTTAAGCCAATAAAACAGCTGAGGAAAATTTCTGTTCTCCAGAAGTATTCAAGGACTACTGCGATTGGGTGGCTCCAATTCTTGCCAATATTTTAGCTTTCTTATGAATAGTCTAGACTGTTTTTAAGACAGAACAGCACTTTATTCTTTCTCACTTACTTATTACACTTTCCATCGACACTGTCCACTGCTGGTCCTGAGTGTTGGTGTAGGAGAGTGTCTTGATAGCCCACATGTGTACCCTTTAAGACACAATATGAGTCAGGGACATAAGTTCAGTCTTATTTTGAAGGATCTGTTAATTTTTGACATTTTAAAACAGGACTTGATTCCATTTCATTTATTCTCACCTCTTCTTTTTTTACTTGTATCTTTATTTGGTAATACATATAAAAGAGATAATTTGAGATAATTTACATATATAAGATATATGTAAATTATATTTAAGACCTATCTTAAATGCACAGCTTGGCCAATTATGACAAATGTATATACCCATGTAACTCACCCTTCTATCCGATATAGAACACTTTTGTCTTCTATAGAAATGTATAAGAGTTCCAGTTGCTCCACATCTTCACTAGCATTTGGTGTTGTCAGTATTACTTTAGCTGTTCTAGTGGGTAGATCCTGATCTCTCAGTAGTGCTTTTGCCCTTCTTATTCACTGATGAGTAGCTAAAGGAATAAGCTTTCTTATAGATGCACATGATATGGCTGTGGGTCACGACCTTTGGAGTACATTGAGACCTAATGGCAGGGATCAGGTATATGGTTCTCCATGTGCTAGGCTCAGGCCCTGTCACTTTTTCTCCTAGCACTGAGTTGCCTTCTTGGTGGTAGAATCCAGTTCCCTCTTTAATCCTTCAATTTCATGGTTCAGGTAGAAGCTTCAAGAATCTGGGAACCCTGCTTCTCCTTGGTCTGTTTTAAGCAGCAATAAAGAAGGGAAATTCTTCTCATGTTTGAGAGTTTGCGTTTCATATTTGTATGGGGCCCCTACACTGTGGTGTTCAAAAGAGAGGATCCCAAGGCACCAGAAGTATAGGGAGAGCCACAGGAATCTGACCCAGAAATGACCTTGTTACCTGGTGTGTTTGTTGCTCATGGTGAGATAACGCAAGCAGACTAATCACTTCTTGGAACTGATCTTCCTTTTTCCTGCCAGTTCTGAGGGCTAAAATGTGATGAGAGGAAATTTTTTTTTCATTTTTAAATATCAATTAGTCTTGAATGCAGTAAGATTGTGCCACACTTTTTACTGTGGCTCCACAATCTTCAGAGAAATAGGAGTCACTCCCTCACTCAGAGAACCAACAGAAATTTAACTGTGGAGCACAGGAATGAAAGCTCAATACAGTTTATTGTATCAACTGCATGTTGGTGCCACAAAACATATTTACAAATTTTGAACTACTTACTTTGTGCTTAAGTTGTGTGTTCTGCACTAGATGGTTCAGGAGTGTTGTTTTTTGAACATCTTTTCAAATTTTTTAGGCTCCTGGATCTAGTCCTCCTGTGTTTGGGGTCAGCCAGCTACACACTACAACAGCTTCAGGGCTGTTTGTAACAGAGTCATTAACCTTTGCTGTTTAGAGGTTGGTATGTACCCCATCTGTTTAAGAGCTCTATTTTAGTAAAAGTAGAGGTAGGATGAAGGCATCAGAAGGCAAACATTTGGGGTCAATTTGAAATTGAGGACCAGCATATTCAATTGGAAAGTGTTTGGAACAAAGCAAGAGGGATTTCTCTCAGTTCAGTAGTGCTTATTATATGTCAGAGTTGGACCTAACACAGTAGATACAAGTGATACATAAGATAGAGTCCCTATTTTCAGGGACTTCTTAGTTCTAGCAGGAGAGACAGGCATGGAGTCAGCTAAGTGCTATGTGAAAAATGAGAAGAGGTTTTAGAAATGGCTCAAAGATAAGAGGTAGCTACTTTCTCTCACTCTCTCAATAATCTATAGGATTAATTTTCAGGTTTTGGGTTAGGGTTATCATCTAACGGCTAAGTTCTAAGATAATTTCTTTATCCACCTCCTCCCTGTCTACCTCTGACCCCTCCACAGCCTAGGCTGGGCTATAAAGATCGCCAGCGCATTGTGAGTCTAGTTTACCTCCCAGGGGTGTTTCTGATGGAAGACTGGGTGCTGAGAGGAGGCAGCACCCAAGCAAAATCTCAGGGTCCTGCATTTAATTTATCTCCCTCTTTGCCCGTTCCTTATTATCACACTGACTGTGCTGCAGTTTCTCTCACACTGAGAGGGAAATTGGGAAAGGGCCAAGAACGAACAGCTGCCAAAGAGATAGAGAGCAAATCCTCCATGACATCCCGACTTTCACTGCCTGAAAGGGGGTGTTCTGGCTGTCCTCTAGGACTGTAGTGCCCAGGGTCACCTTGGCTGTCACTCCTGTGGGGAAAGGGATTTCCGATGGTAGTGCTTCTCATGCACTGAATGGCTGAGCTTGATAATACCATTTACAAAGTCCTTCCACCGATATAGATCCCAAGGAGATTATAAAGGTATTCAGTGGAATTGTGGCAGGGAGGACAAGAACTTATAACCTCTTGTTATGCTGCACAAAAACCAGATCCCTCGAGTCCCTCTCCTTTTAATTAAACACACGCACATGTGTACAAACGAAACAAAACAGTAATAGTCCTGATAAAAAATAACCCACCAAAGAATTGGAATTCAGAACTTTTCTTTCCAATACTAGATGGTTGAATCATTTGAAATCATTTAGGTCTCCGAGGAAGTGTGGCATGCCATTGTGTCTTTTGTTCTGAAACTCTTGATTAATAAATATAATGATGAAGCAAATACTGCCCTTATGTTCCACTGCACACCTAACATGCTGTGAATATTCGTAAAAATCAGCCCTTCTTGCCCCAGTCCATCCGGCATTGAGAGACAGACCAAGGCTGGGGTCCTTGAAGGCCTGGGCTCCTCCAGTCTCAAAAATTCCAGATTTGGAAGGATTAAGCTATCTGCTGTGGAAATACTTAATTCCTTGTCTCTGGACATTTTTGGAAGGCTTTCTGCTTTTTTAATCTCCTGACTTCTTGTTTGTGACCAAGTTCAAATTCCAAAGAGGGAAGCAGCCAATATGTGTGATTATTTCCTCTTGCACCAAGTGGAACTAAAAGAATGAACTTACTTCACTAGAAATAAATGTACCCTTTGGACCTTAAACTAAAGTGAATGTGCACAGTTGGTAGGCCCCTCTGCCATTTGTGCAGTAATTAAACACAAAAATGAAAAAAGATGTCAGAGGCATGCATTCACATTCTTTTTTTGGATGTAAGACAGAGAAGAATAGAAGAATCTTTAAAAAAAGATTCTTTTTGTCCCACACTCTGCTTTGGGCAGGATTGGCTGCTCGGTGAAGAAGAAAGATCCTAGGGTTCAGAGTGACAGAGGTTCACATTGTGACTACACAGTTCCAGAGTTATGTAATCTCAGGCAAATCTCTTAACTTCTCTGAGCTCCAGTTAAAATGGAGACAATAAAACTTCATAGAGCTGTTACAAAGATTGAAAGAGATGCTATACATAAAGCTTTTAGCATGGGGCCCTACACAGGACAGGCTCTCACTAAATGGGCATTTTCTTCTTCTTCTTTTCTTCTCCTCCTCTTCCTCCTCCCCTCCTCTTTCTCCACATCCTCCACCTCCTCCTCCTTCTCCTTTTTCTCTTCCTCTTATTATTATTATCAGAAAATGCTAATAACATAAAAACCCTAGGAATACTGGCATGAATTCAGTGACGGGCAGTTCAACTCTCAGAGGGCTGTTGTGCTAAAGATCCTCACTTTACATTTCCAGAGCAGCTGGAGGCATATGGACTGTGCAGGTCATTGTTTCATTCTTTCTGTGCCCCTCAGGTGATCTCTTCAGCGTCCTGGACTTTCCGTTCCTGTATTTCTACAGATTCCATGGCAGCTGCTGTGCCAGGTAACCTTAACTTGTAAAACACTTGCACTTTTAATTTGTATGTTTCTGTACTACCAGCTGTGTCTTTGTTTCCCTGAAGTCTCCGATCACTGCTAATTATCCAAATGAGTGGCAGAGCAGTGGCAGGTGCAGGCGTGGAAACAGCTCCCCAGGCCATCAGTGGGTTGTACTGAACACCCTCAGGTGCCCAGGGATAGCCTGGGGCCTGTGAGGACCCCTGCCCTGTAGAAGTTTTTTTTCTTATTCAGGGTCATGGTTTTCAAGTTTGTAGAGAGCTAGGGTTCTCCCACTCTTTTTTTCTCCACAGCAAATGTTAAACAGAACTTCACCATGTAAAAGTGGTGAAACTTATTCTGTTTAAGAGAAGATTTGAGTCTATAGTCCTACCGTCGTGACTTCTACCTAAGCTTCCCTCTTGCTCCTAATGGGCAACCTCCAAAAAAATTCAACTGAACCCAATGACTATGAAAAAAAGATTTTGGAAACCGTTGATTAGGGGATGTCTAGACACATGGTAATCATTAATCACCTTGTGAAATCCAAAGGAAGGTAGACCAATTAAATGGGTAGAATTAGATAACATAGAAGTTCATACCCATCCTATTTTCCTTTTCCTGCCACAATCCCCACTTTGTTTGACTCCATTATGTTCAGAAGTAAAAAGGCTTCTGTGGACATTCTCAAAGTATGTATTCTGATATGGTGGAAAGACCAAACTTGGGTTGAATTCCAGCCTTGCTGCTTCCTAATTGTGTGGTCTTTGGGCAAGTTATCCTAGCTTTCTCAAAACTTAGTTTAGTTCTGTAAAATGGACAAATAATATGCAAGTTTGCTGCCTATATTAAATAATGTATATAAAACACTAAGCATTATGCTTTGCCCAATAAACGATGATCATTATTATTACCTGCTCAGGTCAACCATAAGTAAAATGTCAGCACACTATGAGCATAGAAGTGAGACCAGCAAGTCCCACATTTATAGGATGCTACCTTATGAAGCAATATTTCTTTACAGAGTGTCAAAAATCTGATATGTAGTTAGGTATAATTTTTGGTGTTTTATGACAAAAAATTGATATTATAGAGTTTGCTTTTACATTTGAGCCTTAAAATGATTTATTTATCATCCTCAGAAAAGTTTCAGGAGAACACTGACAGAATTTATCTTCCCAGTTCCTCTCAATTTGGTCAGGTCTTGTCATTTGACCATTAGCTAGGAATGCGTGGCACGGCTGATAGTGCTGCTCCTGCCCCTGTGGACTTGTTTCCCTTTAGGTCTGGTTATTTGGCAGCACAGTATGTGGAAGGGAGGTGAGTGACTGTTTGCTTGTTTGGAACAGAGCAACACTGTCCACAGCCTGTTGGTGTTGGCTTTGTAGGTTGACATTCTGGTTCTATTTCTACCCCTCTTCATCTGTAACTTTCTCATAACCCAACATGAAAAATTAGGGTTTATTTTATTTGAAAGATTTGGACATCTTTATTCAAATTGATTTAACTCTCTGTTACATTTTACCCTCTGGCTTCACCTCTTTTAAGAATGTGTTGATTTTCACTATCTCATCTTGTGGCTCCTCCATGACCATATCTTAGATTAAGAGTTTCCCCTTCCAGAGCCCTGGGAGAGGTCTGAAGGGGCTATGGAGATCTAGGGATACAGCAGTAACCATGCCCAGTATACCCCATTAATAGGAAGCCCAGGCTCTTTCACTTCTGGGGTCCTCCTATTGCTTTTAAGATTTACTTCCATAGCGAGGGGTAGGAGAGCTGAAAATGGAAGAAGATAAGGGATTCATGAGTAATTTAGAAATGATTCACAGACATTTCAAGTGATGGGAGTGAATCACGGGTGCTTTCATAAACAAGTTGATCACAAACCTGGAGGCTCTGTTCTAGCAGAGGATTGGTGCTGAGAGGGTAGGTCCTCATGGAATCATGCCCTTCCTCTGGCTGGAAATGGAGAGGAGAGAAAAAGAGTGGAGCAAAAGGAGGTATGGGAGATTGGACAGGTACCTGAAAAGTTATTATCTCCTTGGACATGGGGTGGGTGCCACCAAGAAAAGTCCTGGAGTTCTGGCTGCCTCACTTTCCACTGTCAACCTCACAGCCACTAGCACCTGGAGCATCTCATTCTGTCTCTTTGATTAAGAGCATTTGTAATGAGACTTGAAGAGCTGTGGAGAACTGTTGAAAGAGCCAGGAAGCCTGGATTATTACTGTGCCTCAATTTGCATGTTAATAAAGTGAGAATTGGAGCTGGGGAGACTTTCTATTCTGAAAATCTCTGATTTCCATAAATTAGGATGAGGACCACTGTGCTTATTCCTGCTTTAAGAACACATAATCTAAAGCAAGAAAAAAGGGAGAAAGAGGGGATTTGGTCAAGGTTATAAGAGTCAATGAGCACAGCCTACCTCTTACCCAAAAGGGCCTCCTCACCTTGGACATGGGGAGGGTGCAAGTGACTCAATCTCTAATCTATAGCTTCCTGGCCTCCCATGACTGCAGGTGCAGATCTGAATGAACTTTGGAGGTCATATAGGCCAAACAGGCTGCTATACACACAAGGGACGCCTAATGCTTGTCTCTAGTCCTGCCCGAAGAATGTGGCTGTGAACTCATCTAATCTAATGAAGTGAAGGCACACATTTCTGTGAAATTTGGCCTTAAGTGTGTTTAATTCAACTCAAACTGCTCCCAAGTAAGCTTGTCAGACATTGATGTAATACCTACGATGACCAAGGCTCCATGCTTGGCTCTATTTGAGAAAATACAGAGAAGCTCAGGAATGGGTTCCTCCTCTCAGAGCTCATGATCTGAGTTGGAGACACACAGCAGTGCCTATAATAAAGGTCAAATGTCAGTGTGGCATTTAAGGCCCTGAGAGTACAAATAGATACAGCTCATAAGACTCATCTCTCTGGTTTGGGGTACAACTGCAGTCATGTCTCTTGCTGTTTGATTTTCAATTCCAAATAATAATTACATTCAGGCCCTATCTTGCATGTATTTGTGGGAAGTCAGCCTCTGTCATGGAGTCTCTCTGCCACACTCTCTTTCCCCAACTATCCTGCCTCCACCTGCCGGGAAGAGTAATTGTTCTCTTTGGAGTTCCCTTTGCTTTGTCCTTGGCTACACAGTAACATTTCTGAAAACAGTTTCAGTGTAGGCCACTATTTCCCCATCTGCCTTGCTGATGCAGACCTCTAAATAAACCCCAAGATGTTGCCCTAGCCTCAGTCTCCCTTGGTGGGGGGTGGTTTTCAGGTCATACATATGGGATTAAACATTATTACCAAAGTAGCTTCCATGTAGGTTGGCTGGGGTTCAGGGATTTCTGTTATGGAGCCAGCCTCCCCTTTAGAGTCTCACTTTGAACCCATGGGCCAGTCCAGACCCTCTGCCCTCATATAGTAAGTTTCCCTTTGGAATTTTCCTGGCACTTTGTTCTATTTCAAAAAGCTCTACTTGACAAGCACCAAGCTCCAGAAGTAACATGGAAAGAGCAGAGGTATTGTCCTCTATGCTCTTTTTCTTCCATGATTTAGCCAGAGATTTCTCAAATTTCTAAACCTCCAATAAAATGCTCTCATCATAGCTTCTTTGAAAAGTAGAGCTTAATGGGCTTTTTAATTTTGGTGTTTTTATCTAGAGATTACTAGAAAACACAGATAAGATAGATGTGTAATAATTAGAAATTGGTAAAATGTAAAAGAAAATAAAATAGTTACCTATTGGCTAAAGGAAGACAGGCCTTACTAACAAAATATTTTCTCCTTCCAGTGGATTTTTAGGATTCTTTCTCATGTTCAGCACAGTGAAGCTAAAAAGCCTAATGGCCCCAGGTCAGTGTGCAGCCTGGATTTTCTTTGCTAAGGTAAGAGAGAGGGGAAAAGTGGGAAAAATTGATCTCAGGAGTCTTTGTGTCCAGTATTGTCAGAGCCTGTGTGATGTCAGGGTTGCTCTTCATAGAATCATTTCTATTTACTAGCCCTGAGACTGAGGTTTTGCTCATTCAGGTAACAACTTCTGAGGTCTTCCACCTATTTTATTAGCATGACATAATCTCTATCATGTTCCTGGAAGATGACCTGGATAAGCCATTTAACTTCCCTGAGCCTTAATTTCTCCATCTGAACATGAGCGGTTTCACCAGAAAAATAAAAAACAAACAAACAAACAAACAAAAACCCCAAAACACCTCTAGGACTTCTCTGATTCTAATAGACTGGACTTCTGGATGCATGGGACAATTCTTATCATCCTTCCTGGGAACTGTGAGGATATCTTGAACTCAAGTGGCTTGTCCAAGAGGTCTCAGCTTATTAGAGATGATAGAGGAAAATAGGCCATGGCCAGACTGGGGGACTTAGATGAAGCAAGAGAGTGTTATAAGAATGCCTGTATGAATCTAATTGACCATGGTTGAAGCATAAGATAGAGAGGTAGGAAAATAAGAAACAGAAAAGCAAAAAAGCAGCAGTGGGACAGATGATCTTAACTAAAATGCTTTGAGATTAGCTTTCTTCTAGTAGAGAATTTCATTTCTCTAATGTCTGAGAAGGAATCAGGTTACAGGGCCCTAGGTGCTAATTCTAAGGAATGAGATTTCTTAATTAATTTAATCTAATGACACAATCATTTAAATTTACGCCTTTAGTCATCTTTATGTTTGTTGGTTAATCCCCCCATCCACCCCCCCCCAAAAAAAGGCAACATTTTTCTTTTAAACTCAGGTTTCACAGTGATATTTTCACCTGCATGGTCTACTTTTTAATAGCATTAATAATTCTAATTCCAGCAGAATGTAAAGAATGGTTGAGATACTGACTTCCAGCATGACAGAATGAGGTTGACAAATCCTCTCCCAAAAAAGCATCTAGAAAGCTGAGAAAAGGCTGTCAAAAATATTCATTTCAGCTCTCTAAAAATTGACCAAAGATATATAACAAACCAAGAAACAATTGTTCATAAAAACTACTAAACTTTGGATAAGAACAGCATGAACTTGTGGCATTCTTGCTTAGTGTTGCTTCCATTCCCTCCTCCCCAGCTCTGTCAATGTGATATTGTGACCAGACCAGGGCAGGCTATGAAAATCATCAGCCTTGCTACCACTTCTAAAATACTCCATTGGAGTATTTTTAGTCCATTTGGAGTATTTTCAGTTAAAGTGGCTGAGTCAGTCAGTGGTAAGTGAACAAGAAGAGCCAGTAGCTCCACTGTCTTCAGTTTATAGTCCTTTTAGGAACAAGCAATGGACCAGTGGTCTAGCTGAGGACTTAATATGTAATTCTGGGAGATGAGAGAACCATCAGGGGATTGATAGCTCTCCATATATCCCAGATTGATTTTAGTCTGTGTGCATGAGCAGCAGAGATGGAGGCTGCCCAAGACATCCACACATCTCTGGCCAACAGAACTTGTGTGCACACATAGAAGAAATATGAGAAAGCCTACAGAAAGTAAAAGCTGGAGCAGACATGAAAGCAGTGTGAAATTTGATTTTGCTTCTCAACCCATACACAGTCAGAAGCAGAGGGAAGAAGTCTTCTGGCTCAAAGTATTTGAGCAAAACCTCTGACTAGTCTTTGCCAGAACACTAAGCTAGACAGACATGGGGATAACTCCTAGGAAAGCAAGCTTAAAAACAAACAAACAAAAAAAAAAATTGGGTGAAGACCTCAGCAACTATACCACATATAGAAGATAGATTTTACAGACTTAGTGCAGACAAATTACTAAACAGAAATACCGCAGTACCAACAGTGTTTGGGCAGAAGTCATAATTCAGAGGTGCTATCATATATTATGTGAAGTGTCCACTACTCAGCAAAAAGTAGAGGCCTTCAGAGAAACAAGAAAGCATGATTCGTGCAAAGGAAAAGAGCAGTCAGTAAAAATTGTGTTTGCATGTCTGTTCCTCAGATGTAGGACTTAATAGAAAAAGATTGGAAAGCAGCTACTTAAATATATTCAGAGATCTAAAGGAAACCATTTTTAAAGAATTCAAGGAAAGACTCAGTAAATATAGAATTTCAGTAAAGAGATAGAAATGATTTTAGAAAAGAGAACCAAATGGAAATTCTGAGGTTGAAAAGTACAATAACTAAAATGAAATGAAAGAATTCTCTAGAGGTATTTAATAACAGATTTGAGATGGCAGAAGAAAGAATAAGTGAACCAGAATGTAGAGCAAAAGAAATTATTCAATATAAAGAAGAAAGACTTTTTTTTAAATTGAAGAACTGTGAACAGAGGCTTAGAGACCTGTATATATATATTCCAGAAAAAGAGGAAAGAGAAGTAGAAAAAATAGAATTAATGGATGACTTCTCATCAGAAATAATGGAGGCCAGAAAGCAGTAGGAAAACATATTTAACATGTTGGAATAAAAATCTTTAATCAGGAATTCTAGATACAGCAAAAATATCCTTCAAATATGAACTAAAAATAAATACATTCTCAAATACATCCTTCAAATATGAACTAAAAATAAATAATATCTCAAAGACTGAGATATTTGTTGCTAGCAGGCATATCAATAATTATATTAAATGTAAATAGACTAAATACTCCTCTCAAAAGTCAGAAATTGTCACACTATATAAAAAAGCAAGACCCAACTATGTGTTGTCTACAAGAGATAACACCTTAGATTCAAATACACAAATAGGCTGAAAGTAAAAGGATGGAAAAACATAACCATGCAAACGGTAAACATAAGAGAGCAAGCTGGAGTGACTATATTAAATCAGAAAAAATAGACTTTATGACAGGAAACATTGCTAGAGAAAAACAGAGACATTTAATAATGATAACAGGGTTAATACATTAGGAAGCTATAACAGTTATAAATGTATGCACACCTAGCAACAGCAGCCCCAAATATACGAAGCAAAAAGTAACGGAATAGAAAGGAGAAATAGATTATTTAACAATAATAGTTGGAGATTCTAGAACTGCACTTTCAAAAGTTGATAGAATAACTCATAGAAAATCAGAGTTATAGAAGGATAGAGTTGACTTGAACAACACTATCAACCCACTTGACAACTGCCATTTATATGACACTCCCTCCACACATCGATTGCAGAATACATATTCTTCTCAAGCACATATGGAATATTCTCCAGAATAGATATTATTCTGGGTCACAAAATGAGTCTCAATAAATTTTAAAACATTGAAATCATATGAGATATGTTCTCTGACCACAAGCAGAAGTAAATTAGAAATTTACAACAGAAAAAATCTTTTTAAAAACAATTTGTTTGGAAATTAAATAACATATTCTAAATAACCTATTAGGCAAAAAAGAAATCACAAAAGAAATTAAAAATATTTTGAACCAAATGACAAAAACAGAACATCAAAACTTATGGGATGCAGCTAAAGTATTGCTTAGAGGGAAATTTATAAGGGTAGACACATGTATCAGAAAAGAAACGTCTCAAATCAAGAACCTAAGATTCCACACAAAGAAACTAGAAAAAGAAGAGCAAACTAAACTCAAAGAGAGCAGAAGAAAGGATGTGATAAAGTTTAGTGTGGAAATTAATGAAATAGAAAACAAAAGCAATAGAGAAAATCAATATGGTTCCCTGAAAACATCAAAAGAATTGAGAAACCTCTAGCTAGACTAAGAAAATAAGAAAGGAGATACAAATTATGAAAATTAGAAACAAAAGAAGGGATATCACTACTGATTCTATATAAACTAAAAACATTGTACATTATGAATCAGTCCATTCATATTAATAATTTTATGCCAGAAAATTAGATGATTTAGATGAAATAGACAAATTTCCAGAAAGGTACAAATTAGGAACATTGACTCTAGAATAAATGGAAAATCTGACACACTCATAAAAAGTAAATAAATATAAATAGTAATTAAAAATCTTTCCACAAAGAAAAGTTTAGGTCCAATTTGTTTTATTGATGAATTCTATCACATGTTTAAAGAATATATATTTTTCTTTATAAGTTCTGTTAGAAAGTAGAGGAAGAGAGAATAACTCCTAATGTATTCTAGAAGGTGAGTTACCCTGATACTAACGCCAGACAAAAAAAAAAAATTGTAAGAAGTGTACAGGCCAATATCCCTCATGAATATAGATCTTTAACAAAATATTAGCAAACTGAATTTGACAATATATAAGAAGGATTCTACAGCATGATCAAGTGAATTTATTCCATGAATACAAAATTGGTTTAACATAGGTAAATTAATGTAATCCGTTATATTAATAAAGGACACAAACACATGATTGTGTCAATAGGTACCAAAAACCATTTGACAAAATCCAACAGCTGAATATTCATGATAAAAACTCTCAACAAACTAAGGGAATGTTCTCAACCTCATAAAAGGCATCAGTGAAAAACCTGTAGCTAGTATTAAACTTAATAGTGACACTGAATACTTTCCCTTTAAGCTTGGAGCAACACAAGTATATTCATTCACTCTTACCACTTTATTCAACATTATACCAGAAGTTTTGGACAGTGATAAAGAAAAAAAATTGTATTCACAGATGACATCCTATATGTAGAAAATCCTAGGGAATCTATAAAAACACTAATTGAATTAATAAACTGTTTATCAAGTTCTCAGGATGCAAGATCAATATATAAAAATCAATTGTAGTTTTATATAGTAATGAACAGTCATGTTCATAAACAATAAAATTAAGAAAATAATTTCATTTATCATAGTATTGAAAAATATTCAGGAATTTAACAAAGAAGTACAAGATTTATAAACTGAAAATTACAAAATGTTTCTGAGAGAAATTAAAGATCTCAATAAATGTATCGACTCAATATTGTTAAGATGGAAACGCTTCCTAAATTTATCAACAGAAATAATGCAATCCACATCAAAATCCTTGCAGGCTTCTTTGTACAAATTCACAAATTTATCCTAAAATTTATTAGCAATACATAGCCAAAACAATTTTGGAAAAGAAAAGTGAAGTTTGGATACATAAACTACACAGTTCGAAAACTCACTAGAAACCCAGAATAATCAAGACATGTGGTATTGCCATAAGGATAGGCATTAATGGTGTATCGATTTATGATAAAGATGCAAGGCAGTTCAATGGGAAAAGGATTTTCTTGTGAACAAATTGTGCTGGAACAGTCAGATATATCCATATGCAAAAATAAAACAAAACAAAAACATACATAGTTCTTTGCTTCACACAGTTAACTCAAAATGGATCATAGATCTAAATGTGAGCTAAAATAAATACTCTTAGAAGAAAATGCAAGAAAAAGTCTCAATGATATTGGTTTAAACAGAGTTACTAGATTTGACACTAAAAGCCTGAGCCATAAATTAATTGATAAATTAGACTTCATTTAAATTAAAATACTTTGCAATTCAAAAGACATCATTAAGAAAATGAAAAGATAAGCCACAGCCTAGGAGAAAATATTTGCAAATCATATGTAATAAAGGATTGGTATTTAGAATATGTATATAAAGAATTCTTACACTTCAGTGAAAGTACATACAATCCAATTTAAAAATGGTCAAAGGACTTCAATAGACATTTCACTAAAGAAGATATATGAATGGGTCATAGGTCCATGAAAAAGAACTCAGTATCATTAGACATTAGGAAAATATAAATTAGAACTGTGATGAGATACCACTACATACTAACTAAGATGGCTATAATAATAATAATAATAATAATAATAATAATAATAATAAATAATAGTAATAATAATAATACAAAAAAGTGCTGGCAAGAATATGGAGAAACTGGAACCCCATAAATTACTGGTGAGAATGTAAAATGGTATAGACACTTTAGAAAACTGTTTGGTAATTTCTTAAACGTAAACTGACTGTACAACCCAGTAGTACAATTTCTGGAATTTACCTAAGAGAAATGGAAACATATGTCATGAAAGACTTAAACATGAATGCTTATAGCGGTGTTATTCACAATTGCCTCAAACTGGAAACAATCTAAATGTCCATCAGCTGGTGAGTGTATAAACAACATGGAGTATATACAATCAATGGAGTACTATTCAGCAATAAAGAGGAATGGCTTAATACATTACTACAACATGGATGAATCTCAAGAACATTATGTTAAGTGAAAGAAGCCAGTAAAAAAAGAATACATATAGTATGATTCTATTTATGTGAAATTTCCAGGAAAAAATTTATAGAGACAGAAAACATACTAATGGTTACTTGGAGCAGAGGTGACAATAAATGAAGTGATGGAAATATTCTAAAACTGGGTTTTGGTGATGGTTATGCCATCGTTTAAATTAATTTAATAAATTTGTTTATTTAAAAAAATTATTGAATTTTACATTTATAGTGGGTAGATTTTATGACATTTAAATTATCCCTAAAAAGTTGTAAAGTAACAGTGCCTAAAGCATAGCGCTTAAATCTCATCTCTTTAAGATTAGGATGGACATTTTTCCTGTGTATATGGTTTTGCCCATTTTGTCACCGGCTTCATGAGTCTTCTTTTTACTTGACATAGTTTTTCTTCTCTTAAACTCTGAAGGAGGTTTGTAAGTATCTTCTCTGTAGTTAATTCAAAAAGTGGAAAAATTTTTAACTGGCTGCTGTGATTTAATGCTAATCCTTCTTAAATGTGGAGGATTGGATTAGATGAGCCTTTAAGGTTTCTTCCAGCCTCAGTTCATCAAGAAATCTCTGTCTCTCTCTCTCTCTGGCTGTCTCTGTCTCTGTCTGTTTTTGTCTCTCTCTGTCTCTCTCTCTCCTTTTTTCTTTTCTATTTAAAAATAAGCTCTGTTATCCTCAATAACATAATGTTTACCCATTCTTTGGGCCACCTACACATCAGAATGTGCTGACATTTGAAGTACAACATAATTGTACTTAGCAATACAGCATTTCTCCATGATGTCATTGTGACTGCTGGGTGCCAGCATATTCGGAAAGTGACTCAGAGATGTTCCATTGTTCCCAGGGGAGAATTTGGATTGTGTGAAAAACTCATAGATACACAGGCAGGAGGTCATTCAGAAGGGGGCTGAGGGTGCCTTCTTCTTTGCTCCAAAAGAACCCATTCTCTTCTGTTTTCCAAGGAATTGTCATATTAGCTTCATCACTTCCAGGTTCCAAGAGAAGGCGTCCCTGCTGCTCTTTGGTCCTCACTCATCTTTCTCAGTCTATTTCTTGAGTCTGAGACTGCTCAGTGTGTAAAAAAAAGTGCCTCCTAAATTACTTTGTATTGTTATCACTATTATTACTGTTTTTCTCTTTGAGAATTTGAGTAACATTCTAAGAAGCTAAAAATAGCAATACTTAGTAGTCTTTTTTTTTTAAATAAATGTCTTCCCTTCATTTTGCTAAATTCAGCCATGTGAAATCTACCTTCTTCTTCATAAAATCTTGGGATTTGTAATATAAAGCACTGATGCAGTAAAAAAAATGATTGAATTTAAGAGAAAAGCAATGAAATGTGTAGACATACAAGGAAGACACCGCATGAGTTTATATTATTCTCTCAGGGGATTTCTCCAGCAGTTAAGTTCTCACGTGAGAATTCTTCCTTGTCTCATCATTGTTAACTTCTCATTGATCACAGTTCTCAGCATCCATTGGGCAGAAGCAACTGAGGCCAGAGTGAGTTTATGTTGAGGTTGAGCCAGGAGACAAGAGGCATCCCCAAACAGCCTCACTGGCCTGCTAGGGTCCTGAGGATCCAGTACTTGCTCCCCATTTCAAGCTGTCTCTGTAAGAAGACAGCTTTCTTTCTTTAAGTTAATGCCATAGTTGCTGCCACCATTTTGTATCCTGAAGACAGTGGTAGACCGACTAGAAAACCAAGTCTTAATCAGTTCTTTTTATGGCCTTAGGAAAAGAATTTTTCTGTAGCTTACCTAGGATATGTCTCTTGATTTGGTTTAGTTTGTTTTTGGATTGTTAGAGTTTCAACTTTAACATGCACATGGCTGGGACTAGAGTGGCTGACACTCTGGGCCATGCAATGTGGGATCTGTGTGTGATGATTCTTGAGGTCTGCTGAGTGTCAGTGAGCACCTCCTTAAATGTTGCACTCTAGACACCTCACTTGCCCCATCTCCCAGACCCTTCTCTCACTCTGTGTCATAATTTTCTTTCTGCCTAAAACAACTGTGAATTCAATGGGATTTTGAGGTATACTAGATTCTTAAAGTTTTTGTGGTATTGCAGGTGTCTTTGAATGACCTTATTTTTGGACATGGTTCTACCAATCAGTCAAACCTATTAGGGAAATCTTTGGAGTATCTGAATGTTGTGGGTGGGGGGAATGCATTAGTGTATGTGTAGTGTCTGCCTTATAAACTAGAGGAGAAAATAAAAGTGACAAGATGAGACTATTAGAGAACAGGTAGTACTGACTTCAGGAGTTGTTGAGTGAAGGGAGAGCTGTGTGAGTTGAGGCAGCAGAGTGACTGAACTGGCCCCTTCCATCTTGGGGAAGGTGGAACAATGGAAGGAGGGCCTTTCAAGACAAGTGGCAGGGGCCTCAAGGCAGGATGCGTAGGTGTGGAACCATGAGGAAATAAACTTGGCTAGAGAAGAGGAGAGTGTGGAAGAATAAGGGAAAAATTTGGCACAGAAAATCAGATTATAGGAAGCCCTGTAAACCATGCCACAGAGACCATTGTCAACCTCTGAATGAAATTGACTAAAGGTAATGTTTTAAGCAAGTTAATGCATGATGGTACTTAAAACAGATTGGAAATGAGTTCCAAGCATTTAGAAGAGAGGTAAATGAAAGTAATGATGACAGAAATGAAGATGAAAGGTCAAACTTGATTGACAATTTGAAGAAAAAGAAATTTTAATTACTTGATTTATCACATAATTGTGTGATGTAATAAAAGAATTAGACAAGAAAGACTCAGATTATTTCAGAACATTTTAGAAAAGGGATTGGGTAATGATAATTTGCATACAGAGGGTGATAGATAGGGGAGATCACAAATGGCTGCAAGGTTTGTAGCTTGAGACATGGGAAATCCATGGCATTACAGACAGAAATGGAAGTGATTATGAATGAATATGTTTGAGGAGGAAAGCTGGTAACATATATTTTAGACAAAAGTGTATGGTAAAAAACATCCAAATGGAGCTGTTCTGTCTTGGAAACATGAAGTGACATGTAGGTGAAAATTCAGGGATTTGCATGTGCATTTGGGCTTCACCTATAGAGAGATTGATTGAAATCAAGAAAATGAATAAATAGATGAGCTCACTGAGACAGTGAAAGGATTTAGGGAGAGCAGAGCAGGGGCCTGGGACTTAGCTTGGCACCAGTAATGAGCAGGAAGGAGGTAATAGCTAAGGGGTAAAAGGGGGAACTGGGAAAGTTCAGTGTGGAGAAGTCCAAGGGAGAATTTTAAGAAGGAAAGCAAAATACCACCAGGAAGTCAAAGGGATCCAGATTGAGAAAAGACTAGGGCAAGGACATTGAGGAAATGGTTTTAGTGAAAGGGCAGGATGGGAGTGGGGCAGAAGATGGATCATAAATACTCAAGAATATTTAAGTAGATAGAAGATTATGGTTGGTGGTGGGCAGGGTGATAGCTAGATCTAGAGAAAACTTCTTTTCTAGGAACAGAAAAACTTAGGCAGGCATGAAACTAGAAAAGAAGACTCCTGTATATAGAAAGATTTAAAGGTGTTAGAGAATGAGGGAAAATTGGGAGAACACATTTCATCAGGAGGCAGAAGGAATATGGGGGCTAGCTTTAGAGAAAACAAAGATCTGTTTTCCTGAACCTCTTCAGAAGGGCAATGATAAATAGGAGGGAGACTTTTCCATGAGGCACATGGTAGAGGGACTGGGATTTCAGGGGGAAAGGAAAGGAAAGAGCACTCACTATTTGGCTTTGCACTGAAGCCCTCTAGTCCTCAGTTGTTTCATCCATAAAGTGAGGAGTCTGGACTAACAATACCTAAGATAGCTCAGATATTATGATTCTAGTGAGCTCTGACACTGTTGACCATGTCTGATATTTAAGACTAAATACTGATGGCATTTATATTCAATTGTAACATTATATATAATGAATTATAATATGCTAGGAGCCATATCATTAACTATCAGTGTCTACTTAACAAAACATTTGTCAGATTTAAAGTGTTTAATAGAACCAATCAGAATAAAGTAGGAAACCACTTAGTAATCTGACCTTTTTCCATCCCTATCACCAAATTCACTTCTCTACTGCAAGATTATGTATAAATGCTATGAGCAGTTAATTGGAGTGTTTGTTTCTGTTTTCATTTATAATTTGGACAGTCAGAATTCATGTGTATGGAATGGGGTTTCCTTTCCCATTGCTGCTTACGATAGAATGCTGCTAACACAGTTCAGATGGAAGATGGGGAAGCCCTCTGAGACAAGTCTCGTGTGAGTCTTCAAACCTGGAAGGTGTGTTTGGTGCAGAAGTGGAGCAAGTAGGCGAGGGACAGAGCATAAAATATTACAAAGATAGAATATTCTAGAATTTGTACTCCTCCATGTTTCAAGATAGAACCAGAATATATGAGATAATGTATATGAAAAGATCTGGGGAGTGACAACATGCAGTAAACACAGAGCATTTTGTAGAGTCATATAAGCTCTGGACCAAGACTTAATTCTGACTTAGCTTTGAGTCCCAGATCTGCCACTTTCTAGTATGTGCTTCATTTTCTCATCTGTAAACAAATATAATAATAATGTCTACCTTATTGAGAGGGGCGAATAATATTTAGACAGCCCTTGAATAGTGAGCACTGGCAGTTGGCAGGCCCTCCTTGGCTCTGTCAACCACTAGTTTAATTCTTTCTCCAAATTAACGAGTAATTTTCTGAGACTGAATTTACCATTTCTGTTCACTAGTTCTAGGTAGTGAATTTAGCTGTGGACTCCCTACTCCAGACACTGCTCAGAATTCAGCATGCCAGAAAACAAGGGCTCTCACAACTCTTTTAATCAGACATTGTCTAACAAAAGAGGCAATTGATGCACCATTCACAATGTTTTTAAACCTATATAAAGAGTCATTGATTCAGAACAGTTGCTGTGCTTGTGAAAATGTGTTTGATGGTTTCCATGGAGACCACTCTGCTGGCTGTTCTGCAATCACTAGTCTTAATTATACCCTGGAATTGCCAGGGAGGCTTCAAAGCTGTCTCCATAACAACACCTCCTTGTGTAGTAGTAACACTACCACTGTCTTAAACTGTTTGCCATGCAGGAGTTTCTCGTTAAGAGTTGAGAAGATTCTGCTAGTGAGTTTCAACTTCCATTTGATTTATTCTTTGAAGAAGTCTTAACAATAGGAATTTTTCTGAGTTTTGACTGCCTATCTCTCAGGCTGTTTTGCCAGGTCTTTGGAGCATGGCCTAATGTCTTTCTTTTTTCAGTGACGTGTTGATATTTCTCTTAAGCTATTGCCAAGATATTGAACTAAGAAGGAGCCTTGACTATGTCAGTTTCCTAGATAATATTAAACCTGTCTAAGTATAGGATGAAAGTGTTGTCAACAGATACTGTTAGAGTTCAATGTTTGGAATTTTTAAATGTCTCCAAGACCATTAGTAAAACGTGCTGTTTCTGGTGGAATTAAAGAAAACAGAAAAAGAAGCAGCAACTTAGTGTCTTTTTAATATGGAATCACAGATTTCATGACTTCTAAATAAACATAATTTCTTACTCTCCATCTGATTTTTTAGATATATTGGTAGGGAAGTTCTAAGCTTAACGTTTAATCATACCTCGAACTTCTGAGGAGGTTCCTGAATTAGACTTCTTAGGAGGTTCAATTTCTGGCACATGCATACTCGCATACACACACCCCCCACCCCTCCCTTGTCCTCACAAGAACAGACTACTGAAAAATCCTGGAAGTATATTTATAATACCCATCATGTTTTACTCTCAGTAGGTCAAGTCTGTGCTGAATAGAGTGTTAGTTCTCTTCCTTCTACTGCCTACAGTTACTACTATTATTTTTTCCAGTTTTACTGAGATATAATTAATATATAACATCACATGAGTTTAAATTGTATAACGTAATGATTTGATATGTGTGTATATTATGAAGTGATCACCGCAATAAGTTTTGTTAACATTCATCATCTTACATAGTTAAAAAAAAGTATGGAACACTTCATGAATTTGTGTGTCATCCTTGCACAGGGCCATGCTAATCTTCTTGGTATCATTCTAGTTTTAGTATATGTGTTGCTGAAGTGAGTACAGTTACTTTTTCTTTATTATTATTATTGTTATTTACTTCATCATTGTCACCATTTGGACAGCATGTTTCTGTCTTTCTGTATTTTTCAGATGGTAAAAATTAGTCACAAGGAAAAGGCTGCTCCTTTTCAGTTCACTACTTGTATTTCTTCCAATCTCAGCTTCTTAAAACTTGTCACCCTTTCTTCCTGTCACATTTAAAAGCTCATTTGAATATATATCTTTCTTTGTAGCAGTTTAATATTTCTTTTATTTGCTTCCTTCATTTGCTGTTCAGCACCTTAATGTATTCTGGAAGTGTCTGATGAAAATAAATTCTTAAATCCAATGAAGCTGTGCTGTAATGCAACTTTTATGTTGAACGAGTATGCTTTTAAATCTAATTATGCCTGTTTCCTAATTATATCATTTTTCTTTTTCACAGTCTAAGTGGCTGTGGCAATGAGAATAATTTTTTGTGGAAAATTAAGATCTAGAGGCAGCAGCATAGTTTCCTTTACAGTCTCTAGCTGGGCAATAATAACAGCATGTCAATGTCTTTCCATGACATCACTGTTGAAGCAACAGGAACATGAAGTGGCAAGTTAGGGAGCTGCTTTTATTGTTGAACTGTATGGAAACAGCACAGAAGTTAGTTATCTGGGAATTATTCATTTGTGAACAAGGTTTTCCCAGAAGGCACATGGAAAGGGAAATACAGTTTAGGATTAAAGAAAAAAATTTAAATTCCATTTCCTATTGTCAAAATAATTCATGAGGACATGAGTTATGTTAATGGACATTTTGCTATTTTGGATAAGGTTGTTTATCTTGTTTCTGATTATGAACTCTTAATTTTTTCGGGGCTATTTTTAGTGCCATTGATCATCACAATGTTCTATGCTGCAAAAATATGATAACAATTCTGGCTTCGCAACTTTTGACCTGAATGAATTTACTTTAGTATACTTACTGAGGAAATACCCTGAATTTCTGTAAATTTCCTGAGTACAAGATTTTTATGAGTGCTGTTATTATCCAAGATAACTTAAAATAATTAAAATTAAAGTGGTTTTTGCAACATAAAAGTCCAATTAATTGGGAAGGTTTTACAGAGTCTCCTTTGGGGGATGAGTTTATGTGTACTCAGATCACTGTAGTATAGTACTGGATAAATGAATGCTGAGTGAATGCTTAAATACACTGATCTTACTCTACATACTTCTGCAGGCTTGTGCTCTCATATCAGAAATAGAGAAAAGTAGATCTGCAATGCATCTCGTAAAGCCTCATGAAATACCTTCAGCTGCACTCAGTAATGCTCTTGTGATGCCCATACTCCTTTCTTTAATTGTGCCATTTGTTCTGTTTGAGTTTGCTTTTTATAAAGACCCTCTCTCTGTAGCTCTAGAGCTGACTTCCCCAAGGTGTGGCCAGACATAGACTAATCAGCAGCTGTACATGACCAAACCAGAGGGTAGATCATGGGTGCAACTGAGAGCCTGTGTCATTAGAGGATGAGGTGCCATGGTCCAAGCTAAGAAAATGAAACAGTTTGGGGGAAAACTGAATGAGCAGATTTTTATCATAGGAAGGTTTTGATGCTTAATCAAAAGAAATGACATGTGGATTGGAAAGCCAGTACATAGTTACTTGCTTGGAGTGAGTTTGTGATCTTGGTGGCCTGATACCCCATTGGATCCCTCCCCACACTTGTTCTGCTGTTATATCCTCCAGAGTGGAATTTAAGTATAAATAGTCATTTGCTCATTTTTCCTGTTTAATATTCCTCTTCTCCGTTACAAAAATCATCTAAACTTATTTTCCCACTCTTGACTCTATATCGACCCTTTGAACTGACCCAGTTGTTCTTTAGGTTAAGATTTCCAATGTTTTTTTGTTTATATATAAGTAGACTATGTCTGACTGTAAGGCCAGACAGTTAAGTACAAGCAGGTTGTGCTTGTTTATATGACTCCAAAATAGCCAGTCAGTCAAATATGTGGCAAGAAGAGTTTTTTAGTCAACAATGCATTGACTGGCTCCATGTAAACACAACTAGCTGTTAAATTGCACTTGAAATTTCATTTGATTGTTTCTTTGCTCTTCTGAGAGGTGCTGGGTGTGGTGGGAGGAGATTTGGTTGGGAACAGGCTTACTTTCTAGCTACATTAATTCTTCATTTGTCTTGTTGTTGGGTGACTTCTGCGGGGCGGGGCGGGGCTGCACAGGGGAGCTGGCCCACAGTCGAATCTGTCTCTAAGAAAATTCCATCTCGTTTCTTTCCTGCTTTAGTTGAGGCCATTATTCTCTGGGGCTTTGTGTGTTTTCTGCACAAATTTCTAGGTGTGTCATTAGGTATGGCCTGGCATATGGTAGATGATCAGTCAAAATTTAATAAATAAAATGCCCACTACTTTCCCTTACCTCCGTGTTGGTAGATTTTCACTTCAGAGGAGGATTTTCACTTTTATGGGAAAATCTATTACCATATTAATGTGGATCCTTTGTAAAAGCAAAGTGGCATAAAGTGAACTTTCTGAAAGTGGTGCATGTGGGGGCAATACTCTTTGCTTTATCAACTTTTGAAAAATTTCATAGGAACACTCTACTTTCAGATAGTGGGGGAAAACCTGTATTTAAAAGACGAAAGAAAGAAAAGAAAAAGAAGAAAAAGTACCAGCCTAAAGATTATTGGATGAGTCTTCAGTAGGGAAATTGCAGGTTTTAGTATTTACTAGGTTGGTCATAGGACAATGGGAAAGTAAGACAGAAGTGACATTAAATCTGATATGGAACTGCATACCCACCAGAATGGCTAATATTAAAGAGGCTGACAATACCAAGTGTTGGTAAGGATGTGGAATAACATTTCTAGCTTAGAAAAACACTAGAGCTAAATAAAATCCCAAAGGCTGTTGGCTCCTGATCTAGAAAGAGGGCTAAGGACATCCTTAGCCAGCCCCCTCTGCCCTGCGTAGTGTGCGGGTACCTTCCTGTTCCCTGGCACACAGAAACCCTGCCCTCCCTCCTTGTGCTATTGGCAAAACATAATATGATTTTTATTCCATAGATAGTAACTCATTAACCAATCAGATTTTAGATTCAGATCTACTTAACGCTAATTGAATACCTGATATAAAAATATGAATAATGGTTCCAGCTAACATTGTGTACTCACAAGATGCCAGGCTGTGTGGTTGATAGTTGGACACATTTTTTTATTTAATTCTCATCACAGTTTTGTGTGGTTCAAACTATGTGCTTCTCTTCCCCTCTTAGACTTGAAGAAACAAAGATGTTATGTAACTTGTCTAATCTAGAACAAAGGAACTCAGACTTGAGCCCAGGTCTTGACTGCAAAGCCTGCACCCCTGCTGGGGTCTCTTTTGAAAGACACTATTGTGGTGGGTGTCCTTTGCAGTGTGTGTGACATTTGAGAGACTGAGTCTGATGTGATGTAATGAGCATAATGTCCTAGGGAAGAATCTATCATAATTGAACTCCCCTGCACGTTGCTGTTGCAGTTTTCCATAATGAGTAACCACAGGATAGAGAAAACACCTCCAGGAAACTGGGAGGCTGATAGAAACTAATGGGAAGCAGATGAAAGTAAAGGAGTTCACCCTGCCACCTGGGCAGAGCAGAACCATGCTGTCAGGATGTGTCTTAGGAAAACCCACGGCCAACGATCCGAACAGCAAAGCCTAGCTGGGCCATGGGACTGTAAATGACATGGTTCCTTGGTTGGATCTTGAATTTTCTGTAAGTGTTTAACTGTAGGGTATGTTCTCTGCTATTGAAGTAACTTTTTCCTTATTTGTAACTTTAATGATCACCCACAACTTTAATTTCAATTCTCTAGGAAAAAAACCTTAGTAACTATTTAATCCAATTTCCTTCACTTAAAACATTTCAAAAGACTTAGTATAGAAATTTTAGAAAGCTAAGTTAAATGGAAAAAAAAAAACGCTTATGTGATCCCACTACTTTGGACATTTTGGAATGTCCTTTGGGACTTCTCTCTGTACACACATGACTAGGTTTCTCTGTTTTTACAGAAATGAGATCATTCTCTACCAGTTGGTTTTTATGTAACAATATTGAGAATATTGCTCTGCTTGGAGTGGATGAGGAAACTGAGGCCCAGGGAGGAGAAGCAGTCCATACAACTTCCCAGTACAGAGCTTTCTTGGCCTGATAGAGATCTGAGGTCCGTGAGTCTAGGGCACCAGGCTTATCAGAGGTCTGGGCATTTAGCACAGTGTCTGACACAACAGGCCTTGGTAAATTAAAGAACGAAAGAAAGAAACTGGCTCCCATGGTCAAAGCCTCTCTCCCACCTCCCCTCTGTCTTTATCCTGGGCTGCCCAGGAGTTTGTTTTTAGCAGCCTCTTTACTCCCCATTTCACTTCCAAAGCCCTGTGTTGTAGTTGCCTTTGTGGTCAGCTCGGAAGTCTCCAATGTTAAGTTTTCAGAAAAGGCAGTGTCTTCCCTCTAGCAGCTATGGAATGACTGCAATACACACAGGCTAGCAGTTATGATCCTGGCGGTAGGGGTGAGTTCCGCTGATTCCATTAATATGCCACAAAGTCCCTGGGCAGAGCAGAACCTTGGCAGGTTCAGGTGGTGGCTGAGGGGCAGGCCATGGTTTTACACATGGCTAACAGGGAGCTCTTGACCAAGATACTGAGCAAACCAGTTCATTCAGTGCACTTCTTTGGTGATACGGCACAAAAGTTCTATTTTTTAAAATGACGATTTTAGTGAACCACTTCTATATTCAGTCTATGGGTTTCTGGACCCCACAGGTTGACCCAGCCTCATGTTCTGAGAAGGTTAACAGATGGCCGATGGTGGTCCTGCTCTCTCTAGATCCCAGCAGTCCTTTGCTGTATCCCTTCCTTGGGGAAATCAGCATAAAGGCCAGCAGCTTATTTATATTTTCCTATTTAACTCCTTGTGGAATTAATGTTTCTTGACTGAAACTGAAAAGAAGACACTGAACATCTGAGCAAACTTTAAGGTTAATGTGACAAGGGCTTTGCAGTGTCTTCATTGGAACAGATAAATGAACAACACCCTCTTCTCTAACCACTTTCCCTTAGTTCTATCGAAATACACAGTAGAGAAGGCAAAGTCACACATATCCCAAAACTAAACCCATCAACAAAATTTTTTCCCCTTGAATGTCAGGAGTACATTTCTAAGAACCCCAAAGAGAAGCTCCATCTCTGTGTCTCACACTTTCTCTTTTGTGCCCAGACAGGTGCCCCTTTGCTCCTGCCCTCTCTGCTGGGCCCCCCTGTCCAACTGAGTTTATTTATTCATTCAGCAGATATTTACTGAGCCTTTGTAGGTTCTGGGCCCTGCAGGGCACCAGAGACTCGGTAGGTATTCAGTCACAGCCCTGCTCCTGTAGCACTTACAGGGTGTGTCATCATGGCACTCCATGGCCACAAGCCTGTGTGTGGGGGAGCCTTCCTGAGGCCCATGGAGACCTTTCACTGTCTCTGCCTTTGCTGTTTGGGCCTCCAGCAGCCAGCACTGAGCCATGGTTCTACCCTGCCACCTCCGGCCTGGCTGCATTTACACTGGCTGAGTCTCTGTCTGTAGGGGTGATTCTGAGTTTTAAAAGACAACATATTTGGTTGACAAGGCTGTGAGAGAGCAGACACTCTATTCCTTACTAGTAGAAATATCAGTTGCCTCAACCCAATCTAGGGCTGCTTGGCAATACTTACTAGACTTACAAATGTATACCCCTGGATCCAACACTTCCACTTCTGAGAAATTACCCTTTATATATGTTTCCACCAGTCTAAAGTGACATATGTGCAGGGTTGTTAAACAACATTATTTATAGGTGCAAAAAGCAGAAAACAATTCCAGTGTCCATCAGCAGAGGACTAGGGTCCATCTAGCCAATGGAATGTTGTAAAAAAAAATCGATAATGTTTTCTATTTACAGCCAGGGAAATATCTCTAAGATATATTACTAAGTGAAAAATGCAAAGAGTAAAACTCTATATATAAAAGGTTAGCGTTTGTGTAAAAAATAAAATCTGGAATCTGTATTCATATTCACTTACATAAGCATAAAGAAACTTAAAACTTGAGAAATGTGATGGCCTTTGGCAGGAAGTGAGAACTGAGCAGATGGGGACTGGGGGTGAGGCACAGGGAGATGCCTCACTGTGTGTATTTTTACAGTTTTTGGTTTTGGAATCTTGATTGTGTTACCTATTTAAAAATAAAAATTAGAAAATAAAATGGGCTTCAGTGTGCCCCCCAAATGTCATGAAAATAACTGCACCATTGCTTATAAAGAGCTTAAACCTGGGGTTGAGGATTTTGAACCAGAAAGAGTTGATTGATTGCTAGAAACCTGTATGTGAAAGAAAGAACATAGAGGTAGCAATGAGGTGGGTCTCATTATGGGAGAAAGAACGGGGTCTCAGGCAAGGTGACCTCCTGAGTTTGAATGCATGTGACCTTTGATACTGCTAGGAGAGAGGGCTAGTACTGTGATGGTGCCATCTGAAGCACTCAGAGTTATCTGATCTGTCCAAGAAACAGTCAGGATTACTCTTAGAATGTGATTTCTTCTGTGGCAGGGACTAGAGCCTGAGTCTTGGTATCACGTGGAGCAGATGCTTAAGGGATGACCAAGTGAAATGTGGCAGGGCCAACCAGCAGTATTGCTGGTGCCCCAACACAATGAGGCAATTAGCAGATTCTTACTGTGTAATGAGTAAACCAAGTTCCTTGGGATACTGCCAAGGAATTCTGAAATACATGCTTATTGCTTTAAGAATCTTTGCATGTGCCTGGGGCCATAGGTTTTATCATTTATCATTTCTTCAGTGAAAAGTTATCACTGATGAGCACCGTCTTCTTGATGCAGGAGAGTGTTTGGTGGCTGCACCCAGAGGAGCGGTGGGCCCACGCCAGCCTGTGCTTAGGCTTTATATTTCCCATCACGGAACCCAGGCAAAGACTGCAGTTCAGATTTCTCTTATTTTTAGCTTCCTAAATTTTAGCTTCTAAAGGGTATACCTTATAATATAAGTTCAACAGAGACAAGTCTTCACTTTGGGTAATTACATAGGGCTTATTATGGCATTAAACTGATTTACTAAGTTAACTGCTCTCTGGTTTCTTTGAAAAATATATTTGAATGTCTGTAACTATGTTTTCATTTAAAACTCAGGTGACAGACTGACATTAAATGGCTTCTTACAAGCAGTTACTTTGCCTGTATCTTAAGGACATGCAATGTATGACCGATCATGTACTGTCTGGGCTTTGGTTGCTGAAAAGCAACCAAAACTCATGCATTGTCCCCTCCCCTGCTCTGTACAGTCCTCTCCCTACCACTTAGGCAGATCCCTGTGTGGATTTGGAGTACTAACCTCATCTCTGCCTCCCTATCTTTGTTTTCCCCTCTCTTATCTACTTCTTATCTTTCTTATCTACTTCTAATTGATATAATTTGTCTATAATGACTGTCTTTTTAAGCTTCTTGAGAATTCTCCCTGGAACAAGTCAGAGAATGAATAAAATTGCCCCTGCTACCTTCAAAAAAAAGATACTAGGTGAAAGAAGAAAATTCAGTCTCTGAGAAATACTTCACAGCTGATTCCTTTGTCTTATAGAGGAGAGGGAAAACCCAGAGAGGGAATTGGCCTGCTTGAGCTTACTCTGTGAGTTTGTGACATAGCAAGAGAACACCCAGGAGTCGCAAAGTGTAGGCCCTCTCTTCTCCCACTGCCATGGCACAGGTAGATGTACATGAGATTGAGATAAGCTCTTTTGAAGGCCGAAGGATTACCTCTGGAATGCTGGTAAAACTACAGACCAACTGCCCATTGTCTTGAGCTGAATAATATTCTCCATGGAATATTTCTAGTACTCTGCTAGGAGAAATGGGTATTTTTCCAGCTATTGATTTGTTTTCTTTCTTCAGGTTTCCTTCGGCTTTATGCCACTACGCACCTCACCCTTTGCAGTTCATTTAGTATGCAGTGGCTTTGAGTTTTCTGAGCTTGTTAATGCTGTTTCTTCTATGTGGAAGACCCTTCCCATCATTCCTTAGTACATAATTCTTATTTGTCCTTCAGGATGGCATCATCTCTCTGTGGGGTTTGTTCCTGTAACATTCAGAGTATAACCATATCTTAGCACTCAGCATATTATATTGAAATTATTTCCTTAGTGACCTCAAGAATCAGCTAATGTAGCATAGGGGTGCTGTGAGGCCAGGGTTTTGCCATTTATTTTTGCCTCTCTAGTGCCTAGTCTAGTGCTCGATGAATGTAAGTTGCCTCAGCTTTATGCCAGCAATAAATCAAGTCCTTTTTCACTTCTAAGTCAATTTCAATTTTGAAATAGTCATTGTTTTTTTTTTTTACCTTGATTTTTTAAAACTCTCCCAAAGAGAAAGGAATAATGTCTTAGGTCATGCTACCATAACAAAATACCACAGAAAGTGGGGCTTAAACTGCAGACATTTATTTTTTGCAGTTCTGGAGGCTGGGAAATCTAAGATCAAAGTGCTAGCAGGGTCAGTGTCTGGTAAGGACTCTCTTTTTGGTTTGCAGATGGCTGCTGTCTAGCTGTGTGCTCACATGGGGGTGGAGGGGGTGGGGAAGATAGATGGAGAGAGAGAGAGAGAAAGAGAGAGAGGGAGAGAGAGAGAGAGAGAGAGAGAGAGAGAGAGAGAGAGAGAGAGAGAGAGAGAGAGAGAGAGAGAGAGAGAGAGAGAGAGAGAGAGAGAGAGAGTTAGTTCTGCTTTCTTCTTATAAGAATATTAATTCCATCATGAAGACCCCACCGTCATGATCTCATCTAACCCTAATTAACTTCCAAAGGTTTCATCTCCAAATACCATCACATTGGAAATTAGGGTTTCAATATATGGATTGTGGGGTAGGGAAGTAGGGCACGATCAGTTCATAGCAGAAGAGTTCACAGGTAACCTATTGACACTTTGCAGTGAGTGCCAGGAGTTGTGTGGCAAGTGCTAGAAAGTCTTCCTGGTTTGTGTAAGTTCCTCACATGGAACTGAGCTGGTAGAGTGAATCTTGCGCAAGCATTGCACATGTCTAAGGAATTCTCACTCTCTGGTCATGTCAGACTGAGTGTTACCAGAGCGAAAGTCAGGGTAGAGCCCTGTCACCATGATCTCACTCCTTCCATTTGATACTTTTTCAGGAATTGTTGGAGTTAAGGAAGGAGGCTGGTCAAAGGTGGCAAGAAGGTTCTTACCAAATGGGCACCACATATCCTATCTTTGAAAATTTAGAGGAGGTCTTGATGTATATAGTTTGGCAAAATATATTCTTTCACCTTTATTATTACTAAGTATAACAATAATTGAAGTTATTGTTATATCAAAAGGAGATGACAAAAATCCTCACAGCCTTGGAGTAAGTATAATTATGGTGCTTTTATTTAAAGCTCCTTTGAGCTTAAATTTATTTCATTTCTAAAAATAAACCATGGAGATTAGATCTACCCTTTGAGTGAATCAAAACAACTTAGAAAATAAAAATACCTTAGCCACATGCTCTTCCTTTCCAGAAGCATAGAGCACTGCTTAACTTGGGAGAGTGATAGAACTTTTTAATCAGCAGGACAAGAGTTTAAAAGATAACTTTGCCAGAAATTCATCATTCTAAAAGGAAGTTTGACAGTAAATGAGTACATTTACTGAATAAAATGAAACTGAGAAAGTTGAGAAAGTAAAAAGTACTAGAATAAAGAATCTATTGACTCTAAACCAGGTTGTCACTAAATTGAGTTTGAGGGGAATATAAGGTAGTTTCAAATTCTGCATTTGTCTTCTATAATTGAATGTTATAAATATGTCTACATTGTTTGGATTTTTATACTTGGCAAATTGAGAGCCATAAAATGGAGCAAATAAAGAGCAAATAAAACAAACAAAATCCAACCATATCAGGTATTTTAGGATGAGCTGATGTGGGGCACCCACAGATAAAAGGAAGAAGCCCTCCAAAGGTACCAGGAAGCACCTCTTCAGTAGACATGGTATTAATATGGCCTCTTGAGAAATGTGAATACTAGTGAGAAGAGTCTGGCACTGAACTTGGGGAAGAGGTGATGCATTCTGCATGACTGTGCAAGGAAGATTGCAAGTCCAAGAGGAAAGGTCCAAAGGTCCACTGATCTTTGAGGCTTTAACCAAAGGAACAGTGTCAGGGGGTATGAAAAGACACATAGGTCTTTTCAGAACATAGCATATGTTAAAGAGTTCGGAATTTTGGTACTTGAACTCTACTACCTAATCCTCCGTCCTTCTTGGGAATATAGAGTAAAAAACATACGGACAAGGAATAGTAGAGAAGTGAAAAACAAAGTTGAGTTGAAAAACTCAACCTTGGTTTAGAGACTTATGGCTTTTTCTCCTATAGGAGACATGGCTTCTTTCCCATCCTCCACTTCCACCCCCAATAGGTAGAGACAGAGAGTGAAGATAATTTTATTGCATGGATTCAAGAGAGGAAAGAAACCATGTGGAGTCTGGATTCTTGCCTTTAAAGCACTAGAGCCTCAGTAAATATACAATCAGATAACTAATTCTTCCCACCTCAGTGAACTTGGAAGCAAGTAAAAAGATAGAAGGCAAGAGTTTTCTCTTCCATGGTCAGAGAAAACCTGTATCATGAGAAACTGTATGTTCCTTTCACCTTTAGCCTATAATTAATCATCACTTGCATCATTTTGGAAGCTCTGTGCCTACAGAGAAAGAGACTGTGCCATTGAAAAAGTCCTGTTGTCTTAGCTGTTATACAGAATGTCTTAGACTAAGATAAAAACAAAGCTAATTCAAGTTGTAATGATTAGTTAGCCACTGATCAGGAAGATGTTCAGAACAAATCAAATAAAGCATTTCTCCTTGCCTCACCATGTTATTCAAGGTGGCCTTAGGGAAATAGTGGTTGGCCAAGCCTGGTTTGAAAACCAATGGCTTTGACCATCTCTCTGGGTCTTATTTTCTTTATCTATATACTAAAGTAAAACTCTTACTTCAGAACAGAATATCATACCTTGTGACAGGCCAACATTCAACTGAAACAACTAGAGAGAAAAATAAATTGCAGAAATTATATTTTTAAATAAATTAAAAATCTGTGAAAGTAATGAGAACTAAATTATTTTCCAAAGAAAGAAGAATCCTTTCTAGTTATACTGAGTAACACAGGCTCTTTTTTTCATGTGGGTCAGGGAAGGGGAAGATATTTGTTGGTTCTGGGTGTGGGCTAAGGATTGGGCTTGGTCCAAGAAGAGGAAATATTCTGTGGAAAAAAGAAACTAGTAGGGCTTTTGGCAGTCATGTAGAACTGGCCTGATGGATTGGAAACAAGAGGAGCCCCAAAGACAAGTCCAGTTTTCCCATGAGACATTTACTGAGTTCTGAGAGTAGTTCAAGAGGTTGCAGGCTGGCCCAGAAAGGCAAAGTGAAAACCCACCATCTTGGGGTCCTTAGGAGAGAAATTCCTGCTAGAAGAAAAGGCATGCAGCAAATGTACAATTGCCAGATTTTGAATGTATATGTGATGGGAGGCTAAAAAGCTAAGGCCAAACTTCTGAAAAGCAAAACTTTTAGAGATGAGGAGATAAAGATCCACCAAGCTCTTAAACACAAGTCTGGAAGGGCCATACTTGAAGGACTAGATAAAGCAGAGGTAAATTGAGTCTTACTAGAGCTCCGTCTGTGATTCACTCAGTCCCTGATTGGATTGAGCCCATCTTCCTATCAGAGGAGAAGGGCAATACTTTCGGTAGAAACCATCAGTGGTAGCCTCTACAGTTCTCTTGTACACAATATCCAGCATACAATCAAAGTTATAGACATGTGAAGAGTCTGGAAAAATTTCTGATAATCAAGTAGAAAAAATAATAGGAACAGAATTACAAATGATTCAGATGTTGATATTAGCGATAACTTAAAAATTGACTGAATAATATGCTAAAGAAAATAAAGGACAAGATGAATTAAATGATGGGAGAATTTCAGTTCAAAAATGGAATCTGTAAAAAAATCAATTAGTTATTATTGAACTGAAAAAACATATCTGAAATAACTTATTTGATGGGTCTAAGAGCGGACTGTACACACTGTAGAGGAAAGAGTGAAGCATAAAGAGGGGGAAAATGGAAAGAACAGAACACAACATAAGAGACATGGGTGAAAATGTCAGGAAGTCTAATATATATGTAATTAGAGATCTAGAAGTTGAGAGAAGGTGAGTGAGAGAGAGAGACTGGGAAAAATCAATATTCGAAGTGAGAATGGCTGAAGATTTTTCAAAACTGCTGAAAAACATTCACCCACAAACAAAAAATATAAAAAAATAAAAATACTTAGGCATATCCTAATCAAACTATTGAAAGATAAAAAGAAAATCTTAAAATCAACCAGAGAGACATTACCTTAAGTTAAAGAATCAACTGACTTTTCAACTAAAACTATGAATACCAATATACAATGGAATTACACCTTTATAGTGCTGAAATATAGCAGAGAGAGAGAGAGAGAGAGAGAGAGAGAGAGAGAGAGAGAGAGAGAAAGAAATTAGGTCATCTCAACACTATTCCTCTATTCTCACCTTAAAAAACTGGTTAAAATTACTATGAATATATTTGGAGAATTACTACATGAGGTTTTCTAGCCTCTTTCATTAAATATACAGTAAGACCTTGAAGGTTATTGGAAACTGTGACTTTAAGCAAAATAAAGTATAACAAATCAATTTTACTGTAGGCTAATTGATAGATACAAGATTTAAGTTCCTAAGGTATATTACTGGTCACAAAAACATCACTAAACTTCTAAATAAATACACAGAACACTTCTAATATTAAACATTGAAATAATGTGAGCTATATATACATTTAAGAAAGATTAATAAAAACAAGTTAAATTATTTTTCAATCTGCTTATTCCAGTTCAGGGTTGCAGGTGGCCAGAACCTATCCTAGCAGCTCAGGGCATAAAGCAGAAACCAATCCTCAACAGGACACCATTCCATTTCAGGACCCACTCACACACACACACACTCATACTGGGACAACTGAGACATGTTACTTCACCTAACATGCACATCTGGGAGAAAACTGAAGTACCTGGAGTACCTGGAGAAAACCCACGCAGATATGGAGAGTACATGCAAACTCCACATAGACAGTTGTCCGAGCTAGGAACCAGGTTTTTTTTTTCTCATCAATGTTATAATTAAATGACATTGAACAAAACAATGAACTAATTGAGGATCTGCTGTATACACTTATTAGATCCAATCCCCAGATTTCTACCGAATCACAAAGCTTCAGATTCATATCATATAGCATGAATTTGGTTTCTTTCTTAAAATCAAATTGGAAACTCTTTATAAATCAAATAATGTTCATAATTTGTATAGGTAATGTTCTAAAACAGAAGATAAATGTTTGAAGGAAGAATGAATGAATGGTTCTATAAAAAGGAAAACAGAATATAATGATATGATACATGTTTAGTGTTAAGGTATTGGATAGAATAGTGATTTAGAATTCCTTGCTGCTCAGAATGTCATCTTGACATCCAAAGCATAAGCAATAAAAGAGAAAAACAGATAAATTGTACTTCATCAAAATTAAAAACTTTTGGGTTGCAAAGGACACCATCAAGAAAATGAAAAGACAATTCATAGGTAAATCATATATCCAATAAGAGACTTGTATCTAGAATATGTAACGAACTCATATAGGTTAATAGTAAAAAGATAACTAGGTTAAAAGTGGGCAAAAGATTTGAATAGATAGTTTTTCCAAGAAGATAAATAAATGACCAATAAGCCCATGAAAAGATGTTCCCATCATGGAAACGCCACTCAAAACCACAAGGAGATACCACTCATGCCCTCTAGGATGGTTTTAATAAAATAGACAGATAAGAACAAGAATGGGAAGAAATTGGAATCTTCATACACTGCTTGTGGGAATATAAAATGGTGTAGTAAATGGTATCTGTGGTGATGGTGGTGATAATGATAACAGTGATGATGATGTCTTTTTTTACTAGGTTCTAGCCTATTCATCTGTGGTTTAAACTTGTTCTATAAATTTTGGCAATTATATGAATACTTTTACTCAAATTAATAATGCATTAATAATTTAAGATTCAACCAAAGCTTTATATGAGAATTGCTAGGGGATCTTTTTAAACATGCTTATACCTGGGCCTCATTATAAGATATTCCAATTTGATTGATATGGGAAAGTACTTCAGTGTTTTTTTTTCAAAATTTCTCCAAAGATGCTGATGTGGAATCAGAGTTGAGAACTACTGAGTCACTGTGACATCTCTTAAGTTAAGCAAAGTTACCATCAAGGATAGCTTAGAGTTAAAAAAGGAGGATTGGTACAGGAATCAGGAGACCTGGGTGTCAGTCCCAGCTCTTCCCTTGTTTTACCTGTATGCCTTGAGCAAGATTTTTAACCTCTGGGAGCTTCAGTTTCTTCATCTGTAAAGTAGGAAAGACTAAGCATCCTCTGTGCAGGAACATTGAAAGGAGCATATGAGCTCATATATGTGATACTGCAGAGCCTGATATTGGTTTGAAACATTTTATGCCCTTTTAAATTTTGGTTACTTTCTTCCCTTACCTTTCATGAACTAGATATTCATGTCACATTTTTTTCCCTAATGTTGTTCTCTTGTTTCTTCTGTAAAATGCAGGTTTGTTAAAAATCATTTAAAGTTTCTCTAGTTTTTTTTTCTTTTTTCGTCTTTATTGAAATATTATAGAGAATTAGTTGCTTGTATTTACATTGTACAATTCGATGAGTTTTTTTCTATTATAGTTGGCATACACTAATATATCAGTTTCAATTGTATAGCATAGTGATCAGGGATCCATATAACTTGAAAAGTGATCACCCAACTAAATCTAGTATTCATCTTCCCCCTTACATATTTATTATATTATTAACCATCTTCCCAATGCTACATTTTAAATCTCCATGTCTATTCTACAACTATCCATTTGTACCTTGTAATTCCTTTGCCTTTTTTTTTGTCTCCCAAACCCCCTCCTATCTAGTATCCCTGTAAATATTCTCTATCTATCTATGAGTTTATTTGCACTTCTGTTGTTGATTTTGTTCTGTAGATTACACATGTACATGAAATCATGCAATATTTGTCTTTATCTGATGCATTTCATTCAGCACAATACCCTCTAGGTCCATCAAGGCAACATCTTTTTCCATCTGCTTCCTTTTAGTCTGTGTGTCTTTTAATCTGAAGTGAGTCTCTTGAAGGCACCATGTAGGGTATTGTTTTCTTATCCATTCAGCCACTCTATCTTTTGGTTGGAGTACTTAATTCTTTTCCATTTGAAGTACTTGTTGATAGGAATTTAATTATTACCATTCTTTATTCTTGTTTCTGATACATATTTTTTCTTCTTAAAGAAGTTCCTCCAACATTTTCTGTAATACTGGTTTGGTGTTGATAAATTTCTTTAGCTTATTTTTGGTCTGAGAAGCTCTTTATCTGTCCTTCAACTTTAAATGGTAGCTTTGCTGGATAAAGTATTCTTGGTTTTACATACTGGGTTTTTATCACATTGAATATTTTGTGCTAAGCCCTCTGTCCTGCATGATTTCTTTTGAGCAATCAGCTGCCAGTCTTATGGGTGCTCCCTTGTAAGTAACTATCTGCTTTTCTTTTGCTGCTTTTAAGATCCTTTCTTTGTATTTAACCTTTGGCATTTTAATTATTACGTGTCTGGTGTGGGCTTCTTTGCATTCCTCTGAGCTTCCTGGGTTGTATGTCTATTTCCTTCACCAGGTTAGGAAAGTTTCAATCATTATTTCTACAAACAGCTGTTCGACATCTTGTTTTCCTTCAAGTAACCCTATGACATGGATATTTTACCTTTAATATGGTCCCAAAGGCTCCTTAAATTATTATTATAGTCTTGGCTTCTTTTTTCTTGCCATTCTGATTGATTATCCTTGGCTTCACCATCCTCTATGTAGGTCATTTGATCTTCTTCTTTATTCACTTTGTTTATTCCATTTAATATACTTCTCATCTCAGATAATGTATTCTTCATTTCTGACTTGTTCTGAGTTCATCTACACTTCCCATAAGTTCATTGAGCATCTTTATAACCAGCGTTTTTAACTCTGCACCTATTGCTTGACTCCATTATTTCTGAATCTCTATTCTGTTCTCTCATATGGCTTCTGCTTCTTTGTCTTTCAATTTGGTTGCCTTTCTGTGTCTGTTTCTATGTGCTAAGCAAAGCTCCTAAGTCTCCCGATTTTATTAGTGTGGATTTGTGAAGTAGGTGTCCAGTGGCACAGTCCTGAGAGGGGTTCATCTACTGGCCAAGTTTAGCCCAAGCCTATGTCCCTCTGGGGCCACCTGTTAAGATTGAGCAAGCAATCCACAGATGCTGTGCTTATAGTTTCCTCAAAAGGCCACACCAGAAACCAAGACCAGCTGCCACCAGTGTGAGTTTAGATGCTGCTCAGCAAGTAGCACCTGACTTTATGAGGATATACCTGGATGTGGCTTGGTTGGGGCCATGAGTTGGAGGAGGCAGAGTCTGAGGGAATTCTCTGGGCAGAGAGACCTCTATTATCCAGTTTGATGACGTCTTCTCTATGGCAGCACTGTGTCTGCTCACTAGAAGCGGGGAGGGCTCAACAGAGGAACTATAGATACTGCCAGCACCTCTGTACAGAGCAAGTCTCACCTGGGCCCTCACTCTGACAACACAGTGTCCCCCTGTAAGTTGCTGGTGTCCCGAAACAGCCAACCTGGCACTGGTGCTCAGAGTGAGCAGGTCCATCACCGTGAAAGTTCACTCACAGACACGGTCCCTACAAGAGGCATCTACTGCTGCTGCTGCTGCAGCCTCCATCATACTCAGCTGCTCCAGACCAGGCAGCCCCATGTCTTTGCCCGTCCTACCTTCTGCTGTGGCAGGGTGCTTTCTTGTATTTCTCCCTAGTTGTATGACTTGCTCTTCCAGATCCCAGGTGAATTTTCTTTGCTGTTTGCTCCTTGTTTCTGTCACAACTTTGATTTGTTTGACAGAGGGATGAAGAGACCCTCTATCATCTACGCCACTTTTTTTCCACCTCCCCTTGGTTTCTCTAGGTTTAAAATGTATCATTCACATGACCTTATCTTTTTGTTTCTCATTTGTATTCTCAATCCCTTCATGCTTATGGTAAATGTTTTTTTCTGATACATGACATACAATGGCTCATTGTATGTTTTAATAAGTTGATATCAAATACTATTAACAGCCATGCTGGGAGTGTAGCATGAGTTGTCTCTCATTAAAAATTATACCGATCATGGTAATAGATCATGGGATTAGTAATAAGGATTCATTGAATATTTTTTAAGTGCTAAGTAGAGTTTTCTGCCTTAGCTGTAGTTTCTGTTTGGTGGACTTTGAATAGTGTCTTGGGTCCTGGGGGAAAAAGAGAGCCTGCTCTCAGATTGTAAATTTTTATTAGATTTACTCTTTAACCTAAATGGAAGGTCAGGTTAGTAACATTCATATACGACTGCAGCAGACGTAGGAGAAAAGCTGGAGTCTGCCCTTCCATGGAGATGCGGCGATACCAGCTATACAGAGTAGGTCTTGAGACAGTGCTGGTGTTGGAGGGTGTAGAGCAGAACTCCTCACATTTTAATGTGCGTGCATATCACCTGGGGACCTGTTCTGAGTAGTTGTTGCTTGGTAGGGGCAGGGCCTGAGACTCTGTATTTTCTGCAAATCCCAGATGACGTTGATGGCATATAGATGACATCTGTTGTTCTGTCTGTCCAATACTTTCCTTACCTTTCTCCAAGGAAATAGTTTTTTCTTCATTCTAACCGTGAAGTTTAAGAGTGAGCTTCCATGTGTTTACATTACTCTGCCTCCCAGCCAGTCATTTGGTCCAGGAGCCAGTCAGAATTATCCCTGGCATTTTTGGACTTTGAGCCAGTGAGCCAGTCTCAGATCCTCCCTGTGGAGCTCTTTGTAGTTCTGTGGAGGTAATTGGTCAAAGAAGCAGAGATGAAGGGCAGAGAGAGTATCCCCATGATTCTCAGGTCTAGGTTCCAATTAACCCTAAAATATAAAAAGCAATTTTAAAATAAACAATGTTGTGACCTTTGGGGTTATATAACCAGCTCTAATGATCTAGTGCACTTCCATAAAATGTATCAGGCACTTACCGTATACAAGTCTCTGTTGCTAGGCCTCAAACATGCAAAGATGAATAGTGCCACACAGTTCAATGGAGTTTGTCATGTGCAATGGCAAGGGGCTATGGAAGCCCCCAGAAGAAGTGCCTGATGTGGTTGGATGTATGGATGAGGGCCAGGTTCTGAAAAAGTTTTCTAGAAATGGATTTTCAAAAGGTGAGTAGGAATCGTGTGGGCATGCCTGTGAAATTGCTCCAAGCAAAGAGAACTTGCTGAGCAAAGGCAAGGTGATGGTATGAAACTGTGTTTGAGAAACTACAACTATTTTAAGTGCTGCAAGGGGCAGGCAGGGGGATGCATGGCTGTGACTAAGACAAGTACAGTGAAGGGCTTGGGAACACTGCAGTAAGTCACTTTGTAAAAAAGTCATGTGTGTTTTAAAAACAGCAACAACAAATCAGTAACAAACAACATGAATCTGAATCTCTGATTCTCCCCCAAATACAGGACTATCTGGCAGGTTTCCACTAACAACCACTCCCTTGTATTTTCTTTTAAACAAACAGAAAATTTGACTTAGGAGTGAAATGAATGTTTAAAAAACAAACCTGATCTGCTTTAAATATCAAACTCTGTTTAAATAACACAGAGGTTGTGACATCCATTGACAAAGCCAGGAAGTTCAAAGCCCCGCTGCCGACATAATGTATTGGGTTCTGCTGTTGTTGGCATCCCTCTGCCTGTGGCAGGTCCTGTTGTTTGTTACTCAGATCTGCATGTGCAAGGATACATTCCTCAGACTTCAAGACTCTTTTTTCTTTGGGGAAAAATTTTATTTTTAAAAATGCTTTTTGTAAGCAAGAACAATAGTTGGTAGTAATGGCTGCTACTTTTGTGTCTCTTGAATGTCAAGTTCTAAGAGTAACTTAGTCTTTTTCTTGAGCAGATTTTAGCTATTTTAAATTTTTCTTTAAGTTTATACTTTTACTGACATCCATCTCCAGAACTTTTTCATTATCCCAAATTGAAACTCTGCAACCATTAAACACTAACTCCCCATTCCCCATTCTTCCCAGGCCCCAAAAGCCTTGTAATATACTCTATCTTTGAGTCTGACTATGCTTAAGTACCTCCTACAGGTGAAATCATACAGCATTTGTCCTCCTATATCTGACTTATATTACTTAGCATAATGTCAAGGTTCAGTTACGTCATAGCATATTACAGAATTTCCTTTTTTTTTTAGGGCTGAATAATATTCTGTTGTATGTATACACCACATATTACTTGTCCATTCATTCATCAGTGGACACTTGAGTTGCTTCCAAATTTTGGCTATTGTGAATAATGCTGCTGTGAACATGGGTTTGCACATTTGAGTCCCTGCTTTCTGTGGATTCTTTTTTTCAAGAAAGCTGAATGGAGCTTGTGTAGACCCTTCTTGAGTTTCTGGCAGTGAGAGTCAGGGCGTTAGTTCTACTGCTCACTGCTGTGAAGTAGCCAGGCCCCTGGAGCAAGTCACACACCATCTCTGGGTCACAGTTTCCTCCACTTCTGAGCTTAGGGAATCCTTTCCACCTCTCATGTTCCACCCCTAGGCAACTATGCATGAGACATTCTGTACCCAAACTTGCACAGGCAGCCACTCCTGGCTTCTGTTTGTTCCTCAGTGGAATTAGAAGTGGAGTAGGCTCTTGGCATGAGCAGATTTATCATTTATATTATGAGTGTTCTTGAGCTACCCTGGCAGCCCGTGACATATAGAAATCTACCTTTTGGCTGAGGTACGAATTTGAACCTCACACATGGTGAGGTGGATGTGTGAGTGTAAGTCACTGAGTGGATAAGTAGGGCTGATGAACTGCCCGGTGCCAAATGCCCCTCAGCGAGGTATTGTCAGCTGCTATTCATCCTTGTGCAGTGACTTTTCTAAAGTGGTAGAACTTTGGTGATGTGTGTGTGTGTGTGTGTGTGTGTGTGTGTGTGTGTGTGTGTGTGTGTGTGAGAGAGAGAGAGAGAGAGAGAGAGAGAGAGAGAGAGAGAGAGAGAGAGAAGAGACAGAGAGAAACACATACACACACACAGAGACAGAGAGAATCCAAAAAGAGAAAGAAGAGACCTGAATGCTAGGGTTGATAATGGAAATAAAAGAAAGCACAGAAGCCTAAGAAACTGGGGGTTCTTACTGAAGTAGGTTAAAAAGTGGCCTATCCAAATCCACAGCAGCTCTACAGTGCAAACAAGTTCACTGTACATTCTCTACAGAAATAAGACAATCCTATTTGTGAAATTTCAGCGAATCAGCTAGCAGAATATTTGCTCATTGAGAGATAAAAATTTAGAGAAGTTTGAAAAAGTGGCTGGGGAGAAAGGCAGGAGACTATACAAACATTTCCAGGAAGTAGCAGATGGCAAAGGCACCAGTGTGGCTACTAAACCAACCTTATTTTCAAGTAAGGGCTGGTTTGAAATTTTAAGATGTGTTTTTCTTGGCAAAAGGTACAGTTAATAGGAACAAGTAGGCCAGCTATCTATCTCACAGCAGACGAGACTTTTCCTAAGCTAAAGAAACTCACAGAGAAACAGAGACATAAGTCCTTGGCTGTGACTATTAGCAGGTCATGTGGGAGGTGTCAGCTTCACAGACTAGACAGAAAGTCATATGAAAAAGGCAATCAGAGAGTGAGGAGAGAAACTGTTCAAAGGAGGTTGTGAATATATATGTGTACCAAATTATCACATTGTGCACTTTGAATATGTACAATCATGTTTGTCAAGTATTCCTCAATAAAGTTGGGGAAAAAAGAGGGAAAGGAGCTGATAAAAAGGAGCAAAGGCCATGAAGACAATGGTGAAGAATTAGGAAAGCCTTCAGAAATTTAGTGATATGTTCCAAGCTGCCAACAGCACTAATATCCTTCCATTGAATGGATCCTTTTTCAGCAGTTCCAAAAAATACATCTCCATTGGCACCATCCCAGGAAGTGTTCAAGTTGCAAAAGTAAAAAAGTATTAATAAAATTAACTTTGGTTAAGACTAAGGAAGCAAAGGAAGGAAAAAGGGAAGAGAAAATGACAACAAAAGTAAGAATAAAAGAGGTGATAAGAATGGGTACAAATGAGATAAAATACTGTTTCTCCAAACAGCTAAATGTAATAAGTTGGAAAACCTAGATGAAATACATGTTTGGAAAAACTGAAAATGGCAATCTGCAATTAAAGAGAAGAAGAAGACTTGATCAAGACAGTGGCCATTACCCATTCTCAGCTAGAAGCTTCCACAGTAAAGTTTACTTTAATTCTTTATGGGAAAATAAGGAAAGCTGATGAACTAACTTATGTGGTTGGTATCACCTTATTTCTAAAACCAGACCATTGCATTGCATGATAATAAAATTTTAGGCTCACTTCATTGATACCATAGATGCAGATGTCCTAAATAAAACAAAAGGAGGGTGGAGTGGAAGAGCAGGTACCACTTATGCTCTTTACTATAAAACCCAGTGCTCAGCACTTTGAAAGATCTCTTTCCCGTTGCCCTTTGGGTTCTCCTTTGCAATCATCTCTCTGACTCTGTTGCCACTTTATTTTCATTCCTGAAGACAGCACAGGCCTTCTTATTGTCAAGGTTTTTGGCTGCAAATCCATAAAAGGAAGCAAATAGAAAGTGACTCCAAATGGGTAAACTACAAAGGTTCCAAAGTCTCACAAAGTTTATATACTGAGAGTTCCTGGCTTATATTCCCAGACTTCTTTTTGAGATGGTAAATGAATGACGATGAGACTTATTAAATGTTCTTCTTTCTTACCATCTGCTCACTTGGAGACCTGAAGAGGCTTCTGACATAGCATGGGAAGCCCCCTTTAGTGAGATGGTAGTTGACATGTCCAAGGAGTGACTAATCTCAATACAGCCTACTTCTTACTTCTTGCAAGAAAGGAATTCTTAAGGGTGACCTTCCTAATGGAAGTTGTTTGGCATTTCAGAATGCAGAATACTGGAAGAACAAAAACCTTTTCCTAAGCTGACATTCCAGGTGTTGATAAAGTTGGAACTTTGGTTCACGCACACTCTTTGTGCCAAATGTTTAGAGGCACTGCAGAAGTCTGAGTCCTGTTATTGCCATTCCTAAGAGACTTTTTTGTAATTTCTGGCTGAGAGAGATATGGGGGTGATCTCTTCCTTCTCCTTTGGAATCTAGATCTTTGCAAATAATTAACAAAACGATTATTCCCTTTCCCAGGAAGCACCTGGTTTCTTAGAATGTGTGACATGGGCCAGAAAGAGGCGTTAGGACAGAGAAGAGATGGCACTATGAGAAAAGGCAGGTTGATAGTTTTCATCTGAAGGCTCTAGGAACTGGTTATGAGCACTGTTGACCTTGGGATTAATTCTGTGCAGACCAGTCAGATGGAAATGAGTGTTCTTACTATGCCCTTGCCCTGGAGAGGATGAGTGAGGTGTTGGCTCTGTGTCTCTTCTTTTGAAGAGTTTGGAAATGAAATGCTTCTTTGAAGATTCTCACCTCCAAAATAGACTAGGATTTAGCATTTTCTGTACCAAATGCTTTGCTCAGAGGCAGCACTAAATACAGGACTAGGAAATGTGTAGGGAAAAGGACATGAGGTGGAAAGAAATGTTAACATTGGAGATCTGAACTAACGTGAACTAAGCCTGTGCAAATGACTTTAGGGAACGTCACTGAAGTCCTACCTCTCTGATGACCTTCTGTTGGAATTATTTCTGCAGGTGATCACAGCTGGTTTGTCAATATTGCTGTTTGATATGATCCTGACCAGTGCAACTGTGGGATGGTAAGTCTTTATTTGCATAGAAAGAGGAAATGAAAAGTAGTTATTTGGGTTTCATCAGGATACTAATTTTTGCTCTCAAATGTTGAAGAAAGGGTATGTGTTTTGGGTATATATTTTGACATTTAAATATACATTTAGAAGATTGCGAATATCATGACTATACAACTCAAAGAGTTTTCACTAGCTGAATATATTTTACCTACTACAACCAACAACCAGATCCAGACACAGAACATGACCAGTATACCTTCCAGCCACTCATCCACACAAGAGTAAACATTATTGGTGACTCACTATTTATATATATAGCTATGTTTGAGTTTTTTTTTCTTTGATCCTTCCATTTATTTCTCTTAGACAAGCTTCAAATCACCCTTGTTTAGAAGGTATTCACCCATTTGCTTAAAGACAGCACTGCATGTCCCTGTGATGTTTGAGCAGAGACCTGAAGGTCTTGTGGATAATCTCCTGGTGCTGTCATAGCCACAGAAATAATGGTGTTGTTTTTAGATGTTGGTAGGCAATTCCTGCAGGATAAATGTGAGGGGCAGGACCAAACTCTGTGGACACCATAATGAGGAAGTGCAGGAGGTGACTTTACATCCCATGTGGCGTAGGGCTGGAAGGGGTTCATATAATAAACAGATATTTATTGAGGGCCTAATATATGCCAGGAACAATTCTTGGATAAAAGTGGAAAATTGCAGGTCCTGTGGTGTCTAGAGTTGTTTCTCTCCCTGCCTGAGGGCAGGTCCATATATAAACCATCCCAGACTGACAGAAATGAATTTTTTTGCTCACAGCATTCAGAAAAAGAGATTCTCATCCTTTTTTGGGAGCCCCTAATGGGGGGGCTCCAAGAAAAAAATGAAAGAAAAAGAAAAATTAGGAAATACTCCCTCACTCTTCTGTTCCTCCTCCTCTTCGTGGTCTCTCCTCCTCTTCTTTTTAATAATAATGACTAACCATTTATTGAGCAACTTACTAAGGATTTGCCAGAAGTGTAGATAGTGTCTAGGTAGAAGTGGGCCATAAAGGAGGTGGAAGAAAAATTGGCCCACATCTTCTTATTCCCACCAGTGTGATCATCTGTAAAGTGCACCTAGATGATCTGATGGCAAACAGAAGGAGCATTACCCAGGGCTAGACACCTCTGTCTCTTGTTCAATTGACATGGTGAACTGAGAACTTGGGTGGAACATTTTTAAGAAAAAGATCTCACTGTCTTCAATTTTTACTACTATAAACTATAATTCTGTCAATCAGCTAAAACATTTATTGGATGACTGCTGTATGCAAAATTTACAGAAGTTATTAAGAAGCAGAAGACATCATTCAGACCTCAGGAAGTTTTCAGGGGAAGGAGAAATCACAAAGATAATTTGTGGGGTAGATAGTAAGTAATTGAGTGTATAACGAATGTGAAGATGGAAAGAGAGGCTTAGGCAGGCTGTGGGTGGGAGAGGATTTGGCTCTTCTTGCCCCAGGAAGACAGGAAAGGATGGAGGGGCAGGAAGTGCTAATGGTGAGAAAATGATGATAAGCAGAGCTGGGGCTGAGGGGCAGGGAGCCAATCCTATCCTCTCTTTCTTTCTCTGCACCTGTCCTTATGGGGCAGTGCAAATAAATGATGCGCATTTTTAGATGAGTGTCTAAAAATCCAACTGCCAAGTTATCCTAGTGCATTCTTGAGGCTGTTTCCAATTTTCTATGTCTTAATCTTCATAGTTATAGTCTAAATTCTTGACAGTTTTTTTTTCTTACAAATAAGCCTTCATTGACCATATCTTGTACAGAATTTCAGAATGAACTAAAAAAACTCCCCCAAAAACCAGGAGTTAAACTGAGTGTGAGAAATGCAAGAGAGATGGTGCTCCAGTGGGAGGAATGCTAAATCTGAATATTACAGCAGTAGTTGCTAAGAGGCCGAGTCTCCGGACTGTTTCACATCCTGTGAACTTTATGAGATGCCCCAAACAAAATGGAGAGAAAAGCATATGTACCCAAATCAAAGAAACAACATGTGTCATTATTGCAAAAGGAACCTTGACTTTGGAATTTCCTGATTTTTAAGAACTCTTGAGTTTAAGGATGGTTTGTTTTCAGCCTCCAAGAATTTTCCAACCACAAAGTGAACCACCAGAAGAGGAGTGTCAGACTGTATTTAAGATTTTTTTTCTTTTGCACAGAGCTGGTCTGCATTATCCATATACTCATTGTTTTTCAAACCATGACTGGGTGACCAGTTCTAAGATCCTGGGCAGGGGCAGGGCTGTTCTCTATCTTGTGGGAGCTTAGACTAGTCAAAGGTCACAAAAGGCAGACCTATTTTGTTTGCCTGGAAAGTTATCGTTTCCTGTTTTTTGCTTTTCAAATTTTAATTAGTCAACATTTAGGAATCAGGTGATTTCCCCATAAAAGTTCATATCTCCAGATTCTTTTAAAAATGTGGGATAGCTGTTGTATACTGGCACATCCACATGGCAGCTGTCATAGGAATGGGTAGAAGCTGCCCCATCACATGAACGAGTCAGGATGGCGTCTCCCTGTCCAGGTTGGCTGAGACCAGAGTACTCAGTATTGTGTGACATCCTCATATCCATTTGCTTGTCTAGTTGTTCATTCCACAAAAAGTGCCTGTTGGGCTCTGAGGCTACAGACACAGCTGTGACGCCAATAGAGTCACCATCTAGGAGATGAGTGCTCATGTCATTATTTATCTTCTCGGGTGGGCAACAGCTTAGGGGCTCAAAATAAATTATCATCTAAAGTAGGGTTTCTCACCCTCAGTTGACATTTTGGGCCAGATACTTCTTTGTTTTGGGGATCTGTCCTTTGCCTTGTAGGGTTTTTAGCAGCAAACCTGGGCCGCACCCAACTAGATGTCAGTAGGATTCCTTTGGTTATAACCACCGAAAATGTCTCCAGATATTGCCAAATTTCCCCTTGGGAGCAAAATCACATTGGTTGGGAATCATGGATCTAAAGCTTTGTGGTGTTTCATGGAGAAAACACCATTTGAAATTTCAGCAAGATCTTAAGGAACTTGTTGATCTAACTAGAGATTTGAATCAGTATAAGTGTCAAGTCCTCAGCAGCCCCTTCCACCTCGTCTGTGTACAGCCTGGTGAGCATGCATCATGCTGCATAGGTGTGCACACCACATCTGCTTGTCGGCTGTGAGCTCCTTCAGGAGAGGAACTACGTTTTATTCACCTTTTTGTCTCTCCACCTAGCACTAGGTACTTGCTGAACAAATGAGTGGCCAGCCTTCTAAATACTATTCCCAAGAATAATTATAAACCTAAGTACCTAACTTTTAAAGACTTTAATTAAAAGTAAATGCTCTTGTCCAGCTAATGATCTTGTTTTTAATTATTAAAAAAATCTATGGCAAGACTAGTAATTTAAATATCCAGATTAATATTTAATTATTTATTTTTTAATCAACAGAGTTTTATGGTATGTATTGATATGAATTTCCTCTATTCCAAAATGTCAGCAAAGAGGGTTCAATTGATACAAAATAAAAGAAAAAAATTCTGAACTATGTCCCTGTCGAGTAGAATTAGTTGTGGGTACCTCCTCTTTGAATTCTTTTTAGACAGGAGAGTCACTCTTCTCTTTAGTGGTGTAGGCACACACAGAGAAAGGAAGAACCAAGACACAACCTCTTTGTTCTTAGGATTTCATGATCAACTTCTAGCCTGGCCAGACATTCACTGAGCCTGCCATTGATACTGGGTTACCAACGTAAGCATTGCTTGAACTTGATCCTAACATAAACCTTGCTAACACCAAGAGTCTTTTGTAAATGATCTTGCACCACCTTTGAGTAAAGATGTCTCATACCTTTAATTTTAGGGGACTGCATGGAGACTGCCCAAGTCTACTTATAGGAAGAATAAATTTAGGGGTGACAAAGGAACTTCTCCCAGCACACCACAAAATGCATCTAGGATTACAATGTTTGAAATTTATCAAGTTTCCATTTGAATTAAATTTCAAAACCTCTTTAAAATGATATGAAGGACCTGCTAAATAACTATTGCTTATTTTTATCAGATTATGAACTGTCACTTAGCAAGTCCCCAAGGAAATGGCATATTATAGTAGGCAGATACATTTTTGGTGAGGAATAAAACAAAAATAGTTGGATTATAGATGGGAGAAGGGGGAGCAAGTATAAGAATTCCATATGTTGACAAAAGAGCATCCAAACCTACCAAAAAGTTTCATAAGAGTGTATATGATCCCAATTTTTGGACATACCCAGAAGCAAGATCTCAACAGCTTGAGAAAATGATTCCAAGAATGGCAGTTTTCCAGTTTCTTTTATGCATTAGAATCAAAGGAGAAAACATAAGGAGATATGAGAAAGCAAAGCAGGGATATCTCTAGGATTGGATAAAAAGCAAATGGAGTAACAGATACTTCTTTTATGTTGACAGGTACAGGATAGTTAGTAATTAACATTTATAGCACATAGAGATGGTATGCAAGGAACAATGAGGTGTTCTGTGGTCTCCTACTCTGGCAATTTTGTTCTCTGGTACCAGCAGTTGTGCCTTTGAGGGGTCTTAGAAAAGAAAATTACTCTGACATTTCAAAGGTATGTTATCCTAGGTGCATAAAAACAGTGGAGCAGGCTCACTTAAGGTAAAGATTGACCTTTGCCAAAGAAGCTATAAGCCTGGGATGTGACTACTCGTCATGGCCTGCCCAGTTAGGAATTTATGATCAGACCATTCTGTGTGGTTACTTTTGGTCACTGAGCTTGGCAGAATTGCCATGTGGCCTCCCTGAGCTTGTCAGGTTTATTGTATAGTCCCTTTTTCATTCACACATCATTCATTGAGTAAATATTTTGCGGGTGCTGCATTAAGTACTGTGCCTCCAGCTGGGAAAAGGATACAGTCTCTGTCCTCTGTCTAGTGGGTTCAATAGGAATTCATTGAACAACCACAATAATAAATAAATGTAAAATTGAAATGGGGCCTTTGGCTCCCGTTGAGAGAAAAATGAAGGACTGGAGAAATGCTGAAAATAAACCCCTGGAACAGAAGCTAGTGATGAATATTTTTGGCTGGGTATGCTCTGCAATCTGATGTTTATGCCTTAGTTACATGAAGTTTGTTCATTTCAGGAATGATGGGGATTACAAGATTTGCAAACAGTTCAGTAAAGCTCTGACTTAAATAGTTGTAATGCTATTAAGATTCCTGTACCCCATGTCAGCTTCTCCTGCTGTTTAGAAAACAGCATCAAAGCTCACTTCCCTGGCTCTCTTAACAGTAAACTGAATCAAGGTTTGTTTTCATTTTAGCATACACTAAGCTGCTTTGGTGTTTCAGAAACTAGCGAAGCCAAAGGGATGAAATGCAAGGTTATTACACTTCAGCATTGTGGTAAGGCTGCGGTAGTAAAGTGGCAGAGAGCCAGCTGATAGCCTGTTCTTCTCCCTGGTGATTAAGGAGGATTAGTGGAAATTATAGGAATCACTGAGCCCCCAGTTATATTTGCAGAAATAAAACCCTTCCAAACCCCAAACACTGTGCAGCCTCTGCATCAGGTCATGGTGACTGTACTTGCCCAGGTGTGAGAGATGGTGTATGCATTCTTTAAGGAATGTTCAAGAAAACAGCACATCTGCTTGAAGGGAAAAGCCAGGTCTTTAGAGGTGAGCCAGTGTACGAAGAAAAGAATGGCTTCCCCTTCACAGTCACTTCATCCAAGGAGAAGAGGCAGTAGAATGCTGCAGCCTCTGAGTCCTGAACTAGACTGGGGATAACCACAAATGTGTCATGTTCCAAAACATGGTCTTTTGGAACTTTGATCCCAGTTTCACAGAGGAAAAAGTCCTATAAACAATGACTGTGGATCTAAGAAAGTCCTCAAATTAATTTTGTTCATAATGTAGACACCAACTTCAGCTACATTATTATGAGCTAAGTGTATGTTAAAGAGACTTTATCAACTTATAATATTTCCATAGGAAAGGGGAATGTACATTCCAACTTGGAGCTTAAGATTCTAGGCATACAGCTCCCACATGCCCCTCTCCTTTCCAGCCCAGTGGTTAGCCTAAGTTGGGGGACATTCTCTTAGCCCACTTTCCCAGGACCTGGCTACATGACTAGAACCTCTCTCTGCCCTTACCCAGGGGCCTTTATCACCAAGGAAAGGAGATGCTGGTGGTTCGAGGGATTTTCCCACTCTCTAGGGGTGACAGGTGAGTGATGAAGGAATGGATTTATTCTCTATGGCTTCAGGAAGCAGAACTTGGTTCATAGCCAAGGTTGTAAGGAACAGCTGTTGGGTCAGTATGAGGGAGGAACCATGTGCTTCCACAAGTAAAATGCCCATGGAAGCTTGCTGGAATCTTGTGGCTAGAGATGCTCGACAGTGGCACAGGCTTGCTTTGCACAGCACGATGTGCCCCTCACTAGAAGTCTTCAGGCAGAGGTCAAGAAGCCAGCTGTGAGGGCCAGTGAGGATGGATTGATTGCTCTGTTGGGAGGACAGTTGACCAGAAAATAATAATATTTTATTGCTTATTCATTATAGCCAAGCACAGGGGTAGATTGCTTTAGGGATTTCCTTCGAAGCCTCACAGAGACTGTTAGGTGTGATCATCTCTTGTGGTACAGATAAGGAAACTAAGGCTGAATATCATGCCCGGGATTACATAGCTAATAAATGTGTGAGCCATATTTGGAACTCAGCTTACTGTTTTTATATTCTCACACTTAGTAGATTCATTTCTATACTAAAAGTGGCAAATGGTACAAGTTATCTATATGTCAGAGTCACCCGCATAGGTGACATTTCTCATTGGGAATATAGTGCACAGCCCACACATGTTTCACATATTCGGTGCCCCAGATAGATGTTAGAAATATCAAAGTGCCACAGCCTGGATGCCTGAGTGGATGTGTGTTGTGTATGGGTGTGTTGTGTACGGGTATGTTGTGTACGGGTGTGTTGTGTACAGGTATAAGTGGGGGTTGGGGTATCGGGCAGGTGGATTGGAGAGGAACGGAAGAAAACAGTAGATTGGAAAGGGCTGTTGGGACCTCTGAGCACAGGCATTTCATAAGCGGGGAGACCCTGACCCCATCATCATCCTTTACTGGTGATCCAGCCCAGTCCCCAGAAATGCTTTTTGGGAAGAATGGCAGGGGATTCAGACAGACACCAGATTGTCTACTGAGAAGTTTAAAATAGAAAACATCCAGACCTTTGAATGTATTAAATTTTAGGCATGTTAAAATATTCAGCTCTTCTTTTTCTCATAGTCTTTAGCTCTCCCACTGCTTTTTCATTTTCAAAGCACTGACCACGTTTATTTCTGCTCCAATGGGAAATTCATGATTTTTCCATTTGTATTTTCATCTTTAAGTGCTCTACTAGTTTAAATGAAATAAAAGGATTTGGAGATTATCACCTTAATAATTGTACAATTATGTGTACTTGAATGGCTTTATAGCCATCAACCCTCTTTAGCAAAAAGCACCATACTGCTCCATGGGAAGCCATCCTCTGGTGTTTGCACCAGAGATCACGAACCAAAGCACACTGACCTCCACCTGGTCAGGATAAGTGGACACCTTACCTTCCTCCCTGAGGGCAGGTATCAAACCCACCTCACAGCCCACTCCCCTCCCAGTGCAACAGGGTGGTTCCTGGGCCTGACCTGGCAGTGGGATCAGAGTCCCGGCAGCAGAATGAGGGGCACCCCTTACCCTGCTGTATGTGGCACCAGACAGCCTCCAGGGTCGAGGGAACACAAAGCTGACCTCTTGCCATTTTTTGTAGCCTCCTTCTCGGTGGACTTGGAGAGGCCTTGCTGGTTTTCTCAGAGCGGAAGGGAGTCTAAAGGCGACCTCAAGGAAAGGAGACTTACTGGCCGTCAGCCGGGGAACACAGCAAGGATGATGTGACCACTGCTTCTCACTGCATCAAGAAGAACTCTTTCTGGGGTCTCTGGGCCTCTGCAGAGAACAGATGGTGTTGTGTCTTCCCACTTTGAGAGGTTCACTGGAGGCCCGTGCTGTCCCCACTTATGCAGACACAGATGTGAGATTCCCTCTATGTGGTAGGGATGGCCCCGCCTTGCCTGACACGCAGCCCTCCTTATTAAACACGCTTCCTCAAACACTTCGCTTCCACTCCATGGTAATGGGTCCAAGGTATTTTGTTGCATTGTTGGTTTTGTTTTGTGTATTTACATTTTTGGAGACTCCTGGGAACATCTTTTTCTTGCTCTCACACTTGCTTATCTAGAGCCCTCATTCACTCACTTACGAGCATAGAGAGAACTCCTTGAGAGGGCTTTCATTGGATCCAGGGGCAGAGATGGGGGTTTCAGGGAGCCCTGGGCCAAGGAAGAAGCCATCAAGGACATTATTACTCCAGAATGAATGATGAGGCCTTTATGGTTGTGTGTTGTGTTTTACTGAATTCTGCACACTCTTTTTTGCTCACCATTGGATTAACTTGGTACTAAATGATCTCTGGAGAGATAGTAGGGTTTATAAGCACTGATAGATGTCCTCCCTGGGCAGGTGAAAAAAAAGAAGCAAACATATAACATATGGGTACAGACAAATTTATATTCATATTCCTTAAAACTTTTAATCCATTTAATTCCCAGTATCTCAGAGGAGGTTTCAAATCACTGAAAGCTGAAGTATATTTTCAGGCCAGATTAAAACAGGATTAAAACTCTAAACAAAATAAACAAAATAAATGAATTAGCATGAAATGGTTATTTGATTCTGAACTCACAATGAAGGTTTAAGAAAATTATGTCTAACTCCAAATATTTCTACTTGGAATAGGTTTTTTGAATACCTCATTACTCTGCCAGGTGTTAATTTTGGTCTTTTGAGGTGGGAAGATAATAAAGTCCAGAGAGTCTTCTCCAGGCAGGAAGCTAGGCCCTGCACTGTTGGACATCTACCACCTACCTCACTGAAGTTCTGAGAACCCTGGAGAGTAAACCTTGTTCATTCTCGGCCCTGTGAAGAATAGGGTCAGTGCCCATTCTTTCTGCATGTTTTCTCCAACATGTTGAAAAAAGAAAAAGAAAAGGAAACAAATAGGAATGGATATGGCTATTTGTAACTCCAGTACCTTAAATTTATTTCTTGTCTTTTTCTGGTCTCTGCTTGCCATTTAAGGTAAAGATGTGCAGAGTAGCCTTTACACATAGTTTTAATTTGCTCTTGTTCTTCATCTGGGATGTCAAACTTTCTTCAGATTGAAGACTGAATAGAAAATCTGGGTTTAGAACTTTCCTTATTTATTTATTTATTTTTGCTTTCATAAAACTTTCTCTGCACAGCTGAAGCCAGTTCTTTTCCATTTGAAGAAAGTAGTATCTGTCCAAATGACATCTTATGCCTGTATTTTTAAGTGCCATTAATGCCATAGAGATTTCTAAAGCTGGAAAGAACTATGCACAGTTCAAGACCAGTTGCCTGTTTCCAGCAAGACTGACCTCAAACACTTTATCTGAAAAGTTTTAGATTTTTTGTTTGTTTATTTGTTTAAAAATCTCTAGCAAGGGCTTGTTTTTATTTGTTTGATTTTTAAAATTCATATTCCAGAGTCTCATTTTTAAAATCTCAGATTTCTTACTTTGACACCAGCAAGAGGCAGAGGATAAGGTATGTCTTCAGTATACAATCCTGTTTTCTTCAGCTTCTACCTCAGGCTTTTTCTTCAAGCTCAGCCACTACCTTTTATGCCCAAGTTCACACGCTCAATTTTGAATGCAGGGTGAGCCCAAAGGCCTGTAAAACGAGGGGCTGGCCCAGGTCATTGCAGTTCCGTAACCCTCATTCCCTCTGGCTCTCTGGGCCCAGCACCCTTGGACAGGGACTCTCCAGGAAATTCCAGTACTTATTTTTACCCCAAATGATCCATTTGGTCATGTCCTGTCTGGGTCCTGATTACCTTAGGCCCTGCTGGCCACACGTCAAAACCATGGTGTTGTGGGTTTTTCATTTGTACAAATGAAGAATATGCTTTCTGTCAACACAAGCAAGGTTCTGTATGATTGTATATTATTATAAATCTGCTATGGATAGAAAGAAAAATAAACCATTTATTTGGTAATTGGCCTTTCTCTTCTTTTCAACCATAGCAGGAGAGTATTGTAGAAAAGGTTGTCATCCTTGGAGAGAGTTCTTGCATTTTAAACACAAACCCAGAATTCTACCAACATCCAGGACACTTAGCTCTGGACAAGGAAGGGCTACCCAACTCCTTCTAGTTCTGCATTGTGCAGTATGGTTACCATAGCTACATGTGGCTACTGAGCACTGAAAAGGGGTGGGTCCAAATCCAGCTGTGAGTGTAAGTACACACTGATTCGAAGACCTAGTGTTAAGATAAAGGGTTTCAAAAATCTTATAATAATTTTTATACTGATTACATGTTGAAATATTTTTGATATATGGAATTAAATGAAATACATCAAAATTAATTTATCTTATTATTATTTTTTTTGACCTTTTTCCAGGAGGCTGCTATAAAATTTTAAATTATATGTCTGGCTCACGTGATGTGTCTCTTGGTCACTGCTGATCTAGAACAGGTGTTCTACACTGGACCAGGGAAGTGGCAAAGGAAAGAAGGTTGGATGTAGCTGCTAGAGTTACCAACCCAGTAATGAAACCTAAGACAGTCTGTGATCGAGTACTTGTTATATGCCAAGCACTGCAATAGGTACTTTGATGCATCTTGTTGTTTATTCTTTCCAATGGTAAGGCAGTCGACATTCGTCCCCATTGTACCTAGGAGATTTAGAGTTTCAGTAACTTTTCCAGGGTGACCCAGCTAGAACCCAAACCAGCCCTTTCATAGTCAGCCTATTCTTCTCAGCTTTACGTTGGAGAGTTCTGTTAAGAAGGAGAGCTGGAGTCCCCTACATTTTATCAGAGGTCATCAGTTCTCAGAGAAGTGCTTCTCTGTGCAGTCCTCACTTCTATGAGGTCATTTGTGACTTTTTCCCTGGGGGACACTTTCCTTCCCTTTGCCAAAGGACAGGGTCTGTGGCCAGAGTCCCAGCTACCTACTCAGAGTGCTCTGGTCCCTTCCTTTGGCCTCTTTGATTGTTGTGACCTGCCCTGCATGAAGCTAGAGCAACTAGGAGCCTTTGAGAATGGTACTGCTCTCACCTGAAGTGTAACTCTAGGTGTTTCCAGAACAACCAGCCACTATTGAATTCTCAGGCCCAGTTATTTGGGGATTGGCACATTCAGATAGCCAAGGGGTTCGAAGATTGAAAGAGCCTGAGTCATGGTGCCAAGAGAGGACATCCTTCTCTTCACTGGGTCTGCAGGCCCCCCAAAGGAAGTACGATCATAGATCTGGATGAAACAATAAGCATGTAAGAATATAATATGTGGTTAGTGCTTGGACCATGATATCTTTCTTGAACAGTTACCTTGGACAAAGTTTTGAAATAGAAGTGAAATCACCTGGAGGTTCAATGGTTGGGACTTTTTGGGGGTCAGTAGTCCTTTGATCCTTGTTCCAGGGAAAGCTAGTTAAAGGTGTAAGGCTCTTGGGCTTCTCCCAGCCACCCCCAGCACCCTTGGCTTGAGACTCTGTCCCTCAGCCCAGTGCAGAGAGAAGCTGTGGTACCTTGCCCAATAGATGCCCCCACCCCCACCTCAGTGGTATATATGCCCCTGTGTTGTTCTTGTCCTTTTCTCTTGAATCTGGGCTGGCTCTGTGAGTTGCTTGTTGCCAATAGGATGTAGTAGAAGTGATACTACATGACTTCCAAGGCCATGTCAAAATAGCCATGCTACATCTACCTTCATTTTTTGAAACAGCTTCATTTTTTGGAGTCCCAGGATGCCTACCTTGAACCTGCTATGTTGGAGAGACCAAATGCAGGTGCTCCAGTAGACAGTCCCCACTGAGCACAGCCTTCTACCCTTCCAACAGGCCACCAGACCTGTGAGGGAAGCTTTCCTGGACCCTGAAGACCAGCCCATCAGGCAGCTGAATGCCATCAAGTGAACCTCAGTCAATGCCAGTAGGGCAGAAGAATCACCCAGCTAAGCACCGTCTGCCTGAATTCTTTACCACAAAATTATGAAACAGTAACATTGATTTAAGCCAATAGGTTTTGGGAAAATGTGTCACACAGCAACTGATAATAGAGCAGAGGTTCTCAACTGCTGTTCTTACTAGGGCAGATTTAATCTGAGCACTCTGAGCATCTCTACCAAGTAGCCCCTTACTCCAGGAGAACCAGTCTCTGCTCCAGCTGATCTGCAGTGCCAGAGCCACCTTGAGGAAGAGGGCCCCAGGTGACTGTCCCCGGCTTACTCAGACCTCAAGTACAAGATCTGTACCCTTACGTCAAAGTACCTCACTTTCTCATTCACTCAGAAGATATTGAGAACCTTCTGTGTACAGGCTCTGCTTTGGGTTTTGTGGCCATAACCATGAACAAGAAAGCCCTCAGGAAGCTGATTTCCTAGTGATGGAAACAGACAATAAACAAGTAATAGAATTTCAGAGAGTTAAGCTCTTTTAAGAAAATAAAGCCAAGAAGGGAAACACACACTCTTCTGAGCATCTCACGAAAGAATTTCTCTTCCAAAATACTCTCTCTCTCTCTCTCTCTCTCTCTCTCTCTCTCTCTCTCTCTCTCTCTCTCTCTCACACACACACACACACACACACACACACACACACACACAATGTAGCATATAGTTGGAGGGATTTATTTTCCCTGAAGTCTGTCTTTTGGACCTCTAGGGTTATAGATTCTAAGTTAAAAACCATTTGGGGGGATACAGGGTGAAGTCAAGGATCCCCAGAGGTGGAATGTGCTACCCTCTCTCCTCACTGGTTCTGAGGAGAGGCCAGGTTAAATAATGAATCAGTCATGTGCAGACACTGGCCGGCCATAGAAGTCTCAGCCCTGCCTGTGGGATGCTCTCAGTCTGGTGCAGGAAATGAGATGTGCAGACTTGGAAATGGACCTCATGGTTAATTTCAAGGATGTGACATATGATAAGCGCCTGAGAAAATGCTGGGAGTTAGAAGTCCCTTCCAGCTGTGTGACTCTGCACTGAGGCTTATTGTGGGCCATACAGTGTTACTGAAAAGTGCTTCATTCGTATGCATCACACTAATCCTCATAAGGAGCCTCTGGTGGAGGGATCCTTGCCCTCATTCGTGGGGTGGACAGAGACAGAGAAGGTGAGTAACTTCCTTGAGGTCCTGCTAGTTAGAGGGGCAGGAGAAATTGAAGAAGACTGTCTGACCACGCAGCCCTTCCTCTCTGCCTTCCCCATGCAAGTGAGCAGAGTTGGAGGTGGGATCTTCTGGCCGTGGTCAGGGAGTGAGTGCAAGAGTGGCAAGGCCAAAGCCTGTGAGAGGCTGGGAGGTGGGTTGGGCCAGCCCAAGTGATTTGAATGTTGGGAAATAATCTTGGTGGGTTCTAGTGATGCTCAGATGGGGATCAAGTGCTTCCCACACATTCTGTCATCTACGCTTCACACCCTGAATGGTCTTGATTGTAGATGAGGCCTCCTAAACTCTGACAGGACAGGACACCTTCCCAAGCTCATCACTTCTAAGCTAAGATTCCAAAGTCATCTTTCATAACCCAGTGGCCCTGCCCCACCCCCATGTGATGGGTTGTCTGTGTGCATTGTCTGCCCACCTCACAAACCCTTTGATCAAACCTGAGGAGCCAAGCCCCCCAGAGGCAGCTCTCCCACAGGGTGCAGGGCAGTGCTGCCCACTGCATGGAGTGATGGCTGCCTGCAGAACTGCCTCCCATCCTCTGAACTGGGCAGCAAACCTCTGGGAAGGCCGAGCCCTTTCTAGAGCTTGCACAAGGCTTCCTCTGTTCTGGAAACATTTCAGAGAGGGCAGACTTCTTATGCTCCCTGGTGAAATGAAGGATTCATTGCTCCTGCTGTGAGCTGATTTTTAGCGGCCTGATCAGCAGAGGCTTGCCCTTAGTAAAACAAACAGTGCCATGTAAGCCTTCATCCAGTTCCATCCAGGATCCACTGTGAAGGGGTCTGAAGGAACCACCCCTGCTCCAGCTCCCCTCCCTTGGCAGCTGAGGGTAGAATCCCATTTAAACAGTTGTCTGAGCCAAAAGGATCATTTGAGTCATTTATTTCCTGCTTGCTGTGTGAAAAAGCCCACAGGACTGGCAAAGGCTTTGTGCCCATTTGTCTTCACACTGGTAACTCTGAGTGCACCCCAGGGAGAGGAGCGGAGCCCTTGGAAATGTGGGGACTTAATCCAGGCACTATTCCCAGGCCAGCGGATTTGCCTGACAAATAGAAGTAAAAGGGGCTGTTTAGTGAAAAGGGCTCTGAGTCAGAAGTAGAACCCCAGGTTCTGTCCCAGGCTGTCTCATCTTTCTGACAAGTGATGTCAATCATTCTTTCATTTATTTCCTCCTTCCTGCACTCAGCACATACATATTGAATGCCCCCCTAGGGCTAGTCTTTATATTCTTCAGCAGAGCTAACTTGCCACCCTAAGAAAGCCAGAGACTCTGTTGCTGGAAATGAGCCCCGATCTTCAAATAGGCAAGGCTGTAGACAGATTCTGCATCCTGTGAGAGAAGCCGGAAGTTGTCCTTGAGGCAGAATCTCCCTTGTTCTGGCAGGAGCAGCTTTGGTGACTTTCTAGGGGATTATAGACCTAGAGCAAATTCACACTTCCTGTTCTCAGGGCGGCCCTGAGCCTATGAGAAGATCCATAGAATGAGATTTTGAAAAGAAATAAATAACAGCTTTAATGAGCCATAATTCACATGCCCTAAAATATATCCAATTAAAATATACAATTCGGTCATTGTTAGCATATTCACAGAATTCTGCAACCATTATCATTATCTAATTTTAAAACAGTTTTACCAGCACCTTCCAAAAAAAAACCCCATTCCCATTTTCATTCTTTCCTCCTCAGCTCTTGCAAACCCAGGCAATCCACTCTCTCTCTCTACAGATTTGCTTGTTCTAGAGACTGCACAGGAATAGGATCATGCAGTATGTGGCCTTTTGTGTTAGACTCAATTTTTTCAGTAGTTGACTTCTAGCAAAGGCTGCCTTTCCAAGCGGCCACATCTCTGCCTGGGGTTGGGGAGATAGGAGTCCTGAACAGGGAGTGTGGAAAACTTGGGGTGAGAATAAGGGAGCCTGGCACCTGGAGGCAGGTGAGGGAGCTCTGGAGAGAGGCAGCAGGAGGAGGCGTGGTGGATGCACTCCCAGAGCCCTGGTGGCCAGGTTCAAGGTTTGTTTTTTTCAACCAATCATCTCTATGATCCGCAGGCCTTCAGTAAAGTCTGTTATGCACGACAGCCTGGTGTTGGCTGTACTTTGGGGAACAGGGTCTGGCTCCTCCATTTATGTAAAGTTAGAGGGGAGAGAGGAGTGGCCACCGCTATCAGTTCAGACTGCACCTTAGACCACTGCTTCCAGCTTGAAGGTTGTCTCAAGTCCCAAGGTGGATGCTAGAACTCCAGCTATTCTATCCTCAGTCCAAGTAAGAAGCAGGAGGAAGGCGAAGTTCTAGCTATCTGAGCTCTTTTAAGGAAATGGTTCGAGGTTTGTTTTTCAACCAGTCATCTTTAAGCCTTCAGCTCTTAGCAACTGTCCTCTTCTCATTGGAGATCTTGAAGGTACAACTGAGTCAAACCCATATATTATATTTGTGGGTGTGTCTACTAATTATCTTATCTCCTAAGTAACACATGCTCTCCTGGAAGGAAGGAGAAAGCAGACACGTCGTTAGAAGAGTTTGCAGTCCCACAGATCAGATTTATGTACACATATGACAATGAGGATGTGGACATGGGCCATTTCAAAGCTCTCAGCCACAGCCTCAATCTTATGGTGGAGGCCCATTTGTAACCTCACTTCTGGGTGTGGGGACCAGACCTGATGGATAGAGGGGCTAGGACAGCCATCTGCCTGTGGTGGGCATGGTTCCCACCTCTGCAGCCCACGGCACACCCATCCCAGCTGCAGCCTGTTTGTCACCCCTGCAGCCTCACGCTCACCATGGGCCCCCCTTCCCCCAGTGAAGTGTTGGAACTCTGAACTCACCTCTAGGATCCTTGTGCAGAGGTAGCTGATTGCTTACCCAATATACGTTTCCTCTCCTTCCCAAATGTTTTCGTTGGTAGGGCTGCAGTAGCAAAGTACCACAGACTCAGTGGCTTAAACAATAGAAATGCATTGTCTCAGTTCTAGAGGCTAGAAATCTAAGATCAAGGTGTCGGAGGTTGGTTCCTTCTGAGGGCTGAGAGGGAAGGATCTCTTCCAGGACCCTTCTCCCTATGTCTGTTCACATGGTCTCCCCTCTATGCACATTTCTGTGTCCAAATCCCCCCTTTTTATAAGGACACCAGTCATATTGGCTTAGGGTCCATCCTCACAAACCCATCTAATCTTGATTACCTGTGTAATACCTTATCTCCAAATAGGGTAACATTTCAAGGTACTGATCGGGGGACTTCAACATATTTTTATGGGGGTGGGGGCAACAAAACTCAACGCATAAGACTTAGGACCAAAAATCAGTTTTATTGAGTGGCTGGGTATACAGCCAAGAGACACCTTCCCAGCCTCTGGTAGCCATGCAGCTTATTTGACTAGGTTCCAGCCGAGGAGATGTAAGAAGAAGTTGGTGAGAGAGACTTCAGGGATAGCTCCTTAAAAGAGCTCCAACAGGTAGAACTTTGCCTTCCTCCTGCTTCTTGCTTGGACTGAGGATAGGATAGCTGCAGTTCTAGCATCTGTCTTGGGACTTGAGACAACCTTAGAGTTGACAGCTGTGGTCTCAGGATAGTGGAGCAGAAGCTAGAAGGAGCCTGAGGGCTCTGGCAAGACAGTGGAGCCACCATGCCAGCCACAGGATGCTCACCTCAAACCCTTTTAAAAGAAATAAAATAATAATTCTCCTTTATTATTTTTGGTCTCTGTTACTAGCAACCAAAGGCAACTCTAACACAAATAGCCAACAAGGAGCCAGTATGGTGCAGTGGGAAAGGCATGTACTAATACTTCGGTGCAAGACAAACCTGGGTGCTCTTCCTCTGTTCTCCTTGTATACAGCATCCCACAGCATAGAAATGACCTCTTTCTTTGTCTGCCATCACTCCTACATCGTAAGTTCTTTAAAGGCAGGGTCCCTGTCTGATTATCTTTGTTTTTTTGGTGCCCTCACACAGAGCCTGCACACAGAAGGCGCTCAGAGAGTGTTAATGGATTTTAAATTCTCTGTGCTTACCAGTGCTGTGGGCTTGGACTCTGAGTCTTAATTTCCTTATTGATTAAAATGGAGGTTATACTACTGGGGCTATTTTAAAGACAAAACACAAAAGTATAGATTTTAGCACAATGCCTACGCCTAATACATGTTAGATACCCAAGAAATTATTAAAATTATGACATTTTCTAGTGAATCCTTGTTATAGTCCCAGTGTGACGCTTCACTTACTCTAGACTAGACTTTTACTTTTTCCTAAGAACAAGTTTCTGACTTACACACATGAATTCAATGGTTCTTATCTCACTCTCTTTGCTTTCTTTCAGTGCTGAGAACCTCGTCAGTACATGAGTCCCCAGGTTGCCTGGGTTCCAATTCTGGCACTTTCTAGTCTGTGCCTTCCAGTACGGTAAGCCTTCCACGCTGAGCCAGGTTACCAGCTAAGTGGGGATACAGAAGGGGCTTTATAGTCTGTTTGAGGGTCTTCCCATTAAGAGAGTAGGAAGTCAGTTGCAAAGATGCCCCGTTTCCAGCCTTCCTGGTGCCCATGCCATTTGCAATGTGATAAAACCATTTCCCCACTACTTGGATCTGGGCCAGCCTTATGGCTTGTTTTGGCTAATAAAGGTTGTGGAAGTGACACTGACAGTTTTGAGCTAAACCTTGGCCTTGGCCTGCTGAGCCAAGCTCAGCAACTGTTTTTTTGTCAAATCACTTTAGCAAGACTCCCCCCACCCCACTTGATATCTAACCAGGTTCCTCTTGGTATTTTTTCATCCACTGGATCCCTTGTCCTGCCTACTGGCTATAAAACCCCAGATGCCTCCTATTACAACAATAGTCTTGACCTTTATTACAATAGTCTTGAATAAAGTTTTCCTTGCCTGTTTATCTCAGTCCTGTGCATGTTTTCTTTGAGCTCTTCTACCATGAGAACAGGCCTGGCTTAGCCTGATGGAGGATGAGAGACCACATGGAGCAGAGCTAAATCCTCCCCATGAGGTCATCCCAGACCAGCCCACCCTCAGCTGACTGCAGACACATAAGTGAGTCTGGCTGGGTTGAACTGAGCTTTGTTTAGGTCAGCAGAACTGCACAGCTGAGCCCTGAGGCTCATGAGAAATAATAAATGTCTGTTGGTTTGTACCATACAATTTGGGGTGATTTGCAGATATGTGCCAATAGAAAACAGGTACAGAGAAAAAAGGTAAAAGAAGCAGAGAAGAAAGACCTTCTGAAAGACCCTATGTCCTGAGCTCCTTGCATCCTGCAGGGTACATATTTTATGATTTCTAGAGCATTCATGAGGGAGAGTCCTGTCTCTTTGTCTGCCACTCCTGGGCAGGGGGAGGCAGGAAGTGGATACACAGTTGATGGTATGAGTCCTGGATCCTGCAATCACCAGGCAACAGCTGGAGGATGGTGCATCTGGCAGGAAGGGACTAGCTGGCACTAGGGTTAACACAATAGTATGTACGAGCTGTGGAACAGTGAAGTCCTGTATTCCAAATCACTTCACGTGAACACACTGGGACCATGCCATTAATAGCAGGCTGAAGAACTCTGAAATATTAGCACCACCACATCTTGTACCCTGGAGTCCCTGCCTCGAATGTTGTCCTCCCAGTCCAGGCTCTGCCCTGCCCAGGGCCTGTTGTTCTCCCACACAGCTTCTCTACACTCCCCAGCCCTTTATTTATTGTTTAATCATGGTAAAATACATCTAACATAAAATTTACCATCTTAGCCATTTTTAAGAGTATAATTCAGTGGCATTAGGTACATTCACTATGTTGTAAGACCATTCCCACCATCTATTGCTGCAACTTTTTCATCATCCCAAATGGAAATTCAGTACCCATTAAACAATAACTCCCATTCCTTTCTCCCTCCAGCCCCTGGCAACCTCCATTCTACTTTCTGGGTCTAAGGACTTGCCTACTCTAGGTTGTCATGTAAATGGAATCATATTTTTGTGTCTTTTGTGTCTTTTTATCCTTCCCAAAGTTTTGTTTTCAGGAATCTGAAAAGCAGCCCAGCAAAGGTGTGAGAGTTACACTTTCTTTACTACTCTGTACCCCACCCCACCCCCAAAAGAGTTGGGCTGTATGACTTTTGCCTTTGGGTATGAGTATCCCTCTCCCCATCAACTTTCCAGACAAGGCAATTTAAATCACTCTTTCTGACCAAACTCCTGGACAGGGGCTGTGAGGATACCTCACTCTGCATCTTCCTTTCTGCCTTTTGAGCTCAGCTCTTTGCACTGTGCACTCTGCACCACCAGCTTGCTCTCCCTCCCGCTGAAGGTGGAAGCTGAGGTGCACCGAATTCACTGGCCTCAGGTGTTCTCACAGGAGGACAGAGCCCATTCTCCCGCAGTAGCCCCAAAATGCCCTGCCCTGTTTTAGGTCATTAGCTTGACAAATATATATCGCTTCAATATCAGAGACTCTGGCTTGAGGTGAGTTGGAGTCAGACCCATCCTGTGGACCGGAAGAGTCTGGTGGAGCCTGAGGTCTGTGGGCAGCCTGTTCTCATCAGTTGATGAAGTAAAGGAAATAAATGATGAGGGAAATGCAAAATATTACTAAATTTTTACCTTCTGCTGCCCCTCCCTGCACCCTCCACACATTCACACACACTAACCTACACATACTCTCTCTCAAACACACTCAGTCACACAAACACTTGCTTGCACGTGCTCCTACAGATACTCACACCTGCCTCAGGGACTCATGTTTTTAAGGCTTGAGGTAAGAGGGCTGCTCCAGACATACATCAAAGAAGATTTCAAGAGGACCCCAGGGAACATGAGAAATAAAATCAAAGGTGAAACCGAGAAACAGAGAGAGTTTTTTCTCTCACTTCTTTGAGAACACTGCACTGCTCTGTCCTTTTGGCCTTTGGGGACAGTGCCTGGGGGCCAGTGGGTGGGGCAGCAGTGGCCCTCAAGGTGGAGAGTTTGCCTCAAGAGGCTTCAGACACTGTGGATACTCAAAGGGGTAGGGGAAGTGGGTGGGGAGAAGGGAAAGTGTCAGGGAGGGGGAAGGATTGTCACTTTTCAGGTGTGTGCCACCTGCAAGAATGCTTGGGTTACCTTTGATCAACTTTTCCCTCAGTGGGGGCACCAGATAGTAAATTCCACCTTGTCCTAGGTCATGGAATTTGTTTTCATTAAGTGGCAAAACTGATTCTTTATTATCAAGAATTCCCTACCTCCCTTTTTATTGTGATCTTTCCCAGCTCCCTTGCTCAGACAAGTGCACAGCTGCCTCTGAGGTCAGCAAAGCCTGGGCCCGTGGTAGTGGGCTACAGGTGAAACTCTGCTGAGCACCGGTACTCCCACCTTTGAGATGGGAAAGGTAATTTAAACCTCTTATAAGTCTGTTGCAATAAATAGGAAAAAGTTATATATATATATATTCACCATCTGTATACGTACATATGTATATATCTGTAGACCATATATGTATGTATGGTGCTTAGCACAGAACCCAGCACATAATAAGCCGGAGGTAGACATTATTGCTGGTATGCTGTCATCATCCAGGGTGGATTTTCGTAGTGGCTGGCTTTCTGCTGCAGGACACTTGGAGTGTCTGAGTAAATGGAGTGTGACAATGTGGTAAACTGACTTTAAAATCTGTTGGCACTTACATATTCAAGTGGGTGTGGAACATGCAGTCACTCCAGAAGTCCTCATTCTTTTGTTCAGGAAGTCACAGAACAGGGTGGTTACATTCATACATACCAGCCTCAAGCGGCTGGTTTGCTCTGGTTCACTCCTGCCGGCTCCACAACTATTCTGAACACTTTCACTCCCTTCAAAACCTTTCCTCCTTTTTTGCCTTTCCCTCTGCCGTTTAGAGGCGCCTTGCCTCTTGCTTAAAAGGAAAATCGAAGCTGTCAGATGGGAACCCTTTCACCGCCCCAGTCTCATCCATAGACACCTGCCCGTTGGCCCGTCTCCCCTCTCCTTTTTGAAGGTGGGGAGTACTTCTTGTCCCACTTAACACTAAACCCTGTACTTCTGCTCATTTTGACTCCAGCTCCTCCCGCCGTCTCAGGAACGTGACCTTTCCCTCTCAACGGTGGCAGCCCCCGCAAAGTGGGACTACACTGGAATTCACCGGTCGTACTCAACCTATCCTAAGTGGTATGCAGGACAGCAGGAGAGAGGCAAGGGGAGAAACTAGCCCTTCTTTTCTCCAGCTGTGGACGACTGTGAAGAATAGTAGCTGAGTTGGACCAGTGAACATGTGGGGCCACATCTCTTTTCACAGACTGCCCGGGTTCCTCAGGGTGAGCCTCGAGGGAGACAGCAGCATTTTTCCCGTGGGCTCTGACTTAAACATCTTTGGGTGGTGGTTTGGGTGCCTTTGTCTGACTTCCTGGGAGACTAATGCCGGGCCCTGTACAGACACAGCTATCGGGCTGAGTGTCAGCAGCTCCCACCCTCCAGGCTGTTTGTCAGAATGATCTGCAGCGGGGGCAGCCCGGCCCAACTTCCTCAACACTCCCTGCCCCTGTCCAGGGGAAACCTCTGGAACGGAGAAGCCAACGGGCATCTCTGCTTGGCAGGGCGCCACACTAAAGGGACCCTCCTAGGGCCACCTGTGAGGACAGCGGTCCAGGTGAGTGCCGCTGGGAATGGAACTCCCACTTGGTGATGGTAGCCCAGCTTCATGTTACCTGGGAAGAAGCCTTGAGGCCACAGGAGCCTCATAATCTCCCCGTTGAGTTCCTAGATTCAGTATTTGGGGGTAATTTGGGTTAAAGGCAGCAGCAAAGCACCTGGAGTTCGTTTGCTACTTCTCTCACAGCTCCTGGGACCCTGAACTGCAGCCAACACCTCCATCTGTCTGGCAGTGGGGACAAGAATGGAGCGGCACCTCTAGGGAGCCATGGCGACTACCTGGGGCTGGGCTGGGTATGAGGAAATGAGTGAAATACCATGGGAATCAGGAGGAGACTACCAGCTGGAACCTAAGGAACTGCCTGGGAGCAGGAAGTGGAATCAGAGGCAGTTCTCTGTGGAAAGACACTTCCTTATCATCTCACTTGAGTCTCTTGATACCACAAACAACACCGTGTCTCGGGCTCCACTGTGGGCCGAGCACAGGCAGCCTCAGCATTTTCCAACCTCTCACCCCACGCTCTGCAGCCCAGGGCTAATGCAGTCCATTTAGCTAGGGCCAGGCTGTTGGGCATGGCTGGGAACTTTGATGCAAGTGCAACTCTCGCTCATTTCAGGGGTTTTATTGCCAAGAAGGCCCTTCTCTTGGAAATATGAAGACTGGGGCAATGGAAAGGCCAGCACTGGGACCTAGGTGTCTCAGTCAAGCTATGCCAACCACTGTGTGAAGCTCAGCAGGTGAAGTGCTGGCTTTGGGCCCCTTGTGACCCTGTCTTTCCTTAACAGTTTGGCTTGCTTGAAAGTGACTTCATGAGAGAGAGAGAGAGAGGGGCTGAGAAGGGTTCCTGGAGGTCAGTGTGAAATATGACTCCCAGGTGTTCATGAGCCTCTCCAAAACCCTTGCCTTGACCCCTTCGAAGAGGTGACCACCTTCCCGGCCTCTACCAGGTAGAGATGGTTAGAGCAGCTGGGTCTCTGAATCATCACCCCCTTTGTTCATACCCTCCTTGCTCTGGCCTCTCTGGAACCTTCCATTCTGCAGCAGTGGCCCAGGTCAGTGGGGTTCTTTCTGCCTCTGGGATGGCAGCTCCTGACAACCCCTCCCTGCTTAACTTGAACAGCACTTGTTTCATTTCTCAAGATTTCTAGGGAACCCTCACACCTTCTGCACCCTTGGTCATACATAACATGGCCTGGTCATCCTCTGAAGGGTCACTCAGGGCTCCAGCAGCCTGCTGCTCCTTGGGACAGGGGGGTGGGGTGCTCACCTCATTGGACTCATAAAGGGGCCAAGCATTTCCTCTACCCCTCCTCTCTCCTGCCACCTGGAAAAATCAGGTGCAGGCATGCCTTTCTCAAACTGCTGGTGAGAACACTGTCCCTTCAGAGTAGAACAGTTAGGAAGGTGTCCCTTCCTCCAGGCTTATGCCACAGCATGATTTGGTGAATGAAGCTAGGACTGAATTCCAGCTCAACTCCCAGCACCCCATCTGGGCACCCCAGGCAGTCATGGCCACGTGGCCCTGGAATCCAAACGAGTTATTGTATCTTCCTCATTTAGTCCTAGATGCCATATCTGTGCTCCATGGCTTCCTCTACAAAGCAGCGTTTTTTAACTTTTGTTTTGCTAATTCAGCTAAGTTCAGTGGGAAGCAACAGTAATTGTTTTCATTTACTGAACTCCTACAGCCGTTTACTGTACTACCTCATGGGATCCTCCAGAACCCCTCTGACAGGAGGTAATAAGATCTCTTCTCAGGTGAGCGCCCTCCAGTGACTGGCTGAGGTCACAGGGTCTGTTGGCTCCTCTCCTGAGTCCCTTCCTTCCTTCTCTGCCCCTCTCCTAGGGTCACTGCCTCTGGGTGCCCCCAGGGCTGCTGCTGAAATTCATCCCTTCTGTTCTGGGCCCTCCCACTTCTGGCTGCATGCTCTTCCCAGAAAATTCTCTTGGCCCCTGGCTCGCCTCAAAAACTGCTTCTGCCACTGTCTCCAGAATGTACAAGAAAGGAGAGGGGAAGAGTAATCTCTTCCATTTGTGTCTTGTTTTTATTTTTTAGATAAAAATAAAAATCAGTTTCGTGGGAAAAGGCAGCTGCCTTAGGAAAAACTTGATATCTGACTTAGGATCTCATAAAACAATATGTAGGTGTCACCAGGGACTTCCAAATATGCCTCAAAGGGGATCTGCTTCCTTTTTCTTAAGCCTGGGTTTAAAAACAATAATTTATACCGAGTGGTTCTGGCAGTGGATGCCATCAGCTTCCCTACTGGACTACTGAGTTTTCTGTTTGGTCATCAGTTGTAATCAACTCATGTTCAGAAGCCCCTCATAAGGACTCCAGAGAACTCAGAGGCTCTGAGGGAACGAATGGCCAGAGGGCAGGGAGGGGCCCTGGATGCCATCAGTGCCCCACTTCAAGGTCAGGTTCATTGTAGCAAAGCCATCCCCACCACCCTTTTAAGGGGCACGTGATCTCCGTCTCTCATCCTTTCCTGACACTTTTGTGGGAGGTGGTATAGAGGCAAGGACCACCTTTCCAGGCATCGCATCGTGGTTTAACTAGTCGTGGTTGCAGACTTTCTGGAATATTCAGAAATCTGAACAGTTCTTTACAGGACGAGGCCCCTCTGAGCAAGCACTCCTGCATTTCTCTTTGGGTTCCTTTGGTAGTAAGAGAGACTTCACCTATCTATCGTTTTCTTCTTTTACAGTTTTTTTTTTTTAATCTGTTTTACCATGCAGTTGAGCTACAAGAAGCTACCTTTTAAGTTGGTGTTGATGATATGTGACTCCAGATTCAGACTTAATGTTTCCTTCTTTCTCTGGCCCTCAGCAATCTCCTACCAGTCCTGCTGTGACCTGGCCAGCACTGTCCTCAAATAAACAACTTTGACAGCTCCTGGGACATGAACTCAGGCCATGCCTCAGAGAGGTGAGCCCACAGACCCCTTTTTCCTTTGAAAGACTTCTTCCATGGCTGAACAGATAACATGATTAACAGGTCACAAAACTACCTGGCTCAAATTTGCTTTTTTCTCTGGCCTCCCCAACCCCCACACATGCAGATTTTAGGGTAGGGGGAAGAATGAAAATACTTCAGGTTCTGATGAGTTATGAGGTGGTGGGGAGAGGGCTGGCTGTTAGACACTGAACTGGATGTATCTAAGAAAAAAAAAATTCAGCAGGGGACATCTAATGTCCCTTGCTCCCATATAGCAAGGCAGGGCCTGTGGCACAGAGTAATTTATGTGGAGTAAGGGACTGCCTCAAGATGGGCCTGCTGGGAGAGGACAACAACAACAACAACAAAAACGAACAGCTTTGCATTTGGTGTGGATTTCCTGCTTTAATATAGGTCTGACTAGGGAAAAAAGAAGTGTTAGTGGGCTGGCATAAGCTCAGGCCCCACAGGCAGGTACTTCAGGGGCCAGGGGACCAGACCCCTCCCAGGCAGGGCACACAGTGGGCCTGCTCCAGGAAAGGGCAGTGGAATTGTTTGCTTGTTTTTTTTCCCATCTTTTACCTGACTTAATAGTCAAGGCTGACTAGAGTACAGGAGCCAGTCTGGGGAAACCAAGTCAAGCAAAGTGGCCAGTGCTGTCCCACAGAGCATGTGGCTGGGCAGGGCTTTCCCACAGACATTTGTGTGTGGGGAGAGCTGGAGAGGTTTGGGGACAGGCCTGAGAGGGCTACAGTAGGGCTTGCAAGGGGCCCTGAATCTGTCCCCTGTGGTGAAGGATAGAAGGGTAGAGCCTCAGGGTCTTCTAGAACAGCCTGCGGAGTGGCCTGCTTCTCTCCACACAGGCTCAGGTTGCCTCCCTGTCTCCCCTGCCATAGCCCAAGGCTAGAGAAGTGTTTGAGACACATCTTGCTGAGTGGCTCTGGCAGTGGGCTCCGCCCATAAACCTTACCTCATCTCAGCCTTCTTTCCCTTCAGAGAGCTCATGTTATAGACAAGCCAAAAGAAATCTCTTGACAAAAATCTTTCATCCTCAGCCCCTTCACCCACTACCAAATTAAAACCAATAAAATTCCCCACTCAACAAATTCACAGGCCAAAATAGAGTTTTAAATTTAAGATGAGTTTTTTTTTTAAAATGGACCGACAACTTATATCCATTTTGTAAATGACAAAACCAAACAAACTGTTCCAAATTCAAGAATATTAGCTTGATATTAAGACACAAGAAGAATGCAGGGTACCCTCCCTAGGTCTGGGCTAGTGGCACATGTCATCCATTGGACAATCCCTGAGGCTGGCAGGGGACGCATGGCAGGTGAAGAGTGGGGAGCTCTGCAGGCAGTTTCTACACGTTAGTGGCCCTGCTTCTCAGAAAGGATTTCTACCCACCAGGCACTCGCCAGGGCACTGACTGGGTTGAGAACTGGGGAGCTCATCAGAGAGCTGCAAGTAACCAAGAGAGGAAGATCAAGGGCACATTGTATTTAAGGGCACATTGTATTTGTGCTTCCTTTCCAACTTTGCCTCATAAACAGTTGGTGCACCCCTTAAACATTAGTTGATCTAGCCAAAGAGATCACATTTATCATAAGCCCCCAACAAAACCATTGTCTTAAACTGAATCCAGCTAAGGAAATTTGTTAGCACAATATTTAGGACTAAAGTCAGCTAAATCTACAACTATAAAGAAGGCAAATATCCTGTTTGCTCTTTCCCCAGCAGCTCCTTGAAATTCTCCATCCTGTGTGACTGTCAGATTCTTCCGAGTTCTACTAACGAAAGCTAAATATGCTCAGTTTCCCCCTTGCCCTTTCTCTGGAGTGATGTGAGAAGCTCCAAATCTGTGTGTAAAATCTGAAGTGGAGATGGCAGCAAAGAAATCCTTAATGCAGGGCAGGGGGTAATGCACGTGTCTAAACATACACATACATGTATATAGAAACAATAAAATATTTTAATTCTTTTTACATGGCCAAGGTCTTTCTTCAGTCTGGTGAACCCTAGTGGGTGCTTGTCTTTTATGGCTATGAGGAGAGGGCATGGTCACAAGCCTCAGTACAGGTTGTCTGTCCCAGCAGTCAGTACAAGTCACAGTTGAAATTCTGCACTAACAGACCTGGGTACATGGTGGTAACAGGAGTCACTGCCTCTCTCGATGGACACAACCTCAGCTCAAGCCTCAAAACACTAATCACGTGTCTTACCTTTATTCTGGATATTTATAAAACACTTTATATGTGTGTGTATATATATATATATATATATATATATATATATATATATATATATACACGCACATATACATATATATATATGTATATACATATATATAATAGCACAATAAATGTGCTTATTATGCACTCTAACATAGAGCACAGGAATACATACCACGGAGTACAACCCCAGCCGTCTCCACAGTGGGAAAAGTGCGGAGGTTAAGTGTGTGCACATAGTGTGACGGCAGACAGGTACAGAGTGCCACACTCCCCGCCTTTCCACAAGACCCATTCAATACTGAGAACTTGTCTTTTCTGTCATATGTGTAGTAGAAGCAGTAACAGAAACAATGTCATTTTCTGAGGGCAGAGGATGTTTGACAATCTGGTACAGAGAGTGACTGTTATCAAGAGATTATCTAGAAATTACCACTCATGACCCCAGGATGAGGTCTGTGGCTAGCTTTGGGGGTTGAGGGCTGATGAGACATCTCTGACACACACTGTCACACTCACTCATGCACACGCCCCAAGAGAAAGTGCACTTCAACAGTTGATACAAAAATAGATTGGCACACTCCTTTGACACAGTGAGGGTATCTTTAAAAGCTTTCCCCCAACTTCTGCAAATTATCTTCCCCACTCTGCTCTAGAACCTCAGTCTGAGTGAATGGGTCTGGAGAGAAGGCCCTGGACCACACTTGCAAGGCCTGCGTGTGCCCGGGAGGAAGACTGGGGCAGAGTTGGCTAAGAACTCTTGCTAGTGGAGAGCTGGAAAGGCCTCTGCTGTCTTCTGCATGGGTCTCCCCTTCCCTCCCTGAGTAGCAAACAGCTCTCAGTTCATCTCGGCCAGCCAGACTGAAGACTCCCTGAAAATTTTCCGGTACTGCTTCTACACAAAAACATGTTGAGAGGAAAAAGTTTGGTATGTTGAGTTCTATTTTTGCATTTCCAGTAGTGAATGCTGCTCCGCTGAGCTCAGAGGAAGTGGTCCCTGGCCCTCCTAGGGGGCCTGTGCTAGGAGCTCTGGACCAGGCGTCTGTAATGGGGCATGACTTCGTGCTCTGGCAAATGAAGGGCAAATTCCAAGGCCACTAACACTGGGAATTCAAAGGCAATCAGTTCTCGTCTGTTCAGCCGGAACTTCTCTTCCAGTTTCTGCAACAGAATGAAAGAAAAACATGTGTTTAAGCTTTGAAGTCAAAATCCTAGGCTTTCTCCACGTGCAACCTCTCTCTCTGACCATCAGCCAGTGAGTGTTTACAGAGAAACCCATTCTGGGCAAGACTGGAGGAAAAAGGGAGGCATCAGCTGTACTTCCTGCCCTCAGTCCTGGTAGAGAAGGGATTGAACCTTCCTGAGGACCTACAGTTTGTGGAATCTTCACACACATCCGATGGCTTCACTTAATCTCTCAATAACCATACAGAGTTGATGTTTTATCCATTTTACAGGTGAGAAAACAGGCTCATGAGGTTAAGTAATTTGTCTACAATGACATGGCCAGTAAATGACAATGCTGAGATTCAAACTTAACTGGGACTCAAACTCTACTGTTACAACTAATTATTCAGGCTTAGAGGTAAGATTAAAAATATAGCAAATCACCTACAACCATAACTGCATGGAAAGTTCAGAACTCGAGCTGATTATGTGTGTTTGGTTTCATTTTATGCATGAGGACCCTAATGAGGTCACCTCACTTTCAGAACATCACACAACTCCTATGTATCTGAATGGACTGAGTGCCCGATGTTTGGCTCCGTGCCTAGGGGGACCCCTCCAACACTGCCTCCCAGTTCACCCAGCTGTAAGAGCTGCTGGGGTAGAAATTAAGGGGAAAAATCAGGGTAAGGGTGGGTAGCAAAGGCCTCATTTTTGCTGTAGTAAATTCTGCTTTGGTTTAAACTTAGCTGTTTGTTTAATATCACCAACGGGTAGTTAGAGACTACATTTAGATTATAACTGGGGTCGGGTCTTATGTTAGGTTAATTGCTACTGCAAATGGTTCATCATACCATTACCATTATATTCTACATTAATACTATCAGGTTTTGCTGTGTGCTATTTTATTCAACTATGATTAAATGAGCATAGTATCACTTAAAATTTTGTTAATATTTGTTATTTCTAAAGATTCATTAGATCTGCAAATACCTATGTAAACTTTCTGAATCTCAGCTCAGATTTGGCATCCAAATATCACTTCCAAGCTAGATGATTTTGTACCATTTTTTAAAATCGGTAAAGCACCAGCCTAAAGAATACTTAGTTTCATTGATGAATGAATGGATAAACAAAATGTGGTATATACATACAGTGAAATATTATTCAGCCTTAAAAAGGAAGTTCTGACAATGCTATAATATGGATGAACCTTGAAGACATTATGCTAAGTAAAATAAGCCAGATACAAAAAGACCAATTTTATATGAGTCCACTTCTATGAGGTACCTAGAATAGTCAAATTCATAGAGACACAAAGTAGAATAGTGGTTGCTAGGGGCTGGGGAGTTGTTTAATGAATACAGAGTTTCAGTTTTGCAAGATGAAAGAGTGCTAGAGATAGATGGTGATGATTGCAAAACAATATGAATGTACTTAATATCACTAAACTTTACACTTAAAAATAATTAAAATGAAAAAAGAATACTTTTTTTATGTGGGGCATACCTATATCAGCTCCCTTTCTGATTTTTCTCCTTTGTCACTGAAGACAGCTGCACAGAAAGATATCTGGAGCACTGCACTATGTCTTTTATTTTCTATATTCTGAGGCTTGGACATCCTGGGGCCTTGCTGACCCTGGAGGGATTGTCCCTCCCAGGGTTGGCCAATTCCCAGAGTGCCCAGATGGTGTGCTTTTCAAATGTAAACTAACCAATCCAGATCCCACACCAACCACCTCCTGTATTGGCTCTCACACTCCAGGCCACTATCTGCCTGCCCTGATCACCCACGGCCATGTGCCAGACAACCAGGCACGGCAACTATGCCCCAAGCCCACTGACATGATTCAAACCAGCCAGCCCCAGCCTGCTCACCCTGCCTTGCCCATTCCTTCCTGTGGAAACCAAAATAAAGGCTCCTGCCCACAGTACCTCCCTCTCCCTCTGACGCCTGGCCAACCCTGGTACTTTCCTACATGGCCCTTTGCTATGGACTGAATGTCTGTGTCCCCCCAGAATGCACCATGTTCACATCCTAACCCCCGATGTGACGACATTAGAAAGTGGGGTCTTTGGGTGGTGCTTAGGATCAGAGGAGCTCATGAGGAAGGAGACCTCGTAATGTAAGTAGTATCCCTATAAGAAGAAAATGAGGGCATACTCTCTCTCTCTCTCCCGCTCCCTGCTCTTTCTGTGCCATGTGAGCACACAGTGAGAAGCCAGGGAGAGGGTCCTCATCGGACCCTGAAGTAGCTGGCACTTTGATCTTTGACTCCCAGCCTCCAGAACTGTGACAAATACGTGTCCGCTGTTTATGCTGCCCAGTCTCTGGCATTTTACTATGGCAGCCTGAGCTAGGACACCCCTCCTCTTGGGAATTGTAACAAACTATCTCTTCAATGCCGATTGTCTCCTGATCTGTTGGCTTTACTGTACCTTAAATTTTCTATGAATTCACCATATTTTGAAATAGGCATTCATATATTCATCTAAGGAGATCAGTGTTTTCTTGCTAGGATGGGGCTCTCCTTTAAAAGAAAGGAGAAACCACTCAGTCAGACCCACACCTTTCCCCAAAGAGGAGGCAACCACGGTGGCAGGAAGCCAAGGTCTGTTGAGCCAAATGCATCTGATAGACGCTCTGCAGGTCACACTGCTCTTGTCACATAGTGGTTTCAGTGGCTGTGAGGATAATACTGGACTGCAGTGTGTACAAGCTCAGCCATCAGGACAGGAGCTACTTACATCAATTAAATGCTTGACTTCATGCTTTTTGAGGTCACTTCCGATTTTGGCTGCTAAAAGCACACAAGCTCCGGCACAAAGCTTCCGGTTCTGTTTGTTTAGCTTTCCCTTGAGGGCGAGCTTCTCAAAGTAGACAAAAGCCATGGCCACTGTGGGCTCCTCAAAGCCACAGTCCTCCTGAGCAAGCTTCCGCATCTCTCGCTTCAGACTAGAAAGAGACAGGAGGAAGGGAAGTCTTATTAGAACTTGAGAGTTTCAGGGACCCCAAAGAAAAGGACTACTTCATCTTGAAAGTATTTCCTCTTTCTCATTCCCAGAAAGGTGACGTGGAATGGGATTAAGTCCTTGTGAGTGAGAAAGTTACATAACATGCGAGGAACAGACTCACTGCTAGGGCTTCAGACTCTTTGCTGTTGGTGAAGTTCTACAGAGTCCAGACCACGTCAATATGGGACACAAATAACCACAATGAACCCTAGTGGATCTCCAAGGGCCTCTCTGGAAACTAGGAGAGTTGTCCAAAGCGACAGAGGGAAACTATAAGGACAACTATAGTCATTCCAGAGAGAGGAATGTAGAAATAAATTAGATACTTGGTGTCAGCTCTGCAGAATATCAGTTATGTTCATTAATTACAGCAGAAGAAGGGCTAGGCTAAGGGCACAATGGCCAGAGTGCTTAGGACAGCTGCCCAGCAAGTGAACAAAGTGTAAATACTTAGTTTTTCTGACCTCTTTGGCTTGGGATATGGCAGAATCAAATGAGTACTGATTTGTGTGCATAAATGTTGGCACATATTCCAACACTATGTTGGTGTAGAGTCTAGCCTCCATTATTACACACACAGAAATTTTGCTGTCCTGGCACACAGATACCACAAGTCAGCTTCTCTCCGGCCCAGCGAGGCCAGTCCTCTTGACTCTCTGACCGGCAGACATGAGTCACCACAAAGCCGATCCAATTTGCCATAGGAAAAACATAGGTCTGACCTCGCTTTGGCTGTTTTGCTGACTACTTAAAGATAGAGGTTGGCTATCATTTCAGGGCAGACAACTGTGGGTAAAGAGTTATCTCAAACCCTATGATACCACTCTTTTCTGTTTTGTCTACATTTGCGAAAACAGGGAGTCAAATGTTTCCTAATTTCTCTGAGTTTTCAATGACATAAATCTTACTGAACTGGTGAGCTACAGATAGTATGAAATGACCCACAAGAGAAACCTCCCGCAGATCCTAGTCAGCTCATGTCGAGAGCTCTGTCTTCTGTCCTGCTTCCTTCAGCTCTCACACAGGAGCCCTAGGCAGCCAGCACTGCATGAGCTTCTTTTTGCTGACTGTGCCCATATCTCACTTGAACCAACATACAAACCATGAGCTTAATGCTTCCTGGGAGAGGAGATTGAAGGAAAAGTTCATACCTCCTTATTTTGCTGAGTGTTAACTTAATGTGAGGAAACTTCTCCTTAAAGGTCTCATTCATGTCCTTCTTGAGATCTGAGGGCTTCACGTAGTCAATTACAGTGGTCTGTAACAGATCAGGCAACAAGGTCACTCCTTGCAGTAAGAGTCCTGGGATGTTCCAGGCCAACTGCACATAAAATGTGCAATTTATGACTGACAATTTCTAACACCACCATGCAATGGGGAGGCCAGGTGAGTGCCCAGCAAGGGCTCGCTGAATCCAGGAGCCTGAGCAAGACCATGGGCCCAGGAGGCAGAGGGAAACCCTCTGCTTCTAATCCCTGCTTCTAGCAGAACCAGGTGACATTAGAAACACTGCCTCTCAACCTTCAGGGGTCAGTGCCTGGCAGGGAGGGGCGTCCCTCTCATAGCTCCTACATTTCAGTCTGTAATTCATACAGTGCAGTGTTTAGGGCCTACAATTTGGACTCACACAGATCTGGGTGCAATCCACACTTGACCGTCACTAGTCATCTGGCTGTGGGAGACTACTTTAATGACCACAAACCTCAGGTTCCATATCTGTGAAATGAAAAAAGTAAGTGCCTACTTCATATAGTTATTTCAAGAACCATGTGAGAAGTAAAGTGCTCTATGCAGTGCTTGGCATGCAGCAAGTGCTCAATAAATTGTTAGCTATTATTCTTTTTTAATTGTGGAAAAATATATGTAAAATTTATCATTTTAACTTAAGTGTATAGTTCAGTGATATTAAGTACATTCAAATTGTTGTGCAACCATCACCACTGTCTCTAAGACTTTTATCATCTTGCAAAACTGAAATTCTATACCTATTAAACAACTCCCTTTCCCTCCCCTCAGCTCCTCCTGGCAACCACCATTCTACTTTCTGGCTCTCTTAATTTGACTATTCTAGGTACCTTACACAAATGGAATCGTAGAGTATCTGTCCTTTTGTGATGGCTTATTTCACTTAGTATAATGTCCTCAAGGTCTGTCCATGTTGTAGCATGTGCCAGAATTTCCTTCCTTTTTGAGGCTGAACAATATTCCATCATATGGGTATGTTAGCTATTATTAATAGTCCCTTGAACCTTAATTTTCCTCCTCCTCCCCTTCCTCTAATTCCATCCATCCTTGAAGACAGGCTCCCCTGAGCCCATTCTGGGCACTCTGGTCTACCTGCTCCTCTGTGCCTTACCCTGTTAACTCTGATTTAAACAATCTCTGGTTGGGTCTCACCAGGTGAATTACATCACTTCTCAGGAGTAACTTTCAAAGGGTTGCAATAATGAGTGATGCCCCTGCTGTCTGGCTATAGGCAATAGTCTTATCAGGTAAAGCCAGGGAAAGAAGCTATATATTCTGATGAGAAGACCTGTACCCATGGATGACTACCATGGCCAGCCTCTTCCAGAAGATGCAGCAATGGTTTCCTCAAACAGCTCCAACAGAAGTTGCTGGCTTTCTGTGAACACCTCCATTCAGCAGATGCTTGCTTTGGCATGATTTTACAAGAGGCATATGGAATGCCCCTGGTGTCAGTTAATAACCAAGAATAGGCAGACAGCCTGCATATCCAATTCATACTGATCTTAATGGCACTTTCTTTGCTTTTCTGGTGAATAAAGGCAAACATAGCAAAACATAAAATTAACTCAAGCAATTCCACCAAAGTTTTTCAGAGTTTTCTCAAATTCTGGGTGGAAGTGGACTTGGTGTGATGCCTTGACTTCTTCCTCTGAGCCATGCTCTTCCTGGCCCAATCAGGAAGGCGCTCCCTCAGCTAGCCCGGGACATGCCTATTCTGGTAGTTGTTGTGTGTACTTGCATGTGAGTGCTGCTCTGCCAGGAGGCTCAGGGGGTGGATGCATGGGATTTTATGGAGGTCACTTACTGCCAAGGTCCAGCAGAGTAGATGCCTCCACCGTCCTCCAAGATGGTCTCATTTCCCTTTCTACTTTTCAAAAGTGCTCTATTTCATCTCAATCAAATATCTCCACCAGTTGAACAGGATATCAGATTTTTTATTTAGGAAACAGGCAGCAGAATGAGAGACCACATTTAACATGCTTAGCTCAAAAGCTGGGCCCATTGGCCAATCAACCAATTCTTCTATTTTCTAAATACTCAGCACCCCTCCCCCTTTCCCCAACCCCTCCCACACCCAGGCACTCTGGACTACCAAAGACAGCCCCCTCCTGCTCTTCCTCTGTGGATGAAAGTCACGATGTTTGAAATGATATGAGCAGGCTCAGGCAAGGAGTCACTGGCCTTTGTTGGGGGTCAAGCTCCATAAACCCTGAGCAAAGACATCATGGTGGGGAGGGTCTGGATGCTCCCTGAGGCAACCGTAGTAGCTCTGCTTTTTTTCTATCTAATATGTAGGTACATGCAACACTTCTCTTGAAAGAAGGCTCACACTACCAAAGTTGGCAAATGCATTCCAGCCATGTCACCTCACAGGTGAGGAAAGAGGGTCAGAGAGGTGAAGAGGCTTGTCCTTGACCCCAGCAGGACTAGCGCTGAGATTCGTGTCTCCCAGCTCACACACCCACTGCCTTCCTGCTTTTCTGTTCTTAATCTGACTGAAAGGAGCAATGGAGAGTAAGGTCCAGGTAGTGGCCAGTGGCTCCACCTCCAGCAAGCTGGGCAGCTTGGAGAAAGTGGTTTAACCTCCTTGACCCTTACCTCCTCCTTCTCTGTACGAGGTAAGAATACCTGCCTGATGAGGCTGCTTCATAGGTTTATCTTGAAGATCAAACAGAACAGAACGTACCTAAAGGACACTGGAGACTTTTATCAAGGGCATCATAGGGAAAATGGCAGCAAACTGGGCTCGGCTCCAATCCCACTGAGTCAGTGTCTGAGGCGGGGCCCTGCTATCTGAACTATGTTGTTGCCCAGGTGACTTTTATGCAAATCAGATCCTCCTTGCCTGGCTAACACCCATCAGTAGTTTGGCTTGTAATGCCACTTCTGCAGGATCATCTTCCCGAAACCCCTGGTGGTTAGGGTGCTCTCCTGGTGACTCCCCTTCATTATACACTATGGTTTGGATATACGACTCCCTTCTGGAACACCCTCTGCACCTCCTGACTCCTTTGCAGCTAGAATTCTAATTGCTATTCTGGCTGGCTCTTCCTATCCAGTGTACCAGCATGAGAAGGCAGAACTGAAGTAGAGGCTGTGCTTCTGTTTTTCTGCTGCAGAGAGGAGTCGTGGCAGGAGTCCTGGAGTCCCAAGTGTCCATTTTGCAGGTGTGAACCACAGCAGGGGCAGCTTCCAGACCATGCAGCTGGTGGCACTGCCACAGCCGACACTGGCGGCCAGTGCAGCTTCACAGTGGCCTCGCTCTGCAGCACGGCTTGGGGATCATTCCTGAAATCCCAATGTATGCGGTTTCTTCAGCCTCATCAGTGATTCTGTGAACTATTTAGTATCCTGTAATGAGTCCCTTTCTTCTTAACCTAGCTCGGGTGGATGCTGAACTGTGACTGATATATACACTCTCTTCTTTCATTGATGACATTTATCACTATTGAAACTATATCTCACTGGGGAGACGCGGGGTAAGGACAGGGCTTCCGATTTCCCTAAAGGCACCAGTGTCACCAGTTCACAAAGACACCAAGTCTTGCCCTGGGGCCCTCATATGCTATTTCCTGACCAATCCTTGATCTCGACTGACCCTATAAGCACCAACAACCGAGCTCAGCCTGCGGCCCTAGAACTGGGGCAAGGAGGGCTCAGGCCCAGTCCTAGGCCTTGCGGGAGAGACTCATTTATATAAGTAGCCTCATCCTGGCTTTTTAGGATCTAGAGCTGGGCCTACTTTTCCTGACAGCAGACATGGACATTTATCTCTAGAATGGACCTAAGGGAGGGGGCCAGTGAGCTGATACAGTGAGACCCTTGGTCCAGTGCCTGGCTCCCAGTGAGGGCAGCACATGGCAGATGCAAGGATAGCCAAGCCCTTGAGTTTATCTTCTAGGTGACAGAATTCTTCTGAATCCTGGCTTTGCCGCCCAGAGGTACAGAAGCGGCATTCTGTGATCTCCTCTGTGTGGAGCTTCCAGCCTCAGGGCCATGTCCTACGACTACTCCCAGCACCGAGTAGAAGGCCTGCTGACAGCATGAGCCTCCACTTCTTACTCATCTACTTGGCCATTGCCTGGCTACTCTGAGTCTTTTCCAAACTAGAAACAGTACATTTTGGGATGGGGGTTTCTGCAAACCTTCTTCTTTCTCTCAAGGCTCTTCATTTCCTTACCTCCAAGGGCCCAACAGTCCTGGCCTCCCCAGCTGCCAGGGGTGTGTGGCAGAGGAAGGGGCCCCACCAGGGAAGGTGCAGGACAGACATAGGCCAGTTTTCCCAGCGTGGCTGCTTTGGGAAGTCCAAGGGTATCTGGGAATGCTAACTACTGGAGGTTTGCTGCTGCCCGTACCTGAGGCAGGTGCCACAAAATGATATTCTGGTCTGTCTGCTTACATCTATTTTGAGGGTGAGAAAGACTGGTTACTGGAGCGATGAAATGCCTCCAAGATTCAAGATGAAAGGAAGATGGTGGGAAATCATGGATGTGAGTCTGAGTGCCTTAGGCTGGCTGAGAATGTGAAAAGTGGTTGTATTAATTTCCTGTGGCTGCTGTAACAAAGTACCACAGGCTGTGAGGCTTAACCAACAGAAATTGATTGTCTCATAGTTCTGGAGGCTAAAAGTCTGAGATCAATGTGTCAGGAGAGCCATGCTCTCTCTGAAACTCTAAATAGAATTCTTTCTTGCTTCTTCCTTGCTTCTGGTAATTCCTTGGCTTGTAGATAAATGCATCACTCTGATCTCTGCCTCTGCCTTCACATGGTGCTGTCCCTCTGTGTCTGTGTTCACACGGCCATCTTCTCTGTGTGTCTTCTTATAAAGATACCAGTCATATTGGATTAGGGCCCATCCTCCTTCAATGTGACTTCATCTTAACTAATTTATATTAGTTATATATATAATTAACACCTATGAATTTATATAAATATATATAGTTTACATAAAAATATATACTAAATATAAATACATAATTTATATGAATAACACCCTATGTCGAAGTAAGGTTACCTTCTGAGGCACTGGGGGTTTGGACCTCCACCTTTCTTTCGGGAAAATGATGTGGTCTTGTTGTACTCTGATCAATCCAGCTCTGTCCCAGGCAGCAGGTTTTGGTCTTGGCCTTGGTCTGAGGGTACACTTTCCATGTTTCTTCTTTCCCTACCCCATTTGCTTTTTGAGATAGCTCTCTCTTCAGTCTAGCTTTAGTATATGCTTCTCTGAGCTGCAGCTCAGTGGAGAAGATCCCAGATTCTGGAGCCAGACCCCCTGGTTTAAGCCCCAGCTCTGCCACTCAGTAGCTGGACAGCCTAGTGTAAACTGCTTAAGTTCTCTGTGCGTCAGTTTTATCTGGCTTCTCCATCATCCACTTTATGTCAATAAGTGCAGGGCACCAGGTCTGTGGGGCTGCTCCAGGTCCTACTCACACTCAGCTGTGTGGGTACACAATTTGGGCCTCTGAGTGAGTGTACCCCAAAGCGACAATCTGCTCTCAGACCCTTGCTCAGACAGGGTTTTGCACACACACTGCACCTGGAACCCATACCAGCCCTGCATGGGCCAGACTCTGTGTATTGAAAGAATCACCCTGAGCCCAGGGCCACCCTTTCTTCAAGCAGATTCCAGAGGGTATGATAGTCCTCAGCTTTGGTTCCCTCTAAGAGACACTTTCTGGAACGTTTCTTATACAGCAGCCACGATTCCTCTGAATGGTCCTATCTGTCCTGAGGGGCCTTGTGTCATCCTTTAGAGGCTGGACCTCCTCACCACCCTGAAGGACAGTCATCCTCTTTCCAGTGATGGGAGGTTGAGCTGTAGGCATTCGGTTACCATGAGCTCCAGACACTCATTTATTCTTGCTTGAGAGAGAATAAATTAAAAGTGAGGCCAATACTTTGTTCTAGACCTGCCATCAAGTTTAACTATATAGTTTATAAAGACTCACAATGCCCAGATTTTGCCAGTGCATGCATGTTTACTATGAATCAAATTGCTAATAAATTAGGCTGTGGTTCCTTCCTGGTCTGGGATAGACTGAGTGACCACTGTTACTAATGACACTTAATTCCAGGTCATGGAATTCACCAGATGCAGGGCTCCTTGTGGACTCAGCAATGGCTGACAGCTGTGCTGGGCTGAATGATGGACAGGCAACTTCAGCCCCACCTGTGGTTTTGTAGCGGGGGCTGTTCTGTGCTTGGGGTGAGAGATCACTTAAATGCTCTCACAGCTGCCTGGCTGCAGAAAAGCTGTGTGTATACAGCTGCATAAAAGGAAAGAGGGGAAGGTCAGCTGAGATGAGGAGACCACCAAAATGCAGAAGGTTCAGAGAGACACAATTCAGAAAGGAGCCCAGCCAGCCTGCCCTGCCAGAGATGGGAGGCAGAGTTAGTGAAGGAAGGGCCGGTGTGGGGGCTGACATCATGAATCCCTTTTGAGATAGCAGGAAAAGATGGTAAGACCACAACTGTCTACCACATCTACTGTGGAGACACTGAGACATCTTTTGCTTTTTAAAAAACACGTGAAGGCTTGACTCATCCTGAGAGAAGGGAGGGGGCCACCAAAGAATTGAACATGGGCCCCGCCCTGGCCTGCAACAATACTCTTGATGCTATAAAGTAAAGGCCTCTCAGGCTGGGGTGGAGGTGCAAAAGAGGGTGTGGGGGCCAGTGAGGAGAAAACTGAGGCAGCAGATATGTGTGTGTGTGTGTGGGGGGGATGGGTATATGTGCCCTAATAACAACAGTGGAGAACAGTGGGGGCTCACAGCTGACAGGTTGCTGATCTGATTCCAAAAGAAACATCATAAATGGTGCTTCCACCCTGTGGCCTGGGACGCATCTCCACTCTTCTGCCTTTATCATCTCCCGGGAGTCCTTACGAGCAGCTCTGAACAGGTATGAGCTTGCTGTAGACTCTGCCACTGTTCCCCTCTGGGTCAGAAGGGCCCCTGGGGGCAGAAACATTCCAAAGGGGCTGGTTCCAACCCCAAGAGCCAGCAGGGAGCCCAGGGGCAGGCGTGCAGCCTCCCCCAGCCTGGGTTTCCTCGCCTGTGGAAGCAAGGAGGAGATAAGGCAGTGATCTCTGCAGCTCCTTCCAGCACCAAAAGCCACTGCACAACCAGGGCTAACCAGTCTCTGTCACACTTGTCTGTCATCCATCGGCACTCCCAGCTCAGTTGGGCATTGGGAAAGCAGATGTTACATGCTTGCTAAGGCAATTAAACAGAGCAGTGGCCCTTAACTAAATCTATCTAACCAGGAACAGCTGGGCATTTTGGCTGTTCTATGCATTTAATCCTTTTCCCTAAGAGGACAGTAAATCACAAGGAAACTCTGGGAATGGGCCATCAGCCTTTGCAGGCCGGGACTGTATTTGTTGCTATTTCTACCCATCGGATTCCAAATACATAATCCTGGATTTACTCTCCTTTCCCTATCCTTACGGGAGCAGCTCTGCAGTTTCTCTCACTCAAACAAAATGGTTTGCAAACCAAGGAGAAGAACATAGGAGAAAGCTACCTCTGCTTCAGGTGTATGTGACCACACGGATTTGCCAGGCGGTACAAAACACGTTCACAGTTTCAGGTATTTGTTAAATATTTATCTGGTACAACAGAAACTTCTGTAGCATCTCCACCCACTTGAGATGACATGTGGTGGATGTGGCCTCGAGTTCACACACACCCAGACAGTATTAGAATGCACTTTAAATGCATGCTTCTCAAATGGTGGGCTCTGAGCCTGAGCCAATTAACTGTGTATACAGGGTCACGTTAAAAATCATGAAAATGACTGTCAAAAATCTGAGACAGATACATAGAAAGGGAGCAGATGCTGCAACACCTTAGGCAAAATGTAAAGCTATTATTTCATTTTGTATCATTTTTACAATACAACACAGATGAACATTATGCTAAGAAGCCAGACACAAAAGACCACACATTTTTATGAAATGTCCAGAACAGGCAAGTGGTTGCCTAGGGCTTAAGGGGCAGAGGACTAAGAGCACAGGGGCTTCTTTGGGGGATGATGAAAATGTTCTGAAATCAACTGGGGTGATGGTTGCACAACTTTGTGACTATACTAAAACACTGCTGAACTGTATACTTTAAAGAGGTAAATTATATCCAATAAAGCTGTCACTCACACTCACATTCTCACTCACACACACACACACTTTCTCTCTCTTACTCTTTCAAAAAAAAAAAAAACAATAAAGAGGGGGAAACCCCACCATAATGTGATAAGACATTTTATTTTTAACATTTACACCAAAAGCTGGCAAGCCTCAGAGATCCTGCTGCTCAGTTCCTGTGCAGGTGCCTGGCAGATTTTCCCTGGAGCTTTAAGCCCTTTCAAATCTCAGGAGAGGCCTTCCCATGGTGTTTCTGTAAGGCTGCATGACTTTTTTTAAATAGGGTCTCCTGAATTGACTAAGCTTCAAGCCCCTCAAAACCCTGAGGGCCCTGGAAGGAGCCTTACAAGGGAGAGAGCCCTGTGGGGGCTCAAGCAGCTTTACCTTCTCAATAAATCCACCCTGCAGACAAGTTAATAAGCACCCATGTCATTTAGACAGCTTTCCATGAAAACGAAGTGTGGCGGGGAAGGCAGAGTCCAATCGTCCACCACACGGAAGGTTCAATTAGTCTGTCTTTCTTTGAGTCTTCTATTTCCCACTGCTCAGCATTTCACACAGTACCAAAAAAATGAAGTTCTAAGATTTATTCCCACACACTGGGGAGGTAAGAGGTGAAAGGAGGAATTTTTCTATGACCACTTAGATTGTAATATTAAGTAAAAGAATGGGTACTTTATCACAGAGATCAGTCCAAGAAATATCCTCTTGAGATTTATACACCTATAGATATCATAAAGATTGTTAGTTGGCTTCATTTCTGTCAACAGTTCAAGAGGGATTTCTTCCTAAGAAAAGAAAAGGATTCAGAAATCCATTCAAGTAATGTTAATTTTGTTGGCACTATCTCAGTCAGCTCTTTTATTTACTTTCTCTTTTTAATTGCTCTCCATACTCATAAGCTGGGGCTATGGGGGGTGGGGGCGACCATTAGACATCAGCTGCCAGGTTCTAATGATAAATAACCATCCTCTAGTGAAACTTTAATTACAAGCCGGGCGGCACATAAAGCAGGAAGTGTCCGGTTCTGACACGAGGCCTCCCTTGCTGCACTGAGAAACACACCATCATTAGCTAAGGCCCTACAAGAACCTGCACGCAGCCAGGAGGCCACACATCCTTTCATGTTCTATGGTCACATTCTAGAAACTCTAAGGCCAAAAGCACAGGGGCAGCTGTAATTTGGTTTCCAGATTTGCCCCAGGAATTTTTTGTTGTTCAAAATTTCACCTTTGCTCTGTCATAGTGGCTAATAGTGGGAGTGGATCAAAGTTAAAAAATACAATTGGAATGATGACAGCAAGGCCAATTTTAAAGAGGTGCCACTTAAACTTCGTAAATAACAAGTTTCTTTTTGAGCTTCAGGGAAATGTTCACCCCTGGAACTCTCCCACTTTAAGGCATGTCCCAAATCTAGCAATGAGTAGCCTTTGTATCTTATACTTAGAACCAACATGAATGAAAATGTACATCCAACTACATCTGGGCTGGTTAACATCACCTACACTACAACTCAGAAAGCCTGATCTGATGTATTTGCCTGAGAAATGAAAGTATATGTCCATGAAAAGACATATCAAGAATGTTTGCAGAAGCAATATTCATCATACCCCTAGAACAGAAACAACCCAAATGTCCATCAACAGGACAATGGATAAACTATGGTCTATTCAAACAATGGAACCCTACTTGGCAAAAATAAAAAACTTACTGATACATATAAGGTAAGTGAATCTCACAAACATTAAGTTGTGCAGAAAAGTAGATGGACTGAAAACAAAAAAGAGCTCATGGTATATGATTCCACTTATATGAAGTTCTAGAATAAGCAAAACAAATGTGAGATAGCAGAAGTAGGAACAGCAGTTGCCTTTGTGGGGAGAGGGGGAAAGGCAGAGGGGACAGGCTGGAGGGAACTTTCTAAGGGGGCAGAAATGTTCTCTATCTTCATCAGAGTGGAGGTTACAAAATTCATGAACTTACATTTAAAATGAGTGCATTTCACTGTGTGTAAATTATACCTTAATCTGAAAAAAGAAAATAGCTGCAGTAGGATCTGAAGGGGTAAAAGAACTAGCTCATTACTTTCAGGGTTGCTTGCTTCTGCAGAGGCCACATGAATATCTCTGACCCTCTAATTCCACATGTACAGGGCACCCCAAAACACGGGACAACAGCCCTCCACTCGAGACCTCTGCTGGGCTGGCCTAACTTGAACTTCCCTGAGGTTCTAAGGAAGACAGACAGGCACAGGCAGCAGGACTCCAGAGGCCTTGCGGGCTGACCTTGAGGGAAGTGGGCGATGCTGTGTGTACAGTCAGTCTGTAACCTAGCACTCTGGTTCCCTTCCCCAGTCTCCAAGTGAAGACCTTCCTTATCAGGGAACTCTGGAGAGAAGACAGAGGAGAAGGGCTGCACAGACTTCGCACAGGTCTAATGTCCACCTGCAGGGGGCGCCCTGCCAAAGATGAAGGTTCACACTATCTCAGAAGTGCTCCAAGCCAGGTGTCTGGCCAGAGTGCCCCATCTGCCTAAGGGCCAAGGTAGACCACAGACCCTCTAAGATTAGGGCCTTCAACAACCTGGGTCAAATAACCCTGTTGTTGTCTCTGTCCACCTTGGTAGTCAGTGCCTATTACAGAGGGCAGTAATGTTTATTGTAAAAAATATTGGTTTTATACAAAGTCAACCTCTTTCACACTTCAAAGTCTCACTCATGGACTCCCCCTGCCAAGGCTTGGCACGGTTACTCCTTCTCACCTCTCTGTACCCACTTTCAATGCCATGTCCTCGAGGAGCCTTCCTTGAGACCCCAACTCCAACCTCCAACCTCCAACCCTCCCTGTCATCTCCAATTCCTTTCCTCATCATCATCATGACCTGTGATTTATCTATGTGTTCACTGACTTTTTCATTCACTATGAGGTTGAGCAGTGTACGGGTTGTGGCTGGTTTGATCTCCACTATATAAGGAAGCACTTGGCCTGGCACATAGTAGGGCCTCAGTCAATACTGGTTGAGTGGAAAAATTCTATACCTATGACCCAACACACAAAATAAAGCAAACAAACAAAACCCTAACTTACTCCTGCAAGCTCAAGGTAAAATGCATGTGAAACAGCCCTGTAATTCATGTCTGCTTCTAGAGAAGGTCTCCTGGGAGCAAGTTTGAGGCTCTTTGTAACACATGACATGCTCTGCAGTGACTTAAGACAAGAATGTTTAAAAGTGGGTCTCCTATATTTTTTCGAAGTACCAGTATCTGTGGCCAAAAGAGGAGATATAGGTCTTATGGAGCTGACCAGGCAAATGAAATTCATGAGCAATTTCATTCTCTAAAAAATTGACTATTATAGAAAACATGGGTTGTAGATTCAGTGTGATAAAATAAAAAATGACCTATTTGGGAACATAAAACAAGGAGGATGGGATATACATGCTGACTTGGCAAGTCATCTAGCACACTGTCAAAGGAGGAAAAATTATCCACGTGCACAGGCATACACACCTAGACAGTAGCCCAAAACCTTGAACCTCACAATAAAATCTAGAAAAAAAAAATGAAGGAAGGAAGGAAGGAAGGAAGGAAGGAAGGAAGGAAGGAAGGAAGGAAGGAAGGAAGAAAGAAAGAAAGAAAAAGAAAGAAAGAAAGAAAGAAAGAAAGAAAGAAAGAAAGAAAGAAAGAAAGAAAGAAAGAAAGAAAGAAAGAAAGAAAGAAAGAAAGAAAAAGAAAGAGACACAGCTCTGGCAGCAGCCCACCACCAGGCCTAAAAAGGAGAGGTCAGTGTTATCACCAGACATAATATGTCCATGGATGAGCTCCCCGCCAAATCCTAATGTCAATCAGAAATAGTGCACCCTCTTATTCTCTTAGCTACCTAAAAATTTGTTAAACTGTTGGCCCAAAGAATCATTTTAATGTCTTCCTGAAACTGGCAGTTCTGCCACTGACTGCTGAGGGACGTGGGATATAGAGGCAAAGCAAGAACAGCATTGAGTTCTGGCCTCCTCACCCCACTTCCTGTCTGTCAATTGTAACAGTCTCGCTCAGGCTCCCTGAGCCACAGTTTCCTGCCCAAGTTACTTAATAAGGTGAACTTTAATAAATAAAGTAGTGAACAACATAAAGAATCCTTAGTCTTACACAAGTCGTGACCTTTCATTTGCTCCCTCCTTAACATTAGGACAATGATTCTTGTCATTTATTGAACACTTATTATGATGCGCTAGATTATATGAATAAGCCTTGGTTAGAAAAAAAAAGGTTAATCATATCACAGGTCACAGAGTGGGAAAAAATAACTATACATGGCTTTGGTTTTGCTTTCTGTGTCAGAAATTGGGAATAAGGATGGGAGAATGAGGAGTAGGGGCAATTTTAAACTAAATGCCTTTGGTAATTCATTTGACTCAATGTGGCATATTAGAAAGATCTCAGAGCTGTTTGCCAAATTACAAGAGGATATCTGCTGAAAGTAACTGGCAAGGGCCTGAGTTCTGCCCAGTGTTTCTCTGTCAGCCACTTGCCAAATGTTCCATGAGGAGAGAAGCTGGAGGGTAGAATCCCACTGCTGAGAACTCTAAGCTCTGAGGGAGTGTTCAGGTGCCCTTGGTGTACATGGGGTTGGGTCCCACTTAAGAGCCTCCAACAGATAAAAGACCCTCTTCTCACTGCTGGGATTAGGGGTCTTGAAAACTGCATAGGCTGGGGAGGATCGAGAGAATGAGAGCAGGCTGTTTCAGCTGTGCCCGTCCCATCTGGGCCTGGCAGGGAGGCAGTGGGGACATTCTGGGTCAGTGCTGTCCCATCTGATGTCATCTGTGGCAGGGCTGGTGCAGTGGGTTTCCCCACGATCCCTGCTCTCCTGTCCTGTCACAGTAGTCTTGGCTTGGCCGGCCTCCAAGTCAGGGCAAGTCTGCCCCAGGAAAGCACACAGGACCCTGTCAGTCCCCACTGGTGTCTGGAGAAATGGCAGCCCGGAGTGGTGGGAAATGGTGGTCAGCCAAGTGCAGAAACCAAAATTACACAAAGGGAAAAACAGGAAGAGCCCAAGAAATAAAAACAGCAAGGAAAGGTTTTGCATTTTACACCCACATTGTCCTACTTTCACTTTCCCAGGAGATAATTCCGTCATCCAGAGCCAGTGCCAAATGTTTGCTGGGTGTACACGCAGAGGCTAGTCACCAAGGAACTCCAAACAGAGCTGAATCTGAACTCTGTGCTGCCACTGATGTGTCTAATACCATCCTAGTGGGGTCTAAGGATGACGTGATATATACAAGCCAGGTGATCAACAGAATCCTGGACAAGCACATGCTGGTACATCTGTAAGCAAGCCACACTGGGGAGTCCTCAAGAAGGTCTTCAGGCAGAGTAGTGTGTGAATTAAGTCTCCCAAACCCAGGAAGAGCAGCTGTCTTTAAGGTGAGCATGCCACCTCCAAATACACGCTGGAGGCCGAGGGGGTGAGCAAACCGACCATCTCTCTGCCACTACTCACCATGTACGAAGGAAAGATCAGAACTCGTTTGTGCTTGCCACAAGGCCACTGGGGGTCATCCAGGAGATTTGGGTCATAGTCCATAAAGTCTCCCAGGTCACTGCCTAAGGATCACATGCAAAGTGATAATTAGGGACCCCAGATCCTCTAAAGCAGAAGCAGCTGGACAAATGCCAAGTATAAAGTTAAAGAAAGGCTGGCTTCGGGGCATTTAGCTGAGTCAGATCGCTCCCTCTGACTTTTAGTAGACATCTCTGTATGCTAATGAAGTGTATCCTCCCAGAAACGGGTTCACTAAATTCTTAACATTCTGACATTTTTTCCATTTAAAAAATTATTGTTAATCTCCCCGAACCAGGAGAGCACAAAACCCAACAGCATATAAAACATGCAGTGAACATTCCCAGATTACAAAATGTGGCACCAAAAAGGCTCATTCTCTAAATCTGATGATCAGTTAATAGTTGTGTGGTATGAGCAGCACATCTCTAGTGTGAGTGCTTCTGGGCAGGCTATATTTCCATATAAACAACTCAGAGAGGGCACCAATGCAAACAGCTGTAAATGACCAGCGGTAGCCAGAACACTAGGACAGGGCTTCCAAACTCAGCACCTGGACAAGCCTGAGAACTTCACATTAGCCTGGAATTTCTCTGAGAGTTATACTACTTCGTAAAGAGCTTTCTTCTGCATGTCAACTCTTATGAAGGTTTGTACAGGCAAAGCTGAAAGCAAGTCTTCTTTCAGCAGCCGTGTTAGCTCACCCACTATGAAAATTACAAAGGAAGTTCCTGGGTTTCTGGCCCAATTATTTGGAAAAAAAAAAAAAAGCCAAACTTGAGCACTGTAAAAATGTAAGCAAGAAGCAGGGCATCCAGCCATCTCTGCTATATGGCCTTAGCATTTCTCCTTGTGGGAACTTAGGAGGTTGTGACTAAGGTTTCTCATTTGAGATCACCCTGTGACCTGCACGGCCTGAAATCGAGCCTGCCCCAAAGTCACATCACCTGCAGGATGAGCTCATTCATGCTCTAGAGGCCCCTGTCCTCCATTCTGCACACTGGGAGACACGATCCACACGGCACACTGAGGCACCTCCGGCTGCGAGCTACGAGACCCAGCCAGGTCCCAGGTTACCTGTGTCAAGGCTCCCCTGGGTGCTGCTTGCCCGTCCTATGGAGAGACTGCGGTGGCTCAGGGTACGGAACTGGGAGAAGGAGGAGGTGGAGTCAATGGTATTTCTCCGGGCTCCAAAGGCGTTTGTGGGTAACAGAAATTGAGTATAAGAAACAGTCTAAAAGGCGAAGACAAAAATGGCAAGTGATTATTCCCAGGCAATGTTAGGTTTGCATTCTGACCCAGCTGTGTTGCCACCTAAGTTTAGGTCCATATTGTCACATCTGCAACCCTAAAATCCAATGAGAGCTGAAAATGAAATTTGTTTTGGCATTCATTTGTGCCAGAACTGACCTGAGGCTATCTATAGTTTTAATTTATTCTACTTGGTGTGAATGTTCATGTTATATGGCAGAAACATTAGGGTGTTTGATAACAATGTGCTATCTGAGAAGCCGTTGGGGTGCTGTGTAATATGTGAGGCACACAGTGCTATTACTTTTTATAAACCACCAAGCAGAATTCCAGGATACATCAGGCCCCAGGAGTCTCTGATAAGGGACTGTGACCTTTGGCGGTTCTTTTGTATTCCTTCAGCAGATGTCATCTATGATGGTCATCTCTGTTTTATCCTCCTTCATTCCTATGTGAACACCCAACCCTTAGGAATGAAGATAGGACAAGTATTATTCTTTTCATCTGCCTGGGGAGTTGTGGCTTAAGTACCCAAAACTCCAGGTTGATGCCATTTGAGCACAGTGGTGACCAGCTGTCCTGGAGAAAGGGTGGTTGAGAGGTTGTTTGCCGCCCCAACAGCTTCACCTGCAAGCAAACTATACTTGGATGGCTTTTTTAAAGAAACTCTTGCATTGTCTCCACAAACAGGCTTTGAAGGGTTTATAAAGACCACCTGGATCCAGCACAAAGAGGTCAAGTTCGCATTTCAACCTTCGCTCCTCAGACTTCAACCCAGCAACTCAGTGAATTGTGAGTGAAAGAGGGATGTGACAGCTCTGCTGCTCAGTGGTCACTATCTAAGGCTCAGGGACTCTTGGCTTCTCAAAACCATGGGAAGCCAAAAATACTTTCCAGTAGTGGGAATGTTGCTTGCTGACACCATCAGTTATTCCTTGCTAATTCAGTCACCTGTCACTACATCCCAGAACATGTGCATGTGTGTGCACGCGTGTGCCTGAGATACTGACGATATGGGTCATATCACACATTCTGCTGTTAAACAGTGCAGGCAGAGAAACTGTTGTGCTGCTATTTCATCACTGCCTAGGTGGATTTCCTTCTGCATGCTGGAGGACCGGTACAGGCTGGTGTCACACACCCAGGAGCATGTCCCACACCTGGTTCCTCCACCACAAGCGAGGTTCATGGTCTGTCATGCTGCCTCTGCTTCCTGAACCTGTGGTATCAGCACAACTCACTGACTGGAAGCCAGGCAGCCTTACCTTCCCGTCAGCTCCCAGCTCCACGCCTTCAAGGCCGATGATCTCTTTCAAGCTCACGGCACCTGCTGATTGTCTCCCTCCGTCCAACTTCAAGTCCCTGGGAAGGATAAACCAAAGAAAAAAATGCTTTTGTTTGTACCCAAAAGAGATATAATGATGTTTACTGCATGACACAACACAGTCACACTGACAAAAATGACCAAGCAGGCCCTGGACTGAACCTTACTTTGTCCCTCGTTTGGGGCTTATCAGTGACACTCTGTGTGCAATTCCACCCACTTGGAGATAAACAAAATCCAACCATACAGAAAGCCTGAAGATGAAAGTCAGGCTCAGAAGGCGACATCCTCTGCTGCTCAGCAAGGTGCCTCCACGCTAAGATGCTCATTGCGTAGGAAGCCAGGGAGCATTCCCTGGCTACAGTGGGACAATGCTTCTCTTGGGCTCTAGCTGCTGGCTCTTTTTTTTTTTTTAATCTGGAGAGATCACCTCTCCTTGACATCTCTTTTATTAGATGGGAGAAAGAAATTCTTGTCCTACAGTTCTCAGGTTTATTACTGGTAAAGAGTCAATGCCACAATAGTCATTTCAGCTACTTTGCCAGGTCAGCCACCTGGAAAATGGGTATTTTTCTATAAAAAACTAATATCCAGTATTAAGGATAAGTACTTATAGAACATTTCACAATTTACAGAGACCTTCACACATCACCTCTTTCTTTCTCTAAGATGCCCCTATCAAACAGATATTGCTATTATCCTATTTTACAGATGAGAAAAATGAGGCCCAGGGTAGGTCAGTGGCTTGCAAACATCACTGGGATTGCAGGTTGAAGAGACTTGTTTTGCATCCAATGCTGTCTGTAGTGCATCACATTGCCTTGGAGATGCAAGATGAGCTAGCTGTGGCTAAGCTCAGTCACAACTACTCACATTTTCAAGGACAACCCCCCTCCTTACAGTTCTCAAACTTGGCTGCATATTAGAATCACTTGGGGATCTTTGACAAACTACCGTGGTCTGGCTCCCACCTCTGCCATTAAGATTCAGTTGGTGTGGGGTGCAACCTGGGTGGTAAGAGTTATAAATGCTCCCCCAGTGATTTTAAATTGCAGCCACATCTGGGAAGGACTGTCTTCCGGCCTCTTTGTGACACAGTGCTTGTGAGTGAAAGCAACCTCAGGCCTGCAGTACAATTGCTGTGCAGCCTGGAGAGGCACTGCACTCAGGGGCTGTCTCCTACAACCTAAGCAAGAATGAAGAAAGTGTAAAGGCGAGACTCTCTGGGAGGAAAGTAAAGGAATCCAGGAAAGAGAGAGAAACAGCCAGGTGAGTGAGGAGAAGAAAGATAAGAGGCGCCCCACTACCTTCCACCCTGTTCGGTGGAAAAACACAGGATTCTCTGATTCTGTTGAACACTCATCCTCATCTATGGGTGTTCCATGGGTGAACTGGCTACCTAATCCCACCTATTAGGTGGAGTGTTTAATTAATGGCAGTTTTCAAAAGAAATACCCAAGACCTGCACCCAGTGAGAGCTGCATTTTTAAGGCAGTCTCCTTGGGAGGCCATGGTTCTGTCACATTCAAAATGTCTCTGGAGTCCCTTTTGGAATCAACACTAGAGTCATGCAGCCAAGCCATCCTAATCTTCAAACTTTATCTACATATTTTTCACCCTGAACACTCTTACTTTAATCAGTGATCATCTCATTGATCAGATTTTACTGTAAATGACTTCAGGTAATTCCGAACATCAAACTCACTCCTAAGGACAGTACAAAACAGGACAGTAACTCACAGAACTATAAATGCTTTGTTAGAAGGAGCTAATCATCCCATTGAGAGCTTCAAAGATGTTCTGAGCTATGAAAATGCTCTCAAGATATGTCTGATTTCTCCTGAGGTGCCTCCTCTGCTGGGGACCATAGTCACTGAAGGCTATGAGGTCCAGGATGGTTTAAGTCATATCACTTCACAAACATGCTGTGCCAAAAGAGAAAACCGTGTTCCAGTTGTTGACCAAGTAGGCTGGAGCAGCGTGGGGCTCAGCAAGGCCACTGGGCCCACAAGACCACATGTACCAGAGACCATCCACCTCCTACATGAGCCTTCCAGGGAGGCTCTCAAAAGACTTCTTCCAGCAATTAAGGACAGAGATGATGAATGCTTCAGGGTGCTAACAAAGAAAAATGCCTAGAAAGCAAGAACCAGGCAAGGAGGCTAAAACAGTCGTGGTGGGTCAGGAGAAGAGAGCCCCATGGGGGAAGACCAGGAGGTGAACTGATACAAAGGCAGCAGTGCCTTGCATTTCATTAAAAAACTTACAGCACGCTTCCATGGACTTCCTGACTGTCCAGAGCCAAACCCAGTGAGCACGTGCCTCAAATTCCCAACTCCCAAACAATTATCTCCTTGTTCCCATTTTTGCCAGACAGAGAATATTATTTAGGGCTGTAATATAAAAGCAGAGAATGTTTTATGGGGTGAGAAGATTAAAGAAAAATGAGTATTAAAATAGGCCCTTATTAAGAGAGCTCCTTACACCCAAAACTAATGTAAAAAGTATCTCAGTTATATACTTTAGTAAGATTTTTTTTTAAAGAGTGCTTCTGGATGGAGAGCTGGCTGCAGGCAGGAATAGAGTCTCAGTCCATATTCGTATCTCGTCCACACAGCATCTGATGCACAAGATAACACTTTAAGAGTGTTTACTGGTTCACTGCTGTCTCACAGGTGGGTCATAAATACAATGAGGGACATAGATGCTTTTCCACTGTGCCCCTTTTCATCTGGCAATTTGCTCACAAGCTCACTGCTTCCACAGACAGCCCTGCTTTGGCCAGCTGACCCCTGATGTAAATATACACATCCCAGTTCACAGAACCAAACCACGCTCACCCCACACTCCTCCCCCTTCTTGATGCCTCCTCCAAAACAAATGGAGCCATAACAAAAATTATACTTTTGGTGCTCACATAAAATCTAAGACTCGTCTCCATCAGATAACCTCTAAATCCCATTTAAAGAAGTGGTGATTATTAGATCCAGCAATTGTCCATGTGCCTCAGGGACACTCTGGACCACATGGAAGAGAAACTTTGGACCACATTTTGCAACAGGTGAAGCTGCATCACACCTAACCATGAGAACCAATCTCTTGATTACTACTCTGCCGATCTGCCTACTGCCACCGCCACTCCCCACTGGCTTTTCATCTGTACCATTCTACTTTCTAAATAATCAAACCGAGTAAGAAATTAAGCTGGGAGAATAGTGGGTTTACCACCCTCAGCTGCTACTAGAAAACACATATTGCTTAGTGCTATCTACAGAACTTGTTGCAGTGACAGAAGTGTTCTCTATCTGAGCTGTCCAATATAGTAGCCACTAGCCGTAGGTGGCAAACGAGTGCTTGAAGTATGACAAGTTGACTGAAGAACTATTTCTTTTAGTTAAATTTAAATAGTCACATGAGGGGAGTGACACTTGTACTGGACTAGTGCTTACTCATCAGTACTTTGGCTATCATTACTTTTTAAGACAAATAGTCATAGATTACATATTTAGTGACTTGTGTTTTACTTCCCAATTTTCTTCCCCAAAGTGACCTGGTCATTTTTTGTCAATTGTAGGAGAAGTGGGAGGGATGCCCAGTGATAATTAAGTTAGAATTTCCCTCTGGCCTTGTAGAAGGGGTACTAATAGTTTGTACAAAGTTAAATTAAAAAAAAAATTAGAAATGAGACATTTCTTGCACACTGAAGCTGATTTATTCCATTCACACTTCACTGACATGGTAATAAATATCACAACTGCTCTAAAAAATTGACTGCTTTGAGGTGGTGACTAAGCTGTCACTCTCCTCAGGGCTGCCATTTTGGTGGGCTTGAACTGAGAGCACACGTCTACACACATCCACTGGCATGTCACATGTCCACAGAAAATGAAACACATCTCATCTATTTCAATAATGTTGGTTTCCTTTAACAGCTTTTAAATCTGAAAAATGTATTTTTCACAGAGGCTGACAAACTTCTCTGGGGTTGTCCTTAGCTAAGTGTGTCATGTTGCCGAACCATATGAAATTGCTGTTATTACCTGTTTTGTCAGTGATTTCATATCGTGCCACCTAATTTACAGATAAGGCAATTTACTAATTTACTGCTCAGGCCTTACATGTGAGTGTAAAGCAAGCAAGAGACCCCTGGCCCTTGATGCCTCAGTTTTTGGGGGGCCAAGTGGGTGGGAAGTCACCTGCAAAAAGGAACTCTGAATGGTGTCACTGATTAATCCAAAGGGAGTATTTAAAAACTCCAATAAAAAAGAATTAAGCAGAACTCCTAGTGGAGCAGTGATAAAATCTTGATGCTTTCTTTCTAAGATCATTAACTCTCATTAAAATGGCATATGAAAATAGGACTAGCTCTGGTTCAAATGCCAGCATTAACTCTCTGGTACTAGGAGATAGAGCTGGATATTGTGGAACCACAGCTGAAAGTAATTAGAAACAAACTGAAGTCAAGCTTTTCAATTTCTTTGAAAAGCCTAGAATATTTTTTCTAGATATGTGTTAAGTTCAAATATTAATTTATGTTCCACCTCCTTCTAAATACGAGTGGAGGCAAATTCAAATATCACATGTAGACATTGTCCAAAACTGTGCATTAAGGGTTAAGGTTAGCTTGGATTCAGAGATGAACATGCTTGGGTGATATGAGAAGATCTCATTTGGCTGAATGCACTAACAGAACCCCTGGTAGGGAACTGTGGACAATGCATGTCTGATTCCTTCTCCTCCACAGCCCTGGGTGATGCTGCAGCTCAGACTTATTTAGCTACAAGAGCTCATTTTTCATTCTATTTAAACTTCTTAACTTTTGTAGAGGTTGTAAGCAACAAACACACTTTGAAAACCGAGCACAAAGATTTTTTTTTTTTTTTACAAAGGCTGGCTGATGGGAGGAGGGGGATGGGAGATGGTTTTTTAAGGAAGAACAGGGGATGGTATCACAGAAGACTGTGGGGAGGGGATTAAAACAGGAGATGAAAATGCATTTGGGGAGACAGCCAAGCAACAGTTATATCTTTAAGCAAGAAGCAGAAATATAAGTTGGTTCTTTTGGATTTTGGGGGGTTGGGTGTAAATCCATCCTTTATAGGATGGCACTGCAATTCACTTAATTTATCTCTCCTTGAAAGCCTGTAACTTCATGGTTGGAAACCCCCTGGACCACTTTTAGTTTTGGCTCCAACAGCATAAAGCAAATGCACCGATTATATGGTTGTGAAGTCATCTGGTCAGAAAAGATGGCTAAACTAGATATCCTGGTGCCTAGGTCACTAGTTACCACACAATAAACCACTCCTGATTTCATCTTGTATAAGAGTCTTCCATGACACATAGAATTGATCAAATAAGATTCCCCATAAGATAACAAGAAGTTTAAGCTAAAGCCCTTTCATTAGGGAGCTTATAGTTAACGAACCAATATTTCTTTTAATAAAAAAATATAAGATTTATATATTTAACACCTGGGAAGTAGATGGAAAAAAGTGTGTTTGTGTCCAATTAGCTAGTTCCCAGGGCTCTCTGTTCCAAGATGGTGATGGTGTGACTTTCGTCGGTGAACATTTCTCTAATGGTGCTCTCAACTCAAGACCTTAGAATGCCAGCTGGAAGCTCCACGGGGCACTTGCTCTTTAATGGACAATAATACGTTGAACACTTTGATGTCTAAATAATTTAAAAGCTAATTAAATATTAATAGGATTTCCAGATCCTTAAAAAAAAGAGAGATTTGCTGCACAGAAAGTAGAGCTCAAAAGCTGAATTAGGAAAGGAAATGCCACTTGTGAGATAATTGTAATTGAGAGATTACACATCCACAGTACCTCAACAACATGAGCATTAGTGTAGTTTAAGAAATCCTCATGGTTTTCTCTTCAAATACTGTACAACTACCATCTTGGTTGGGTCCACTTACTTGTATCAGAGCAGAATGTTACACCCTCACAGTCCAGAGTCAAGGCCCAGGGCTGACAGGAAAAAGTGAAATCAAAGCAGCCTTTACTCTTTTAAGTCCTGCCCTTCTCACACTTAGCACTTCATCGATAAGCCATCCCCCAAGTGTAGCTGGCAGACAATGAAGCGGCCTTGTTAGATTACACCAATATCTTTGTCTAAAGGCAGCTCCTATAAACAGCCGGATAAGGGCATGATTCATCCATGAGGTCATTCCAGAATCTGTCCCTGTGTGGGAATATGCTTGGTGTGAGGAAAGAAACACGATTTGTGAACGTGTAATTTTCCACAACTACAAGGCATGTTTTTGGGTAAAAGTGGGAGGAAAGGACAGTGGGGATGGACCCAGGGCCAGGTGGTTAGGCTTTGGAGGCCCTCTCTAAGAATATAAGAAGCTGTATGTGTCACAAAATGATCAACACTCAAGAAATGGACCCAAGAAGATGACTTCATCCAAAATGCCACATTGCCAAGAGCTAAGGACATAAACACCACATGGAAGCTGCTATTTTAAAACACGCCGCCAGACACCTTGGGCTCTACTGAGAAGCCATTTTCTTCATCACATGTTCTCTGATACATCTGTAGTAAGCTAACCCAGTGACTATCAGTCAGTCAGGAATGGTTATCTTGATAGATCTGTACACACATATCACGGAAGCTATTTTTTGCTGGAATTAATAGCTTGGTTATTTTACAGAATCCCAACCACAAGTTAATTAGGTTTGCTCTGACTTCCTTCCAATCAGATCCATGTATACAAAAATACCTACTGATGCCCATATGTTTCAGGAAATAAAGAACAACTGGGCACTCTTGTCAGTGCCTTATGCACAGGGACAATTCTGAGACTGGCCCTCAATACAAAGTCTGCAGTCTCTCACTCATCAGTGGGTTGTGTTCCAAAAGCTTTTAAGTTGACTGTCTGGAACTCAGAGAGCATGTTCCCACTGACATGATGTAATACATGGAAATTAGCCCCAAGGAGTGCCCTTTTAGCCTATAATGTAACTGAACTAGCCCCACAGTCCAAGCAAGAGCTCTGGTTGTAGGAGTAACAGGTCACAAGGTAGAAGAGGGTGAAGAAACAGGAGAAAGTTGCGTCTCCCTCATGATTTCTTGGTTTGGGGCTGACCTTCAGCAACATTTTAAAGGAGGAGCAATTTGCATTATTTCCACCTCCCTCTCCAAATCTTGTCTTTTCAGGACTCCAGGGTCCTTTCTCCTAAGCGGTTTCTATTTTTCACAATTTCTTCCCTCTATTTTGGAACCTCAGAGATTCCTTTGCTGCTCCTATGTTTTCCACTCCTGGTCCCATGGTGATGGCACAGCAGCTCAGAGGACAGGGTGGGAGTTGGGGAGCAAGAGGAGGTCAGTGGTCTTAGGTAGAGGTGTGGGTAAGGTGTGGGGTCTGCTTACTTAGGAAAGTTGAGAAATTTGCTTGCAACTCATTTTGTAAGTGGAGGGTCACCAAGCCAAACCACAAATCCACAGTAGAAAAGAGAAGGCAGTGACTAATGTGGATAAAAGGCAAAGAGACTCAGATGGGCCTTGGCAACTGTCAGTTGAGAGAAAAGGAGCTGGTTTAAGGCTGGGACTCTTCCCAGAAAATGGTATAATTTACAAGCTTAATCTGAGAAGAGTGTTTACAGCTATGGGAAGGTTTGATGTTACAGTTATAGTGAAAAGGACGGGCAACATCTGTTTCTCTTCTCCATAGCCGGCTTCCAATAGCTTGTTTTAAAAGGTGGGATTTGGCAAAGCTGCTTCCCACCAGCAAGAAAGATCAAAACAAAGCAATCATTTCTTCATATTCCATATAAGTACATGTACTGGGGGGGCGGGGGGAGACTGGAAGGAAATAGGACAAAAATGCTTGTTTAGGTGAGGCTCAGTAATTTTTATCTTTCTTTTATTTTTACATACTTTCCACATTTTCTTTAATAAACATCTACCTCTGCGGAAAACAATTTAAAGACCAAATAAAAGCAGATATGAAGATTAATCTCTTGTGTTTGTAGAAATGTACAGCTGGTTAAGTCATCGGGAACCCATCTGAGATGCGCTGTGTTGGGGCAGATCTAGAAAGAGCAATGAAATAGCTCTCGTGACTAGACAAAAATGGGACTAAAGCTGACATTTAACGAGTAACTACTGCAGCCTGGCAGGGCGCTTAGAGCTTTTGCACATAATATTTTACTTAATGCTCTCAAAACTCCCTGAGAGTGACATTATAGCCAATTTTACAGATAAGTAAGTCTGGGACCAGCTAGGCTAATGTGCCAAGACTGAGGATTCTGCTTGTCCATCAGCTCTCTCCCATGCACCCTACTGCTCCCTGGCTTCAAGGGAAGGCAAGGATAAGGACTGTAGTTTCCCTAATGGGGTCATGAGGGTCAGAGCGGAGATGAGTGGGCTTCGTCCCCCAACTCTCACTTTTCTGGAATAGCTCTGCGGTTAGCTGTTTTGTTTACTGGCATTCTGTATAAATTTGTGTTGGAAGAATGGTTTCTTCAGCTAAAAAAGTCTGAAAACCACAGGAATAAAGAGTCTCTAAATGCCTTCTAGCTCTAAAAGTCCTCAGTGCTGAAGAGTTCTCCCTGCCATTCAACTCTTGTGAATTGGCATTACCTGGGCAATCTTCCATGTCAAATATTCTTTAATGAATTAATTTGGGACATCCCAAGGGGAAGTGGCATTGCTCTTATGTCCAGGAAAAGCTTCCACATCCTCGGAAGTGGTTGTAGCTCAAGTTCAGCCCTTAGCCCTACTGTTACGAAAGTCAATCCATCCCTGGTAACGATTAGTGCAACTCCAGGCTCAGATGCTGTGTTATGTGAAAGGAGTAAGCACAGCCTGTAGCCAGTCTTCAATCTAAGCCTGCTAGTTATCCCAGCATCTTCCCAACATGTGAACCTGATTACAAATGGCCAGGCGCAGCCACAGGAAGGGCGGGCAATGAGGACCAGACTGTGTGGGGTTTCAATTCACCCCAGACACTGAGAGGAGCTCCAGTAACAGGATAAAGCCCTCTACCCCGTACTGACCTAGGAAAGCTACCCTCTTCTAATTCTATACTAGGTTCAATCCAAAGATGTCCTTTGCTTTAAGCACAAGCAGTACACATGAAAGCAAAATTGCATGTTAATCTGCTCAAAATGAGGCTATGTGTTATTTACAGTTTGATCACATAATGCTCTTTTGGAGGTGTTCTGTGTGCCCACAGAGAAGATTCTGTAGTCTGATTTTACTCCACCTTGCACTCTACTTCTCTATGCCCATCAGAGCCACTGTGGCTTCATGGACAGGCAAGACTTAATTTTTAAAGTGAAAGAACAGGAAGAAAGGATGGTTATTAGAAGCACCTCATTTTATCAAACAGACGATTTCCTAAAAAAGGCAAACTGTCAGTCAAACAGTATTTTAAGAAATAAAATAAGAAAGCTCTTTATTTTTAAATGCCCCATCAACCAATCCTTTTGTTAAATGAAGACATCTTTGGCACCATTAGCAATAATCTCCTAATACAACTGTTTCGCACACTTTCTCAAAAAGAAGCATTTTCTTTATACCCACACAGGGTATAAAGACAGGAGCAAGACCCTTACCAGCTCCTAAATTGCTTCCCTGCGGTGCTTGTGGGGGTGACCTGGGTGCTCCTGGGAGGGTGCTGGGGAGATGCAAGTGAGCAGCACTTCACAGTCATGAACCAGTGAAGCCCATGCACAGTCAAGGTTTCCGTACAATGTTGATACCTGGAGAATGTGACCACCTCCCTATCATAAATTCTGTAATTCCTACCTTCCTATTCTGTAATTGACAAATACCCAGAGGAGGAAATTACATAGAATATTTTTCACCCAAGACTCCACCTAAAGTTGCCTGGGGTTTGCCCTTGGGGGAGGCCAGGCTGCAGTGTAAACTGGTAACCTTTAAAATCATCAGAAGGCCACTACCCAGCATTTTGGAAACAGGGTCCCCAAGAGGTGACTCTCCTGTGGCACATGCACAGAGCTCTGTCATCACCCAGAGACACACCCATTAGCTGGTACCACTTGCTAATTGCTGGTCTGGAGCCTGCAAGCACAGCCCCAAAGGGGTGGGGGTGAAGGGAAATACCCTCAGCTCTCAGGTGAGCACAAGCACGTTGGGGACAGCTTCCGTGGGGCTGGCAGGCCCCAAAGCAGAAAGTGCTACGCCACACAGAGCCTGAAGCCAGTCTGCCTCCTACCTTTGCCCCTGCTGCTCTGCCTCTTTCTGTTAAATGATCATTGGAGAACCTACCTTATGAAGTGGTTCTGAAGATTAACAAGCAAATGTATATAAAGCACTTAGAACAATGCCTGGCATACTCTAGGCATTACTTATGTTTCAGCTTATGCTATTACCTCTATTATGTCATGTTCACACAGAGGTTTGACTACATAATCAGCAACATTAAAGAGATATGCTCTTTTCTCAAGTATCTGTATTTGTAAATCAAAGCAGTAAAGAATAGTTTGAAGACTGGGGCAGTTGTTAAGTAATCAAGGCAGCCTGCTTCAAGCAAAAGCTCTAGAAATAATTTTGTGTATGATCTTATTGTCAGCTTAGTATAAAGCTGGGTAGCATGTAAAATGACCCCAAACGTTTTGTTCTCAACCCTGCATTGATTAAGTCCCCATCCTTGTAACTCATTCTAGGAAATATACCAAATAAAACTGCAAAAGGTTACCAGATTCTTTTAAAGCTCAAATTTAAAAAAACTGGACAGAGAATAATTATTCAGATTGTAGTTCTAGATCGTTAATGGATGGGGAGAGTGAACAGACAGCATGTCCCAATCATAAGCTCTTCATGCAACCGGACTTACAGCTTCCACATTAGCAAAGCTGACAAGAAAGAAAACAGAGACAAGTTATTTGAGCTCGCAGGATCTTTGGAGTCTCATCAAACCTTCCCATTGGACAAATGAGGGAATTGAGACCCCCGAAGTCTGAGTGATGAGCCTGTGACAGTGACAACCAGGACAAGGCTGTGGTCTCCCAGCATAGCTCACTTCTTTCAGTTTCTTTTTTTCTCCCCTTCCCCTCACTATAGAGGCCTGAACATGGCAGTGACCGTCACCAATGGGATTACAGCTGGAATGCTGAGATGAATGGTTCTTTATTGAATTCTTTCAGTATGTCAGGCATTCTAGAGACCCTTCCCAGAAGTTCCCAAGGAGCCAGATCATCCATCTTCTGACATTCTCAGAGGTCAAAGTTGAGGCTGCAATATCCTTCTCCACTTCTCTAAGACCTCACACCTCTACATGTAGCTAAAGAGCCACCTTTTCTGAGGGGTACTCCCAGACCCCTCCATCTGACTCCTTCCCCAGCACTTCACCCATTCATCCACATGCAGGACTCACTTAATTATTTGCTCTTTTGGTTGATGGCTAGTATATTAGCTTGTTTCTGGTCTCCTACCATTAGAGGGTAAGCTCTGTGAGAAAAGTGACTTTCTTTTTCACATCATTTTCCTACTGCCTAGAACAGTGTCTGGTGCATCGTAGGTTTAATAGATTTTGTGGAGAGCATAAATGAATTCTGCTGTGCAGTGCTGGCACCTGAATTTCAACATAGATAGCAGGCAGGAATGGCAATGTACTTGGGCTGAAGGGGATAAAGAGACATTACTATATATATATATATATATATATATATATATATATATATATATATATATAATAAAATTGGCTTTTACTAAAAACTATAGATTTACTGTAAATGGGGACAGTGATAAAGATTTGGGGGCATTTAAAGTACTCTCTAGCACCTCTTGCCCCCCCCCCCCAGGTGTCTTGGTGAGGCTGTTCACATGTCTGGCTGCCTTGCTTGATGATAAACTCCTGGAAAGCAGGTCTTACTCATCCCTGCACCCTCCCATCCTCTATCAGGGCCTCACTAGAGGCAGAAGAAATGACTAAATGACTAAATGCATGAATCAATAAATGAATGGTGACACCTCTCCTAAGACTGGCCTGTCTGCTTTGGTCAACTGATGTCAGAAACCAAAAGAAGGGTTCAGTTCAGTTTAAAACCAAGAATAACACTTTGGGGTCAGGGAAGGAGGGCAAGCCAAGATGTAAGAATGAGACTTGGGAAGTTCCATGGCAGCATGAGAAACCAGAAAACAAAACCGGAAAGAGATAAGGCCGCCCTGATGGATGCTTTCCATCTAAAGGAGGTTCAAGTACACAGTGGATGAACTTTTGAGTTTCCTGTTTTTAAAACTTTCTTGTGATGAAGCTGAAACTGCACATTGTCCCTGTCAGCAGAGTGGTTTGCACTTGTCTGGAATAATCAGGCACATGTGGTCTAGTCCACGTTCATAAATAAGTACAACGGAAACATGGGAGCCAGAAACCACAGAGTCAGCAGTCTGGGGTGGCCTGAGTCCTGGGTTCTGGTGTTGCTGGCTCTGTTGGGGGTGTGGGTGAGTTCACCCCACCCCCATGCCTAAGGGTCTGAGCTATGAAACAGGGAGGCCACACCATGTCATCTCTAAAGACCCTTCTATCCCTAAAATGCTGACTTGGTCTGAGAGAGAGCTTTAGTATAAAAGCAATTTTCCACAGTGAAAGGATATTAGTTAACATGTATATGAACTAAAATAGTTTAATATATATATATATATATATATATATATATAATTTACTAGTATATTACTATTATTTGAACATACTTGCTTCCCAATTACTAATAAAAAAGTCATAATTGTGATAAATGGCAGTTATTCATAAATAAGAAGTCTGCTCATTAAAAAATTTAAAAAGCAAAATGCTTCTTAATCCTAGTGCTAAATCACAATATTTTGAACTATGTTCACAGTTTCTTATGTGAATACTTAAGTAACATATGCTACAGAGACAAGGCATGTTCTTTCCTCTCTTAAGTATCACAAAGGATCTGATTATGTGCTTTGTTACAGAAAATTAACCTTTCTGCATCTTGATTTCATCTATAAAATCGGAAGGGGTGGTGAATTTGAGTTTGTCTATGTCCAAGATGAAAAAGGTTATGTCCTATAATCTCATGCACTCATTTTGCTCTTTATCCAGGACTAACTGGCAGAATAGCTAAATCTACTGATAATCTTATACGTGATCCTTCCTGAAATACAGCAGTCCCTCCTTATCTGTAGTTTCGTTTTTTGCAATTTCAGCTACCCGCAGTCCGAAACATTAAATGGAAAATTCCAAAAATAAACAATTCATAAGTTTTAAATTACGTGCTAGTCTGAGTAGCATGATGAAATCTAGCGCCATCCCGCTCCATCCCACATGGGATGTAACTGTTCCTTTGTCCAGTGTCTCTATGCTGTAGATGCTCTCCACCCATTAGTTACTTAGTAGCCATCAGATTGACTGTCATGGTATCACAGTGCTTGTGTTCAAGTAACCTTTATTTTAATTAATAATACCACATTCGCATAGCTTGTACTATAGAGTATTATTATAATTATTCTATTTTATTATCAGTTATTCTTGTTAATCTTTTATTGTGCCTGATTTATAAGTTAAACTTTATCACAGGTATGTATGTATAAGAAAAAACAGTAAATATAGAGTTCAGTACTATCTACAGTTTCAGGCATTCACTGGGGGTCTTAGAACATATCCTCCTACAGATAAAGGGGAACAACTATAAATGGCGAATCAGAACCAGGGGCCGCACTGCCCCCACTTCCCCACAGGGCATTGGTCATGTGTGAATGGTGTGTGGTTGTCACAACAAGCAGAGGGAAATGCCAGCATTTAGTTTGCAGAGGCCAGAGCCAATGCTCACAATGCTCCCAGCATCCTACACAGTGAACTGTCCTATCCTACATACCAGCAGCTCCTCGACAACAAACACTAGATGCAGTGAACAGGTGATGGGTGTGAGAGCAAGACTCAGAGGAGGAAGCGAGTGGAGTTCCAGGATGCGGAATGAGGAGGAGAGGCTTTGCAAGGTCAGAGCCTCATTTACCTACCTTTTTTCAGAGCAAAAGGAGGTTGATCTAAAGAGGTGATCATTCCTCTGGATCATTTACATGTTGCAAATCACGTAAGTCTGTTCCTGGTACCACTCTATTTTGATATTTGCTCCAGCTTGCTGGTTGGTTTCCAGCCCCAAGCCCAAGATACAAGGAGATAAGACAGCCACATGGTTTGTCTAATTCCTTTCCTGACCTACCTTTCTCCAAAAGTTGACACGGCCCTGTGGAATGTTGTGGGCCTTGTATTGTTCTTGCTTTCCAGTATTAGAAGAGGTGACAAAATGCTCATTTAGCAACAGCAGGCAATATAGTGAGGGCACACATATGCATACAAAATAACAAGGAAGCTTTCTGGTTGAAAAGAAAGTGAAACTTTTTTTCTTTCAAATTTTTCTTTCAAATTTATACATACTGAATTTGCAATGTCAAAGCAAGGCAAGTTATTCGATATGGAAAGGGTAGCACATTATGCACATGGCATCACAACTTTTCACCCAGAGAACTACAAAGCAAGCATGCATATACATACCCAATGTGGGCACTGTCTCGATACGGCAGCACTGAAAATATACTACAGAGGGATCTTCTGCCACTGATAAGGACTATTCTAAAAAATAAAAAAAAGAACAAACAACAAACAAACCAACTAAATGCAGACTCTTAAATTAAAAAAAAAATTCTCTAGCAATTAAGCATTCATGGAATTCACAGCAGTATTTGCACACTCCCGCCACCCCCTCTGACAGATGGTGTTCTGCGCTCCTTGCAAAATGCAACCTCAGCACAGCAGCAGTATGCTGCCTCTTCTTATCTAAATGTTAACATGTGAGACACTGGCGAGGGTCTCTAGAGAGTATACATGAATTCTTCCTCCAGTGAGAATTGCTGGCTGTGGGCTGCACATGCAAGATGGAGAGACAGTTATGAGGTGCCCAGTGCCGGGTTCATGCTACGTTTAAATCATCGATTTCTATTCTGCAGTATATAATGCAAGAGTGATCGTGCCAGAAACTGTGAGCAGGAAAGACACTCGGATGCCATTATGATCATTAGATTTTTTTTCTTTTAATATGCTGGCAGCACATTAGGTTCTGAGAATAAATTAAGGGAACAATTACATAATCAGCCTTAGCCTCCATTCCTGCTATAAAGATACTACTGGAAACAGTTCTACATGATGTTCTTATGCAATCAAAGGCCACTTAAAAAAACATTTAAAAAAACTCTCAAAAGTACTTATCCTGGCATTTGAGAATAACATTTGCGAAAGAGAACTGCTGATGAAAAAATGAAGAAATGAGTGAAGGAGATTAAAAGAACATTCTTTAGCACAATGACAACACACATCAGATATGGAACTTATTGATTTTTGTAAGTAACTGTAATAACAAAACCAGAGAAAAAGCTGTACTACAAACTGCATCAAGATATGGGGATTCTGACCTTGTTTTAAGTTATGATATGAAATTGCCTACACTCTTAGGATAAAGTCAGGTTTCCTGGGATGCAAACTGTCTTAGCTCTGTCTAGGGCCTGTTGTCTTCTAGCTCTTTCTGCCTCTTTGTCTCCACACACATGATATTTCTTCCTGCGCCTTATTATTCATCATCTTAAAGGACTTGCTGCACCCCATCTTAAAAACCCCTACTGTTGCACATCTCTGTCCTTTGCATGCTATTTCTTCTGCCTGCTCTGCCCTATACACGGTACACTTATTAAACTCCTATTTATTCTTCAAAACCTATCTCAGAGGTCACCCCCTCAGGAAGCATTTCCTCTCCCTTCACTGAGTTGCTCATTCTGTTCCTTATTTCCACTTCCGGAAGTGCACTGATCACAAGTGCTGCTAATCATCTGTCATGCTCCTCTTCTGGACAGAAGGGTTCAGCACACGACAGCCCCTCCATAAATGCGTCTGGGCAACGCCTTGCTTCAGAGCAGCACCTGAGCACCTGTCACTGGGAGAACAGGACTGCAGCTGTTGTTTATTCCACAGGGGTTCATTTCTACAGTGGCTGGCAGGACCAAAGCAATATTTCCTGCATCAAATGCCAGCGTGGTCACCTTTGTATGACTTTAGGCAGCATACTAACTCTTTTGAACCTCAGTTTCCTCATATAAAAAATAGGATAAAATTGGTAGCAATCTTATTGAAATGTAAAGAGTAAATAAGTCCATATGACAGATATAATAAATAATATTAACTGCTTCACAAATAATACACACTCAATAAATATTGTTTTTACTAGGGACCACCTTCTTGGGTTGGGGTATTTATTAGCCTTGTATTTAGATTGAGAACCTCTTCAGATCTGTGTGCTAAAATACACAGGCCTGCTCAGACATGAAAGACCATGCTCTAAAGACAGCTGAAAGTCGACACATGTGGCCTGTCGACAGAGATGTAGAATGCACAGAAGTGTCTCTACTCTCTCAAAGAAGATGTTTCTCAGTAGATACCACAGATGATGTCCTGGTCACTGCTGCAAGGACAGGGTGTTGCATCCAGTAAGTCTCCAAGGGTTAAATAAGTCATGAGCAAACCTCCCTGTCAAACACCAGCCTGGCTCCTTGGGCCCTCACATGGGGAACCAGCAAAAGAGCTGACAGTATAATGCCCATGTCAGATTACTTAAGCAGAAATAATATAGCTAATACTTATTAAGTATCGATTAGGTGCCAGATTCTAAATGCTTTAACTAAGGAGGCACAAGTAAGCATGTGCCAAAGGTGTGACTGACTATGAATTTGAACCCCTGCTTTTCTACTATTATGTGCCTTGATGCTTTGATCTTCTCTAAGACTTACTAGAAAAGTCTACTCCTGTGGATTTGAACAGGTACCCATGGACTTCTTGGACACAAAAAAATCTGCCTTCACATAGGTTTTTGACAGTGGCTTTCCAGGTCACCAGGTCGAGCATGGGGTGGGGCCAGAGGGTGACTATAACAAAAGCCCTGACATCAGAGCTGCTGGAACCCTGGGTGGCCCCCTACTCCTGCTCTGCTTAGCCTGGGCCCCCTTCCCGATGGAAAGAAAAAGGCTCTACATCACTGCTCCCTGATACCCACCGAGGAGCAAAGCCAATAACTACTTTCCCTGTGTCATTTGACATCCATGTCTTCTAAAACACAGAGCAAGTAATGTGTTGAACAAACTCAATTGGCTTAGTGTCCTAAATTTTGTCCATTACTTAGTGCTAATATGTTCTTCTTTCCCACGCATAAAACTTGTCTGGACATTTTTAATAGAAAAAAAAATGAGAGAATATAAATGTATATGAAATGTAAGCACTCTTTCCAAACTTTCAACCACAATGCTTCTGTTAGCAAATAGGCTGCATTGTTCTGCTAAATGAGCACTCACACTGTGTGGTCCTCACCATTTTGGTCTCAGAGGAGGCTGAAACCTAATGCATAGATCAAGGTTAGCAACTATGAATATGAAATGTTTCCCCACAATTCCAGTAGGGTTGATATGACACTTCTTGGTTGGCCATTCTCAAGCAGCTGGAGGGGGGAGTTGGTAAGTAAGGAGCACCCTGTATTTGGGCACTTTCCTTTCATTTTTTGTGTCTAGCCATTCTGTAGCCTCTCACTTTCCGGAGGGACCAGAGGAGAAATCCAACAAAGCAGAGAGCCACAGAGCAGCTCTGCAACAGGTTTGCAGCAGTTCAAGCCCTGAAGAGCTGGAAATAGCCAATGGAGCTCCCAAGAACACATCCTCCGTGTTTCCTGAAGTAGCTCCGGAATCTGGGAGGGACTTGAGGCTGAACCCAGAGCAGGCAAATATTAACAACTGGCATGCTCTAGTCTCCTCTGGTTCCTACACTGACAACTTTGAGCAGTGTGGCCAACCACTGTGTCTAGAACCCAGAGACTTCACGTGAATTTGCAGTTTTGCTCTTTATAAGTATCAAGCAATGTCCATCATACTGGAGATAAGCACAGAAGAAAATCAGACTTGTTTGCCTCCTCCAAGTACTTGTGTATTTGTGAAAGAATTAAATTAGATGCTAGTGAAGAATGATGTAAGATGGCCAAACTCCATTTCTGATGGGCTTTAGAAATTGCCCAATTCCATGTCATCCCTTCTGGCCACTGTAGCTATCTTCTCTTATGCCCAAATGGCATGTAAAAGGCCCACATAATTTTCCCCAACTGTGACATATAATGCTTTACTTGGGAGTCAAGCTGACCAGAAAGTATTACACAAAAGATTATGACTTCAAAGAAGAATCAACTCCAGAGAGATGGGCCTTTAAGAAATTAAAAATCACATTTCCATACATAAACATCTGTCAGAGAAAAAGAAAAATAGCAAAAGGAAAGGATCCCCAGTGCTGCAGCCCACATGGGCAGAGCTCCTTCTGGATACACGTTTTCCAAACCCTTCCAGGAAGCGCTGAGCGTGTTCTGCAGCTGGAACACCATCTAACTTTCTTCTTCATGTAGCCTTATTTCTGTGCTTAGGAAAGCATTTCTGGTATGAGAAAACTTGTGGCTTCAGGCCACAAAGCTTCCACTTTGTCGGTGAGATGCTAGAGTCTTCAGAATAGCCAGAAAGTACACAAGGGCCCCCACAGTTGTTGGAGCACCACGAACCACTTTCATTGAATCTGTTTTCAACCCCTCAGCCCAGTGCTGACGTCTGAGCAGGCAGTGTCCAATGCCATCAGGGACTCTTAAGTGTTCCCACTTAAGCCAAAAACTGGCTTCTTTTTCTATTTCCAGAACCCTGAGGAGTCTCTGTTGGCTGTGAAAAGGTTTGGGCTCTTCCAGGTGGAATATTCCATTAGAGCAGAAATATTCTCTTAAGGACATAAAAACAAGCAACCAACTTCAAAGTTAGAGCAAAGAAAATCACTTTCACAACAATGATGGCTGAGTATAGTGATGCATAAACACAGCCTAGGTGTGTCCACGGCCCAGGGGTCCGCATTAGGTACTAGGTACACATGTAAAAACGCACTCTCAAATTCTGTAGTTCACTTCCCTATGTGCCCTGGAAGCATAAAAGAACACATTTAAAAATACTGGTGGTTTGGGTTGAATTGTGCTCCCCAAGAAGATACGTTGAAGTCCTAACCCCCAGAACCTGTGAATGTGGCCTTATTTAGAAGTCAGGTCTTCGTATATGTAACCAAGTTAGGATGAGGTCATACTGGATTAGCCTGGGCCTTAGAGCCAATGACTGGATTTAATGAGGAGAGAGATTTCGAGATACCCATACACTCACAGAGGGAAGAAGGCCATGTAATGGTGGAAGCGGATGTTGGAGTGATTTGGACAAAAGGATGCCAAGGATCGCTGGCAGCCACCAGAAGCTGGAAGACGCCAGGAAGGGTCCTTCCCTAACTTCAGAGGGCACGTGGCCCTGCAGGCACCTTGATTTGACCTCTGGCCTCTAAAACTGAAATATATATCTTTGTTGTTTTAAGTCATTGTTTTACGGTACTTTATAAGGCAGACCTGGGAAACTTACATAGCTGGCATTCAGTCACTTTCTTCCTAGTTCTGTGGCACACGTCACCTGCTCAAAAGTCCTCTGTGCCTCGTGCTGTTTGCTGATGTACAAAATGCACAGAGACAATAATATTCCAGTTCAGTGAGATGGGAAGAGGAAGAAGCCTATGGAGAAGAGGGACCTAGAAGCCTGAGCAAGTGGTAGAGCTGGGGCCTGGGACGAGCACTTGGGATCGGGGCTGTGTCCTGAGAACTGGAAATGGAGAGGCCAGGATGGAGGGAAACATGACTAACACAGTGATGAGTGAGACTACACAGAGTGTCAGAGCAAGAAGAATTGGGGGACATGGAGCTGGCACAGATCAGGTAGAAAAATGCAACTCAAGATCTACGCTAAGCAGTCCACAAATACAAGATGGTGGTATTATCCTCAGTGGCCGGTCATATTACCTTATCATGGCTGCTCATACTACCACCATCTCCATGGCCACTTTCATTACTGCTAATAGTACTGTGATGGCAGTACAGGCCTTCAGTGCTTGCTAAGGTATACCTTATCCTACAACGCAGGGAGTGGGGGAAGATATCTGAGAAACAAGTTAAATGATCTTCCTTCCCTCCTCTCTCCCTTCCACAACTATTTTCTGAGCACTTATACTATGCCAGACATTGTGCTGGTGCTGGAGATCCAATAATGAACAACACAGACAAGAGCTCCATCCTTACAAAGCTTATGGTTGGGTGGGAAATGTTTACACAGGGGTGTGATTGCCCTGGAGCAGTAGAAGGAGCTATATAGAGAGAGCACATCAGAGAGACAGCTAATCTAGCCTAAGAAGGCCAGGTGGGATTCCTGGAGGAAGTGACAGCTAAACTGAGACAGGAGGGGATAAGTGGCAATCAGGCTATCAGAGAAGATATAATGGTAGAGGGATTGGTATGGGCCAAGGCTGGGAGGAGAAAGAGCAGAAGGCCTATTTGAGAAACTGAACATGGGATAAAACCTCTTCCCTAACCTTCACCTGCCTGAACCACCAAGGTCTCCACTCCCCTCTGTGCATCACTTTAACCATCACCCACAGCACACTTGCAGCTCAGGCTGGGAGGCTGCTTCCAGAATATCCAGGTCAAATCATCCACTTACTAAGAGTTAGTTATATACGTCTTCAACCTGTTTACACCAGTTGTAATTGTTACTTCTACTTATCCTTTTTCACGAAAAACTATACAAACAACTGAGATGTGGAAAAAAAGGAGAAATGCTGTTTCTATTTAAAAAAATGCAGAATGCTTTTTAAAATAAACAAGGCAAGTCACTAAAAAAAAACGCATTTAAGGTATGGCAAGACATTATAAAACATAAGGAAAAAATTGTAAAAATACAAAAGAATTTTACACTTAGGTTCTTGGGTCTATTTATGTTCGATCTGGACATGTCAGCAGTGGGTGTGTATGATGATATGAGGTTGATACCATAAGACAACCCCGATCCATGGGAATCATATAAAAAGAAAAGAACTGGCATAAAAACAAACAAACAAACACTTGAATGATCACCAATATGCTTTAAATTAAAGCACAATGTTTAAGCTACATATGTAATTTTTGTGGGTTTTCTTCCAGTATTTACTAACCTCTTTCCTTTACCAAGCAATTACTAAAAATAATTCAACAGAGCTGGAGGATGATGTGGGGGTGGAGGGATGGTAGAAACCAGTGAGACTGGCAGGCCACTCCTGAAAGGCCACCTGTGTCTGTGAAGAAGCTGGTCTTGAGATTCAGGAGACCTGGGACTGGTTAAGATGGTGATGGTGACTGAAGCTGTGGTATGGATGAGCTTTCCTAGTGATAGGGAGTGAAGTGAGAAGAGAGGAGGGACCAAGATAGCAAAGCACATAACTACAGTGAGAGAGAATAAGGGAGTGTGTGAGTTTCCTGGGGCTGCTATAACAAAGGGACACACGCTGAACGGCTTACACATAGGAACAGACTGTTTCACCGTGCTGGAGGCCAGAAGTGCAAGCTCAAGGTATCACAGGGCCATGCTCCCTCTGATGAAGACACCAGGGCAGGATCTCTTTCAGACCTCTCTCCCAGCTTCTGGTAGCTCTTCGGTTGACAACATAATACTAGCCTTCACATGGCCACATGACATTCTCGCTGTGTGTGTGTGTTGTCAAAGTTCCCCCTTTTGCAAGGACACCAGTCACATTACATTAGGGGCCCACCTTGCTCCAGGACAATCTCATTTTAACAATTACCTCTGCAATGGCTCCATTTCCAAATAAGGTCACATTCTGAGGTCCTGGGGGGTGGGACTCAGCATAAGAATTTTGAGGGAACACAATCCAACCCATAACAGGGAGACAGAAGGAAACCAAGCAGAGTGTGGTGTCACAGGAGTTAAGAGGTCCCTTCTTGAGTCTTCTACTTGCTCTTCCAGGGCAGCACCGGTAGCCCTGTCCTGAGGGTGGCCCCTGGCCCTGAGCCCTCTGCTAGCTGTAATTACGGGTTTCTTCTTAGTCTGCTGCTCATACAGAGTCAAAGAAAAAGCCCACATAACCCCTATGCTTCTTAGAGAGATACAAATAATAAAAACTTAGTAAACCGTGTGTGTGGTACTGACCCAGCGATAGCCCCAGCTGGCCCCAGGGCACAAGCATTCCTACAGTCCAGTGGGTGGTCCACCAACCCAGCTTCTTCCTTCCTCCAGCCACTCACAGCACCAGGAAGGAATACGGGAAAGTCAATGGGTCGGTCATATTTGAGAGCTGCTCTGGGGGATATTTTGGTGGTAGAAGAAGCTAAGCTAGGAGTCTCAGTGAGGTCTGGGGATTATTGAAGGCTCCTTCAACCTGTCCACTCACGGTCCCTCAGAATTGAGGTTTCACTGAGGATTGGTTGTAAACACTGAAGATGAAACAAATAAAGATGCTCCCTGCCAGCCTCCTGCTGCTGGGGTGATGGTTTTAGTTTTCTAATGAAGAACAAAAGTTCTGAGAGGGAAAAGCATGCTTAGGAAGGGGTGGATATTGCAAGGCCTCATAGAAGATGCTCAACATCTATCAAATTGGATGGATTCATTAAAGGAAGAAAAGGCAATGACATTTTCCATTCAAGAAGGGCAGTTCAGAACTAGTAACTAGCTGTTTTATTTTTTAAAACATGCCACTTTCCTAACATTTTTCAAACTAAACCAGGCTGACAGATTGGAACTGATGAGATCACAAACAAGGTCTTCATTTAGTTATTATCCTATCCCCCTCCAAAACTTGCAGTATAAAGAGAAAAGACCTCAACTTGACTTCAGTTACTGCACTTTTACCATCTTACTTGAAAAGCAGATGAAAAGTACCAAAATCTTTTTAATGTACTTTTTGAGTTTTCCCACTGAGTTCACACTTTAAAGAGAAAAAACCCTACACCTCACTTCTTTGTCTAGTCCCATCTCAAATCCTTTTAAAGTGGACTGGGATGAGACAGCCCAGTCCACTCACTGCAAAGAGCATTTCTCTGCCTGTTCAGAATGAAATAATTCTCAAAGCAGACCCAGGAGGTAGGCACTACCAGTGCACGTGGCAGCCATCACTTGTGTACAATGCAGACATTTAAAAGTGGATGTTTTTCCAAGATGCTAAATAATGCCCACAAGCTGCATGTCTGAGGGAGGGTGACACCCATTTGAACTAAGGGCTCTTGTCTCCAGTCTCCCTCAAAGATGTTTGGGAATCTCAAGAGCTGGAAAGGTCCTTTCTGAATAGGACTATGAGGTCGCTTAGACATAAATGTCTTGAAAGGCCATTGGTTAAGTCTCCAGCCTTCAGGCACAGAATCTCTACCTTCCATCCTGATGATCTAATTCTACCTGGCCAGCAACTGGCTCTCAGTTAGGACTCACTGGCCTTGTAATGCTTGTCATTTTCAAGGGTGTATCTTAACTCAAAGGACTGAGATTTTTCTTTGTTTTTGGTTAACTTCTTCTCCCCAGGACATAGTGGGGCTCTTGGTGAAGACACAGATGAGAGCAAATGGTGGCTGACTCTTCTCTACTAAGCAGCAGCTCCCACTTGCCGATTACCCTTCTCACAGGATGTTAAAGAGCCCATTCTAGATGCTGTGGCATGGGGCCACTGGTCATTTCTTTTTCATGACAAAGAATTTGTTCATACATTTGTGAGAAGTTTTTTAAAGACCTCGAGTCATTTTTGTACTTCATATCAAAATCAACTCACTTTTAGAAGACAGGACACAATACACACACAGTCTAATTTTCTACAAGAATGAAGTTACCAAAAAATGACCCATAATGCTTGCTCCTGATTTTTGGTTGGCCAGAGTGCTCCTGCTCAAATGCAAGCCAGGTCACGCCAGTGCTCTGCTCAGCACACTCCATGGTTCTCACCTCACTCATAATATAAGGAGGGGTCTTCACAATCTACCCTCCCAAGACTCATCTCCTCCCCCACTCCCACTCCAATTCACCCTCACTGGCTTTCCTATAGTTTGTCAGGCACATCCCAAACATTCCAGTCTCAGGGACTCTGCAACTGCTGTTCCATCCACCATGAACATTCTTCCCCACTGCAAGCACAGGGCTGGCTCCTTCATCTCCTTCTCACACCTTCCTCACCTCTGTTCAAAGGTATCCCCATCTCTGAAGCTTTGGCCTATCATGGGCCCTTCCCCTACACTCCCAACCCCCTCAGTTGTGTGAGTTTTCCTCGATAGCACACCTATCCCATCTCTGACAGGATATATTTACTTGTGTATTATCTTCCTCCGCAACTAGCCTGTAACTACTCAAAGCAGAATCTTTACTTTATTCACAGATCAGTCCCATCACTTAAAACAGTTCCAGCACAGAGCAGATATCAGTACCTAGGTGTTGAATAGACTAAACACGGGTATCACTTCATTCTCTACAGTTAAGGAACCACTTTATTAAGGCACCTTCTATCTAGATGCACATGTCTCCTTCCAGAAAAAATGGCTGTTGATAGTTAGGTGATGTAATGAAATGAGACAGAAGTTCTGAGTGTTCCCATTTGCTGTGTCATCCACCCTGCCCTGCACAGGGAAGAGGCTTGGAAAATCCAAGTTTCCTACAACAGAGCCATCTCAATACAAATCCAATGTCTTAAAACGTGACACACTGATTGAAACACAACAGATGAGACTGACCCTGGCTGGGTATAAAAGTGATATATTTCTGTGGTACTATCCTTCTACTAGGACAAGCTAAATTAGCTTCTTCTGTAGTTACATCTCATTGTTAGCCTCTATGAAACAAACTATTAATCTAAATTCCAAGATATTTTTTCATATGAACTCTGAAAAGTCTCTATCCGATACTGTAAATCATTTGTCCCTGCTAAATTTAGTCTCAGTGAACTGCACCTAGCATTTCCAGCTGCTGAAGTTAGCTGGGTCTTGGTTCACCTCCGTAACTCAGTCTCCTTCTCTCCCTGCTGCTCTTGGTCTTCCACAAGGCCCACAACAGGCTTACTGGCCTTTACTTGGAAGAGGAGATAATAGCTCATGCAAATACCATGTGCTATTCTTTTTTTCTTAAACTCTCCTTCAGGCTAACAACCATTGACTAAAGAAGTTCAGCTGCCTCCAAGCTCTCCAGCCTCACTATCCCCCAGCCCACAGTTCACCATTCTATCCACTGGGAGATGCTGTAATGAAGAGCGGTCTAACATTCTGCTGAAATCAAATGTCACATCTATGGCAGTTCTCTAATTTACTAACCTAGCTATTCCACCAATACGGAGGTGAAGTTAACTTACCATGACTTTTCACAGTGAAGTCATATTGACTGTTAACAAATGCCACTTTTTCTAAACCACCCAAATCATCTGTTTAATAATCCATTCCAGAACTGCCAGCAATCAGCTCTGGGCTATGATTATTAGAACTTACCCTGTGCTACCACCTCTGTCTCTTTTTGACTTTGAAGGCAACATTCACCTAGCATTTAACTTAGAACTTCTTTTATTCTTCATGGTGTTTTAATGATCATCTGTTCTAAATTCTTTCCATTCCCCAGGATCCAGTCCTGAAGACCGAAACTTATTTAAAAGACCTCTTCATTCATTTTATTCCACAAACACTGAGCACCTACTGTGTGCCCACACATTGCTTTGTTTAGAGTCTACAATTCACAGGTATACTTGTTAAGGAAACTAAAACTAGGCTGGCAGCTGACATCCACTCCCTTGTACCATCAACCTGCATAAATTCACCATTCCTTCTCTCCCTCTTCTGAATATGGTTTTAAAAGCCCCAAGGCCATCATTGGCATTTTACTTTATTGTGACAAAATATATAAAAAATGCCATTTAACCATTTTAAGTGCACAATTTGGTGTCATTAAGTACAAACACAATGTTGAGCAACCATCACTGCTACTATTTCTAAAACTTTTCCATTGCCCCAAGCAGAAACTTGGCAACCATTTAGCAATAACTCTCTTTCCCCAGCCTCTGGTAACCTCTAATCTGCTTTCTCTCTCTTTAGATTTACCTATTCTGGATATTTTGTATAAATGGAACCACACAATATGTGACCTTTTGTATCTTATTTCAGTCAGCATATTTCTAAGGTTCATATGCATTGTAGCATGTATCAGCTCTTTGTACCCTTTTATGCCTGAATAATATTCCTTTGTATGTATGTTCCAAATATGGTTTATCCATTCATCTGTTGATGGATACTGGGGTTGTTTCCACCTTTTGGCTGTTGTGAATGATGCTACTATGAATATTGGTTACAAGTATCTGTTTGGATTTCTCTTTTCAGTTATTTTAGCTATGTATCTGGCAGTGAAATTGCTGGGTCTTATGGTAATTTGTTTAATTTTTTGAGGAAGGGCCAAACTATTTTCCACAATTACTGCACCATCTTACATTTTCACCACCAATGTGAAAAGGGTTCCAATTTCCTAGTCTTTCTATCAATCCTTAGTTCATTCTGGACTTGAATCTTCCTCACATTATTCTTCTACATTTGCCATTCTTTCATCAGTCTTTGGCCTTTAGCTAATGATTTTTAAAAATCAGAATTCAATAGTGTTTTCTCAAAATCCACTAGGACATGCTGTCTTATAGTATATGAATTTTTATCTCCTACCCTTCCCTTCAATTATGACAAAGAGCTTTGAAATTTGATGCCTGGATCCAAATTCCACCCCCCACTTTCTAGCTAAGTGGTCCAGTTTTCTCATTTGTAAACTGGGATGAGGACTGTTTAAATTTCCTATGGCTGTGATAACAAATTACCACTATGACCTCAACTCCATCTATCCCCTTAATTTCCCATTGCCATGTTACCTAACATAGTCACAGGTCCTGGAGATATGACATGGCCATTTTGGGATGGGGCGGGAGTGGGTTAGGGGAATGACATATTATTCTGCCTAACACAATAGTGACAGCTACCTTACAAGGTTATTTTAAGGATTATGTGTATTTCTAAATTTTTCCTATTTCTCAAGATGTAGTCCTTGTGATATTTAACAGATCTTTCTGCTCATTTATTCAACAATCACCCACTGAGTTTATTTAATAAAACAAGGTTTATCAAGAACTTGGAGCATGGTACCCAGTAAGCCAGTAAGCACTCAATAAATGCACTTGTTAACACCTGATGATATTCATAATTTTATAATTCCTCTGGGCAATATGATTGCAGGCACAAGTATCCACTTCTTAGTCTAAACTCTCTGAAATCTGTCTTTCTAAAACTCAGAATTGCTTTCTTTTCCAGCTATCAAACCCAACAAGACTTCCCCACAGCAAACTGTCTTTGTATTAAGGCAGAAAACTGGAGCACAGCAGCTCCTGTCATAGCTTCCCCTATTTGCTAGGAGATGCAACACCTAGAAGGGCCAGTAAAGAACTCATCGCACTGTCTACTGAAGGTGCTTACTCCACTTCACGTGCCAGCTGGTATTTGTCTAATGTCATAGAGAGAACTGGGTGAACATGGAGCAGGCCGAACCCACAAGCTTTCCTTCTAAGCAGCTTCCTAGATACTACTGATCATGGGTTTTTTGTTTTTTCAATAACACAAGATTTACTTTTTATCATATTTGCTCCTCAGTTCTTATTATCTTTTCTCTTTTCTATCTTCAGTTGTACTTAATATGCACCTTCAGTAGAAGGTATGGCTTTGATGGAGGGTGAGTCTATTTGAAGTGAAAACTATTTATTTGTCTGGAATGAGCAAATTCCATGAGGCTGGATTAGGGACCTGCAGTAAGGCTTTGCATGTAGCAGAAATACAGAGAAACAAGTAAGTGTGTTTTGGAGTCACGCTACAGAACTTCGAGCCGGTAGAGCTGAGAATGGAGCCTGGACACAGATGGCAGACCCAGTGGTGAAAGCTTCAGCTCCACTGTCGGAATCAGACAGGGTGATGAATCTCAAGACAGATGCTCCTCCTTTCATCCCATCAGCCACACTCTTGTCCTTGCGAAGACGTGAGCCCAAATACTTCTCGATGCTGGTACCTCTCTCACCATCAGTGGGCTTCCAGACAGAGGAAACTCAACACCAGGGCCAGAACAGCAAGTGGGCCCCAAGTTTGGCTTGCAGTCTGAGAGGCTGGTCTGTGCAGTCATAGGTTAAAAGGAGACTCAGAAGGTGGGCATAGTGTCTGAGTGGGTAAAAGTAGGGGCTGGAGTAGAGACCGAGACCACTGGGCTAGGGAGCCTGCTGTGGGTCTCGGGGCTGTGCAGGCTCCTTTCCAGTCTCTTGTCCCGGTACAAGAAGAGACAAACATACCAGTAACTCAGACCATTCTGTTTTCAGTCCAGACCTTCAAGATCTTTAACGAACACTTTCAGCCTTCTCCGTAAAGTCTCATTTCTCCCCACCGCAGGCAGAAACCTGGGTCGAGTGGCTCTGATACTCGCTGCAGGAGTGCCCTTGTGTGGTGCTGTATGTGTGTTTCCATACACCTGAGGCAGGGGAATCAGAGACCCCGCCCCAGCCATCGCACCAGTGTCTCCCTTTTAAGAGAATGACCAGGATCCCTGCTACCCATTACTGCTGGACTGGAGATCATTCACAGGTCTCTAGCCACCCTCTCTCGGGACAATCTCATGCCTGCTGCCTGGCTGCAGTGGGGGCAATTCTCCTTTCCTTTCTCAAATGGCAGGTCACATCCTCCCATTCATCAGCTCTTGACCACAATTTCCTTCTGTCACCTCAGAAATCGCATTTTCTTCCTGGCATCCTCCCAGGTTCTTTCTTTCATGTAAGAACAGTCCTTCCTTGCTCATTAACTAGATGGGGGAAGGAGAGCACTCCCAGCACCTCCAGTCCTTTCATCTTCCTTTGGCACAGGAAAAGCAGTTCTCACCTGGGCAGTTACAACTGGCCATCGCCACAGCCTCCCGCCTGTGGTTCCTGTCCTAAATTCCAGTTTTCAGATCTTCAGATAAGTTAATAGTCTCTCCTGGCTCCCTCTGAAAATTCTCCAGCAAAATTGCCAGCAACTGCATGCTTTTCAGACCGTTCATATTGTTCCTAGGTCAAGGGTGTGCTGAGGAATATGGCACACACTGGCAATCTCGTCAGTTCAAGTCTTTTGTTAACTACATGCTCTCACTACCAAACCATGCCAGGCGATTACCTGACTGTATCCTCGACAGCATCTACGGGTGGGAGAATACTATTAATGTGACTGACTCCTTTGGCTTTGTCACTGATTTTATTTAGAAATTAAAGGCTTCCTATGCTTATTTTATGGTTAAAGAGATTACGGATAAAAACACAAATGTAAATAAATGATAATTATACTAAAAATAATATATCTAAGGTTTGGATTTAGTAATTAAGAGTCACAAAAGATAAGAAAAACATGGTGGTTAAATGAATAAGGCATAATAATTACAGCAGTGAGAGTAAGAAGAAGAGAAAGAGAAATTCAGAATATTCCATTTAACAGATGGCAGTTGGGTACATTTTAACTAAAGCTCTGTACTTAAACTATGAATATATACTGACTATGTAAAAATTATTTGACAAAGGAGCTCAATTGTGCGATTTCAAAATCACTGAATAGCCATAAAATTGTATTCCCTTTTCAACTAAGGTTTAAAAAGTACATACGAACTTCAAGAAAACCATTCTTTAAAAACTGTAATCATAGTGTTATTATTTAGATTGTATAGTGTGTTTTACACCAAATTACAATAATGCTGGGCCTTAATCATTCCATGAGCCTAACAACTTTTTAGCAATTCACATTTGGTATAGATTAGTTTATTAGTGGTCTTCTGTACATCAGGAGGTCCAACAAAATGGCCTTTGCACAGGACCTCTGCTCTGGGATGGTGTCTATAACTCTCCCATTCAGGGAAACCACTATCCAGGTCTGTGGGGAAGAGCTGTTCCTAACAGGTACAGAAGGGTACCAAGCATCAGGGGACCCCGAGAGGTCTTGGAACTCTGTTCCACCACCACCCTCAGGCTGCCATGAATGGGCTTAGCCAGTCGATCACAAACATGCCAGCAATAATGGTTCTGATCTATCACTAGGATAGTTTTAATATCGAGGTCAAATAGTTTTCAACCACGATAATTTTCACTTAATAGCACCTTCTAAAAGAGCAACTGATGAGCTGGAGAAACCCATGCTCCTAATGTCAGCAGCCCAGGAATATGAATCAGTGCTCAATAAGAATCTGCTGGCAAAGTCATGATTCTAGTCTCCTCAAGACTGATCAAAGCTAGCACCAAAACCAAGTTCAGGTACAGATCTGGAGGGATATTTACTGACTAGAGCACATAGCCCTAGGAAATAGGAAAAAGGAAATAAAGCAGAAAATGAGGAGGAAGAAAAATTAAAAACCAAAAATTCAACTTTTTCTGTTCCAAGTTTTCTATAAAAATATATTTGAGTACTATTAAAAAGTCAGTCTGTGGTTAATATAAAAATCGCAGCAAGCCTCTGGTCACTGTTAGGGGGCATTATTTCCTATAACCTTCTTTGGATGATTCTGGTGAGAATGGGGTGGAACTGGTCTGTTTGGGAAGGTTACTGGAGATCCTGTTCATCTTAACAGCACTGGCTTCACTTGGAAGTCTCTTCATTCAAACAGTCCCTTCTTCCCTTCTACATTGGACCCACCCCTCCTACAACTGGAAGGCTGGCGAGCAGCTTCTGTTAGTGTAGTACCTGCCATTCCTGGTATCATGTTGCCGCATATTCTTGATAAAATGAATCTTCTTAAAGTTCTTTGGTCTGGGCGAACCTGAGAGAGTTCGACATCTGAAAAATAAAGTCATTTCAAAAACACAGTCAGTTGTTCCCTGGACAGCTGAGGCATCTCCACACAAAGACAGGAAGGAAAGACCAGACAAACGGTTGGAGTCACCCCAAGGATAATGAGGACAATATGGCTGGAAGCAAGGAAGCTTTGAAAAAACCCAACAACAGACAACTTCCTTGATAATACTGATAATAATTTATATGGGTCTCTGAAAAGCCAGCTAATGAAAAAGGTTGTCCTCAGTTACAATAACATAACTTACTTGGATTCCAAAGACATTATTCTTTTTGTCATCTTAAAAAGTATCCTCCTTTACCAACACAGGTAATGGGAAGAGAAAACTGGAAATTTAAAGGACTTAGAGAGGAAAAACACTGGAAAATTCAACTTTAAAAGCAACCCTGAATCATTTTTCTTCTGCAGCAGGACTCTGGCCCGAACTACTTAGCCAGCTGCCTCACTTCTCAACTTGACTAACGCCTGCCTGGAAGTCGCAGCTTTACTTTGAATGAGAATCAGAGACCCAGCTAGTGGCTGATTTTTTTTTTTTTAAGATAAATTTTAAATATTTGTTGAACAAAATGAGTTGGATTCAAATTATTTTTTCCTGGAATATATGGCATGTTCTTGAACTATAGAACTGACAGAACAGACTACAGTCTGAAAGATCTTATTTGTTTGTATTTTTTTCAGAGTTACCTGGCAAATTCTTAAGTTACACAGCTGCAACAATAAGAAAAGAAAAAAAGCAAAAAATCCAAAAAACAAGTCTGCAATTTGGTCTTTGCTATCAAATTGTGTACTTAAAACCTTTCTGACTATGGGCCTCAAGGGCGAATCCTGCCATCAGAAGGGGGTACCTAAGAACTCATGCTTAAGAGAGTAAGTTCCAGAGGGCAGTGTCCTACTTCTCAAAGCCACACTGAGGTCTGGGCTGGGGCTACTTCTCCCTCCCGCCCCCAAGTTTAATGAGTTCTAAACTTTGGGGCTTCAGGTACAAGAATAACCCAACCAGGAGGCACAGCTGAGGGCAGGTCAGGTGACAGGACTTGGGAAGGGCAACGTTACAGACCTCCAATCTTTACAACCCCATGGACCCAGCTCAACTGAAACAGGTGATGTCCCTGGTCTGGACCTCAGCATGTACATCCCCTCAAACTCTCTTCTTACCCTCCCTTCAGGAAGGGCAGGTCTTTCTAGAAGCCTTTTTTTCCCCACAATGCACTGAGAATTATTCTTTTCATAAGAAATAGCCCCTTTAAATATAATTGAACTTAAAAACAATCACGTTGAAGTGAATGAATGCTGACCAAAGCAAAGACATGACATCAGATATTTGGTGACTTTCATTAGAAAAAAGGAACTACCCCAGTCTTGGGTCTAGAAGAGGGAGAGCCCCCTGCTAGTCATCAGAGCAGGGTCCACAGTCTGTGTCTATAGCCCATGCGGCCCTGCAAGACGCTTCAGCAGAAACCACAATCCTCCCAGCCTCCACCCCCCACAGACCCTGACTTGTAATATTCCTTCCCTGGCATTGCTGTGAGGATTAAATGTGATGATGTATACAAGCTTCATAACTGTCAAGCGACACGTTCAAATATGCACATTCGTGCAGACGTACTATACATTCATGTTAATATTCAGATATGCATTTCAGGTGCTATGATTATTACTAACATACCACTAAGCTACAAAGTGTACGTATTTTGTTACTACTTGCCACCTATATTATTAAAACTGTGGCCTGTTAAAACTGGTTTTAAATAGTCTTTTAAAGACTTGCAGAGCCCTGCCTGAGGGCATTTAGTACATGTTTCCTGTAGACTTCAGGCAAGGTCTGAACAGGGGACAGTACCCACCAATCCCACTCCCCACTCCAGGCTTCTAATTCCAGACTTAGGCTTCCGGGGGCCAAGAAGATAGAGCCTCACTCTGCTTTCTTGAGGCTGCCTTCTGGAAGCACACCGAAGACTCCAAACTGCCTCACTTCTACCTCCAGAAATAACTGCTTGATTCTGCAAGCTGCCCAACATCCCCAACTGTCTCTCACACATGGAAGAAGTTCTAGAACCATGTTGTCACTGGAAAGGGGAGAACATTTGCAAGCGTAAAGGTCTGGTTCCTCTGGTTTCTGGACAGGGCCAAGTGTTCAGAAGTGTCCTTGCACCCTTACCTCACTTCCCCACAAAAAGCAGAGCTTCCTTGGCCAGCCAGTCTGAGGGCAGAGGGCCCAGAGCTAGGCTGTGAGCTAGACTGTGATGGTACCTACCTACTTCTACCCCAGTGACAGGAAGCTGGTACCAATCCCAGCCCAGAGGAGGGATGACCCCCGAGCTGCTCCCTGCCTCCCGTGCCTACAGAAAGAAGTGCTGTTGCCTTTCAGGTTTGAAAACAAAATTCCCCAGACTTCAGCAGGAAGGAAGCAAAGCACCATAGGTAGCTATCAGTACCAGCAACCCAGACACTGGAAAACTGGGGCAGGGGTGGTGACTGCTGCCTTTGCTATAGATGAACTGAGGATTTTCTGGACATCTAGTAGGAATATCCTAGGTCCTTATTTTTAGGATACTATAACCACCAGGCAAGTGGAAAACTCCTCAGTCTATAAACCCTCTCCTATAAATTCTCAATTCTTAGGGTTCTACGTGGATACAGAAAATGAGCTTACCAAAAAACTGTGATGCAGAGAAGACAAGCAAAACTTTTAAAAGGAGAAATTAAAGATGCTTTAGGTAGATATCAGTGCCCAATTCTAACCAGGTATGCTATCAATCTAGCCTTTCATTCATGGAGCTGTTTGTTGTCTTGCATTTTTTTAAAACATTCAACTAAACCACCAGGGAATCTAACAAAAGCTTTAAGAGAATTGTGGCATTAGCAACAATTGCCAAGGAAATTGGAAGACTGAGCACTCAGACTGCGGCAGGTTAAGCAAAGAACAAATTAATTTCAAAACCAGCTGCAAATAAAGTATAAATATCTATTTAAAACATATGTGTTGTGTGATGCAAAATTAAATTAGGAGAGAATTAAATTAAAAACTAATTTAATGAAAGATATTTTTCTTGATAGCATTTAATTATGCAAAAGATTTTTAATAGGTGCCTTGAAGTATTCAACGTGCTGAGTTGAAAAACAAGTTGGGCTAATAGTCTTCAAACCCCACGATTCCCTCAAATACTTCAGTGTTATTAACAGGACATTCATTTTGCAGAATCAGGGAGCTGGAAAAGACCTCAGAGATCAACCAATTTGCCCCGCCTATTTTAAAGGTGGGAAAACTGAGGCCCCAGAGAAGCTAAGTGAATTTCCAAGGCCATGGGAACCAGTAAGTAGAAAAATCAGGCTAAGAACTCTCAAACTAAGGTCCTTTCCTGCTATGCCATGCTAATTTATTTCCTAGGAATAAATAATTTTCTAAGTAATATTTTTTATTTAAAAAAAAATCCATTAGGGAAAATAAAAACTTCTTAAACTGCCTAAATTCCCTTGATTTCTGACTTATTTTTAAATTTTATATTTACATAAGATTATATAAGTATAATATTCTGTAAGAGTCGGATGAAGTTACAGGTGGGGCAGATAAGCCATTTTTACTCAGCTCATCTGTGATATCAGAGGCCTGAGGGGCAGAGGGCCAGGCTGGGTAGATTCTGAGAGAAGGGTATGGGATGACAGGACACACAACCAGGGTCATAGTGCCCAGCTCCTCCCAAGCCCCCACTAATAACCTAGAATCCCTGAGAAGGGGGTAACATTTTTTTAAAAATCTGGTTTCATTGGCTCACAGCTACCACATTGCTCGAACAACTGTGGCTTCTTGCAACCTTTTGAAACACCAGGGGCTTTTCAGCTCTATTCATTGATTTTCCCATTTGTGGGAAATGCCAAATGCCAAAGCCACTTGGTGCCACCTGAGAATGTTCCTCCTCCACTGTTGCTGATTACTTTGGACCAGAGCCAGCTCTCTAATTTGACTTTTAAAGTAGTTTTTTTTGGTAAGGAAACAGCCCTTCTCCCAACATTTAATATTGATGGATAGAAGAACACTTGCACCTAAGCCACGTTTGTCACACAGCTACATGCCATTCATCTTAGGATGAGCCCAGCGGTTATGTACATTTTCAAAAAGACTTCAAAAGTGGAAATCAGACTATCTGGCCCTGGCTTTCTCTTTTGAATTAAGATGTCAGTGAGGAGAGTCAGGGTCTCTTGACACTTTCAACCTGACCTGATCATAGGCCTTTCTATGCTCCACCCTTCATCCAGATGGTCTGTGGACAAGACGTAAACTTGGGAGTGAAGGTCCTGGCAGGGAAGGAGCTGCTCCAGGGTAATGCCTCCCTCTGCACACATCAGCACCCTCCTAGGCTCAAAGGGAGGATCCTGGAGCTACCGAGTCTTGACCAGCAACAGAAGCACAAGGGGGGCAGATGTGGGTTCCCAGGGCAACTGGTGTGAGTTGAAAGGAGCAATAACCTTCCACAGGCCTCCTCATCTTCGACCTGCCACGCATATCCGTAAAGCCACGGCGTCCCCATCTTGCCTCAGTGACTACCGCAGGAAGGAGCCTCTCCATGCTGGTCAACCTGACCCATACTGCAGTGAAGACTAAAGGAGATAGTGTGAGTACTGAGTCCTCTCTTCAAGGAGGCCCTGGCTGGACTGCACTGCAGATGGGGGCTGGTGAAGAGGTGCAGGATTAGAGAAGAGAAAGCTGCCAGTAAGAGGCACAGCACAGCTCAGCAACTGTTGTCACCCAAAAAAAGATGACCCGCAAGCACTTTTGTAACCCCGTGGGAGAAATGGAATGCTTTCAGCCCCAAAGGAGCACTCACAGCTATCCTAAACCTAGTTTCCCCAGCAACCAGCTATACAGTGACTTTGTGGGCACCTCCTGGTGAAGCTTAAGACTGTGACACCAGTGTTACTGCACCTGAGAAAGCTGGGACAGTGATGGACTCTTCATCAAGCAGCAGCTTTCAAATTTAAAGAGAAACAGCACCCAAATTCACATGTGAACTGGCCTCCCAATATGTGCCTGGACTGTAATAGTTTTCTAGTTCTAAGGGTCCTCAGGGTAGGGGTTTTTAAACTATGAGTCTAGGAATCAGAGGGTCATCTAAAAATTTTAATTCTGTAGATCCAGAACATAAAAAAGAAGCTAACTTTGGCTGCCATGTTGCCATGCCAGCCCTTTTCGTACCTATACACGTGACATGGAAAACTTACCTCCGTAGAGGGGCGTTCTCTTCAATATCTTCCAGGGTCTCCAAGGACGATCTCTGGGAGATGAGACGACGCCTGCAAAGAAAGGGGGGAAAAATCTAGGAGTTAAAACTGCATTGTAAAATGCATTAGGCATTTTTGTAAATCTAAAACTGTTCTAAGAAATAGAGTCCATTAAAAAAAAATTAGACAGAAGTTGTATTTGAGAGGCTGCCATGTTCCCAGCCTCCATCCCAAAGGCCAGGACCATCTTACCTTGCTGAATTCTGAGCCATTCTCCCTAGTTATAGGGCAGCTTTGTGGTGATTGGGGAAGTTGACTGATCTTTATGAGGCTGCAATTTCCCCAAAAGACAAAAAGACATGGCATATCTCATACGATTTGGGTACAGTGTGCAGTTTTTCTCAAGCATCAGATAATACTGTTAAGTATTAAAATATTAGTGGTCTGAACCAGGTTAACTGATACATATTAAAATTTAAAACCATATTAAATAAGATATCAATTGGGGCACAATAAAATCATTAGCATGCAATAAAAAAAAAATTAAGGTCTCTGGATGGCCATGACTTCAAAAGTAATTAGAAGCAAGAAAGACACCATTCCTTTGGGAGAGTTTCTCAGAGACAGTAAGAATAAATATCGGACAAGTTTAGGCAAAATATTAATTCTTTCAGGCTGCCAAAAAATTGTAAACTACCTGCTAAAACTTCCTCAATCTAGTTTCTTTTGCCAGACTGAAATAAGAACAGGTCCTAGTTAACTAAGACTGTCTGGTACTGGATTAGGCTGGTATGGTAGTAACTTCACAGTAAATCCATTTGACCATCATTTCACTGTAAGAGATTTGGCTCAGGGCGGTGGGCAGAAAAACATCTGATTGAGTCTTAATGTATCTCGAAAAAAAAAATGGGACTAAAATTAGAACAATAATTCTGTTTTGAGAAAATTTAGGTTAAGAACATGTAATTACAACTATGTTCTAATTTGTTCTTAAGAAAAAAATGAAATGGATTTTTTTGGGTTTTTGTATGTGTGCACTTTTTCTGACCAACTACCCCGACACCTTTTGCTTCATGTTTTAATTTTAATAAGACAATCAGAAAGATCATTTTTGCAAGCATTTAAGGGCTTCATCAGTTTTCTAAGAACCTTTCCACTAACAAATGCTTTCTAAAATACTCATCACAGACCCTCCTCCTCCACTGGTGAACTGGTCTAATTCTCTCAGACCCTAATTTGTTAATGTGTGAGATCCAAGAGTTCTCCAACATCACCCTCAGTGTCTTCATGAGGTACTAGACCTTCTGTAAGGTCTGCAGTTTAACTCTGCAATTAACTTACATTGAATTTCCATTTCTATAACATTGCCAGATTCCAATGGTCAGCCAAACTGGAGGCAATGGCTATGGGGAGACACTGGTCTTACTTGCAAAGGTGCAAAGTGGCCTGAGAGAATGGGGAGCGGATTTTATGGTGGCCAATTCATTAGTAAGCAGGACTTGCCTGTGCAGCCCTGTGACTCTGGGGACTCAGCTCACCAGAATCCCTGACAGCAGCCTGCAGCTGTGGTTCTGAAGCCTCCAGCTGAGGCACAGCCCCTCCAGGTCTCAGTCTAGCTAGTATGAAGTACCGGCAGGACGGGGCAGACGCCCAGATAGTCACACCGCTACCTGTTACTGCTCTCAGGGGCAGGCACTTCCATGCTCCTCATCCAAAGGACAGTGCATTTCCACAAAGGAGCATGCATGCTGGGTCAGACAGACTTGGATTTCAATCCTGGGGTTTGGAGACTTTGGGGACTTAGAAAATTCCTTAATTCTTGAGCCTCAGTTTTCTCATCTATGAAATGGGAAAATGAGAGTCACTAAGAAACAGAGTGAAATAAGTCCCAGGTAGCTACTGGGTTTTTGACTGACACTCCAGTTCCTTCCACTGAGGCTGTACCCTGACCTGCCCCTCCCCCTTGACTGACCATGATCAGGCTGGCTGTCCCAGCATTGTGTCCTCCACCAAGCCTAGCCAGGGCTGCCTCGTGTCTGAGTCCACCTGAGACACTGCTCCTTCCATACCTACATCCTCCTCTAAGCACAACTAACTCTTTATGTCACCTTTGCTGATGTGCTGGCCACACAGAAAATCAGTAAACTAACCTGTCCCCTGCCTCCACAGGCCTCTGTTTACTGTTCTCATTTAATACCAGTGTCTCCTCCACAGCCAGACGGTAGTGATTAAAATGATATTTATCTCTGGATAATGTTCTGAGTATTTTAAATTAAAAAAGAAATATTGATTTAAGTGTGCACACTTAAAATATTGATTTAAGTAGGCCATCCATAGAAATAAATTCTACCCCTAGGCAGAAATAAATTCTACCCCTAGGCAGAAATAAATGCATAGGTTTCAGATCCTATAAATCTCAACAAATTCTGTAAAACTCAAATAGCATTTCAGAGAGAATACTCAGATATTTAGATATACTAAATATTTAGGTAGAATTGAACAGCATAGCATAGCACTTTTGAGTGACCAGTAAACAGACATTTTGCTCAATAGGTGTAAATAGAAGTAAATAGATATTTTGCTCAAAAGGCAATGGGGGTGACTAAAACAATTGTACAACTCCAAGGACTCCCCTCCTTTGGTTATCCTAACAGAGGCCCACCGAGAAGTTCTGTGGTTGGCTCCTTGGGCAGTAAAGATAAAACCCAAGGACCCAGCAAAGGCCAGGCCAATGTGTCATCTTAACACATCCTGCATCCATCCACCCCGACCACACCAACTGCAAACCTGGCCTGGTGGAAATACAAAGCTGACCCAGGCTTGACTCCTGATCTCAAGGAGCTCACAGTCAAGGGGAATTCTGTGGGATGACCCCCAAGTAATTCCACTAATGGTCTGTTGAGCTTCTACGGCATTAGGAACTGCCCACCCCTTTCCCCAAACACCCCAGGAGCAGCATGAGGAGCACTCCAGCTGAAAAGGCCAAGCAAATCCCATGGCGAACGCATAAGGCCCCTGCCAAGCAGCCTGGGACTCCGCAGGCCTCTCATGCAACACCCTTGAAAATAGGTCCATTCACAAAAGCACATAATCTGACAATGCCCCTATCAAAAAGCTAAATCTAACTCTTCATATGCTGAAAAAGAAAGGTGTTTATTTAGAAAATAACCAAGCAAGAATATCTTTCTATAGATTTATAAGAATTTGCTTTTTAAAAGCAAGTACACTTGATATTCTCTTCATGAGTTAAACAAGTGTAAAATTCACACACACACATACAAGGACACTTGCAATCTGGATTCCTTAAAAAAACTCAAAACCAAAATACCCACCCGTTCCTTTAAATTCGGCAGATATTAATAGAACCAAGCAGTCTATTCTTTGAGATGGAGATACAGAGCTTGGAAAAACTACCACCTGTTATTATAAAGAAACCATCATATGGTGCCATGAAAACATGTGATGTGATACCTGCCCTTCCTATATAAAAAAAAGGACTTGTTCGCTGCTATAAGGGCATGCCCTGTGGTGGTCACACAGTAGTGCTCATCTCTGCCCCTGCCACCTTGCTAGATCCTTCCAAGGTAAGTGACAACCTCTCCCCTTGCTTTCTATCCTTAGAAAGCCTGTAATGGAAGAGAAGGCTAAGGTGACCAGCCTTTACTGGCACTTTTCATTCTACGTCTATTAAACTGCATAAACTCAGTCTATTACTACACAAACTCTTTATCACTGGGCAGTTAAATAAGCATAGTTCTGCAAATTTTAATGACTGACAAGAATATCTAGACTTGGACCAAAATAGTGTGCCCCTCATTAACCAAGCAGGCATCAAATAAGAGACCACAAAAAAAAAAAAAAAAAAGCTTTATGTGTTGACATCATCAAATGGAAGATGTCTGTGTCTGGTCCTCAGATTGAATCCTCAGAACTCAGGGTTCCCCAAATTGTCTAACGATTACAATGTAAGTCCTTCCACACCGGCCACAAACAGTTCTGAAGCCAACGTGGTTCAAATTCAAAGCTCCTGTGTTACGTTGGCTTCCCTAAAACCCCCCAACTCATTTTAGAATAGTATTTTTTGAATGTTCAGCTCTGCCTGAGCCAGGAAGTGATAAATACATGATAAGACCATATATATGGATATATATTCTTTGACCAAATTAGTCCACTTATCATTAGGAGTAATGGTTCATCAGCCAGCACAAGTCACTAGGTACTCCTGGGACCCAGGTCTCATCAGTGATAGTTATCATAAATCCACTTATGCTGAAAGCTTAAGAAAAGGTCATTGGGAAAAGGAGAAAAAAAATCACACAGAAAAACACGTGACTGAGGTGACACAGCACTAGATGAGGCAGGACTTAGGGCTAAAATTTCTCAAGTGTCTTTTAGGCACAAAAATGTCACTGACTCCATCTGCAAAGCAGGGCAGTGACCAACCATGCACACTAAATGACCAAGGGAAAAATGGGCCCAGTGGCCTGGCCATCCTGAAAGCTGGCCAAAGCTCTGTCATTGTCCCATTTGAAAGCATTCTGGGGACCACAGGAGAGTGAGGGGTAAAGGACAGCTGTGCTTGGAGTACCTTCATCATTGCTTCTGGAAGAGAGATGTCTCTTTTTAGCCTGGTAATTAGACCACCTCAGAGAGGGGAGATGGGCAATGCCAAAGAACCTCACCTGAGCTGGACTCTGGGCTCACTGCTGTCCCTGACCAGCGAGGTCAGGACAGGATCATCCTGGTGTCCAGTGGGGCCAAGTGGTCAAGGTTATAGGCTAACCTTATGAAGTAACCTGGGGAAGCAGCTTGGCCAGAAGACCAATGTCAGACAGTGGGTACCACAGGGAACAACTGTAGCCCAAGAGTTAGGACCAGCATGTGATGAGGAAGGTGACCCCGTGGCCTCTGCATTGAGTGAGGAAGTTAGATTGGATGAAGGCTCTCCACCCTGACTGCGTGCTGGAACTCCCAGGGGACGTTAAAAATCTTTGGGAGCAAAACACAAAATTTGAAAGCAAGAAGGGACTCTGGCCATCTGGATCAACCATCACTATTCTCACAAAAGGCAATTTCTTATGTGGCTCTAGTTCTTTCCACGCAAGCAGCCCTGTTCCTAGCCATAAGACAGGCCACAGAAAGCATGATTAATTCTTCAAAGGTGTGAAAGAAGCGAGAGCATTTTGGATACTTTAATTATACAGGTGATAGGCAAGATGCAGTCATGATTATCTCAGATCTGTTATCATGACAAAAAAACATTAAAATAACTTATTACCATAGTCATAAGACACCCACACACTTGTAATTGCTTTGTTACTCTGTCTTTCTCCCACTGACCAGCTCCCTCTCCTGCAGTCAAAACTGAACCACACTAGACAGTGAGCTAATCAGGCAGGGACCCTGCCTTCCTCATTGGTATAGCTCTAGCGATGGAGCATGCTTAGCAAACTGTAGGTGCTCAATCAAGGCTGGCCAGATAAACTCTCTCATCGGGCGGGTAGGTGTTTGTGGATTTTCCCAGTGAGTGCCTGACCTCTCAATACTTTTCTACACACAGTTACTAGTGGACCCTCTCTAGTCATTATTTGAGTTCTCAATCTGGTCACCAGAAACTGAGAATCATCCTCAGAAAGCTTCCCAATGCCTCACTACATGAAGTACAGGGAGGCAGAAGATCCTCATTTAGCAGGAGGGGCAGGTGGAGAGAAGGGACAGTCCTCTGCAAGCGCATCTGAGCAATTCATAGATATAAGGTGTAGTTTGTTTTAAATGGGTTTCTTCTGTTTAGGTTTATTAAATATTCTTTTTTCCAAATGGAATTTTATACATCTCACTGTAAAGGAAATTCAAACCAGGAAATGCATAAAGTAGAAACTGAAGAAATTACCTGCCAACCCCGAAGCCCAGAGAGTATCCCATAAGATTTTGGTATATGTCCTTTCAGACTCTTAGTGCCACATCTACTTATAAACGTTAATACACATATACATATGTTTGTGATTAAACTGAGAAAAGAAAAAGAAAGGTTTGCCTTTTTAAAACCAAAGGCAGTTGGGAAGAACACCACCATGGGACAAAGCTGGAATCTGGCTTTACTACTGACACTCCTCCTGAGCAAGACAGAAGAACAGGATCGCAGATAGACAGCAGCCACGAGAGAATCCTGGGTGCTCCCCCAGGTTCGGAAGCACTCCCCAGGGTGGGCATCCTGTCCTCTCCACAACTTCTGGCTATAGATGAGCTAATAAGAAAAGCAGTCAGTACAGAGGGGTCATGCTTGATTGCTCACAACACCAGTTAGGAATGGGGGGAATCAAGTAGGGTTAGGGCTCCAACCTCACCCTGGAGGCCTGATCCTAATGCTTACAGGTCCAGTAGCCTTTACCACGGCAAGCTGCAGGTGTGGGAGTGGTGGCCCAAGGCCCTTCTAGGAGCCAAAGGACTATCAGAGCACAGACCTCCTTTTCAGGTAGAGTGGGTGCTGCGGGCAGAGTCAGGGCTGGACAGCGAGCAGTCCCACTCAATCTAGGGCCTAAGGGAGCCTTCATCTCTTAGCTCCCTTTACTGCAAAGCTTCCAAGGGGCCCAATCAGGGTCCGGCTAAAAAGGCTTGGGGGTCACCAGCCTAGAAAGCAGAGCTGACTTGTTTAGCAGACAGAAAATACCCTTGTAAAATGTCATAAGATGCCATCCCTGATTTTTGTACTCCCACAACATAGACATATTCTTTTGTTCTGAAAATAGTATTCAGCTCATGTAGAAAAGGTGGTCCTCAAATCAGGATATAAATCTGTAACTTGAAGACTATCTCTATGGCAGTCTGCTATTGAAAAGACACCTGAAAAACCTTTTTATATCTAAGAAATATACTTTCATTGATATCTTTGGTGAAAATGCTGGTTTACATCCACCAGGCTAGATCTCTTAAGGCCAAGTGCACCTCTAACATCCCATGGTTATTTCCTTCATTTCTCTAACACTGTTTTAAGTAGCTGAGACCACAGTACTGTGAGCTTGCTCTCCAGATTCAGCAACTGTTATAACTTTGTTCATGATTTGGCAAATCTTATAGCCAAGATTCCAGATGCTCTTTTAGCAGAAGTCACATCAGATTGTGCTCACTGAAGAAGCAAACTATTTTGCAGCAATACTATGTGTTCACGGATGAAGAAAGAAGTCAGATGTCACCTCTTAATAGACACTTCGTAGCCTTAAAGCAAAAATGCCCTTGGATTCAGCTTTTAGACACATTCATTGAATAATGTTTTCTTCTGCTTTCCATGGGTCTAAAGCTTTGTCCAACAGCAAAGTTGCTGATGAAACTGAGTGTGACACTTACTTGCTCACCTGTCAACAGCTGCTTGCTAGACTGTGGAGGAAGTTCCAGAGCAGAGCCATGGGACATGACACTACACTGGCAGACTGGCTGGGCTGGGGCAAACAGGAGAGCACCCTGTCTGGACTCATCAGCCTTGCATGCCTCTTTGCACACAGCTGGCAAAGAAAACCCTCCTCTCCCCATGGCAGCTTATATACCTAAAGCCAGATCCATACCCAGGATACTGACGGAAGCAATTCAAACTCCGCAGTGGGTCACAGGGGTCTTCCTCATAAAGGAAGGAAAATCTAATTATCTTTGAGAAAAAGAGGGAAATGCAGATCAAGAAACAGAGAAAATGCTAAGAAACTGATTTTAAATTTGGCTATGTTTCAAAGTCTCCAGCTGATGAATCAGGAAAAAAATCAAATTAAAATCAATATACTAAAAGTTGCCAATCAGCTTGTTCAAATAAAATCTGTTTCTACATTTTTATATGTAGGTCAAGAAAGCAACTCTAAATGTTTGCAGAGAATACAAAGGCACTGGCTTGCCTGTGTTTACTTTCCTTTCAAGGTTCTCATCATCTCATCTCATTGCCAAATTCAGGAAAACCAAGGTGTGAGGTCATCTCAGTGTGTAGGGCTTTATTAGTGGGATTTAAAAACTGGCCAGGAACTCACTCCTCAGATCTCCCTGTCCACTGCCGCCCTGCTTACTTTACAAAACACCCCTTCTATCATGTCATTCCCCATACTGAAGATCCACAATGATTCTCTCTGGGGACAACTAACAAAGGGACTAGACAGGGAGGTCAGAAGACAGCAGCAGACACAGCACAACTGACCATCTCCAAGGCACCTGCCCAAGCTTGTGGAATGTCTTTGGGATATCAGGAAATAAAGGGGCCAGCCCAGGACCATGGGCTGAGTGACAGTGCTGCATTCTAATTCCCGCTCAGCTTCACCCTGAGGGGAACAGCCCTGCCCTGCAGCTGGAGGGAGCAAGCTGACCAAAGGTGCAGAAGAGCTGAAATGGAAAGCAGGTGTACTGGTTAGAAAAAAACAATCAGGATCCAGAAAGGTTTGAGGTTTTGTGTGACTGATGAGGTAAACGACATTGTCCTTGCCAGAGAACATGCTGGATATCCATAGTGCAGGGACAAGCAGGGGCCAAGACTGGACAGGGTGGGAGTGGAAAGGAAACAAAAAAATGAAAAGCCACTCAAAATAAAAGAGTTGGTTTCAGCCTAGAGAAGAGTCCTGTTGAACTAATATAATGAGGTCGATAAGTTTGGGGCCAAATCATGTATATTCTGGGTATCGGAATTCAAGGAATCAAATCCAGGTGTTCTCTGCCAAAGAAATTCCCTGAGCCAGGTGGGGAGGGTGACTGGGAATCAAGAGCCTGAACCCAGAGTTCAAGGCTAGGATAGACCAGGTGTGGAGCGTGTGGGAGTCACGAGTGAACTCAAAGGAGAGGCTAATTGGGAAGAGGCAAGGGGAGCACTTCCTGGAGAAGCAACCAGACTAGTGCAGACAATTCAAGGGGTAACCCACGATGAACTTCTTACACACAAGCTCAACAAGATGGGGCCAAAGAGAATGAACACCAGGTTTCTGCAAGGCATAGAGAAATCCTCTGAAACAAAGTCAGGGAAGGAGCCAACAGGAGCCAGGAGACAGCCGGGCCCCCAATCAGAAGGCTAGTGGTCTGTTCTAGGAGGAGCTGGAAAGACCTCAAGAACCAAAAGAACATGCACTGATGGGTGGGGCTGAGCGCTGGCACAACCCTGTGCAATGTGTAAGTGTGCATGTGTGTATGCTCACTCATGCAGTGTTTCCTTCTGAGACCATAAGAACAAAGGAGGTGCCAGAACACCTGAAGGGCTTATGTGAGAGAGTGAGGGTGCAGACGCTGCAGGCTGGAGCTGCTTCATTAGACAGAGGCGGACTGCAACCTGTTCCTTCTGAAGGCCCACCAGTGCCCGAGTTGTGTCTGATGGAGCCACAACCTCCACTCTTTCCCAGCCTCTTCAGGAAGCATGTTTCATCCTGAACCCTCTTCTCTGTACTTAGCATGGGGCTGTCTCTGAAACACCCATCCTGACAATGGGCTCAGAGCATTGGTAACCTTGCCTTTCTTTCTCAATCATTAGGACTTACTGGTGCTTTCTGGTGCTTTCAAGGAATGCCTTTGAATGCAGAAGCCAGATAGATACACATTTATTCCCCATTAGAAAGCCAAGTAAGTGCTCTCTGTGCACATGCTTGGGGTTTGCAGCGCAAAGACTGGAGAGGGACAAGAGACAGCCAAACCCTGCCTGGAAGCAAACTCCTTTCCCTGGCCCAGTCCTGAAGGGCTGAGATGTCAATGAGATCTAATTAGAACCAGCAGGGAGTCAGGCAGGGTTGGTTGCTTCCAAGTGGTATTTAATGGGACCTTCAGGATCTGCCTTCCAGCATAATCCCTCCCCTGAGTTTCTCCCTTGGTTTCCTGGGTGACCTTTCTCTGTTCCCAAGCGCTTTCAGTAGAAATGGATTTTGACAGCTCAGACACAGCATGTAATAAATTATAGCAAATTTGGGATTGATGGGATTTCATCAATCTTTACTTTGTAGTTTTTTAGATTTGCCATGGCCCACGCTCAATAGCAATTTATGGAAACAAAGACTGATGCTTCCTTGTCTAACTAGCTTCAATCAACAGCATCCCTTCTCCTACCAAGGAGCCCAAATGATTTCATTCTTTTCTGGAAGCCTTTTAAAAAATGCATTCTTTCTCTTTGCCCACTGATGTTTATTCCTGTTATTGTAAACTGAATGGGGATTGGGCACAGTTGAATCGCTGTCCTTATTAGGGATTTATGGGGTAAGGAAGAGCCCAAAGCTGACCAAATCTTAGTTCAAAAGAAAACTCAGCATCTGCTTCACCAGTTCATCTACCCAAACCCCACCACTGTCCTAAGGCACAGCGTGGTGCCACCTGCTCTGCAGAGCTGTCCCTGACATTTTCTGAATTCCTACAACATTTGGTATCTTTACTGTATTTGAAAATATTCATATCTAGATGTTTGTAGAATGATTTTATTCTTTTATCCCTTGTATCTCCCACTTGACTGCAAGTACCTTGAAGATAGGTAACTATGTCTTTTATCCTTTAAAACCCCTTCAATGACTAGCATATCGCCTTGTCACAGAGATACTCAATAAATCCTTATGTAAAGCATGGACAATTGTTTGCAGCCATAGGTAGCCCACAACAGGCAAACATAGGTCTTACCTGCTCCAAAGTATCAAATTAACATTGCTTTGAGGGACACTTGTGGGGGTCTCTCGCAAAAGCCAGCATAAGCCCAACCCAACACCAAAGTTGGGACCTAAGAAATCATCAGATTACTGATGTTCAATTGTTTTTTGAGTAGCAGAATACTTTTTCTTTTCTAAATAAATCTTATGTCAACTCTCAAAATATAAAACAGATTAGCATGATAAATTTTATAAACCTGAATGTGTAAAATTTACTTAGAACTCAATCATTTTTAGAACAGTGAAGCTTTTTTTATGTACAAACAATTTTGAAACCTGGCGTTATGGATGACATTTCCAGTCTTAGGTCAATCTCAGCATCTAATTTATTTCTTTAGGTCTTGGTTGTACAATACGAAGATAATCAATTAACAGAGATAAGTAGGTGTCTATGGTAACTACTTTTAAACATCTCAGGACACAAATTAAATAGATGTAGCAAGTGAAGCTTAGTCACAGAAAATCAACTTACTCTGGCAGCACAAGTTAATTAATGCATAATTAACATATAGATGGTCATCAGTGTAATAGGGTTTACTACAGAACACTAACTACTGAGTTTGTTTTTATTCCAGTTTTAAAACACTATGAAAAACCATATATATGTATGTAAGTATAAAATATATGCACATATAAATTATCTCAAAATGTTAAACACAGAATTATCTCATATGTCCTGTAATTCCATTCCTAGATATAATCCAAAAGAAATGAAAGCATACTCACACAAAAATTTTAACATGAAATGAAAGCATACCCGCACAAAAAATGTGAACTTGAATGTTCACAGCAGCATTCTTTACAATAGCCAAGTTGTAAAAACAACCCAATGTCCATTAACTAACTGATAAGTGGGTGAATAAAATGCAATATTATTCAGCCATAAAAAGGAATGAAGTATTAACACATACTATAAAATGGATGAACTTTGAAAACATTTTCTAAGTGAAAGAAGTCAAACACAAAGACCACATAGTGTATGATTCCAATTATATGAACTGCCCAGAAGAAGCAAATCCAGAGACAGAGTAGATTAGAGGTTGCCTAGGAATGGCTGTGGGCAGTCGGTGGAATGGGCCACGCTGTTACTTTTTTGGGTGATGAAAATGTTCTAAAATTAGATAGTGGCAATGGTTGCACAACTCTGTGAATATACCAAAAGCCACTAAAAAGATAGTGTATGAATTGTATCTCATTCAAGCCATTAAAATATTTATGTGATATATAAAACCTATGTACATAAGAAAAATATATACTGAGGAAAAAAAAATATATATATATATATAAGAAAACTGAACCAACCATTTGTGGAACTCCTAAAGCTTTTATTGAGATCTTTAGAACTCTAGATAATACAATTTTGAAAATTGTGGATCTTGTTCCACCTTCTTTGACTAGAGCTATGGAGGAGACTGAGAGCTTGACTGACCTGCCCAGGCCAGCCTAGATGAGAGAGCTAGGATAGGGCCCAGACTACCTCATTGCAGAGCTAGTTCCTTTCCTTTCTAATGTGGTTTTAACCAGTCTTTTGAGGGGGTTGTTTCCAGAGGCAGGTCCCAGGTGAGAATGGAAGGTGGTAGACAGGGGCAACCTCTCGATGAGGCAAGGCCTGCTCATCACATTCACCAGGGCTTCATTTTCTCCACATCTCCCACAGGGGATGGTCCACTTGGCCTCAAGCACTGCATCACCTAACACTTGCCCATTGCCCACCTGTCTATCCGCTTTCTCCCTGCATCTCCAAAAAGGAAACCTCCTATTGTACACATCATCAAAGTGTTGTTTATTTGGAGCTCTGAAACATCAATTTCCTTAACTTCTCATTTCCCTAGCCTCTAGTATAAGGCACACCTGCAAATTACTCCTTTTTTTTTTTTTTTTTTTTTTTTTATAAAGGCTTATATACTGTTTTCTAGGAGAGAATCTGGAAGCACCTTTTGGGTGCGAGAAGACAATACACCCTCCTCAAGCTTGTCAGCATCTGGGGAGGTAGTTTAATTTTTTAACAGCTTGTTCAGAGCTCTCTGAAAATATATTATTAGTGTATCTGCCTCATTGAATACATAATTAGCAAGCACTGTTCAGGCTGTTCAGGAAAGGTTTCTAAAGTGAATTTGCAGCATGAGAACTGTGCCTAAAACCACATAAATATTCACTTAGATGTAATGTGGAGTCAACTACCGATTGGATTCTTGGGCAAAAGCCTACCCCAGAGGTCTGAACATTCATTTATGCCAGGGCTTGCTTGTGATACCACATGGTTATTGTGGAAAATGATATATTCTTAACAACTTTAGAGGTAGAGATATACTGTTTTCAGCTGATGTTTTCAGAAAGCGATGAACTAAAATAAATGCAATCAGCAGCTATTTCATTTTCCTAAGGATGGTCAATGGTGTCATTCTTTAGGACAAGGTCCTTAAACCATGGTCCATGGACCTCTTAAGAGTTCCATGCACCTTCAAAATTAGATGTAAATCATGCATGTGTGTATCTATGTCCATTTCCCCCTCTTTCCTAAAAGTCTATGTGATCTCAAGATTAGAAACCACTATTATCAGGCAAAGGATGGTGCTACCAGGCATAGCAGGGATACCAGGGTGTGGTTCCAGATCCCATTCTGTCTCTATTATGTGACTTGAAGCAAATTGTCATTGTTATCACCACATACATACAAGTATTCATAGTCCTAGGTGTCGGGAAGAAGAATAAAGAAATGTTAAGACTTGGTCTCTTGTTCTAGGTGGCTACTGACTTAGTATGGAGACAGTGCAAACACAGCTCTAAAAACCTTAAGACTTTGGTTAAACACTCACAGGCCAAAGCTTGGTATTCATGCAAGCTCTGGGCCATGCCTCATTCAGCAGGGATGCAAGGCTGATTCCCTGTGGGGAAGCAGAGTTTCACTAAGGGTGCACGTGGCAGATGGGTCCCTGGTAATGATTGGTTGAGCCCTTGGCTTTGCCCTGAGGAGCTAAGACCAAGTGGCTAGGGTTTCGTGGGTTGCAAGAATCTTAGAAAAAAGCAACACCAGAGTAGAAATGAGAGCACTGTCTGAAAATTAAATAGATTCCTAAAATTGCAAGAAGAAATAATAACATTTTGATCTGTCCAAAGAGAAATAGAGACTAGCAAAACAGAAAGACTTTGTAAAACTTTACCAAGAAATGGAGGCATGAATAAATATAAGCAGGGCTGATGAGAACAGTGGGAAGGTTCAATGCACGTGAACTTTCTCCTCCACTACCTAGAACAGAGCTCATCAGAATTATAAACCATCATTCATTCATGCAACTATCATTTATTAAACACCCATGACAAGGATGAATAACTTAGTCCCTGCCTTCAAAAATAATCTGTTGGGGAGGCACATTAAGAGAGAATGATATAAATGGAGAGTGCACTGGTGTGTGTGTGTGTGTGTGTGTGTGTGTGTGTGTGTGTGTGTGTGTATCTCCTAAGTGTTGTGGGAATAAGAAGGGAGGACCCCAGACAGCCAGAGTGGGGCCAAGGAGGAGCAAATCAGGGAAGGCTTCCTGGGTGTCAGCACTGGGACAGATGTGGGAGATCACCAGTCCAGGTGAGAACACACACGACCCAGGTCACATGTTAGCAAAGCCCATTAGCCCCACAATAATGTACAACGCTACTCACTCATCTCTAAAAGGAAGAGTAAACTCTCACCTTCTCTGTAACTAACACATATAAGAAAAGGCTCCTCAAACTGCTCTTTGCTCCCTGCTCAGTCTGAGAGATTTCTGTTCCTGGATTTTGATATGTCTTTTGAGAATGAAGCTTGTCATGCATTAGGACATGTGAGGCTCACTCTGACACTGGCCCTGGCCCATTAAAATAGCTCTACAATTCAATGCCTCATAATCAACAGCCCATTTTCCCAGGTCTAGAGAAACCCAGCAGTTTAGCTTCTGCTTTTAAACTAATAAAAAGCATAAGGGGGCATATGTAGACCCAAGGTCCATCAACATGCTGCCAAGAGCCTTGGCTATGTGGTCTCGGAACCCAGAAATACAGAGCATAAAGCTTGGAATCTCCCCTGCCATCCAAACCTCTGGAGGCCAGAGCAGAGATGTGGAATAAAGGGGACCTTCATCCTATGCATGCTTGACATTCTGTCAAACAACACTAAGGCTCTCAGGAAGGTCCAGGCCGGCTCAAGAAGCCAGCAGGCCCTAGTTACATGCTCATTTCATTTTGGGAACATTAGACACCAAGCACTCTGTTAAGGGTTTTATAGAAGACATCTTTGCATTTAATTCTCACAACCCTGTAAGGTTTGTACTATACTGACTCCCTTTTCACAGATGGAGAAACTGAGGTTCCAGCATGTGACTTGCCCAAGGCCACAGAGCCAGGAGGTGGTAGATAAGGAACAGGGCAACTTCTATACTAAAGAGTCTGAGGAAATTCATTCTTGTCAGAGTTTGCCACCCCAGAATATGCCTTTTGAAAAGATTATTTTAAGCTGGTTATTTGGAAGGAATGAAAGACTCAGGAAAAAACTTTGACCTTCCGCCTAGCTGCCTAAAAGAATCTAGACAGAGGATCTGCTCCAGGAAGGGAGCTTTCATCATAGATACCTATGGTTTAATATGAACTAAGTGTGATAAACAGGGAGGAACCTAGCAGGGCCCATTGGATCAAAGTCCTCTCTGTGTCCCATTGTTAAAGATGGCCCAGCAAACATTTGTTTACTAAGCATTTGGTTTTCTGTCTCCACATGAATTGCCTTTCTACTCTTTGAAGTTCCAACACCCCCTCCCCCAGCCCCTTTCTCCTTAGCTCAAGATGGCATATGAGCCTAAAGTGCTTGATAAGATTAAGGTCTCATATTATGGGACCCCCATATGTACATACATGATAAATTTAGTGATTTTCTCCTGTTAATCTGTCTCATGTCAATTTGATAACTAACCAGGCAAGAACTTAAAAGGAAGAAGAAAAATTATTTTTCCTTCCCCATGCTTGCATCTCACCTCTTACAGAACTAGCAGCTCACCATATGTAGCTCTTATAGAGGAAGGAGGGCTGCTCAGTGATCCTTCCATCCCATAGGGCTAGCTGCCACAATCGGGCCATGCCAAGCCCACGCAGGAGCCACCTATCCCACAGTCGCCTGTGACCCCCACACTGGCCGCTGGCTCCAATTAAGGGAAATCAACAGGATTTCAAAAGCATCTCAGGAGAGCCTCTACAAGTCACACACTATTTCAAACTCCCTCACATACTTAGTACTTATCAAAGCAACAGGATATCTGTTCCATAGTCCTTTCAAATTCTGATGAGTTCTCCAGAAGTTTGTTTCAAAAGAAGTGAAGCTCTTTCTTTTTCTGCTATGTTTGAAAGAAAGCTGTTTTAGCTTCAAACAACTTCAAAGTTTATTTTCAAATGGAAGTTATTTTGCCAAAGAAATGAGGAAATTTTACCCAACTAGGGAGGAATGATGGGTTTAAAAATAAAATTAACTTTGGAATCTTGGATTGGGCCAGGGGAAGCTTCACTCCTGGAACTCTAAGGAGTGAAGAAATAACTATATTTTCCTGACAGACAAGGCAGTTTCTTTGTAAAATATCTGACCTTATAAGTTTAATGTGTTTAATCATTAGATTGGGTCTCAGGTGACCGGAATCTACTGGACACTGTGTATCATGGGTACCTGTGGGGGGAACCAACCCTCTGGTACAGATGGGCACATGCACTGATACCACTGCTTTTCTCACAATGAGGGCGAGCCTCATCAGAGGGGACCTGGAGAGAGACGCTTCACCTGGTGGAAAGAAGTAGAGTGGCTGGGGGCTCTTATTCCAGGCTCAACAGTTGGCCCTCGCCTGGGGCACAGTTTTGCTCTAAGTTCAGATTTGGTTTCTTCCTTTGAAAACACTGTTTTGTTTTTGATTGCAGTAAAATATACATACAACACAAAATTATCATTTTACCCATTTTTAAGTGCATAATATAGTGGCATTAAGTACATTCACTTGGTGTACACCATCATCCATCTCTAGAAATTCTTCATCATCTCAAACTGAAACTGTACTCTTATTAAACACTAACTCCCTATTATCCCCATCCCCCATTGCAGCCAGCATTCTATTCTGTTTCTATGAGTTTGACGACTTAGGTACCTCATAGAAGTGGAATCATAGAGTATTTGTCTTTTTTGGCAAGCTTACTTCTCTTAGCATTATGTCCCCAAAGTTCATCCCTGTACACAAGTCAGAATTTCTTTCCTCTTTCAGGCTGCATAATAGTACACACCACATTTTATTTAGACATTCATCTATCACTGGATACTTGGGTTGCTTCTACCTTCTGGCTATTGTGAATAATACTGTAATAAACACTGGGTGGGTGGGGGGACAAATATCTGTTTGAGAGTCCTGTATTCTCTTATTTTCTTTTATTCTAAAAGGGCAAACTTGCATCAGTTTCCTCAGATACCCCAGTGATTGCCCTTGGGTGGCCTTGAAGGGCCGCATGTGTGAAAGCAGACAGTCCCAGGAGCTGTCACCCTCTGTCCTGCCCACAAAGCCACAGGTGTCACCCAAAGAGCTGCCAGCTCAGCTCTACAGTGTTTATGGAAACCTGCCTCTTGATTTCAAGCATGGGAATGGACAGAAGGGTACAAGCCCCTGCATGCTCAGTATTCTTCCACACCCCAAACACGCCCTTCCTTTCAAAGAGGCAAAGCTACCTGCTGAGCTCCCTTAGGGCACACCTTGGGCTTCAGGGGCCCAGATTTGAGATGGCCCCTTCCTTCCTCCCTCTAGCCCCTCCCTGCATGCAGGGCCCCTCCTAGCCCCCATGGCTTCCTGGGCAAGACTCTGTTACCACAGCCCTGTACCATCCTGGTAGATATTGTCTGGCTCCTCTCTACGTAACTCAGGGCTCCCTACATCCAGGGCTGTAATTCATATTAGGTGCACAAGAAATACCCATTGAATGATTGAACAAACCGAAATAATCAGCAGCCCAAAACCCCCCCAAAATTAACAGTATACAAATTATAACTGACAGAATCTAACTGATATGATTTCTATAAAGATGACACCTCATTAGACTTTTTTTTGAAAGAGCTAGTAAACTGTAAAAAAGGTAGCATTTGATAAATAAAACAGACCCTGAATTTCCAAATAGCCTATAAAAAACTTGGCCTTTAGTCGGACCATCCAGACCCTGATGATTCTCTGCGGGGGGCAGTGAAGGTGGCTCAAGGGTGTGGGTCTTGGGCTCTGCTAGTTTTGTGGTCACACGGGTTTCCAGCCCTGGGGAAAGAAAGATCCAGAAAGTCTCCCAAAGAAGCCTGGAAATTTTTCATTTTTTTAAGTGGGAAAAAAATAGACATGGAATTGAAATTACCATTAAGCAAACATAAAATTATTACAGCACAGTCCCAGGAGATTAGGGAAAATAATTTCCGCAGATAGTGATCTTGAGATTAAATTTATCAAGTGAATCGAGCACCAGACACTGAGTGAGTGTTCTGGTTTCTATTTCCAGCTTCCCTCATCCTGGTTAAGTCATTCAGAGCTAACTATTTGTTTTCTCTACTATATGATAAGGAACCTGCCACTCCTCCTTCTCTGTAAGACATTCAACAGAGAAATCACACCCAACACAGAACCAGCAGGACACCTGACTTAGGACGGGTGGTGTCACCAAGAAAAAATGTTCCTATAAATGCAATACAGACCCAGCCACCAACAGTCAGATGCAGAATACAATTTAATGACCAAATGTACTATTTAGTGAAAAAGGGAAAGTTACAAAATGGTACATGCAGTCTGATCTCTAGTATTAAAAAAGAGAGAGAGAATATATACATAGCAAATGAAAACTGACAGAACCTAACCCACCCATGTATGCATGCCTACATCAAATGTTACCGGGTCATCTGAAGGTAGGTTTATGGGTAACCCGAATTTGTTTTTTCTAAATGTTTTACACAGGTATTCCTCTTTGTTATTAAAAATCGTTTTTTTTTTTTAATCAATGTATTCGTATTATACATAGAAACATAAATATGTCTCTATGTACTGTTATGGTATTCTAGGTAGTATTTAAGAATCAATTGGTGCCATTGTTGAAGAAAATAGGTATAAAGGCAAAAAACAGAATAACAGGTTGATAAAAAGCCCATTATGATTAATTTCTCTAGTTGCTTGCACTTCAACATATCTCTAGAATTGCTTCTTTCCAGAACACAGGAAATAATTCATGAAAAATGTGAATTTTCTCCTGGAAATTCATCAAGTTTGATGAGGAATCATTGCATTCAAACCAACTTTCTCTTTCCCTTTATGAAACAGCCCTGCATGAGGTTGCTTCTAGGTGAGTGAGAAAACACAGCAAAATCTTGTGCAATGCTCACCCATGTTCACTGCAGCATTATTCACAGTAGTCCAAAAGATGGAAACAACCCAAATGTCTATCGACAGAGGAATGGAAAAACAAAATGTGCTGTATACATACAATGAAGTATTATTCAGCCTTTAAAAGAAAGGAAATTCTGACACATGCTGTAACATACATATACCTTAAGAACTTTATCTAGGTGAAATAAACCAGTTATAAAAAGACAAATACTGTATGATTCCACTTATATGAGGCACCTAGAATAGTCAAATTTATAGATACAGAAAGTAGAATGGTGGTTTCTGGAGGCTGGAGAAAGTAGGGAATGAGGATGGGTATAGAGTTTCTGTTTTGAAAAATGAACACTTCCAGAGAGTAACTGAAAAACAGTATGAATATACTTAACATTACTAAACTGTATACTTTTAAAAATGGCTAAGATGGCAAACTTTTTTCTTACATGTTATGTAAAAGCTCGTGTGGTGGTTTGTGTTCTATCTACTTAGTTTAGTTTCCAGATGCACGGAGCAATTTCTGGCACCCCCAAAACCCCTTTTTTCCCAACATCATGCCTATCTTTCAGTGGAGTTTAGCTTGTAGTTAAACCTAACAGGAAAATAATCTCATTCCCATTTCTGTGACAGCCCACACACAGTGGGCCATGCACTGGCCTGAGCTGCTGGCTGACGTGGAGGCCTTGGGTGGCTAGGCTGCACATGTGCCACTGGGCTGTTGTGATGATGGCCACTGGCTTGCATCAACCTAGTGGATGTGTGTGGGGGGGTCACTGGGGACAGGGTGGACCAGCCAAGAAAAACACCCACAGGATGAAGAGTGACAGCCACATCTTAACTTGCAAGATGAAATTAACCATTCACTCCATATCCAAGTGATTCAAGATGAAAAAGTCTTTAACACTTCAGAGAAAGGGGTGTTTCATACTACAGAAAGCTCCAGAAACAATTCCACTTCCTAACAATGCTGCCCCTCTAAAAGAGCGTAATGGAAGACCACCAGGGTGGCTATAGAGCCCCAAGGCAGCAGGGCATAGTGCGTATAACTCGACTCTGGAACCTGACTGTCTACATTCAAACACCTCTCCATGGGTTCTCAGTCCTGGGATCGCAGATGTACTGAATCTCTCTGTGCCTCATCTGTAAAATGGAGGATTACAAGATTTACTTTATAGGATTATTTTATAGATTAGATATGTCAATATTTTTAAGCTCTTGCTTTTTAATCTTGTTTAAGAAAATTAATACTAAGAAACAAATAGTAAAAAGCAGTTGGTAGACATGGTCCTTCCTGTCTGGAGTGACCTCCTCCTATGAATAACCATCCCTGTGTCTTTGTATTAAATAATCACAGTCAAGTAGTTTGATGTCACTATAAATCCATGCTCACCAGCCTCAAACAGGCAATCCAAGGTCTTGCTACATTTCTGTATCCGCTTCCCTCCCAAATTACTATCCTGTGCTTTCTCCCCACTCCTCCAGCCCTTCCCGCAGTTTCCTTGCACACTCTCTCTCAGCCACACAGGCTTCCCTGGCAGTGGGCCCAGTCCCAGTTTTGCTTCCGCGTCCTGGCTGTGCTGTGTGTTTGCTGCTAGGTCCTACTCTGCTCAACCTCTCAATGTGGAAGACCATCAAGGTTTGGGCTTCTGTCCTCTCTCTGTACGCCATCCCTGGGTAATTCCACCCTCCCTTGGCCTTAAACACCATCACATGCTGATGATACGTGGATGTTTCACCAACCTGCCTTGCTTTGGAGTTTCAGGGTCCTGTACACCCAAACACCTTCCCTAAATCTCCATGTGGCATTTTCATGGGCAGCTCAAACTTCACAAGCCAAACTCGTCCTCCTCTTCACCCCCTCTCCCATTAAACCAGTCCCCTATGGACTGCCCCATCTCAGTCAGTGGTACAAGAAGCCACGTCATCTTTGACCCTCCTCCACAACACATCTACATTCAGTCTAGCACCAATTACTATCCAGCTTATTTCTGAAATAAACCTTAAATCCTCCACATGCCTGCCCACCCTAGCTGATCCGGACTCAGTTGTGGATCTTATTGATCTTGTTTTTAAAGCCATGGCTGTCTCTCATTGTGCTAAGAAAATACAAACCCTTTAAGGAAGCCCATAAGATGCAAACAGCTCTGCCTACATCTTGACCTACCCCCACCCCCACCTACATACATACTCCTCAGCCAGAGTGGCCTTCTTTCATTTCTTCCCCCAATGGGCTATTCTGTGCCATGTGGCCTTTGAACATATCATCATTTCCTCTGCCTAGAACTCTGCCACACATGCCTCACATGCTGGTGGCTTCTCCTCCAGCAGCCAAAGACATCTCCTACAAGAAGCCTTCCAAGATTTCTACCCAGCAGAAGTAGTTCTCTTCTCTATTATTCTTTTCAGAGTTCACATTCTTTTCTTCCAGGGCACTTAAAACAACTTATATTCATATTTATATACACTTATTTACTTGTCTAATTATCTGTCTCCCCACCTAGGACTATAAGTTCCCTGAGGGTGAGAATCAATGACATTTTGTTCAACTCTCTATGCTTTGCCCCCAGCAAATGGTGTATGCTCTATAAACACCTCCTGAAAGAATGAACCTAATGAAAAACCACGCCAGGTACAGGCCTCCTTTAGCTGCCTAAGTTTTGGAAGGCCATCAAGACATTAGGCAGCTGGCCATTTAAGCTAACAATATCTTGCTTGAAAAGAACATAATATACCCACAACAATCATTAGAGGTGATTATCTAGATTATAAGAACTTTCTTATAAAGGCTTTATCACAAATATTTTTTAAAGTTTTCTTAGTACTTTACAGATGTGGTTCTTTTTTGCCTGAACTCAAAAAGAAAAAAGCAATTCAAAACCATATGTAAAGCATGATAACACTTAAAAAATAAATGCACCTACATAGAAGCAGACACATACACACATTGGTCCTCAAACTCCATGACAGCAGGGTTGGTATTCATCTCATGTACCTAGCCCAGTGCCTGGTACAGAGGACAGCCCCAAGAAATATGGTGTGGAGGAATGAGGGATAGAAGACAGGACCCCACCCTTGGAGTAAGTGCACCAACATGTTGGCAGTGATGGGATTACAGATGATTTTACTTACTAGTTTTAAACTGTCACTCGTTTTTACACAACTGTAATTTAAAGACAACTTCTGAAACACATATTCCTAAAAAGCACCAGAGTAAAGTATTTTACAAGAGAGTATAAAGGTGTGATGTGACTGATAAAGTAACAGTGTTACAGCTTTTTTCAAAGCAAGATTTTTACCACAGTCCACAGGCCAGTTCATATTTATAAGGGAGGGACCTCCACTGACAAGGGATGAAGACCAGACAGGACTTATAGCCCATATAAAGTACATCTGGGAACCGTCTGACAGGAATATCCATGACCACTTGCCCCCCAACACCAGATTTTTGCTGTAACGAAATGGACATGCCAGCATCCCTCCAGGAAGGGCCTACTGGACAGAAAGGCAAGGCACAAAACATCACACCTAGAGATGCAAGGTGGTACATGACACCCACCGCTCCAAAAATTAAGTGCTTGGCACTGCACTGGGGTGGGGGGCCTCGCAAAAGAAAACTGGAAGATGACTTTGCCCATGTCTTTTACCATTTCTGAATTCAAGATTCTAGCAATCTATCTTCTACCAAAAGTTATTTGAAAATCAACACACCTTTTTGAAAGTTCTTGCTTAAAAGAATTTTATATTATTTAGGTAATTTCAGAGTAGCCATAAATAAGAATTACCTTTCAATTCTCTAGAGACACAAAAGGGTCTTAGTGCCACATGAGTATATTTTAACTGTGTAACCTGACAATGAGTTTTTAAAAAGCCAAAGCTTTACCATTTTCTCTACCTAGACTTTTATCTTTTTATGAAATGGAAAAAACAAACAAACATAAATCCTTTTGAGAAAAACATAAAGAGCCTATGTAACAGCAGACTAATTTTAATCAGGCTAGGAGCAACAACCTTTTGTCTGTGCAAGTGTTTTAATTATTTATTTTTAAACTTAAACAGATGTCTTTTATAAGCTCACACAGCCAGGACCATCTGACTGGAATCTATTTAGCAGTGTATCTCACACCATCACCTCGGGCGGAACAAACACAGACACAGAGAATCACTTGTTCACTAATAAAAAGTGTATACAGTAGAAAAAGAACTATCTAGGGTAAATAGTCTACTTAAACTATGTCACAAAATACTTGCTTATAGGAAAGAAAATAGTTTTCTAACAAGAGAACAGTATTAAGCTTATATTTATTAATGTAACCAGGTTAGGTAAAGCTTAATATTAGATAAGTTGAATATGAATTTAGGTTTGCCATATTTAGGTAAGCAAATAACAGACACCCCCCCCAACCCCCGCCCCAGGGCTGGAGAATTCCAAACTCTGTTTCTAAAAAGCAAACAAGAATTTCCTCCATTGTTCTCATAGTCTGCTATCCTATTCCTTGTTCCTAACTAAAGTATCCTGTGAAAAGATTACTTTTGTGCCACTTGACTGTGAGACCTGGGTCCACAGAGGGAAGAAGAAATGCAGAAAGTAACTTTACTGCTCAAGAATGGGGCTTCCAGAATGAAGATAAAGAATCAATTTTCTAAATTACTATCATATCGTAATTAGTAGATGTGGAGATAACTCCACATCCTTTGTAATTATCTCTTGCTGGTGACATAAAAGGCATTACCAAGGATATGGACTGGCTGCCTGAGGTCTGTTTAGAAAGGCACATGTCTGATGGGTCTGGGGATGATTTCAGTTTGGAGAGACCCTCCACACGATGTGGTCTCCCCATCCCTGTGGGGCATGCAACTGCTTTTTACTACCATCTGTACCAGATGCTGAGCAAAAAGAGGGGAAGGAAAATCCTGGCAGTTTTAAGTACACTTTAGTGGCTGTAAAGATAGGGGTTTCGGGGTGACACGGGGATTTGCTCTTTACATGCCTTAATTATGCTCTGCTCTATGACAGCTCTCATATTCTTCTCTTTTATTACTTGAATATTCACAGGTTAATATTAAAACCCAGCAGGATGCCTGGCATTCAGCAGATACCCATAATATTTGCTTATCTGATTAACTGTCCAGTCATCAAAAATGACACAGACTTGACAAAAGTCTGTTTAATCTGCTGACTGCTGACAGTCAAACTCGATGAATAAAGCTTTAAAACAGATTTTCTAGGTCTGAACCCTGTAACCCAAGTGGATCGAAAGGACTGGAAATCTGCAAAATCTCTTGGTCCAAGCCACACAACTGCAACCACAGTTTACCATTTCTCTAATTTTTAGAGTCATCATTGATCAACTCAACAAGCACTTCCTGAGTACCTATCATACTCAATGACAACTGTGGCTGACACATACAGAAGACCTACAGTGTGCTGGGCACAGATCCAAGCACTAAATATGGATTAATTCACATAATTCTCACATTAACCTCACACTGGGTGTTAACATTATCTCTATTTTACAAATAAGGAAACGAAGAGTCAGAACGGTTGTATTTTATTTAAAAGTTGCCTAAAGTCACACAGGTATGAGAGTAGCAAAGTCAGGATTCACACCTAAGTCTGGCTCCAAAATTTATGTTTTTCCATCATACTCCACTTTCTATTGGGACCTTGAGTTACATCAGCTCTCTGGTTCTTGGTTTCCTCATCAATTATGGGAAGACAGTAAAGCCAGGCCTTTCTAAGACAGAAAATGGACTCCTTCTGAGACATCCCAGTCTTGCAAAGCTTCCAGCTCATAGCACACACTTAAGAAACACCCGAGTGAAGTACAGTAGTCCCCCTTTGTCTGCAGGGGTATGTTCCAAGACTGCCAGTAGGTGCCTAAACTACATAGTACTAAAGCCTACATATAGTATGTTGGTTTTTTTTTCTTATACATATACACTTTTCCACTTAAAGCACTTTACAGCTTCTCTTTGGCATATCCAAACTGCCAGCATCAATACTCTCACGCTTGAGGGCCATAATTAAGAAAAATAAAGATTGCTTGAACACAAACACTGTGATACTGAGACAATCAATCTGATAACCAAGACGGTGGCTACTAAGTGACTAATAGTTGGGTAGTGTACAGTGGGATGACACGGGACAGCACAAAATTTCATCATGCTTTGCAGATCAGTGTGCAATTTAAAATTTATAAATTATTTCTGGAATTTTTTATTTAACATTTTAAGATCACAGTTGACAGTAGGTAACAGAAACCGAGGAAAGCAAAACCATGAATAAGGCGGGACAACTGAATAGTTCATTCTTATTATTTCCAGATTTCATGACTGCAAATTGCCCACTTGCCAAAACTTACTTGCAGGTCCAAATCAGTGCTTTTAAATTCATTTATAGGACATGTATACATGCAAAGGAGAGAAAAATTTAAGCAGCTGAGGTGACAAGACAGGCTCTGTCTTGTTTCAGCTCTTATATTGCAAACAAGTGCCCTTTTGTGGTAATTTTAGTGCCATGTTTTTTTGCACTTTTGTGCTTTTTGTTGGTGATTTCGATGTTCAAAATGGTCTCTAGGCAAAGTACCAAAGTGCTGTCTAATGTTGCTAAGCACAAGAAGACTGTGATGTGGCCAACAGAGAAAATACATCTGTGAGCAAAGCTTCCTTCAGGCATGAGTTACTGCTGGCTATAAGTTCAATGTTAATAAATTAGCGATATATATTAAATATTGTACCTTTAAACAGAAACACACATAAAACAAGATTATTAATTGATCAGATGATGAAAATGTGACTAGAGGCTCATGGAAACCCAACCCCGAATTTCCCCTGGGGACAGTGGTTCAGTAGTCAGTATCTGCAGCTAATTCAGCAATCACGGTGACTTTATAGAATATATAACCCCTGTGAGCAATGAGAATCAACTATATAAGCTAAAATTTTTATAATATAAATTCACTCCCTTACAGTAAAAGCAGCTAACATAGAAGGACAAAGTTCAGATGCCAAGATCTACAGAGGAAATGGAGAAGTACTTGGAACACACAGTCTTGGCACTCTCTAAGTCTCCATCCAGAGCTGAGAAGCTTTGGGCCAACATTATCCCCAGTGTGCAGGGGTGAGGGCTCTCATCTTTTGTTCTAATGTACATGGAGCTCAGGAGTACATGGCAGCCTCACCTCCAGGACTCTCTGAGGTTCCTTCTCATCCATCTTAAAGTCTATGTCCCAGCCACTATGGGAAATACCAAGGGCCACCTGGGGGCCATGGAGCAACCTCACTCCATTCCTCTCCTGTGATCTTCCAACTACCCAGCTCTGATATTCCTTTTTCCAGGCTAAGCCTCAGAGAGTGGTTCTCACCAAAGTCTGACAGTGTGAATGTCACTTCTCAATTCCAAGATGCAGAGCCAGAACTCAGACTCAACTCTCCCAATCATCTGAGCAACGCTCTGACAACTCAAATGGAAAAATCAGCATATATTCTTCCACAGCAGTACCTTTTAGAAGGCATTCAAGGAACACAGCAAAAGTGTCAGGCTATTTGAAACTTATTTTTTATGAGTCACTCAAATGCCAGCAAGAAAAAGGGCCTGTAGAATAAGGGAACACTGTTGAAACCAAACCTAAGGCTCAAAACTAAAAGCCACTTTTTTAAACCATAAAGGAAAATGGGTAAGCCTCTCCATGAGCCTGGGGTCCTGCCACATGGAGACCACATGAGTCCAGCTGCCCCAGACAGAAGTGCTCTTGTGTTTATTCCCTGACCTGAGGTTGAAGGAAAGTGGAAATGAAGCTACCAGACCTGGACATAGCTACACAAGGCTGAACCAGCTCCCAGTGCAAGTGGGAGATGCCAATGCTAATAAAATGTCACCTCAATTACTTTTGCCAAGGTTATAAAAAGAAACTGGAGATTTCCTCCCTTGGGCATTTTCTGTTAATTGCCATTTATAAAAGTTCTGTTTGCTAGGCCTGTAATATGTGTTATATTCCCTTTGAAAACAAAAAGAAACTTCTAAAATATCAATCAGTATTCCAAATGGCAACATGATTTGTTTTCCAACTCACTCTCTCAGATCAGCTCCTGAGTCTGTCTGAAATGCAGGCATCTGGTATTAATTTGTGACAATATAAAATCAAAGCTGAACTTCCATGTAAATTTTTTTTTTTTAATTTCAGATTTTACCAGCCTGCACATTTCTTATATCCCAGTCCTGACTTTTATTTTCCTGGCTCCAAAAGAATTAAAGTTACACATAACAAATGTTGCACCTCTTAATAAGCTCTACAGGTTAAATTATTTCCAGTTCTATAAAATATAGCTTGCAAGGAGGGTATATCCAGATGAATGAGTGGATTGAAATACATCATTCCCATCTCTTCTCATCTCTGGGGCCTCAATTATTCACCTGTGTTTGGAGCAAACAAGGTCCAATAAAAAATCTGGTTTAGTCACTCTGTATACACATAGCAGCTCCCCACTGACACATATATAATCAAACATGGGCTGGATAGGTAAATGACACAAACATCAGCATATATTGTTAGACAGTTGAAAATGTCAAAAAGTGCAAGTATCAAGAAACACCACCTGGAACCTAGAACAGAAACTGTTTTCCTCAGGAAGGTCACAAAACTTGTTTGGATAAAACCTTACAGGTGTCAAAGGCAATATAAAGCATAGTGGCAAGAGTGGTCTCCAGGGTTAGACAGGATCCCAGCTCTACCAAGCTCTAAATAACCTGATGAGAAAAATTAACTCCCTAGAAATCAATTCCTCATTTACACTGTGATATCACCCCTACAAAATATGTAGAGCACCAGCACAGCATCTGGGATATAATCATCATATCAAATATTTATTGAGAACTAACTATGTGCCAGGCACTGTGCTAAGTGCTTTACAAAAATCATCAGATATAATCCTAGCAGTCATACCTTGAAGTATCTGATTATTAAATATCATAAATATCATTTCCTCCCCTGTACAGATGAGACCTGAGGCTCTCATGGAGATTACAGAATCTATCCAAGGTCACACTCAGGAAATGGCAGATCTGGGATGTGAAGTGATTTCTATCCCATAATGTTAGTGTTCAATAAGCATGCCATTGCAGTAGCGCCCCTTACCCGAAGTTTTGCTCTCCATAGTTTCAGTTACTCGCGGTCAATAGCGGTCTTAAAATGTTAAATGGTAAATTCCAGAAACAATTCACAAGTTTTAAACTGCGTGCCACTCTGAATAGTGTGATGAAATCTCTTATTATCCCACTCTGTCCCATCCAGGATGTGAATCATCACTTTGTCCTGCATCTCCATGTTGTATACACTTCCCGTCAGTTAGTCATTTAGAAGCCGTCTGGGTTATCAGATTGACTTTTGTATTTGTGTTCAGGTAACCCTATTTTATTTAATAATGGCCCCAAAGCACAAGAGTACTGATGCTGGCAATCTGGATGTGCCAAAGAGAAGCCATAATGTGCTTCTTTTAAGTGAAAAGGTGAAAGTTCTTGACTTAGAAAAAGGAAAAAAATCATATGCTGAGGTTACTTAGATGGAGAGAATGAGTCTCCTATTCAGAAACTTTGAAGAAGAAAAAGAAATTAATGCTAGTTTTGCTGCCACACCTTTAACTGCAAAAGTTACATCCCCATGTGAGATAAGTGCTTCATTAAGATGAAAAAGGCATTAAATTTGTGCATGGAAGAAGCATGGACAGAAAGTGTGTTCTGACTGATGCCAACGTGTTGTACCAGGAAGGACTGAGCCTTTATGGAGACTTCAACAAGGGATCCTCTGAAACTAGTGACCACAGTCACACAATTTTTATTACAGTATATTAAAATTGCTCTATTTTGTTATTAGTTATTGTTGTTAATCTCGTACTGTGCCTAATTTATAAATTAAATTTTACCATACGTACGTATGCATAGAAAAAACATAGTGAATATCAAATTGGGTTTCAGGCATCTACTGGGGGTCTTGGAACGTATCCCCCATGGATAATGGGGGACTACTCTATTATGAAAAACCACCCATAAAACAAGAAAAAGATGCAATTGCTGCTAGAATTTTAAGACTACATCACGGCCTTACTTTGAAGTATGAAATCATGTGGACACTGCAGCAGACCATCACGCAGTTTTGCAAAGCCATTTTTTTCTCTTCTGAAGAACATATCTTTATACTCCACATTCAAAATCACTCAGACTTCAGCACTTGGTAATCAGTTGCAAATATGTGCAAACTGATCTTGGGATTGTTTTAAAATATCTCATGATCTCATTCAAGGATATTATTTTTTTCTTTAATAAAAAGAAATTATATGTTTTTAACTGAAATTAAATGAATAAAATTGAATTTGAAATATTTATTTGAAATTGATCAACATTTATCTTAAAAAGTAACATTAGGAGTTTTAGGCCACAAAACTTGAGATGACCTTCTTTAACCATAAATATCATTCTCCGCTTTACAAGAAAAAGAAAAATGTCCATAACCACATCCTCACTCAGAAAGTTATTTATGACCCTACAGATATATCACGTCGAGCTACTTGGAGAGTAAAGGCACAAGGGATAGAAAAAAATAAAAATAAAGACAATGAAAAGAAATAGAGTCATCTTCAGTTCTACAATTTTTCTTCTGTGTAGTATTTTTTAAACTCATAGCATTACATTGTGCCACATCCTCCTCCATGTTGCAGAGATGGCACTGCCATCCAATCAGCTGACACACTAAAAGGGGCCTAAAGGGGTCTCCCTTGATGCTTTCGTTTTCCCCACCTTCTATAGCCAATCCATCTCTAAGTCCATTCCATTACCCCCTAAATCTTTTAGAATCTTCCCACTTCCTCCCACCCCCATCACTATCGCTCTAGTCTGGCTAGTGGCCACCATCTCCTGCCTAGACCATTGCAGTACTCTCTGGTTTTCTCCCATTTGCAGCTTCCCCCATCTATCTGTTCTTCCACACTGCAGCAGCACAATCCTTTCAAACACCAGTCTCATTCTGATTCCACATGTCTGAAAATCCTTTAATGACTTCCCACCACTCTCATGGTACAGATCAAAATCCTCCACGTGGCCCTTATGTTACCTGCTCTTCTCACTCTCTGTACTGCCTCCTCCAGGGCTCCCTTCTCTTTCCCACTAGAAAGTCTGCCTGGGCTGGTCCTGTGGTTTGTCCAGTCCTCCCAGCCCTTGTTCATCCTTTAAGACCAGGGTCCCCAACCCCTGGGCTACAGACTGGTAGCCATCTGTGGCCTGTTAGAAACTGGGCTGCACAGCAGGAGGTGAGTGGTAGGCAAGCCAGTGAAGCTTCATCTGTATTTGCAGTTGCTCCCCAGTGCTAACATCACGGCCTCAGCTCCACTAAGACCATCAGGCCTTAGATTCTCATAGGAGCACCGGTCCCTGGTGCCAAAAAAACTGGGGACCGCTGCTTTAGATCTCATTTCAGTAGTCACCCTAGAAACCAGCCTTCCTCACCACAAATGGGTCAAATCCACCATCATGCTTATTATAGGCTTGCACAGGACCAAGGACCTCCCCTCTGTAACGTGCAGTACAGCTGCATTCATAACATCTGCTGGGTGTTAACAAGCTGCATGATGGCAGGAACTTCCTGAGCTGTCGAAGCAAGAGGCTCCCTAGTGTCTCCCTGCATCCATGCCACCTTGTCCTCCTTTAATCTGTTTGCCACACAGCCTTCTGCAGGACTTTAAAAGGTAAGCCAGAGCACAGGCTCTCCACCACAACACTCTCCAAGGGCTTCCGACCATGTTTACCACACAGTAAGAATTCTCCACCATGTCCTACAAGGCTTGCTGTGCTGTGGCCCCTGCCCAATTCTGGGGCTCGGCTTTCCCTGGCCCTGAGTTCACTATGCCCCCACTACCCTTTTCTTCCTTAAACAATCAAGTTTGTTCCCATCTCAGTGCCCTAAAACATATGGTTCCCAATGCCTGAAACCCATGTCCTATCTTAGATGGGTCACTGCTTTCTCATCCTTCTCAGAAAGGTCATTCACAGAGACCGCATCTAATAAACAATCACAGACCTCACCAACTCCTGCCACAGCATTCTTTAGAACTTATTTTATGTGCTGTTTTATTCAATTGCATTTTTTCCCCTATCTCTCACATGAAGATCTGTGATGGCAGGAAACCTGTCTCTCTGGTGTCCCACTGTATCCCTAGACCTTGGCATGTGACAAAGGGCTTTCAACATATCAGTTTGAATATTTGAAGAAAACTACCAAAACTATAAAACAGAGGTAAATACAAAGTGCTTCAAGACACAGATGAGAGCAGAGACACACCAGAGAGAAGGAGGCAGGGAAAGCTAATGTGAAAGGAATTCATTAGGCTCATGTCTAGAAGTTCACCAGGTCAACGGTGTGGCTGGCCATGGTGGGGGACAGAAAAGGAGTGATGAACCTGATGGCTGTGTGGAGCCTCACACCTGAAGCATCTGGCCGCTCAGCAGAGCCCTGCATCAGAGGATTTCCACTGACTTGTCCTAGAATGAATGTGTTGAAGCAAAATTAAAATATTTCATGTATCATCAGCACTGTTTACACCTTCCAGGAGGTACAATAAAGCTTGAGACACATGAGGCTTTGTCTAGAGCAGTCGTTCCCAAACTGGAATGGGCCCCAGCCAGACATACCTCGAGGGCCTGAAGAGACAGGCTGTGGGGCCACCCCCAGAAGGTCTGATTCAGGAGGTCTGGGGTGGGGCCTGGGAAATCATTCTTCAAACAGGCTCCTAGGTGCTGCTGGACCAGGGACTACATTCCGAGAACTGGTCTATGGCTATGCCAAAAAACTGAACAAAAACAGAATTGTTTGGCAGAGTTTAGGTTTTTTCCCCCGAATTCCACAGTGCCTCTGCCACCTCCAGACACCCCCATTCAGGCTCTTCTGTCTATTGGGACTTCTTCCCAATCCTACTGGCAAGGGGAAGGAAGGCTAGTCCATCAGGGCAGAGACCTCGAACCCGACTCTAACTCTGAGGTGCATTTCCCAGGGCTGCCATAACAAATCTCCACAAACTGGAGGGGCTTTGCAAAACAGCAATGTACCCTCTCAGAGTTCAAGAGGCTAGAAGTCCAAAGTCAAGGTGACAGTAGGGTTGGTTCCTTTTAGGGGAGGGTCCTTCCTTGCTTCTTCCTGATGCTGGTGCTTGCCAGCAATTTTTGGCATTCCTTGGCTTATAGACGCTTCACTCTAATCTTCATTTTCTTCTTCACATAGTGTTCTCTCTGCCTCTGTGGGTTCACGTGGCCTTCTTATGAGGACAAAGGTCCTTAGATTTAGGGCCTATCCTATTCCAGTATGACTTTATCTTAACCAATTACATCTGCACAGACCCAATTTCGAAATAAGGTCACATTTTGAGGTTCTAGGTTGACGTGAATTTTGGAGGAAACTATTCAACCCAGTACACACAAGAGCTGCAGAGGTGGATGACCCAAAGGACTTCAAAGACTACAGCAGTGGTGCCACAATCTGTGCAGTTACGAAGCACCACAAGCGATCAGAGGCCCCTGTGCTGCCTTTGTGTTCAGGCCCCTACCCTCCTCTGGGATTCCCACATCAGCTTCTTTGCTGATCTTCCTCCCTTGGGGAGATATTTACAGGCATCCATGAACCCCATGAAACTCTTTCTAAAATTCTATATGTATAAAAATACATGAACCCCCTAGAACAGAATATTTTTAATATGTACAAGTTCATCTTTCTGAAACAACTGGGATGCTCAATAGCACACACTACCTCCTCCACTGACCCTGCCTCCAGCTTTCAAAAACCCAGCTCTGCTCACACCTGTCCCTGCTCAAAAGCCACCCTTTGAAATAAAACTCACCTCCATAAGAGGGTACTCAATGTGCCATGCCATCATGCTGACCTACAGACCCAGGTTAAGGGCTATCTCCAGGATGGCTGCCTGCTCTCACTGCAGGAATGGGGGTCCCTGAACACTCCTGCTGCCTGGACACCCAATTGCCTTGGGATGTAATTCTCTTCTGGAAGTTGGGAACTGGCCCATTGATCTCTGAACAACCAAACCACTTGATTGTCACACCAAGACATGTGAACAACCTGGCACACAGGGTGTGGATTGCTGCTGATCCAGTGCCAAGTGGGCTCCACTGAGAGCCTTGGACAAAGACCAACTCTGTCAAACCAGGGGTTCAAAGAAAGGAAGTGGGGGCCAGATACAGAGGAATTTGTGAACAAGGAGGGGAAGTAGGGGCTGGAAGGAGGGAAGGAGAAGCCACAGGGGTCCTGCAGGAGCCTTCATACTCTGGGGGTATCCCGCTTTTAAAAGGAGGACAAGTGGGCAGCACAAAGATCATGGAATGAGGGTCATGGCTTCTGCAAAGAGAGTGAGCCAAGACACATCTTCCCGAATTGCCCTTGGAGATACTTTCCCCTTCCCTCGCATGTGTCACAACAGGGCTGCAAAGATCCACCAAGCAGGGCAGCGTCCTCCATCCTCCACGTGCCTAGGTGTAGGCCAGATCCATTGTCATTCTTAACCTCCCTGCTCTACGGCTCTAAGCCTACAATGACAAACATGTAAATTCACCCCTTCCTGCTTCCTGGTCCCCAAGACTTTTATTTTGGCAATGGAAACTGTCAAGACTCCAGTGTAAATAGAGAAGAAATGCAGCACCTGATGGAGGGGGGTATTGTTTTCCTTTGCTGCTCTAATTTTACTTTACTATTTAAAATTAAACCAAATGACCAAATTAAACCAAATGCAGCAAATGACCTGTTTAGCATACTATAGCATTAGCTCCACCAAAGCAAACAGCTCCATTCCCAGTGATCTCAGCAGACCTTGTCAAGTCTCTAAGCTGCTTCTTCACAGACAGGATGCAGGACAATCGTGAACAGAATTAACAGCTACAGTTTTACTGATCCACCACCAAGGCCCAAACCTCTGCTAGGGGCTTCCTGTTTCATTCTTTAATGCTGCAACACTCCAAAAGGGCAGGAATTATTATCCCCATTCTACAGATGAGGATGCTGAGGCTCAGAGAGGTTAAATGAGTTTCCCAAAAGGTGCCACTAAATGGCAGAAGCTGACTCCAAAGCTGGTCTTTCTACTCTTGAATGTTCACCCAATTTGCTCTGGAGGTGGAGCAGCAGGATTGCCTTAAAAGAGGGACTGACACCAATCTATGATCTGGAGAGAGCTGTTGTTATTAGGAAAATTTTCCACAACTCGGGCCCCAAACCAGGGTTCTGTTGGCCTGCCCCAGAGGTCATCACATGAAGATCAGCATCCTGGCTTGACAAGAAAGTGCTGGTAGCCAAAACTACAGCACAATATTTCTTTGTACTTTAAACATTCTGATCTTGATAGACTCTAGCCCATAGGTCTGAAATGGATGGGGCCCTAGCATTTTTGTTTTCTTGAGGTTAATTAATATTCAAGTGGAAGATTTGGGGCAGGAAGGAGAATAAAATTTTACAGTACTGATATAGTTCTTTGTTTTCCTTAAGTGATATAGCTATAGTATTTTGTTTGTTTTTAAACTCTCAACTTAAAGTAACAAATAAACTAATAAAACAAAAACTCATAGATACAGACAACAGAATGTAAGGAGGTGGAGGAAGGGAGAAATGGGTAAAGGGGGTCAAACGTATGGTAATGGATGGAAACTAGACTTTTGAGGGTGAGCACACAGATGTCAAATTATAACATACACCTAAATTTATATAATGTTATTAACTAATACTACTTCAATTAAAAAAATTAATTAAAAAAACTCTTGTCTTAGAATTAGAAAACATGTTTCAAAATTCCATTTTGCTATATATGGAGTACTTAACCATGGAGGAGTCACTTAGTTCTTCATGGTCTTGACTTTCTAATCTATAAAATAGATATCACGTTGCCTTTTTAAAATAACTTGATAAAATAATATATACAAAAGCACTTTGTAAATTGTAAAGCCCCAAACAAGTAGAAGCCTATTAAATATAAACCAGTATGCAACCATCCAAAAATGTTAACACAAACAAAAAGGGGGAAAAATTAAGACACTGTGATCAACTGAATGTTCTTGGAGGCCTTTAAAAACCAAACAAAGTTAAAATTCATTACACAGTTTGTAAAGAAGAGTAAGGGTTAATGAGTTAATGATTCCTACATGTGACATTAAGAAGTCTGTTTGAGCCCCACAGTGTCTGTGAAAAGCATGGTCTTTAAACTGCATGTAAAATGAAACTTGAGGGAGTCAAATTTTTTCAGGTAGAAAAATCAGTGATAGTGACCCCTAGGGAAATTCACAAAATTATGTTAAGTAACAGATTCTTATAAAAATACCTCGTTTTCAACACTCTTGCTCTGATGGTGACATTTTACACAGCCCCCAAAGGTAAGAATGGAACAGAAAGATGTGTGGTGTAGCCCTTGGCACACATGCTGGTAAACCAGCTCTCTGGGGCAGGGGCGAGGGGGATGGAGGAAGCCTCAGCTTGTAAAGGTGGCTGATTCTCGTGGTGTAAATACTTCCACCATGACTGATTTCAGGTCACCAACAAGCTCACAGACTCCTACTGGACTTAGCAGAAACTCAGCTTAGAAGCCAAAGAATCCGGGTTTAAATTCTAGCTCTAGATTCCAGTTATGAGGCCTTGGGCATGGGCAAGTCTCCTTAATCACTCAAATCCTTGATCTCCATAGCTCTAAAATGGGTATAATCCCCAGGGGAGCAGAGGGGGCTGCAGTGATGGATGGTGGGTGGCCATGGTTGCTTAAATACAAGGAATTTAAAACCGAGAGGAGTAGATTTGGGTTTCAGCTGGGGGAGAAGGTACTGGCAAGTCCAAACAGAAGTCAGGAGCTTCCAGAAAATAAGGATAGTGAGAGTGAGCCAGAAGGGACCAGGGACCAGTCCTCACCTCTGGGCTACAGAGCACTGGACAGGGGCAGGGGTCAAATATTTTTTCCGTAAGGAGCTAGAAAATGAACAGTTAAGGTGTTTCAGGCCATGTGGTCTCTGCCGCAACTATTCAGTTCTGTGTGAAGCACAAGGGCAGCCAAAGACAATACAGAAATAAATGGGCGGGACTGTTTTTCCCAGAAAATGTTATTTATAAACAGCCAGTGGGCAAATTTCCCCATCACCACAGTCTGCAGACCCCTGGGCTAGGGGAAAGGGTGATTCTAAGATAGGAAGAGTCCAAACAAAGGAAACTCACCCAGGAAGGAGGTGTTATTATTATTCTCATTTCATGGATGAGAACCTGGTCAAGAAGTAATTACAGAGCCAGAACCACAACACAGTTCCTGGGGTTCAGGCTCATGCTCCTATTCCACTACCATATAAACAAAGAAAGGCACGTAAGCACCAGATGCATGTGAGGCATCAAAGGTGAAGAGAAAAGGTATGGCTGAAAAGAGGAGAAGCAAGCCAGGGGCTAGGCAGGACTGAGTACTGCACTCACAAGAAGCTATCTGCCCTGGATTATGTTTTGGGCCTTCACACACAGGTCCTCCTTGAATGACAGAAAAGCAGAAACCAAAAAAACAGAAATCACAGGGTGGTGAGCAGTGTCCTTAGAGGTCATTTAGGCCACCTTCTGCCCAGTTCAGCTGAAGCCAGTTTGATGAGCATTTATGAGCCTGACTCACAAACCACAGCACAGGGAGTGAAGTAGGTAAGGGCACAGACTCTGGTGCCAGAATGGCCGAGTTTGAACCTAGCTCCCACAGGCAGGCTGAAGGATTCTGAGCAAGTCACTTAACCAATCTGTACTTCAGAATGGGGGTGATGAAGTAGTACCGTCTGAGGATTATTATAAATATAAACTCCCTTAATGACTATAAAGTACTTAGAATAATGCTTGCGACATGTCTTTAGGCACTGAGCCAGGTCCCACAGGGAAGGGCATGAAGTGTCCTTGCCCTGGTGGGGGCTGAAACAAGGAGCTCACCTCTGACTAAGCACTTATCACAGGAATAAATGGCCTGTTTATGTACATCTCCCAACACAGCCAGGGACCATCTCTGTATCTCCCATGACAAGAATAGCATCCTTATAATTGATATTCACTATGCTTAATATTTGTTTAATAAATAATACAAGGCATTAGGTCCCAATACTAGAATTTCCTCCACAACATACCTGATAGATAACAAACACCTAAGTCACCCTCTGCCCACTCTGGGACCTTGGATTCCTGCCCTCCTCCTTGCTAGGGCCTGAGATCAATGTCTACAAAAGTATTCTGTAAAGCTAAAGGCCCTTTAGCAGCAAAAGTTACTACAGATCACTTCTGAGATGTGGGTGGTGGTGGCTGGGGACAGATCTCCTCACAGGACAGTCACTTCCAGCTTGGATGGCCTCCTAAAGTTGTCAGTCTCAATGACACCTCCACTGCCATAAGTAACACAGTGGGTGTTTTTTATTCTCCCTTACCACAGAGGGAAACCCATTCATTCACTCATTAGTGCATATCCTGCCAACTGAAGCCACTTGGAACAAACTTAGTGTCTGCATCTGATTCTAAGGTTAGGTTACTCAAACATCCCCAAGCTGACCACACTCCAGCCTCCGCAGCAGGCAGCAGAACTAATAGGCTCAGAACACTCAACCTGGAAAAATAACAGCATTCATCTGTCTCAACCATTTGATTCCATAAGGAAACTGAGGCAGGGGTGAGGTAACCTATCCAGGGTTACCAGCCATGGCATGGGGAGACCCAGAATCCAGGGTTGCCAAGTACCAGTTTGGCATTTCTGATCCACATCATGACACCTCACCTGGCCTCACCGACCATTCCTTCCCAGTGTATTCCAAAGGCCACCTGCCTTTGGCCTTCTCCCTACCTAACAACTTTCCTGATGGAAAATGGTCCAGGAGAGCAGAGCTTCCTGGGACAGCGGGGACAGCGTTGTGGACAAAGCGAGAAACTATGCTGCAGCTTCCCCCGCCCTACCTGGTGGGTAAAAGGTCACACTTGAATTCACTGCCCTCTCTGGGCACCTGCAGCAGTGAGCAGGCTTCCGATTGACTTCCTCTTCTGAGTTCACCCACACCGTTTTGGGCTTTGTGACTAGGAGGACAAGGGCTACTGGCCTGAGCCCCTGGCAGGGCAGCCTCTGCACAGCCTTGGGGCACACCTATCCCAACCAGAGCCTGGCCTTGCCTGGAACTGCACCTTTGGCTTCCACAATTCATGTTGCTATAAAGATGGGTCTATAGTAACTTGGGTTTGCTTACTGCTAAGGAGTTCAAAGTCCTTTACGGACTTCTGAAATCCAGGTGGGTTAGGTGGCTTATAGCTGGAGCACACAGGCTAGTGACTTACCTGAAGTCACAAAGCAAGGTGGTGACAGAGTTAGGAAAAAATTTCTAATTCCCCTTCTTACTCTAGTTGCCAATACCCTAGTTGGCTCATATTTTTCTTTTCAGTAAAGACCAAGACTACAGTTGCAGTAAGAGTCCAAGATTTACCCCAACAGGGTAAATACAGAGGGAAAGGTAGTTAGAAGTTCCAAGTCTGCAAAGCAATGGGAGTGTGAAGCAAATCTGAGCTCTGTCCCAATGCTGAGTGACCTTAAGCAGGTTACCTAACATCTCTGAGCCTCAGTTTCTTTGACCTTACAATAGAAACAATCAAAGTCACACTAAAGTCTGCTTCCTTGAAATGCAGTCTATTCACATCCTGGGGAACTAGTTAGAAATGCAAAACTGAGGCCCCTTCCAGACCTGCAGGATCAGAATCTGCTTTTTATGGAGATCCTCAGGTGATTCTAAACACCTTTCCATTTGAGAAGTGCAGATAAGTAGTAAGCATGTATTATTACACCCCTACACATAGCCCTTGATAATAAATGTTAAGTGCAATTAGCACTTAAAAGATCCCAAAACATAGGCCAAGGCTCTCATAAGGAAAGAGACCTAGAAAAGCTGATTCACTTGCCCTGGGTCACACAGGATTCGAACCCAAGACTTGGGGTTCTTCTGTACCACATGACCTCCTTCAATTTAAGATCTAACTTTCCACAAGCACAGTACTAACGCAGGTGTTCAAAGAAGCAAAACCTTCGTGATATTTTAAAATAATACCCTAGTGACCATGCCCCTCTCTGGTCAGTAGTCTAGACTAGTCCTCTGTGTGGCTGCCATTCTGAAGCTCTAGAAAGTAAGGTAACCCAGGACTGCTGCCAGCTGCTGCCTGAGATGTAATTTTTAAAGTAAAAGAAAACCTTAAAATTTGTTTTATAAATTTACACTCCCTTTCACCCATTAACACCTTCCTCACGCAGTACTCCAGTCCAAGCAGAGAAACAGGGTGTCAAGCTAGAAGGCAACATTTTAACTTCCCAGGTCTGCTGCCCTAGCCTGAGAGCAAATCCCAGCATGCTGGCTTCCCAGGGCTGGGTGCCTGCTGTGAGGCCCTTGGTCCCAGTTCCGAAACACTACAATGGAAACGGACAAGCAACAAAGCTGGGGGCCCCAAATGAAGATGCTGAACTGGGTTTGTGAAAGAATCACACGTGAGGTGGCTGTGAGGATTAAACATGACGTTAAATATCCAGCCCAGAGCACAGAGACTATGCCATCATTCCATCCACACATCTGTGTCATGCCTGGGCACAGAAATTTTCTTCTGTGTCATTTCAAAGTTTGGAAGTCAAAACAATAATTATGATTGGTTTTATAAGTGTCCAGATGGAAATAACAAAAAAGAAAGGTTTCAAAATTTCAAACAGGGTAATTCTGATTTTTATACACCTGTGACAAGCCTGATATATGAAATCTCAAGTTCATAAAAAAGACAGTTTTCAGATACACTATGGTAATGATTTACAAACTTCCATTCATATATGAATCATCTGTGGATCCTGTTAAAATGCAGATTAGGACTCAAGTTATTTAGAGTGGAGCCTGAGAGTTTGCATTTCTAAGAGCTCCAGTGAAGATGAAGAGCCAAGAGCCCAAGCTTTTGAGCAGCAAGGATCTATGGAATTCCTTAAATAACAAGAAACAAATCCAAGGAAAGCTTAATTTGATTTAAAAACAACATGCCAGGAGAACATCCATGAAGGGGTACACCACCCAGGCTAGCAGAGTTTCTTCAAGGGAGGCACACCAGGAAAGCAAATGGTATTCTTTGAGCTGGCCCTGGGCTTTCTTCAAATGAGTCTGTACTCTACACATCATGCTTTGTCTAGGCAAGTGAAAGTAACTCTTTAGTGATCATAAAAGTGGCATGCCTTTGACAAAATTCTTGAAAGCAGTGCAGTGCAGGGAACAAAACATCCTAAGATATTTCAAGTTCATTGCCACTCCAACAGCTGGTGGCCAAGCTAGCTCTTCAAGGCCTTTCTTAAATCAAGGTTTACCCATTTACCTCCCCTCTGTGCATCAAATTTAATGCTGTTTCTGTGGAAAGCTGTAATTTTTTTTTAAATGTGTATCAAGTTGCCCATTATGGAAAATTCCAAAGTAGTAAGATGACTGTGATTATCAGGTAAGAAAGCACCTTATATTGACTAACTAATCTTAATGTGTATATTGTGGGGAGAGATCAATAAAGCATCTAAGGGCTTCATACTGAGAGGATCAGAGATTAAATCTTGGCTACTCTTTGGATCAGAAATATGAATACATTAGATCTTCCATATCCCTTTAAATGAGATTCTTGGACACAAAGTGTGAGGTAATCCGACCGCCAGCTGCTCTCAGCCCAGGAACACATCTATCTACCTAGGCTCAGGTCAGCTTTGCACACTGACTTAGAGTAATGTGTATATTTATTACAATTTCTGGCATGACCCTCTGGACTAGCTGTGGTTATGTTCAAGCTATAGACACGAGCCAGTGAGTGATGTCAAGCGGTAATACTAAGCTGCCCAGAAACTGCTGAATGTGCACCATTTGCCCAGAAAGGGATTTCCCTCCCATGCACTTACCCACTAATGAGGAGATGTGTGCTCTGACAAGAAATGCCAGAGCCAGACTGTCACCTGTGTCCAGCGTTGCTAACTGATCCATATAATCACAAGGCTGCTTCCCCCATTCCACACTCCCGCACATGCTACATATTAAGCAAGGTCATGATTTCACCCACTTGGGAAGGAGACTCAGCAAACTTCTGAATGAGCCCAGTTTGTTCATCCCTAACTGTGCCTTGGGAGAGGAAGTTAAGTTTTCCAATAGGCCAAGTTCTTGCTTAGGACAGAACAAGCCTGAGCTTTGAGATGAGCATTACAGGAGAGAGGTTGGAACAGAAAATACTCTCCCTTCTCATCTTGAGGCCTGCAAAATGTTAGCAAGGTCCCATTCCAGAAGGGGAAACAGAGGCCCCAGGAGGTTAAATTGACTGAATGAAGGTTGAGTCAATGCCATAACTACATAGGAGGACTTCTTAAGGCATAAGGGAAGGTGGATACTCCAGAGCTTTCAGGGAACAGGTATACATTCCTCACCCTGCTACTCTGGTCCTCTTTCAATTTCCAGTCCCGCCGACTGACACAGATCTAACTTTCAACTGTACCTTGAACCTATGGTGACATGCTCCAGCTATTTCCTGAACAGTAAGCAAATGTCCAATACTTCATATGTTTGCTAAGATGCCTAATACCTGCTGATAACCTAAGCTACCAAGTGTAACAGCTTTTAACTAACTCTAGCAAACATCTTAGAATGGAAAAAAGAATGCCCAAGTCCTTATTCCCTCCCACCCCCGAAACCCCATTCAAGGTAATGTAGGAAGGACTTTATATGCTTTTAGGAAAGTAAAAGGAAAACGCCAAGTTTTCCTGGGACACAGGAATACTTGTGCGCCGGAAGGAATTTCTTACGAGGGATTCACCGCGTGTCTGCGACAAGTTCAGGTTCACATGCGCGACTGAGCCGCGAGCGGGCAGGACCCACTGCTCGGCTCTGCGCCGCGCCAAGTCTCGCCTGGCGTGGGGAGAGCGCGCCTCCGGGTCCGGGCTGGATTTCTGGAGGTTCAAGATCTCCTGCTTGCTATGGGAGAGTGTGGTGCCGCTTTTTAATGAGCTCCCGCAACTCCTAATTCAGGACCCACCGCATGACCGTGGTGCTTCTGCTCTGCGAGTGCCCGGCTGTGCACAAGTGTGTGAACGAACACCCCCTAAGGACTCTCCCTCTTTCGCGTGCCCTCGTAGTTTGGAATATGGGCCAGAAGCCCAGAGATCCCTCAGGGTGCGGGAAGGTGGAAGCGACCTGTGTTCCTGCAGCAAAGAGCCGGCCAGGAGGAACGTGGGGTCAGGCGCGCGTCGCGTCCAGGATACTCACCGGGACCTCTGTAGCTGCTCGAAGGCGCTAGTGCTGCCCCCCGGGCCCGGCTGCTCCAGGGAGCAGTAGTTCTGCGAGGTCTGCCTGGAGAAGGCGATGGGCAGGATTCCCTGAGTGAACGAGTTGAGGCGGCCCCGACTGCCGCTCCCACTCCCAGGTGTCCCGGAGCCGAGGAAGGCGGCCGCCGGCACCTGCACGCTGGTAAACGCGTCGTCCTCCTCCAACTCCTCCCGCCGGTCGGGTAGCTGGAGCTGAGCGCAGGCGGCGAGCGGCGCCGGCCGGGGCGACTGCAGCAGCTCCCCCGACGCCCGGCCCGCGCCCAGGGGGCTCGCGAACCCGCGGGCCGCCCCGAGGCGGGGAGCAGGCGCGTGGCCACCGGGGGCTAGGGGCGGCAGCGGGGAGGGCGGCGGGAGGCAGGGGCCCGATCCCGCAGCCAGCGCCGCCGCGGCAGTGCCCGCCGCGGCGAGCGCGTTGCAGCCGCCCCGCTCGGCAGCGGCGAGCAGGCTGAGCCGAGTCCTGGAGCCGCAGGCGCCGCCCGCGCCGGGCTTGGCCGCTGCGCTCTCCTCGCTGCGTCCCCACTCCTCCTCCTGCAGCGGCGGCCGTCCGTCCAGCGAGATGTTGGTGAGGAAGGAGAGAGCAGCCTGGCGGCGCCGCGGGTCCATGCGCGGCTTCCTGGGGGGCTCCGGCGGCGGCGGCTGGGCCGGCGTGGCAGCCGCAGGCGGCGGCGGCGGCTGCAGTCCGCCGGTGCCCACGGCGTCGGTGCCGCTGCCGCTGCCGCTGCAGGCGGCCGTGCTGGGGGTGGCGGCAGCCGCCGCCATTGTGTACGTCTGCCGCGATATTTCCGCGATGCCCGGACTAGCGAGCGGCGCCCGAGTGCTAAGCGGCGGGCGCGAGCGCCGGCGACCCGGGCTGGGCAGGGCGCGGGGCGCGGGCGGTGTGCGCGGCGGCCCGGCCCCCCCGCGGGCCGGCCATGCTCGCCCCTCGGCGCTCGGCCCCCGCGCCCGGCCGGCTTCCCTGCTGGCCCGCTGGCTGACTAGCTGTCTGTCTGTCTGTCCGCCAGCTGCGCCTGGCCGTCCGGCCCCCGGCCCTCCCTGCCCCCGCGTTCCCGGTCGCCAGCCCGGGAGTCCGTATTTATAGGTGCGCGCGCCCCGCGCTCGCGCTCCGGAGCGCTCTTTGCAATAACACAGTATCACGTGTGGGGAATGAAACCTGGGAGGAAAACAAAGCCGCAGGCGGCGGCCGCAGAGGCAGGCGGCAGGAGGCGAGGGGCTGGAGAAGGAGGAAGACGAGGAAGGGAAAGCCGAGCGGGCTGCGGGTCGGGGGATCCGCCCGGTGGTCCTGGTATCCGAGCTTCCTGCGGGCAGAGTTGGTGGCTCCTGGGGCGCGCTGTAACCGTGGGTGGGAGGGAGCATGTTCCCCCCGCGCGCTCAGACTCGAAATTGAAGGTGCGAGCAGAACACCTCGAGTCAGGGCGCGAAGATGTGGTCCCAGAAGAGTTGTGGGTCTGCAGGACAGTTATTTGGAGAAACGCGTAGATTTGGCCCTCGTGTTTGTTAACTAGACCTTTGCACTGCAGTTGGGCCCGAGAAATAAGTTCTTATTAATAATCATGAGGGTAAGTCAAAAGCCCTTTACATGAACTGTCTCACGTTAAAGCTGTCGCTAACCATTGAGGTTCCGTCTCATTTATTCTCAGGCTGAGGATGCAGCCGCTGAGATAAGTGTACCCCTCGGGGTTAAGGGCCCAGATGTGTGAACATCTTCCGTGTGGACAGACTAATCTACACATCCCCATTTGATGGTGCTGTTCTTTCTTTCATCTCTTACTTAGCAAAGACCAACATAAATTTTTACTTTGGTCCTGAAATGTACTGTTTTCTGAAGATAGAGGTGGGCTGAGATGGGCTCACACCTCTTTTCCCTTGTTAGCTTGCAAATTTTTGTAGGTTATGATCTCTTTTCCTCCTATATAAACTGAGACAAGTTGATTTCTGTCATTCATTTGACAACCTACCATGTCTTCTGTAAAGATGGGCTCCTACCCAGAGCTGCAGCTCTGGATCTGGGAAGAATCGCTGAATGCTGCACCCTAGCCCCACCCCCAGGTAAGGTAGGAGGAGGACCTGGGGGGTTGGAGCCATCTGAAAACGTGTGCTGCTTTCTCTATGCAGTTTGCGTGCATAGGGAAATGCAATAAGGAACCATCGTCACACTAGGTTAAGCTCTGCGACATCTAAGAAACCTCGGTAGAGGTGTCTGAGGGAGAAGCAATGTATTTAAGATCAACGGATTAATTTAATTAAAGGTTTAAATTTAGCCTTGAAGCTAATGGGTAACTCTACATTGAAATTCCACTCCATTTCAAGTTCAGGAGAGTAAATTGAGTAACGGAGAACAAATACACCCTGTCCAGAGATGTGCAGCCAACCTAGAGAATGAGATATGGAGAAGTTTCAGGTTAACTTTGCTCAGGACAAATATGGCACATGGCCCTTTACAGGAACAATCTTTCATAATTTATTTTATGCCATGTTTAGGCTTTTTGAAAAATGTGTAGCCCATTGTCTATTTATAGCAGCCTTTCAGCAGCTAAGTGAAAGCCAGCTCTGTGAGATTTTATTAGGATTTTAATTAACTTTATTTAACTAACTACCTAGAAACTTCCAAGCCGCCTTATTACAATTAACTTATTTTCCATTACCATGGGCCTGATTGTGCTGGCAGGCAGTGTCGAATGAAAGACAACAACTCTGCACATGTAAAACACCAGTTTTTAAATTACAAGTGTGATATATGTTAATTGAAGAATATTTAAAAATAAGATAAGCAAAAAGAAGTAGATGAAGCATTACTAACAATTTCATCTCTTGTAACTATGAAAATTTTGATTTTTCTCGGTGTATTTTTAAACAAAAGTAAAAGCAACCTGTGTCTTGTGACTTCTTTTTGCTTGTATTGTGATCCTCTTTCCCTTTAGAATATTATTCTATAAGATCATTTGAATGACTGCAGTGTTCAATTGATGGAGAGACTATACATATTAAATATGTGCCCCAAATTGAACATTTAGTTTGCTGTTATGAAAGTAATGATGACATCCCTTGTTTCTCTAAATCTTGCTACCATTCAACATTATTTTCTTAGGTCAAATAGATACTAGGGCAAGCAGCATATAATGTTTCTAAGGCTTTCCATCTAAAAAAAGTGTTCCAATCTGCTTTCTTACCCTCTTGTCAGAACTGGGTATTAAAATTTTTTCATCAATATTCATTTATTTGTGCATTTGCTATAAAAATATGCAAACTAATTAAAATATTTATTAAAGTTTCAAACAAGAGTCAATGTTTATTTAACTTCCAAACTGTTCCTGTGATCCTCTTTTGTGAAGATACGTTACTGTCCACCTACTGTGTGCCAGCCACAGAATATTTCTATAACCACCCTGCAAAGGGGGGAAGGGTGTTATCATCAATATTTTGCAGATGAGGCTCAGAAAAATTAAAGAATTTGCCCAAACTCTTAAAGTGCCAGATTACAAACCTGTTTCAGACACATGCATGTTCTTGCGTCCTCTGCTGGTGAGGATGTTTTATGAAGGGGCCCAATTCCAGATTTAATTTTATGTTTGTACTTGAGAGTCAACTATAATGGAAACAAGCTTTGGAGGAAGAGGATCTGGGTGTCAAAAGCAAGTCTTTTAACCTCTCAAAGCCAATTTCCTCTGTGGGTTATTTTGAGGTACTTCTATGGGCACAGCGCCACCTTGCTACAAAAGGTATAAAAAGAAGTGTGGACTTTAGCCCTATGCCCTTGATAGTGAAAATAGTGGAAAACAAAAGCTCAGGTCACATGTAAATAAAAATGCAAGGCAGACTCCTGGTAAAATGAGCAATCTGGTACGACTGTCAATGTTATCAAAACATGAAAAAAAGAGCTCTTTACTTGAGGTGAAGCCTGAGCGGGAGGCCTCAGGCAAGAGCCAGTATTTAAGCTGACCTGGGAGATAAAGACGGGAATGAGGGGAACACTTCCAGAAGAGGAAGTTCTCTAAATTACTGGTAGATTGCAAGCATAGAGAACTAGATCTTAAAATGTAATTCTTAATCAACCAAGGTTTCCACCCCTCCCCCCACTATTTACTTGCATATTGTCCCTTCCAAGCACCCATTCTGAAAACTTTTTTGTATGCATGAACTATTTTAATTGACATCTATAGAAGCCAATTTAAAAAAGAAAGAAAAAGAATCTGCAAGTAATGATTGACCCTTAAAAGAAATTACTAGACCATGAAGTCTGAAAATTAGCTCAGGGATGACAGTGGCTAACACTTATAACAGAAAACATCTGGTATAGTGGAAAACAAGAGGTTCTGATGCCAGTGTAGGCTCTTACAAACTCGTGAGCTTAAGAGACTCCAGATTGGCCTTCGTTGCATGCACAGGCTTCCAGATGAAGGCTCCACTAGACTCTGCACAAATAGGCAGGCACAAGCTCTGTGTCTCCCAGTATAAAAGCATTATTTTATAGAGTTTGTGTTTGTTCAGGCCATTGGCACATTAGAGTGGGGTGGATGTGACCAGATTCTTGGGAAATATCACCACTTTGCCAGCCACTGGGAACTTCAGCTGGACTAACTGGTGGACCATGATAACCTTCACTGATATATGGGTAAATTACATGAAGATGTAGCTCACAGAACATGAAAGGCAAATGCTCAGCAATTGTTTGAAAGAAAGAGAAATAGGGAGTGGTGGGCACTCTTAGACTGCTGATGGAGTATAGATTGAAACCTTTCTGGCAAATCCTTTGGCAATAAGTATCAAGAGTCTTAAAAAGTTCATGATTGAGAGCATGAAATTTGGTATTAGACTGGCCAGATTAAATTGGGCCCCAGTCATGGCTTTGAGTGTGCTGAGCATGTTACTCTATTTACATGTGCTTCAGTTTTGTCATTTGTGAAATGGGAGTGATAATCTACTTTATAGAATTGCTATGAGCAGTAAATGCTTGGCATGTGATAAGCACACAAGAATATAGTTACTCTAATAATCCTAAAGGACTATTAAGAAACAAGGTCAAAGATTAATGCACGAAAACATTCATTGCTGCATTGTTTAAAATAAAGAAAACTTGAAAAAAATATAAATGTGGAACAATAGAAAACTAAGTAAATTATATTTTACTAAACAATTGGATATTGTGCTTGTATTTTTTAAAAAAATTTTTTACCAAGCTTTCTTAATGACATGAAAAATGTTTTTTGAAACAATGCTAACCAAATAAGATTGATCAAAATATCTCAACTTTGTAAAAAAATGAACGGAATTGTTTTAAGGTTAAAATCACTGGCTGGTAGGATTATGGTGATCTCTAATTGCTTCTTTTTGCTCATCTAAGTAGAAATAAGTGTGTGGTCATTATAGAAACTGCTTCTCAAATAACAATTTAAAAAGTATTTTTCAATGCATGAAAATAAATCTTGGAAGAAAATATGCCCAAATGTTAAATGGTAGAAATATTGAGGGGCTTCTTTTCAATTTCTTTAGTGATATTAGGAGGCAACTAACTAGCTTTCTCTGCCACAGATGGGTAGGATGTGGTTAGACAGAAAAGAAAATGCCTGTTAGTGAAGGGATCAAATGCAAACGAAAGTGCAAAGACAGGGATAAGAAAGGAAGGGACTTTTGGGAAGTGGCTGGCCATAAATAAACCTGCCAGAACAGCTGGATTAAAAAGGATTATAGTGGTGAACAATAGGAGATAAAGTTGAAAAACAGTATAGAATGGCAAATCATGAAGGCCTTGACTCTCAAACAAGGAATTTGAACCTATAGGTACTGGAGAGCCATAGGTCATTTTTAAACAAAAAGTCACATGTGTTGGAAGCCAAACTGCAGGAACATTAATTTGGTCAATAGGAATATGCATAAGAGGTTGAAGAGAGAGTCTAAAGGAGTAGTGAGGGTTATTAGTCATTCTTCCATTTCTGTATTTATTCATTCAATATGCATTAAGCCTACTCTGTGCTATGCTCTCTGCTAGGCACTTACAGGAAGACAAAGTTTCAGGCTGCAGAGTTATCAGCCTGCTGAGAAAATTGGGGAAAGAGAGCAAAGGGAATAAGGATGGGTTCCCTTTTACGTGGCAGCCCTGAAATGATCATTTCTACCTACATAGTTTGAATTCTTACCACAGTCCTGCTATTTTATCCTATCTGACAGAGAAAGAGATAAAGCCTTAACAATGTTAAGCATGATGATTGCCTCTGCTCACACACCTGATCCCTGGATAGTTCCCTCTGTAATATCTTAGGGTGGAGGTTTAAGTCAGCAAGGAATGGCCTGATCCTAGGGGTCAGAGAGGCCCTAAAGAGGTGATATTTGAACTTGGACTTTAGTTCACATTGAAATAGGGTATTTCAGGCCATGCAAAGATACAGGGACAATAACCTTAGGACTCCATTACAACAATTCAGGCCTGAGGCAATAAAACTTGGAATTGGCATTGGGAATGGAAAAGAAAGGTCAAGTACCAGAGGCATTGAAGAGAAACTGGCTTCCAGATTTCCAGCCTGGGGGGTGGGGGTGGGGCAGCTGTAATGTCTGAAAAAACCAACAGTACCCTAGGACGAGGAGAACAAATGAGAGGGTAAAACACTGGTTGAATTTTGGCATGAGTTCCTGTTCTACACCATCACACAGAGATCCAATGTGAAAAGGCTAAAAAGATCTCATTTTTCTAAATCACAACTTCACTCATCTTTATCAGATTAAAAGAGGAGTAGGCTTTGAGTCTATACTGGCACGATGCTCCAATGTGGTTACAGATGGCCTCACAAAGTTGATGGCTGAGAACACAGGCCATAATCACACATTCCATTTGCCCTTTGAGACAATACAGAGGCAAAACAGCATTCTGCCCTCCTTTTATGATACACCCAGAGCAGGCTTTGGAAAAAAAAATTCCAGGGTCAGACCCATTTCAACCACTGAAAGACCCCTTTGACTGCTGGTGATGGAGACCCAAGTCAAAGCAGCTTAAGGAGAATTTATTCTAAGCATACAGGAGGGTCTCAAGAAACACAGAATTGGGAATACAGAGGAAGCCCAACACACAGAGAATTGTGGACATAAACACTTGGGGACTTGCCTTTTCTTGCCCCCTAGCTTTCTGCAGTGCCTGAGTCACATTCTATATCCCCTGCCTCTATAGATTATGTTTCTCTGCTTCTCTGGTCTAAGGGGCAAGAAATGTGCCTCTGACAGATCCCCATCTTTATAATTCGCAGAGACTGGCTCCTCTAGGTTTCCATTTTAAAGTTACAAGGAAGGACTGTGATTGGCCAAACTTGTTTGGAGCAGGCCCTGGATCATTCAGCTTGGTCAGGTCTCAGCTAACAGGTATTCACTCCTGGAAGCAGATGATGGGGTGTGCGGGGTGGGCACTTCTCAGAAGAAGGGAAATGCATGGCAGATAAAACAATTGGGAGTCTACCCTGGTGGGACACCTTCTTAACAACTCTAGGCCTATTTTTCTCACTGGGAAAATGGAGGTATATGACCTACCTTGGAAGTCACTGCAAAGATTAAAGAGGATAAATGATGGTGATACACAGACTTTCTACCAAATGCTCCCGAAGACAGAAGAGAATAGACTTAACAGCATGAAGGATTTGTTGATGAAACTTGAGGCAGGACATTTCTTTGAGGCCTTCTTTTTAGCTTAAAAATGTATGAGATATGGGAATTCAGCATTTGGTAAAACTGACATTTCAAATCAGTAAAAGAAAGACACATTTTTTAGTTAATGATATTGAGACAACAGGGTTACCAGTTAGAAAGCAGATCCTTCACAGTTTATACCAAATTAAATTCCTGATGGAAGAAAAATTTTAAAGCAAAAAATGAAACTGTGGAAGGAAATGTGTGGTAACTTAGCAAAAGGACTCAAACACGTACCCACCGTTTGTTACATTCAGAGCTGCAACTCCAGTACCTACGGCAGTGCTTGGCAGTGTCATAGCTTAGTAAACTTTTGGTGAAACAAAAAAGAATAAAAGAATATTTTTAAATCACCTCAGATAGGGGAGAAGCCTAAGTATGGCACAAAACCCAGAAACCTTAAAAGCAAAGGTAAATTCAGCTATTGAAAAAAATTACAAATGACTATATAAGAATAAGGGGACCAAACTAAATCAAAAGACAACATCCTGGAGGGCAATATTTGTGATTCATATCACAAAAGGTACCTTTCATTAATATTTAAAGAAATTCAAAATATTAAGGAAAAAGCCAACAATCCAGTAGAAAAACAGGCAAATAATATGAAGAAATAGTTCCCAGAATAAGAAAGACAAATGAATCTTGAACATTAAAAAAAAAAAAAAAAAGATACTCAACTTCCTTCCTAAGTAAAAAAAGCAAATAAAAACTCTAATGATATAAAAATTTTCACCTATCAGATTGGCCAAAGTCAGAAAGTTTGAGAATGCATTATCTATTGTGTATTGGCTAAGGGACGAGGAAACAGATACTCTAATGTAATAGTTGAGAGGCTGGAAGATCTCTTCAGAGTGTGCTTGGACCATTCAGTGTAACTGTAACCCACTTCTAGGAATTCGTCCTACCTATATACTATCATGTGTACAAATGAAGAAAATTTTGAGTTATATTTGTTGTTTGCAATAGCAAAATATTGGAAATAACCATCATAGGGCTGGTTAGCAAACTAGCACATCCATGCAATGAAATATTTATTTTTCGGCTGTTAAAAGAATGAAAGAACTCTTTATGAATGTGTGATGAAAACAGCTTCAAAATGTAGTGTGTATCTGAGAAAAGCAAGCTACAGAGTAGTGTGTATTTTATGCTATTATTTGTACTAAAACAAAAACCAAACACATACAACTCACATTAATAGATATTTATTTATACTACATATAGATGATCTCTTGGACAGTTCCTAAGAATCTGAGAATAGCAGTTGCCTCCTGGGAGTGAAGCCGGGTGACTGGAAACAGATATAAATTTTCACTCTAAACTCTTTTAGACCTTTTGAGTTTTGTTTCAAAACATGTATTACCTCTTCAAATAAATTTGTAGTAGAAAATGTAGGAAAAATGTGTAGTCAATATATCCACATTTTGGTGTAAAAATAATATTTTAAATTACTTGCCTTACACTAATTGACTTTCCCTCCCAAATCTAGAATGAAACTAACATTCTAGAAAGACATGACACATTTATCCTGGGACTTTATCTTTTGGCCACACCAACAAGTATCCGGTTTCTAAAGAGAATAGAACTTTGCAGTGTTTAGCATATCAAATAGTTGCCCCACAAATGTGAGTTCTTGTCTCTTGGGAAAGGAACTGTTCCTGGGAATGGAGGGGTAGGTGGGATGGAGGGCCCTGCTCTGTTGGCAAGGTCAGGAGGCTGATGTACATATTATGCCCTTAGCAGAGCTTTGAGGGGTATTATCCCATGAAATTCAAGGTTTCATCATCCCAGGAAATCCATGTTGTTTAACCTGGACCAGTCCCTGGCACATAGTAGACACTCACAAAAATATGTTTCTGGAATGAATGAACATACAAGAGTTGAGGGATCTCACCTGAGAGTGATAAATACTATTCAGAAGCTTTGGGTAAGTCCCATAAATAGGTGGCATTTAACCTGGGGCTTGAAGAAGGAACTCCTCATCTAGAAGATAAGAAGGATAGAGTGGGCATTTCAGCAGAGAGAATGGCTTATCTTTGACCATGAGAGTGAAGGGAAAGGAGCCTGGGAAGACCACTGTTGCCAGCTCACAGAGCTCCTATCTGCCCTGCTTGGAGCAGCAATAAAGAGTGGCCAGTTAGTCAGGGGGCATCGTTTGTGATGGTGGTTACCTGATGAAGTTAATTTGTAAAGGTCCAGAAGCTGACAGGAAGTAAAGAGCCCAACCAGGTCACATTCACTTGAACCTGGAAAAGGCTTTGAGAAAGTGAAACCTCAGGGATGGGGTCAGGGGTGGAGGTGGGGGAGTGAGTCCAGGGAAAGACCAGTGTTGAGCTGGTGGGCGGAGCTGTGCACTCAGCCTATCAGATCCAATGCTCCCTTTTTATAACGTTCCCCATGTTATCACCAAGTGAGAGCCACAATCCATATCCAGAATCTAAAAGTCTTTAATGATCCAAAGTTTTTTTTTTTAAGTTTACCAACAACATCCATTTGTCAGCAAAACCTGCCTAAACAGACCTGAAGCTACAGAGAGACTATCCGACTCTCCATGTCTATTTATGTTTTTCTGTAGAAATATCAGTGTCCTTGATTATAGGATACTGTTCCAGACATCACTGATGCATTATATAATATATTGTATGTGCATCATACCACTTTCCTAAAATCTAGAAAATTCTTAATTCTGAAACATATTTGGCCCCTAAGAGTTTTTGATATAGAGTTGTGGTTTAATATAATTGACCAACACACATGATGTTTAGTAATGCAATGCCTTAAGTGTAAAATAAAGAAGATATAAAAGAATAGACATGTATAATCAAATGTATATTTTAATATGTAAAGGCTGGGGTAAAAGTACACTGGAAGACCTAAGAATTGGATGCTTGCCCCTAATCGCAGGTGCTCCTGAATGTGGCAATTCACATGCAGCTGATAATGCTGTGTATACTTTTTTTGCAACTCAAATATTAAGAGTGACATTACCATGATTTTCCAAATTGATAAACAACTCTAGGTAAAGTTCCAAATATTAAAAAAAAACCCCACAGTGTCCCTCAATGTAATCAATAGTTGCATTCCTGAAAAATCTAGTGCATATAAAAACCATGTGAAATTACTTGTGTGCATTTGTAAAACATGATTTAGGTTTTAGGCTCAAATAATCATAATGAGGCTTTTCACTTACAATATACATTTTAATGAGATATTTGAAAGTGATTTGGGATGCAGGACAATTCTTCGTTGTGGGCAACAACCTCGCACACAGCAGGGTGCCCCACACCCCTGACCCCACACGTTAAATATCAGCCGTGCCCCCAACCAGACCATTATGACAACCAGAAATACCCCTCACATTTCCACAAAGCCCCTTGGATGGTAATATCAGGAGGGGAACACTGCTCATTCCCAGTGCCACTGGGAACCACCAAGTGGAAGAAACTGACAAGGGTTGGTCAATGAGCCCATGGAGTCCCAGGTCAGGCTCTGGTCTCTCTGGGGAATCTCAGTCAAGTTTGACTGAGCAGTTCAGATATAAAGGACCTTGTTTTTCCTGGAACCTAAGTTTCAGGGAAACAGACTGGATAGGACACTTACGATCCTCCCTCAGGTGTGCCAGCTTGGAGCTGTGGCACTCCCATAGGCCAACCTGCTGGAGTTTTTGGCCTCAGGCACCTGTCTTCCTTGCCAGCAAGGTGGCACCTTCTTGAATGGGCTGATGGGTCACGTGGTACTCGGCTAATCAGAAGTTTGGGGTGTGTCAGACAGCCTGTGGGCTGTGTGCTCTCCTTTGAGTCATTCTTCCAAGTCTCAATGTATCTTAGTGGTTAAGAGTTAAACATAGCAGCAATATTCATAATAGCCAAAAGGTGGAGGCAACCCAAGTGTCCATCCATGGCTGAATGGACAAACAAAATGTGGTGTATAAATACAATGGAAGATTATTCAGCCTTAAAAGGGGAAATTGTGACATGTGCTACAATGTGGATGAACCTTGAGGACATTATGCTAAGTTCAATAAGCCAGTCACAAAAGGACAAATACCGTATGAGTCTATAGTAGTCAAATTCAGACAGACGTAAAGTGGAATGGTGGCTGCTAGGGGTTGGTGGGGGAAAAGAAGGAATGGGAAATTGTTTTTTAATGGGTGCAGAGTTTCACATTTGCAATATGAAAAGAGTTCTAAAGGTGGATGATGGTGATGCTGTGCAATACTGTGAATGTACTTAATGCCACTGAACTGTACATTTTAAATAGTTAAGATAGTAAACTTTATGTTATGTGTATTTCACCATAGATAAAAGTTAGAAAATAAATTACAAGCTAGGGCTCTGATGGAAAAGTTACCAAGCAAAGGCTCACTGCCTGACATACATAGAAGCCAATACTATGGCACGGTTTTTTCAGAAAAGAAAAAAGCTTTTATTGCAAGGTCAACCTGCAAGGAGACAGGAGGCAAGGCTCACATCTGTCTCCCCCATCCAGGGTTCAGGGCAAGATTTAAGGGTTTTCAGAACCGGATCTTGCTGAACAATGGACCTTTCGTTGCTGAAAGGGGTCTCGTGTTCAGGTTCCAGATGCCCAGGCTTTTGGTTACAATGCAGGGGGAGCAGTTAAGGATTCACCAGTGTTTTAAACTTTGGTTCCTGGTCTTGTTAGAAATAGATTAGGGCCAGTTGGAGCTGGTTCTGTGGTTACAGAAAGACTAGTAATCAAGTTCTGACTTGGCCATTTAACAAGAAGTGGTGGATCTTGGCTAAGTTAACCTCTCTGAGTCTCAGTTTTCCCATCTGTGAAACAGGTATAATGATTGTACTCATCTTGTGTGAGAATTACTGGGTTTTCTGGAAATCGTGTGTATAAACCATGGGGCACAGTGCCAGCCTGGCACATAGTCAATACTTACTAAATGTGGTTATTGTCATGCATGCAGGTTTTACATATTCTCAGCTCATGAAGCAATCTTTTCTCCTCAAACACTCCCACAGAAGCATTTGGGGCATTTAGCTTAAGAGCAAGGTTAGAAGGACACTGACAAAAATTATTGCAGACCCATGGTGGTACATGTATAAGCTTCCTGGGTCTTCCTGCCTGTGGTCAGCCTCTTCCCCACTCACAGCGAACAGTCCTCGAGGGCTGTCCAAGCATCTTAGCTGTATCTGGAGAAATACACCCAGAGGGACACTTCTTAAATAAAAACCTCCACTATTTCCATTTAAATTCATAGGGAGAGTTAATAATTGTTGACAGCAATAAAAGTTCATTTTTTTTCATTTTGATTCAACAATAATTTGATTGGAAAATGCTTCCTGGAGTAGTAATTAATGACTGGCTGGAGCTGCTAATGCTAGAGGTAAAGCCAAAGGCACTTAACCCAGCCAGACAGTCATTAGCTACCAGATAATGTGAGACCTAGAGGGTATTCATGCTGGTACAAACTCTGAAATTAGTAGGAAGAAAAAGAGGGAGAAAAAATCTAAGCGATTTATTTTTATGCATTGAAAATAAGTTTACAAATGGAGCATTATGTTGCCATGGACACTATTTCTGGCTCTGGGTGGCTCTGGGCTGTCCTCCATGGCTGTATCCAGCCCCACGAAAATTAGACACGGTTTTCAGCAGGGCAGCTGTGCCTCCCAAGTACCTATAATGAATATCTGCAGTTCCAGGCTCCTGCAGAAATCCTCAAGCCTTCACTTGTCACCGTAATTTCCTTGGGAAATGTTTCTATTTACACATTTCTTGTTGCCTGCTCCAGGTCAAGTCTTCTTGCATACAATAAATGAATTGCATAAAACCACAAAACAGTGAGGGGATCCTGGAGTGGTCCAAATTGCTATGTAGTTGTTTTTAACATAGTAGTTATGTATTACTGAATGTAATAGGGTATCATTTGCATGAGCAAAAACAACATTAAAGGAACAGCAAGTGCCTGCTTCTTCGTGTGGAGGTCAGAACCCATTTCAGCAAGACAGCTACATAATTAGAGAATTTTCAACTAACACAGGAGTATTTAACCATTGTAGTGGTCTTTGTGGAGATGGACTTAATTTTTTTGGATTTTCTCCTGGGACCTGCCATTTAGGGAACTTCTGGCAGCTTAGTTTCCTGGGAAACAGTTACCTTTGGACTCTCTTAGTTTCGGAAATTCTATAAGACTGTAAGGCAAACGTTCACCAGCTATTCTCAGAGGAAACTGAAATGAGTTAAATCTAAATCCAGATGCTACTGTTTGGATGTTAAGATTCTTTTGTTTGTTTGTTTTTGAGTTGAGTAAATTAAAGAATTTATCTCTTGAGGAAGAGGCAAAATAGTTTTCTAAGAGCATGAACTGGAGCAACCCCCCAACACAGCAGGGGTCTATGTCCAACCCCTCCCCACTCCTTCTTGTGTTATGGAAAACTGGGCACCTGCAGGACCCAGGGTACTGGCTATCTGATCATCTTGGCGGACCTGAGGAACTGTGCCCAGTGGAACAGCCAGGCAGTCCCCACCTGGGGAGGGCTGGTTCTGGCCTCTGCTTGCAGCAGGAAGTGGTAGCCAACGCAAAAAATGGCATTTGCATTTGCTCCACGATTCCTTCTGCTTTTCCTCCTCCCAAGATCTCTTCTCTCTCTCTGCACTCGCTTCCTAAGTGATCTCATCCAATTACACAGCTCTAAATAAATATCACCTGTAGCAGATTATACTTTCTGGAGAAGAGTACAACAGTATTTCCATTCTACATGCTCTTCTACAATGTGATCTCCACACTCCTATCAAGAGAAGAGGTCTAGGTCCATCACCGCTGCTCCCCACCCCCTCCTTGAGTCTAGACTGGCTGTGACTCTCATGTAGCCCATAGAAGAAGCTAGAAATAATGCTGCATGACCTCCAAGGCTGAGTTAGGGAAGACAATGCAGCTTCAGCCTTATTTATCGGCACTTTCACTTTGGGAGCCCTGAGCTGCCATGTAAGTAGTCCAACTATCCCAAGGCTGCCATGCTGTAAGGAAGCCCAAGTCACCTGGAAAAGCCACTATACATATTCCAGTTGACACCATCTGCTACGGTCCCAGTGGATAACCAGCTTCACCTGCCAGATTTGTGAGTAAAGATGCTTCCAGATGATTCCAGCCCCATCTATCACATTGCCTTCAACTCTTGAGTCTTCCAAGCTGAGGCCCCACAAATTGTGGAGTAGAGACTAAATATTCCTGTTGTTCCCTGCCCTGAATTCCTAACTCACAGCTTGATGGGCAAATGAAATAACTTTTAAGCTAACTTTTAGAATAATTTCTTACACAACAGTAGTATCTGAAACATGATCTAAATGCCAATGACCCCAAGCTTATATCTCCAGCTTAGGCCTCTCTTCAAGCTCTAGTCTATTGAATGTCTAACAGGCTTTTCATAGAACGTGCCCCAAATCAAACTATTGATGTACACTGCCCTGCAAAGCGGATCTTCCCTCAGGAGTCCTCATCTCAATAAATGACAGCATCACTTAATACTCAATTGCCCAGGCTAAATATCTAGACATCGTCAATAACTCATATCATGAGACTCAACTCCTCCTTGTTCACTCATCTGGCTGTTGGCCAGGAGTCTGCCTGGGGCTATTGATGAGAACACTCACATCCAGCCTCTCCATGTAGTCTAAACTTCCTCACAAAATGGTAGCTTGGTTTAGAGAGCAAGCATCATAAGGGAGAGAAAGAGGTTGAACTAGGAGTGCCTTTTAGGACCTAGCTTTGGATGTCATTCAGTAACACTTCTGCCACATTTTATTGGTTTAGGCAGTTACAAGATCCACTCAGCAGATATAGGCTTCGCTTCTCAATGAAGTCTGTTAATGTCACATTCTAAGAAGAGCTCAGGAGATGGGATACAATCTGCCACACCATCCAAGAAGATTTAACTACATAAGTAAGAAAATTGTACACAAAAATACCACAAGCATAACGTGAATGTAAAAGACATAAAGAATTCTAACTCCTTTCTCTAAGCTCTTCACTGAGCCCATCTTCTGGGCATTGTGGGTTGATTATAAGCACATTTGGCTGGTAACATCTTTTTTAGTACTACAGGGAGAAATTGGGTTGAATGAAACTTTCTCTTCTCTTTAAGATCAGGAAGAAGAGAAAGCTCTCTTTTTCATTGTCACCTGTAAAGCTCATTTCAGATGCCACTTTCTCCAGACTTTCCCTGATCCCCACTGCATGAGCACTGAGAGTTTTTACCCTTCTCACAAGGTACTTAAACTTTCTCCCCTACATTACAGTTATTCATCTGTTTCATTTAAATATTACTTCTCTTTAATTCATCAGAATGAATTGAACTATAAATTTCTCAAGGGGCAGGGACTTTTTAAAAATTTGTTATTCTTCTCTTTTTGCCATGGTCTCCGCACTCTTCTCATGTGTTAATTGTTCAAAACATGCTGGTGGAATTCACAAAGAAGCAGTTGTGTATCAGTGCCTATCTCATCTATATTTAATAATCCTGAAACATAGTAGGTGCTCAATTAAACATGTTTTTAATGAATGGATTGCGATTTACTAAATATGGGACACTTAGAGGGGAGATAAATTTAAGAGTTGATCCTGGCTCTTAGTTATTGTTTATACCTTGCACAACGATAGAAAAGCCGTCACAAGGCAGTACATGACTATGATTTATTGATAAAAGTCTGTGGGACTTAAAGAAAGCTTTTCTGAGCCTATGAAGCCAAAGTCAGAAAACATAAAACAGATTGGTTGTTTTGACTGCACGCAAATGAAACACTCCTATACAACAAAACACATCATAAATACAATTAAGGCAACTGGCAAGTGGGGAACAATTTGCCAGTATATTAACAGGGTTACTATCTTTGGTATTTGAAGAGGTCTTCGTTATCACTAAGAAGATGACAAATATTCAAAAGAAAATTAAGGAAAGGCTATAAATAATCAAAAGAAAAATATAAATAGTTGTTAAATAGATGAAGAAAACCTTCAACCTTATTAGCAATCATAGAAATTCTTAGTAAAACCACACTGAGATAACATTTTTTTTTTATCAAATTGGCAAAGTATTTTTGTTCAGATAATATACACTGCTGGCAAGACTAGAGAAACTGAAAATTGGTGTTTAAAGTTGCATGTCCAAACCTTTAAAATGGGCACTCTCTATGGCCCAGCATTTCAACATCCCCAAATTTATGCCAAAGAATGTATCGCTGAGGTTTGCCAAGGTCTGTACACAAAGATGCCCCTGGAATTCTCGTCTGAATAGCAGAGCTTTGGGTTAATGTCTGGCAACTGGAACTTGGTTGAATAAATCACAGCATTACCCTTAATGCAACATTAAATAACCATTTCGAATGCTGATATGAAATTACATTTAATGAAGTGGAAACATATTTATGTTATATAGTTCATTATTTTAAATTAGTGTATCATGCCAATGTAGTGTCATTTAATTTTTTATTATATATGTGTGTATATATATTTAATAAACATAAATGTTCCTAGAAGACTAGAAAGATTTATGCTCAAAGTTTTAAGATCCTGTGATTTTGTTTTTCTCATTCCTTTTTTATGTTTTTAAACTTTCTACGCTAATTTACAATTGTTTCTATTTGGGGGGAAAATGCCATTATTTCTTTTAAGTAGCATGGAAGTTAGCCCTGAAATATACATGAGAACGCCAGTTCTGGCTGTTTCCTTTGAAAATATCTCTAGCTCCATGGGCACACACTTACAACAGCCCGTTCTGTACTGAGGATAAAGTGGGGCTGGGAGAAATTTTGGTGATTGTGTGTACTAGCAGCTCCTCCTGCAGTAAATCTTCAAGACTGTGGGAATAGGTAGGTGTTTTTGTTCCGTGGAACTGGTGAATGTACATCAGGTTTCCTGGTCTGCATACATCAGCTGTAAAGGTCTGTGAGTGGAAGCCTTCGTTAATCTAAATGCCACTCTAACCCCATCCAGAGCGTTTCAGTTTCATGGGCAATTGCTGCAGTTAGTTTGCTTTATTTCCTCCCAACAGAAATAAAGGACGATACAATTAGCTCCGTGCACCAAACATGAGGGTGGAGGTTAGGTGAGTTATAACATTCTGCAGCAAAGTGAAAATAAGATGGATGTGAGAAGTCTGATTGTAAGAGGGAAACAAAGTTTACTTATTTTCTTCTTTATTTAGCTCTCAGTTTTATGAGAATATACAAAAATCACACAAAGAAATCTGATGGGAATAGTCTCTAAAATGAAAAAAAATAACATAAACCAATGGTTCAGCCATCATGAATTCCTCAGACTCTATTTCCAAAAATAATTTCTACATAAAACTACCTCCATTTCACTTTGGGGGACCACTAAAATAAGTGAATATTATAGGACAGAAAAAAAAAAGAAGTTGTAAAAATAAGTGTGTTCAGATGCTTGCATCAAATATTAAAACCTATCAGTTCACGATGTAAAATACTACCTGCCTATAAGTATAAACAAGCACATTTCCTTTGACTCCAGGTATTTTTCCCCACATTTTGTTATTTGTTAGGATCAAAAGATTAGGAAATGTCTTAAAATGCATGAATGGTTTCTGACTTTTTATGATTTTTTTTTTTTTATTCAGGAAGCTTTGAAAGACATAAATGAGCTCTGTACAAATGCTTCTGTAAGGTTTAGGTCTCATCTTAGGTGTTCCCAGAGAGTAGTCGGCTCCATCACACTTCCTGGGACCCATGACGCTGACAATGAAGCCAAAGGGGCTGTATTCTCTCTCAACCTTCTTCAGGCTTAAAATCTGAAAGTGCCATGGATAACAATAAATCAATGACACATCTGATTGGTGTCCTCTCTGTGCCAGCATCCTCTCCCACTAGGGGCCAGTTACGGTGCTGTGTTAGAGTCTATGAGCTGCTGGAATTTATAGCTGGGGGTGAGAACAGAACCGAGGAGGGAACATTTATTGAATAGGCTTCTGGGTGTTTGTGTTCTTATTTCACTCTTGGACAAACTGGTGAAGGAAATGGTGTTCATCAACCTATGTGATAAAATTATTTCTTATTTAACTAAATTATCTCTAAAAATGCTAAAAGGCAATTTAGTAACCACAAAAAGCCTCCCCAGTTCTCTCTCTAAATATATCTCCTATTCCTACAGCTGTCTCATGAATCTCTCCTCCCAAATTTACCCCCAGCCTGCCTTATTCTATCACTTCTCTCTGTCTCCTTTCCCTCATTTTTTCCAATGACTTTTTCCTTCTTCCTGTAGCAACTCCCTATTCTTTCCCATGTAAATTAAATCAGGCTACGTTGGCCTTTCTCATTTTCCTCCCTTATCCCACACAAAAAGATCCAGAAACTACAAGGACAGGCAGAATTTTTTATTGGGTTTCATAACCCTGAATATTAGATACAGGTCACTCACTTGACAGGTGAGAGACTCAAGACTTAGAGAGGGTATGCAACTTACCCAAAGCCACGCAGCCCTCAAGTAACAGAACCAGTCTTTAAATTTCCTGATTCCAAAGCTTGGGCTGTTTTCAAAGTACAGAGGAGGTCCTCAGGGAGGGCTCTGGTTGGATGAGGAACAGAATTAAGTCATGTTTACTGACAGCCACATCCTCTCAAGTTCATGGGTGTTGAATCTGCTTTCATACCCAGGACAGAAAACAGCCCTGTGGCGTGTGTCTCAGGAGAATCATCAACACATGGTGGAAAAAGCATTCTAGTTCTTAGAGGCCAGTATCTGCACAAAACTGGCAAGGCGGGCAGGGATTCACACTGTTTTCCTGGGAATGGTGCCCCCTAGAGTTGTGTGAGGCCTCGGCCCCTGCTGCATAGCAGCATAGTTCCTTTATTTCTCATGGTGCTGGGTTTTGTTTAGTTTTGTTTAGTTTTTGTTTTTTGATCTCTTTAAGGGAAAAACTGCGACATCTGCTCTTGGAATGTTTCCCAACCCTGCTGAGATTCAAAGCCCACATCTGTTTTTGGGTCTTTAGCTTCTGGTTCCTTTCACTAGTAATTGCTGACACTTTAGGTGCGGACCAATAATCTAAGCTTAGAACTCAGGTTGTGCTGTGAACCTAGAAGAGTCATCTCCTCTGGTAGCTGAAAGTCTTTCAAAGGCGCCAAGAAAAAGGTATCCCAAAAATGTATATGTAAATATATAACCGTATTCTCTAGAATTTATTGTTATATAAAATTAAAAAATAACCAACTTTAGGTGAGAATCGATGAGGCATTTGGTGAGTACAGGGGTTGAGGGGGGCAAGAACAGGAAGGGAGGAGACTAGGGTTTCTATAGAAACAATTCAAGCATAAGGGTGTCTTCTCCCCTTTCCTCCCTTTTAGATAGGTCTCCCCAATTTTGCTGGGCCTATCAGAGTCAGAAATTCACTTTCCCATGGCCGAAGGTCCACAGCAGTTTCCTTAGTTTGACCTCCTGGGGTGCTGGTGACTAATGGGAAGAACAACTATAGTGAGAAAGCAGTCCTGCTGTGTGGACCAAGGGTGAGTTTAAAGGAGTAAGACACTCTGTGCCTGGGGTTTGAATAAGCCTGAACTTCCTAATTCATTTTTAGTACTCTTCTTTGATCCACTTTTAGCATAGTGACCAATCCACAGATAATTGGCTCACAAGAGCCAGAATGGAAGGTTAAACTGAAGGAGCTTCTAGAAAGCAATGGTACCTAAAACAAAACCATTTTTAGTGACTGCAAAGGCTGTCATCTGCCAGCGAGCTTCTCAGCTGGGATTAAAGATACTGAAGCAAAATGCACAAAGTTATAGGTGCTGTTTCCTCTATACTGAATCAATAAAAGTAACAAACCTTGTGTGATTACATTAACACATATATATTTGGTCTTTGTCATCAGTTCCTGACACAGAGCTCCTAAATCTTAGAATTTCTTTGGTGATTGAAGCCTCTTTTGTTCTAATTAGTTTACTGTTGGCAGACATCTATGGACATAGCTGCAGAATGGAAGTTGGTGTCCAGAATGACCAAGCCATTATTAGTGTTGGACCTCCTGGGATGGGGAGGGGCTGGAAATCGAATTCAATCACCAGTGGCCAGTGATTTAACCAATCATACCTATGTAATGAACTACTGTAAACACCCCTCAGTGATGGGTTTCAAAGAGCTTCTGGGTTGGTGCACACATCATGGTACTGGGAGGGTGGTACCCCAAAGAGGTCATGGAAGCTCCGCACCCCTCCCCCACACCTTGCCCTTTGCATCTCTTCCATTTAGCTGTTGCTGAGCTGAATCATTTCTAATAAACTGGAAATAGTAAGTAAAATGCTTTCCTGAGTTCTTTGAATTATCAAACCTGAGGAGGAGTTATAAGAATCCCTGAATTTATAGCCAGTTGGTCAGAAATACCAGTGACAACCTGGGACTTGTGGCTGGCATTTGAAGTGGGGTTTGCACTAACTCTGGGTAGTTGGTGTCAGAATCGAATCCAATTTTAGGATATCCAGTTGGTGTCTAGAAGTTGGTGTGGAGAAAAAAAACCCATTTGGTCTCAGAAACTATTTGAGTTAAAATAGTATACCTTGTTACAAGAGATTTTTTTTGAGGACTGAGAATTCTGAAAAAATTAGCACTGGGGGGTGAGATGGGGCAAGAGGAAAGCACATTTAATAGATTTCTGGCTGTCTCTGTCCTTATTTCATTCTCAGACAAGCTGATAAATGAAAATAGTTTTAAACAGCCTGTTTGATATAACTGTTTATTAGAGGGTTTTTGGGGGTTTTTAGTTTGTTTCATTGTTTTTAAGCAAAATGGAAGTTAATTAATATGTAGTGTTTCAGGGAGCATACTGCAATGTTTGCCTGGCTCTGTCAATAGTGGGAAAGACTCAGCAGGCTGGGATCTAGGAGTGACCTGCTGGTTGTATCAGGCTGCTAGACAAACAGCTGGGCTGTAGACAACACACTTAAGGGATGTTTTCCCAGCCTGGCCCGGGGGGCTGTGCATCCGTCTTGGCTTGACCTGCTTTCCGCGGCGGGTGAAGGAGACAGGTCCAGCATGGGCTGATGTCACAAACTAGTTGATATATTCATAATATTCAAAGCTATTTATATGCTTTATGCTATATAAAATTAAAGTTAGATTTATATTTTATTTCTTAGAATCAAAGTGTGTTCATTATGCAACCATAAGTTGACAACATATTCTTTAAATATAGCTGAAGAATTTTAAGAAGCTGAAATAAGATTTTTAGAAGCACACTTGCTTTCAATGAGTGAAACTCCATATGCTTGGGATTTGAATAAGTCTGAACTTCATAATTCATTTTGCATAATGATCAATGAACAGACATTTGAATGAGTGCGTGAAGAACTTTGGCTATAGGAGATGTTGTGCTAGATTTATCATCCCATGTCCTATTTGGATTCTGTGGGAAAAAAATACTCTCTACTTTAGTGTTCAGAAACAATCCCTTCATCAAGTTATGTTGGTATTAGCAATTTGGAGTCAATTGAAATGTGAACTAGATTAAGATTGAAACTTCAGAATAAAGAGCTGAGTACAGTCTTTTTAAAAACACAATTATAATTACACTAAAGTAGTATGTCCAAGCTGTGGACTTCCTAGAAACCATCTAGTAAACTCTATTTTTATAGAAACTCTCAAGTATTGCCACCCCACCTCCGGCTCCAAGTGTTTTATACTGAACACGTACATGAACAGCATCAGCTGCCCTGAGTCTCCAATTTTTCCAGAGGAAATGATGCTGTTATCAAGCAGCTATATGTTGTGAAATTTTTACAGCTTCTCAAAAGCTCTTCATTAAGAGAAATGTGCTCCAGCAAGCATAGCAATAACAGCCACACATGCACACACACACACCCTGCAAAAATTCACAACATTCATGTCTGTGTCAACATGATTTCTGATAAAGACCAACCCAAGAACCCAAATATTGTGTTGGCAGAGCCTGTAAAGAAAGAAAAAGCACTGTTCTACTTGCCCTCACCTCATCTGATTCCATGGGTACTGTATCTTAATGCATTTTTATTATTACAGCCAACCATCATCCTAATTTGTGTTTGCCTGGTATTTTACTAAGAAATTCAGTTTCTAATTTTTAGAAGAAAATTTTTTTCCCATAATTACAGGACTGTGAATGGTAGTAAATTAAGATTTAAAAAGTTATATAATATGTAGTTTTTAAAAGTCACATTTACAAGGAACATAATAATTTATTTCAGGCTATCACAAGTATTATAGCCCTAATGGATACATAAATTACACAGCAGGTTTGTTTTGGTCACATTTTGTATCATGAATCATAGATTTATTGACTTTTGGTGGAGCTGATGGATCAATTCTTTTAAACTTGATTCCAGATACCAAACTGCTACTGATTTAGTTACCAAGATTTTAGTAAATAGTATTCAAAAACATTCCAGTCTATCATTCATGATGTATTTAAGCAAATTTCTCTGTTCTGTTTGATACCAATTTTTAGAAAATAAAAAATGAGCAAATAAAAAGGCATCTGTCAAAGCATAGAGAGAAAAAGATAAGGGTTTTGGACAAAATTTCCCTTGGATTTGATTACATGAAAGCACCCAAAGACTATGAATTTGGTTCCCCTTCCATATAGAACGGTTGTCTTCATTTCTTTCTTAGGAATGTATGTGGGTTGTTTGCCCAGGGGTGGCAAGTGACACTTCCTTGCATTAGGCCAAGGCAGTGGTGGCATTTAGCCAAAAGAGATCTGAGGATTCTGAAGCCAGAGTGCATGGAAACCCAAAGCCTGAGCAGTAATGAGTCAGAGGAAGATGTACCACAAAGTCAAGAGCCCAGAATATTCAAGGGCTGAGATAAGAAGGCCAGAGTCCAAGCACATGCCAGCTAGGAAAGTCATTAGAGTTGAAGTCCTCAGTCAAGACAGGGTCAAAGAATGAGGCCTTTGTTCATTTTTCTTTCTCCCCCCAATTCTACACTTTACACAACTGTGCCCTCTTCTTTTCTCTATGGTTATTCAAAACCTGCTTCTCTTTTAAGATAAGGGTCACATCCCTTTTGCCTCACAAAACATTCCCGCTGCCTCGAAGCCACAGCTATTCTTCCTTTTGTTGGCTTATACTGTTAACCATCTGTGCAGCACATTCAGGACTAAATCTTACGGTGTCTTTTGATATCTTCGAACTTATAGCAGTGTGTTTTGCTTTTTCAAAGCAGATGATGAACTCCTTGAAATTAGTACCTGATCAATTGTGAGAGCAGGAATACTATTTTCAGAGGTGAGGTTTGCTCACCCACTGATAGAACCATGGCCTTGAGGTTTATTAGATTTTCCTGAGGGGATGGGGGAGCATGGGCAAGATTGTTTCTGCCAAGAGCCTAAGGCAAGGGTTGAATCTTCCAGGGTAAGTGGTCTTAACACAATTTCATTGTGGTCTGAGAATTAATTATTGGTGGTACTTTCTCACTATTTACCCTCTTACCATTTAGCAATTTCTCTTTAGCCACAGTTGTTTTACCTTTTTTAGATTATAAAAAATTCTCCCTTCTTTCTGAAACCTATAAATGCTTTATTCTTATTGTATCTCAATATTGTGTTGACTTTTGAATCCTGGCAAGTCTCTAATCATTCAGTCTTTGGCTTTCTTGACCCACCTCTTGCAATTGCATGCATGTCTTTATTATTATTCATTCTTTACTATTTATCCTTCCCATTCATGAGCCATGTGCTTTTAAGATCGGGTTAATGGAAGAGCTCCCTCAGTGGCCACTTTGGCACTTTGGTTTCCCCACATTAATGCTGTTCAGTGGGGGCCCTACTGGCTTGGGAGGGAGCAATTCTACAGTCCTTGGATGAAAGGAGTTTTAGTATCCCTGGCCTTCTACCACTGAGAACCACCATTGCTGCCAGGGTTCATGACAAGCAAAAATGCCCCACAAATTTCCAAGTGGCCCCCAGTTGAGTCACACTGCTTTAGATGCTGCCTCCCCACCCCATACTCCAAATTCACACACACTTTATCCCTACACAAGATTGTTTGTGCCTCTATGAATAAACTGTTTCATTTTTGAAAGCTTGTCATATCTTTAAGTCCTTCTTCCTTTTAGAGGTTGTTTATTTAACCTTGGATGAGTCATATATTATTTTCTCTTTTTTTATTTTGTTCACTTATTATTATGGTAAATGTCAAACACACACAATAGGATAATAAATCCTATTTTCAACAATTATCACCTAGTTTTATCACTTAGTTTAAACAATTACCAACTCTTCCTGATCTTTCTATATTCCCACCTATCATCCTCCACACATTTTCTGCTACCACTAGATAATTTTGAAACAAATCACAGACATCATTCATTGTTTATACCTTTTTGATAAACTTTTTGATATCTTCTTTTTTTAAGTCAGTAAGGGTTAAGGTGAACCACTTGCTTAATTGTCCAGGACCCCACTCTTCCATATCACCTACATGTTCCTTCTGGCTCATCAGAATTGAATCTAGTGCTTTAACTGCCTTCTTTGCTTCCTCTGTATTCTGAGACAAAAATTCCAAGACAAGTCACAAATCTATCAAATGCTCTGTTTGTAGCAGAAGGAGACTTTAAGCAGCTGTTTGGATTATACATACCTAGTTACTGCTTTATGCTATATCTGTGCTTGTTTGGTGATCTGTAATAGGCAAATGACATCCACATAGTCTCTCGAGCAAAGCAAAACGTAATTTAACATCATCCAAATATTACTTCTGTTTCTGACAAGCTCTCCACCAGGCCAGGAAATCTGAGTCACTGATCAACCAACCTTCTTCCTTGCCATTTCATTCCTTGCCATTCCTGCTAATTTGGAAAAGGTATGTCCTACTGATATACATTACCTGTCCCAGTACTTAATGAATTTAAAGAGATTGCTTTTCAATTGAGTCTATTAAGATATTTGGAAAATGAGGGGTACACATGTTGAGTCAGAAGGCTGAAATGATTGGTTCTCTCATAACTAGTCCTTCAACGATTAAGACAGTCAAATGGTGCGTCCTGCTTTCTGCCTTTATTTCCCTCCTGGGATGCCTTTGCTGGCTATTTGATTGCTTAGTGATTAGAATTGATTAACCCTGCTGACTTTGGGACAGCCCTTGGAAAACAAACTGATGAACTGTATAAACACTAAGCTTGACCTGGAGTGTTCATAAGTGCCAAGCCATTGACTCTGAGACCCTTGAGCTCTTCAGTGTATGTGGGGAGCCATGACCTTGACCTGGAATGCAACTTTTGATACAATCCCTTACTGAATCATGGCTATCCCCTTGGATTTCTTTCCCCAAATGTAACTTCCCTCCTGCTACTTCTGGCCTCCAGATGGGTGTTCAGAAAGAGTTTTTTTTTTTCCTGTTTTAGGAAAAGTTTGAATGATTCTTTGGCTGTAAGCAGCTTCAGTGGAAGAGAGGGGATGTTAAATGCTCCAAAGGAATGATGTTTCAATTGTTATATTAAATTAGTAAGGGCCCTGTTTAGAAAAGTCTTGTCAGAATACTTTCTAATATAAGTTTCACTCCTAAAAAGACACATAATTTTGACTGCTTTATCTTCCTCTGTGTTCATAATATTAACCCCGAATTAGTGGGTACAGTGGTATTATTATTATTATTATTATTATTATTATTATTGACAATGGCTAAACATTGATAGTGATTTAAATAAATTTTCATGTCACTGATAGAATAGAAAGGAGTTTGCCATGCCTTGTCCACTTGTTCTATCAACTTTTGCCAAAGTCATAGTTTATAATAATTCAGTACGATATGACCACATAAATGGCCGTCAGAAAACTGGCAGGTCATCATCGTTAGTTGTGGTATGCAAGCACCTTGAGAAAATAAGAATCCTCATCCTTGCCTACTTCTCTGAGTTGTTGTGGCAATGAAAATGCAAATGTATATGAAAGTCTTTGTAAGCTGTAAGTCCTATTCAAATAAAGATAATAATGAAGATACTAATAGTGTATTATGCCTCTGGAATTAGTCAGTCATTGAGCCGAATTCTTCATGTATTATCTCATTTAGTCTTCAACAATCTTATAATGTTTTTGTTATAATTATTTTCATATATATATAAATATATGTGGTATAGTGTAAATATAGCAACATATAAAAGTTTAAAAGGACAGCTTTTAGTGCTGTAAGAACCACTCTGGGCCAATCCTACTCCAAATCATTGATTTCTGCTAGAAAAATACAACAGGAACAAGAAAACCCATAGGCACAACAAATGAGTCAAATCAGGCACTTAACCATACCCTTCTCTGATATTCAAAATTGATGACTCACTTATGAGGGATTTCTCAGCATCTAAAAATGTATGTACCCTTTAAAATTATGTCAGCAGTGACTTGCAATTTATAAATAAGAACAAGATTTATCTTCTTCCAAAGCATCACTTTAATAATTATGCATTGCCACTCCCTTGGTTGAGTTCTTTTCACCTCTACTCTTCAGCATAACACATGCAGTTAACGTGAAACCAAAGACAGCTAACAGATAACCAGAGTCTTGGAAGAGGAAATGCCAGGTACTTTCAGGATAATGTTACTTCCTTTTTATGGACTAAAAACCAGTCTTTTTATATTGGGTTGCCAAGGTATAAATAGTAATGTGGTTCCTAAATGTCTAACAAAAAAGAAATTATTTAATAAATTATAATACAGTCATAAAATAGAATATTATTATGATCCAATTAAAATAATTTTTAACGTGGAAAATTATAGTATGGAGAAATCCTCAAAATAAAATGGTAAATGATAAAAATCAGGACATAAAACTGTGTGGTATGTCCATAAGTTTGTTTTACACACACACACACACACACACACACACACACACACACACGACATAAATTGAAATGTTAACAAAGGTTATCTTTGGATATTGGAATTATGAGTTTTCCACAAATTTTAGTGATTATACTTTTTTTTTTATTTTCCAAATATTCTATAATGACCATTTATTATTTTTATAATAAAAAGATGGATGTGAAATAGTAAAGAGGCTGTATATTGTGGCTTAAATATAGATAAGAGTTTCTGAAGATTATAGTTTCCAAAAGTTAATATGTGGTTTTAATAGTCCTATTTAATTGTGACTAGAAATATAGTTTTTTAAAAAATGTTGCTTTCCCTTACTGTAGGTGCTTTTTAGCAGATTCCTATTGCACTGCACGGTTCAGATCTTCCCAGCATGTACAGAATTTCCCAGGAGTACACGTTAAATGTTTTGGTCAAATGACTTTCAGATGACTGGGCTCACTCTAGCAGAGGAACCCTGAGTGCATTGAGAATTTCCTTCTAATTTAAAGGAGATCATTTAAATCTGCCTGGAGCTCCCAACATGCTACTTGAAAGTTGTGCTAAACAGAACGAAACCAAGAAAAACCCCTAGGGAATAAATGTGGCAAAAATAGGACTGAGATGTGTTTTTATGTGCAGGTATTTGAATGTTAAATGTTGAAAAATGTTATTAATTGGAGAGAAATGGAAAATCACTTGAAATGTATATATGAGACATGATTATGATGCAGCAATATTAATTTCTCCCTTAGAAAGTCATTTTTAAAACTTAATTAGAAAAATAAAACAGAATTTAATTAGATTGATGTTACCCAAAAGTTGGCCAGTCTCATGGAGAAGAGAGCGGCATATTTCATGGTATTCAGTTAGCTAAGGCTTGTCCTTGTAGGACTCTGAGGAGGTCTGTGAGTAGACCCAGGTTAAAAATGGGCAACACTTGGTATGACAGAGCTTCATCTCTGGGGCTCAAAGGTGCAGATTGTGTTCCTTTTGCTGTCAGACCTATTCTCTGCCTCTCCCCTGCTGCTATCTGCTATTTCAAGGAACTACACTTTATCAGGTTCTTTGCCCTCTGGCTTGATGGAAGCTTGAATGACCAAATGGAAGCTACTGGAAGATTGGAGTAAGGAGATAGGCAGGAGCCGTGGTACTTTTCTCTTTCTCTCTCTACCTTGGATGGTAACATTTTTTCCTCTGGCGTCAGCATCTAGCAGGTGATACCAAATCCTGTGTTCCATTAACACCCTCTTCCCCCTTTGCCCTTCCGGCCTTAGTAGTTTCCAGTAATAGTTTCTAATCTCTGGCTTCTTTACTCTTTCATCACTTATATAATAAATTCCTTCCATAATACTCAAATTGGTTTTTGCTTTTCTCACTAGACTCTGGAAACACAATAGGTTATAATTTAGGATCATGCTGGGAACTGCACCCCAGCTCAAGGGAACATAGATAAGGAAGGCAAAGTGAAGACATTTCAAAGAGCTATTGCATCATTAGATACTTTTGTTGTGATGGTAAAATGCAGTTAAAATGCAGGGGCTACATAAACTGGGGCTTAATTATGCACAGAAGTTTACAGAGAATTTTAAGCATGAGTCAAAAGAAAAATAAAAATTGGCTATCTTAATAATCCAGGTCTGATGGCTGATAGCTGGCAGGCTGTTTATGTGGAGAAGTCATTTTTTTCCCTAGAATGAACTTTTTGATTCCAAGAGCTAGTTCTCTCTTGAGTAGAAGCCTTCTGGGAACATTCAAATTTAATAAAATGTGAATAAAGTCTGAATATAGGAAGATGTGTCCCATTGCTATGTTAAGCATAATTGGGCAACAAAGCATACTTAATTTTTTAAAAACCACTCTAGGATAATTACTAGTTGCTTTTTGAATTAAAAAATTTACCACTCTGTGTGTATTGTCAGGACCATATTTTGTGAAATAAAAGAATTACCAGTTGCTACAGTTTTGTCACCCACAGGAAATCCTTTTGATAGAGGCAGGCATAGAACACTTATCAACTGCTGCCTATAAAGAAAGAAGGCAAACCAGCTGTGCTCAGTACTGACAAAATCTTTGTTGAATGAGTGCATACATACCTGAAATCATCAGTGACCAGGAATGAGCAATTCATTCTATCTGGTCTTAATAGTATTCTTTAAATAAGGCTTTGAAGATTGGCAAGACCTTGTACAGGCAAGAGCAGGATGGGATTTTGGAAGACCCAAGAGGTAGAGAGGAGGGGGAGTAGAAACCAGGTGAGGTGGGAGTAAGGAGTTGTAAGAAGACTGGCTTTGTCAGTCAGATTAAGCAGTTTTGACTTTCTTTTTTGGATGAGAGGACACAGAAGTTTTTTGAGTTGAAGAGTGACATGATAGGATTTGTGCTTTGCACATTTTTTTTGCTCACATGAGTTTAATAAATAATTATCAAATTAAATTTTTGAAAGTTGAAAATGAAACAGCAGCTAAAAATTCTTCTGAATATAATTACAGTGCTTTAGGTTGAGAGCATTTTCAAGCTAGGTGTGATTATGCCTATTGTTCGTTTCCTAGCAACCATACATCCTTTTGGTAGCGCTATCAGAAGGGTCAGTTGAACATCTCTACTTAGAATCACTCAAAGGACACTATGTTGCAAAGGAGACATTTACCTCATTTGTTCCCATATCTTCCAGGGAATGCATGTCATGGTCAGAAGGCATGACTGAGGTTTGAAGTGAGGAAGGGACTGTGCTTCTTTAGGATAGTTGGGGAGCACAGGATGAGAGAAGCAGTTCAGTGCTCTCCTGCCATGCTCCCATCAGATCTTCACAGAAAACTTAAATACAAATGAATTTGCAGAGAGAAGTCAGATAATATGGGAGGCAGGAGATTGTCAAAGGAGCTATGAGGGTGAGATATGGGTGATGAAGGGCAAAGATGGAGTGAAGGACAGAAACATCATCAACACACTGAGCATCTGTTTAGTAATCCTTAGAACAGTCATGAAGGAAGTTGTTATCATGCCCAATTTATAAGATGAGCAAACAGAGACCCATAGAAGTTAAGTGGCTTGACCAGATTAGCCAGTTCAGGGTCTCTTCATTCCAGGTACACAAGGCACCAGCACAGAACTCATTGACTCACCTTGGTTGCCTGTGGCCAACTTGTGATAAGTCCACTCTCTGCTGATCTTCCTTACCTGTCCTTGGCATTTGCACCTTTCCCGTTTCCTCCTCAAAATACTGCTTGGTTCCAATCCTCGCCTCTACCTCCCCTCCTTCACTTCCTACCTCTCCAGCTGCTCCTTATAGGCATCCTTGGCAGGTATGTCTTCCTCTAAGAAGTGGTATTTCCCAGAGCTTCATGCCCAGCTTCTTCTCTTCTCATTATGAAGCTTCTGCAGTGATTTACCTACTGCCCTGACTTTAATTTTCACTCACATAGAGCTGATGACCTATAGATGTTGGTCTCCATTTCAGACAGTTCAGCTGCTTCCAGCTTGTACTTCTCAATATGTATGAGCATATTCCACATAATTTCAAATATCAAAGCAGAACCCATCTTTCTGAAGCCCCCATTAGATTAAAAATTCTGTTATGAGTTCCTCATCAGAGGATAATGTCTGAAAACCATGGCCCCTACATCTGTGGGGTCTCTTTCAGATCTCAAGGATTCAAGCCTATGATCATAGAAACTGAAATTATATCACACCCCAAATTAATGCCACCATGTCTTCTCCAAAGGGGAAAAAAATCCTGATATGTAATGTGCATTTTAGAAACCATTGTAGCTTTGTCCCAGACATGAGATTTGGTCAGTAAACCTCTCACTCTCTACATTTGACTCTATCCAGTGAGATTAGGGGAATGAGGGAGAGGAGGAAGGGATAGAGGACTTTATAGAATGGGAGTCAGCCACTGTTGGGAAGGAAATCAGTTACCTAGCAACAGTGCCCTCTCTTCACCTCCCCTAGATATCACTTTGTCATATTCCATTTTTTCCTCTTTTCTTTTAGGACTGCTCTCAGTATTTATTTTAACTAGATTTTACATATTAAAATTGGAAGGTAGGAGATGCATACATCATATTCTCATGCTTACGTAACTGAATATGGGATTTGTGGATCATAGAGAAATGTACAATTCTTCAAATGAAGTTGGCCTCTTTTGGCCATTATTAATTTAACTAGTATTTATTAAATGTGTTTGTAATGTGGCTGACACTTCACAGAGTATTAAGTTGACAAATCTTCCACAGGAAGTTTTAAAAACAGAAATGAGTCTCTTGTGTCCAAAAAAGACTAAGAAATGGCCAAAGAGTCATGTGTTAAAATTCTAACTTTAAGAACATATGTGGATTGCTGGATATAACATCAATATATCAAAAAATCAATTACAGAACTATACACCAAAAATAAACATCTGAGAAATATTGTTTACAACATTAACAAAACCCCAAGGTACCTAGGCATTAAATTAACAAATCATGTGCAAGACTTGTGTGGAGAAAATTATAAAAGTCTATGAAAAAATATTTTAAGAAACCTAAATAAATGGAGATATCTACCACATTTGTAGATGGGAAGACATAAAATCCTAAGGAAGTCAATTCTCCCCCAAAGTAATCTAATGAATCTAATAGAATTTAGATGAAAATCCCAATGGGTATTTTGCATACTTTCGTAAGCTGATCCTAAAATTGATACAGACAAAGGGCCAAGAACAGCCATGGTAATTTTAAATACAAAAAAACACAAAGAAGATTCATCTTACTGGATGTTAGGACTTTATATATTGCTATAAGAATTATGACAACGTGACTTTGGCACAAAAGTGGGAAAAGCAGACCACTGAAACAGAATGGGGACTCTGAAATAGACTGATGCACAGCAGAGAATTACCAATGAGTGGTGAAAAGTTGGACGGTTTCGTAAGTGGTTCTGGGAAAACTGGCTCTCCATCTGGGGGAAAAGTTAAATTATGTCACTATCTCACACCATAAGCAAAAATCTATTGCAAACAGCTTAAATAATAAAAGTAAAACTTTAATAGGGCTGAAAGATATATAGAAGACTATGAGTTTAGAGAATGGAATAATTTCTTAAGACTCAAAAACAAAGAAGAAAAAGATTCATACATTTGTTAAAGAAAATTTTTAAGGAAGTTAAAATTATGATTCTCATACAGATATAAAATGAATATGTATTAAAGATTTTGTTTACATCATTATTAATGAGGGAATCAGGTGAATGCTACAACCATTAAAAAGAGAAAGCAGAGAACCACAGATTTACATGGAATAAAGGAATGTTGAAATAAATTTATAAATGAACATGAAGCTGGCTTTTTCCACAGGTAGGATGGGGGAAGAGGATTAAGGGGTGTAGGCAGAAGGAGTCAAATAAACTGCCAGCAGATGGAATTTATTTTCATGTCTAGAGACAATTATTTTGCATTGCCATCAGTATCTTAAAGTTGTAAAATAGTTTGTGACCATGAGCAGCTAATACCCAATAACCTGGAAGGATGTGCCCTAAACAGTACCTGACTTTCTACTGAGAACACTCAGTAATCTTTTGTGTTCCTTCCAAATTTCTTACATATATGACTTCATTAAGAAAAAAAGTCTTTTGCCCATCAAAAGATATCGTAAATAAAGCAAAATAATAAGAAGACTAGGAGAATCTCTTTGTAATGTCCATGGTTAACCAAGGATGATCTGACATATATAAAGAATCCCTACAAATTGATTTAAAAAAATATAAAGTAGCCAGTGGAAAATGGACAAGTGATATGAATAGGCAATTCAGGAAACAGAAACTCAGGATGACAAAAGAATATATGCAAAGATACTCAACCTCACTAGAGATATGTATCCCAAAGTATCCCAAAGATAATTAGAGAAATGCAAATTAAAACCACAGAGATGTAATACATTTGTTAGACTAGAGAAAAATAAAAGCAGGCTGACAATTACAAATGTTGTGGACTAATTGAGCTGTGGAAACAAACTACTGGTGAGAGTGTAAACTGGTATAACTTCTAACTCGGTTATTGCTGGTAAAATTAAAGATGTGTATGTTCTCAAACCAAGTAATTCATTTTCTGAGATTTTTTTTCTACATATTCACAAAGAAATAGAAGCAAGACTTTTTACAGCATTGCCTATAATAGCAAATTATTAGAAACCACTTAAATGACCATCAAAAGGGGAATGAAAAAAAATGTGATGTATTTGTATCAAGGGGTACTTAGTTAAAATGAATGAACCAAAGCTACATTTATCAATATTGGTTAATCCCCAAATGTAATGCTAGGTGAAAAATCAAGTTGCAGAACAATGCATATGTATGCTATCATTAACATCAAATCTTAAAACGCACATGAAAATGGTAAAAAATATTTCTAGGATGGTGGTGACTTCTGGGGAGGAAGGAGGAGTGGTCAGGGAGGACCACACAGTGCACAGTTGAGACTGTGGTGCTTTATTTCTAAGGCTGAGAGGCTGAAGATAGTGTTTGCTTTATTTTTCTCTATTTTTTTAAATGTTTTAAGTGGGTTATCATTTTTAAAGTCTATGCACCTGGATTATAGTTGGTATAAGTAGATTCTAGCCTCAGAGTTGAATCAAAGACCACTTTCCCCTTTTCTGTTTATTTCTCTCAGAAATGGACTTCCCTCTCCACTCAGGCCAAACTTTGCTTCTTAGAGAAATCAAGAAGTGGATAGTAGGTAGATTTCTACCCTTTAAGAGATCCTGGTCCTTGAAAGAGCCAGTATTTTCTTTGTTTGGAGCACCTGTCCTCTAGCACAGGGGTCCCCAGCCCCCAGGCCATGGACAGGTACTGGCCTATTTGGAATTGGGCTGCACAGCAGCAGGTGAGCGGCAGGTGAGTGAGTAAAGCTTCATCTTTATTTGCAGCTGCTTCCCAGCACTAGCATCACCACCTCAGTTCTACCTCAGACCATCAGGCATTAGATTCTCAAAGGAGCACCGGTTCCTGGTGCCAAAAAGGTTGGGGACTGCTGCTAGGAGGTGGACTGGACTTACCTACAAGTGTGGGAAGTCTAAAACAAGAGAATAAAAGCTCTTCCCTGAAGGAAAGCCCTTTCCCCAGCCCTATGGGCTTAAAGTAGAGTGAGACAGTGTGGAATCCAGGCCAGAATAGGGCCTCCTGTTCAATGCTGTGAAGGCCAGCTCTAACCCTTCCCTTGGCTAATGTTAGCCCTGTAGGGCTCATAGAAAAACACAACTCAGGAAAATAATATCTAACAACAAAAATATCAAAGTACAGGACCAACATATCAAGGAGATATAATAATCATGAATTTATATGTACCTGGAGTAGATATTCATCATGCCCAGCATTCTAACTCACTTCCTATTTTAAAGGATTTCCTACCTTCCACTATAGAAGCTCAAAGTGGTGTCTCACTGTTATTTTCTCTACTCCCTTGGCCCTGAAGGCCAGTCACATGACCTAGACTCTGTGAATGGATACAACTTTGCCTCACTTGGTTTGAGAGCTAGTGACATGGAAAAGCAGAGACCATAAAATCCTCCAACAGGCTGGGGATTCCTGGAAGGCTGAGCTCCAAGGGCAGCATTTTGGCTATGCTGATAACAGCAGCAGTTGCTGTGAGATACTCAAGGCATTGGGGAGCAACACCTATGGCTTTGCAGTGAAAGTAATGGCTTCCTCACGTGACTTCTGTGCTTGATGTGCAACTCTTGGCAGGGTAGTGCTGATCCCAGTGTTTCAAGTCTCCCAATAATTCTGGGAGGTACTTTTTCTGCTTAAGTAGGCCAAGGTCAATTTCCATTACTTGTAATTTAGAACCCTGACTGATAGGCCTAACAACAGAGCCTTGAAATTGATAAAATAAAAAGGATCAGAATCAAATGGAAAAATTGACAAATGCAACGATCAGAGTAGATTTAAAAATCACTCTTTCAGAAACTAATAGATCAAGGAGATAAAACATCAAAAAGATACGGAAGTTTTGAACAAGAAGATTTTAAAACTTGATCTAATAAAGGTATATATAGAACCTGGCATGTAACAAATATAGAATTTAATCAGTCAACATATATTTAATGAGCACATGCTATGTACCAGGTACAGTTCCAGACATTTGAGATACATCAGTGAACAAAAATGTTTACTCTAAAGTTCGATAAACAAGATGTTATAAAGAAAACAAAATTTCTTTGGAATGATAATATTGCCCTGTCTACCTTCTTAAAGAACAGAGAGAAATTATTTATTTCACTTGGCAACAATACAGTTCCTCTCTTCCAAAGAACTCAGAGTATTTGTACACATCTTAACTGATAGCCTTGTAGAGATGGAGGAGAAGCGGGTAGGGAGAAGTGGTGGGGAGAGAAGAGAGGAGGAAAGGAGGTCATCGCAGGGCCGGGTGGAAAAATGATAAAATAATTTTCCTGTTTTTTGTAATAATCCCCAAGATGTCCACACCTATGTCAGCTCACCAATAAGTCAGCTGTGAGATACTTTGTTCTCAACTGAATATTTGATCTATAAATGAGAGCCCCCTGCTCTATAAAATTGTTCTTGCACATTTGCATCTCTTTCTCAGCTGGAAAAATGTGTAAATATTTGCACTAGCCTGTTATCTGTTATCTCAGTCCAGGATTTTCTCAAAGGAGCTTCAATTCAGTTTAATGACTATTTACTGAGTATCTTCTAACTTCTGGGCATTTTAGGGATTTAGAAGTGGGTATATTCATGAAGTGCTTCTCAGAGTATGCTCTTAGGACTAATAACAGTTGCATCACCTGGGAAATTTTTAAGAAATGCAAATTTCTACACAATTGGAAACTAGGGGTCCTGGTCTAACCATCTGTATTTTAGCAAGTCTTGGGGTGACTGTGTTGAACAAAAGTTTAAGAACCACTGAAGTTGTGTTAAAAGATGACTTTCAATACAATAATAGCTCAGTAACTGTTAGATAAATGAGTGAATGACGAAACAAAAACAGCAAAACGAACTAGCTGTTCTAGAGTTCGGAACAGGACAAAGTATTAGCATATTTATAAGAACGAGAAAAAACAACTCTACTTCTTACAGCCTTTCTCTCTGCTGGCTTTGGCGCACTCCTGTGTTCCTAGGATAGATGGTTAATTTCTTTTTCTGTGTTAATTCCTTTATTGATTGTCGTCTACTGCCAAATGTGGGAAGAATGAAACAACAACAAAACAAATGAACAAGATCAGATAAAACCAGAAGCGGCAGCAGCATTTGGGAATTGGTGATGTCGTAACTGAAATTTTGGTTTTGACTGATAAACTGGGGTGAAAATAAATAGAGATTGGTTTGTTATTTAGAAGGTGAACAGACTTCATTGTTATTTCTCCCTGCCCTGGTGTGGAGAGAAAAATAGGCACCTCTCTTCTCCCTCTTTCTGGAAGAGGCTGGCAGAGCTGAGCTCAGCTGTTTAGTGAAGTTAGAACTTGCTTGGGGACACTGGACTTCCTCCACAAAAAAACTTTCTTTTTTTCTTTTTATGGAGGAAACACTTTTGTGTCTTCTAAGCTGAATCTGGCCCCCAGCCTGGTCCTCTGCAGTCTCTGTCTTCCCACAATCTGACCTGGAGTCTAAGGGGCTTTATTTGGCATTCAAATCCCTGTGACGTTTGGGGAATGAAATAAACTTGAAGTGAGTTTCAAGGGAATCTCAACTGGGAGCCCTGGGACATCGTTCTGCCCCTGAGGAGACTGGAGTTGCCTAAAAGATGAGGACACTTTGGTTTCACAATGTGACTTTTGTCACAGTAGAATACACTTTAGATTCTCACTTCCTGTTCTAATTCTGTTTGAAAATAAGAAAATCTGCTGAGATTTCATTTCCAAAGAGCAGTTTAACTTCGTGAAGAAACTTTCTCTGCAAACTAGAAAAGTGAATGAGAACAAAATTTAGTCAGCATGTCTTGACACCAGTTAAATACTAATTTAAGTAGTCAGATAATGCTAGTAGTTAAACATTGACAGTATTTATGTGGAAAGCCTTGCTGTACTGAGCACCCTGGGGGCAGGAGGTAGGGAGAGCATCACACAGGTCTGGACTTTGAATGAGATCTCAGAGGTGAGTCAGGGAAGGGGGGAGGGTGACAAGGCAGAGAGGGACAGCACAGGTGAAGGTGATAGAAAGCAGTGGCTGAGGTGTGAGGGAGTATGGTGTGAGGAAAGCCACGTGATATCAAAGGCTTAGAAGATAGTTGGGAGTCAAGCTGTAAGGAGCCTTGAGTCAAGTTAAAGAAATATGACTTTACCCCATATGTTAGAGGGTGGTATTAAGTGTGTCCTCAGGGAGGATGGGCTGTGTTACTAGGGTTTACAAAGAGCACTGTGCAGGAAAGGAGAAAGTGGCTGGGAGGCTGCAGGGATAATCCTGGACAGCAGTGGCAGGTGGGGAGCTGCCTCCTGCTCTGGGGTCTTCCCCTGACCCCACAGGATCCCCAGCTCTTCCCCCAGAGACCTCCCTGGCAGAGCAAAGTTCACAGCCCCTTCCAGACTGGGAACACAACTGGAAACAGATATTGGCACACCAGAAAATTCTTTGAAGTATTGTATTTTGTCTTTAAGAAAAAAAATCATGCAACTATATACATTCTGCATCATAAAATTGCTGCTCCGGGAAGCTGGGCCATATTTTTTTCTTGTGGCTTCATGTGACCTCTGCATCCCCCACGGTCACCCATATTCTATTTGGGAAGGGGCCTGTCCCATGCAAGCCTCTCTGTTGACACTTCCTGCATACACTACATGAGTAAGGATACCAGACTCATTTTGTGGATCAGTAAGCACATTTGCAGAAATAATACCTTTCTGTGTCATCTAGACAATGGCTTTACTTTTCTTGAGTGAAAGGATTTACTGACTTGGATTTCTGTAAATGAATTTTATTGTCATTCTCTTCTGATTACCGTTCCTTCCTCTCATTCTAATTGATAAATATTTAGTTAATTGGCTTTATAGATCAATAGATAATAGCTAATTTGTAGGTATAGAGTGCTAAGGGTTGACTCTCCAATAGAAGGTCTCACTTTAACTTGATTGCAGAGTATTTTGTATTTTATATCAGATATTTCAAATATCGATAGTAATAGTTAATATTAACTGAGCACTTACCAGGTGCCAGACACCACACTGGGCTACATTATTTCATTTCCTCTTTACAGTGAGCTCAAGGTGAATGTTATTATTATTATTATTCCCATTTTATAGATGAGAAAACTGGAATTTGGAGATATTCCTAAAGTTTCTCAGATTTTCACAACCAAAACATAAGAGAGCCAGGATCTACTCTCAGGTGGTCAAAATCCAATATGTGTATTTTTGACTAGACTAAACTCTTAAGATCTTTTGTGATCCTGACATCTGATAATTTTGATTCAATCTTAGAAGAGCAGACTGATTCTGATGAGAATTGATAAATAGACTACTACATTATCTCCTTGAGATAAAAGAGCACCCAGTAAGACTTTCCCATTGGAATTGTGTTTTTTTCATTTTCATTAGGTATATGGGTAGAAGCTGCAGAGATTAATATATTTCAGAGAAAACTTGATTTTCTTTTTAGCTGTAAAAAATGACAACTTGTCTTCTCAGCTGCCATAACAAAGTATCATAGGTTGCCTGGTTTAAACAACAGAAATTATTTTCTCACAGTTTTAGAGGCTGGAAAGTCCAAGATCAAGGTTCCAGCAGGTTTCAGTTTCTGGTGAAAGCTTTCTTCCTGGTTTGCATACGGCTATTTTGTCCTCACATGGCCTTTCTTCTGAGGGAAAGGCGGGGAGAAAGGGGGAGAGAGAAGGAGAGAGAGAGAGAGAGAGAGAGAGAGAGAGAGAGAGAGAGAGAGAGAGAGAAAATAGGAGAGGAGAGAAGAGGAGAGGAGAGGGAGAGAAAAGGAGAGGAGAGGGAGAGAAAAGGATCTCTTCTTTTTATAAAGCCACTAATCCTACTAGATTAGGGCTCCACCCTTATTCCTTCATTTAACATTAATTACCTCCTAAAGGCCCTATTTCCAGTTATCGTCACATTGAGGGTTAGAGCTTCACATATTCATTTGGGGGTACACAATTGAGTCCATAGCAGTCTCTAACATTTGCCTTAGCATTAAGTTCCCTTGCCCTGGGTGGCAGCCCAATGACTGTGCCTGGCCCATTGTGCACACACAAGCTGCACATTTCACCTGCCTCACCCTCTTTGATGTACCCCTGTCTAACACTACCTTGCTGTGTTCTGTTATTTTGTGATGTTTGCAAAACTGTCTCTCTTTCCCCAGGTTTAAAAATGCAGTAGAAGTTTCATAATTAACTGCATCATTCTTTCAGGTATAATTAGTTGAAATTGCTGTTATATATTCCAGTGAAACTTTACTTTCTTTATATATACAGTACAAAATAGCAATAATAGAATCCATCAAATTTCTAGAGCACTTTATAGTTTTCATATCAAGTTCATTTACCTAATTTCTTCATTTAATTTCTGGGTGATCAATGATAATTATTCTTATTTTACAGATGAGGACATCAAAACTCAGAAGTGTGCATTGACTAATACAAGTGAACTGAAAAACTCTTCTATCTGTAAATAGTGTTCTTCCTACAATGTCTCACTTATTGCCTACACCACCTTCTGTAAACTTAGGTCTCAGTTTCTCATTGGCATCTATTGACTCTCTTATCTCTTTTGGGATTAGTAACCCCTTTACACAAGAAGGTATTCTTCCTGGAATTAGGTTCTGAATTGTGGTGATCTCAATCAGGCAGTTCAAAGGCAAAGTTCTGGATGATTCAGTGGAGGGCTTGTTTTGGTGAGATGGCTCCATGTGATGTGTCTTAAGCTTCGGGATCACTCTGCAGCTGAGACACAGCACTGCCAAACTCATGAAGCACCCTGGGCTTGTTTTGACTGTACATTGAGGTCATCTCTAAGCTGTGGCTACTGTGGTTTTGGGATACAAAGCTTCATAGATGACAGGTAAGACTGTCAATACTCCTCCCCAAAACCATCACCGAAACAAGTCCAAGGAAAACACCGGAAGCTAACTGAAACTGAGACAACGTTTGCATTATTTATGGGAGCAGAAATTCAAACAATAGTAGCAAAACAAAGAATGAATTTATGAATTTCAGGTTGTTATTAATTAAACTAAAGGAAACATAACAGTATCTAAGGGATTTTTTTTATGATCAGATCTGATACTTAGAATGATTGTTTTAATTAGAAGGATAAAGTCACATAAATGATTTACCCCAAATAGTAATTAACTTTAGCCATTTGCTTTCATACTATTGATCTAGTGTCGCACAATGTCATAGAAAGGAATAGGAATGGGAGCAGGACAAATGATATGAAGAGTTTGTAACTTTGAGCATGTCATCTAACCCTGTCTCAGTTTCTTCAGCTGAGAGAAGAAGAAAAGAGAGAAGAATAGAAAGCAAAGAAGGGGTGTGGGGAGAGAGACATCTATGAAGACACGGTATCCTTCAGAGGGGTTAAACTATATGACCTTTAATGAACTGGCTCAGACTGCAGACTCAAATCGGGGTGCCCAGGTTCAAATTCCAGCTTCATAATCTGCTAGCTATGTGACCTTGACAAATTCCTTAGCTTGCTGTGCCTCCTTTTCCTTATTTGTAAAATTTAATCTTGTCATGTTGTGAAAATTAAATAGCAAATATATAAGTACTTTAAATGGCACCTCACACGTAGTAAGTCCCTGAAGTGTTAGGTGTTATTATTATTAGATGATCTTTACTTAGAGGACATAATAATATGCACTGGAGGCAAGAAAGAATGCAGAGAATTTCTCTAAGGATTCTGTGCTTTGACTAGGGAATAAACAGCAAAGGGGAAAGAAGCAAATATCTAAGTACTTATGTTTGAAGCTACTATATTACCATTGACTATATCAGAGATCATACATATAAGGACTCAAAAAATATTTTCTGTAGAAATGAATAATCCTATGTAATAAATTTTTTATTTTTAATTTCTAGTTTTTAGAACGGGAGTCTGATGATCAGAGAGGTTAAGTAATTTGCTTGAAATCACACAGTTAACAACAGCTGAGCTGGGATTAGAACCTAAGCCTCCAAGGCTCTTCCATTATAGCATAATGCTTCTGAAGTGTTGGCCAGGAAGGGGACCTAATATGTCCTGCCAGAGTGAGACAGGGCTCCTGCTTGGTGATAGCTTTACAGCAAAGCAGGGACAGGAGTGCAATAATTCCACCAAGAATTATAGAGGACACCTTTAGTTTAAGCCAGAAGAAGGCTGAGCAGGTTCTAGACTGCATAAGAAAGTATAATCTGAAAATTAATTACTCATTTTAGAAATATTATAATTTTCCAGATTATTTTAAAGTTCCAAAAGAAAACTTGGAAATCAGTTAGTCCTACCCTCTCTTTTTATATATAAAAGAAATTTAAGACTAATAATAGCTAACTCACCCAAGGTCACAAAGATATTATTTGGTCTTATTTTGGGAAACTGGGAAGTAAAGTAACAAAGGAAAAAGAAGAGCCGATCTTCTAGTATAGAATTTAGCAAACTTTTTCTTAAAGTGCCAGATAATAAATATTTTAGGTTTATGCCATTGTAGCAAAGGCAGCCATAGACATGTAAATGAATGGACATAACTATGTTCCCATAAAACTTTATTTACAAAAACAGGCAATGACACTGGGATGACTATAACAATAAAAAAAAAGGCAAACAATAAGTGTTGGCAAGGATGTGGAGAAATTGGAACCCTCACATATTGCTGGTAAGAGTTTGGAAAACACTTTGTCACATCCTTAAAAAGTTAAATAGAATTACCATATGACCCAGCAATTCTGCTGCTGGGTATATACCTAAGAGAATGAAAACAGGAACTCAAACAAGTCCATGTACTCCTGTATTCATAGCAGCACTATTCATTATAGTTAAAAGGTGGATATAGCCCAAATATCCATCGATAGATAAACAAATTATTGTATACATATACAATAGAATATTAAGTCATAAAAAAGAATGATGTACTGACACATGCCATAAAGTAGATGAACCTCCAACCCATTATGCTCAGTGAAAGAAGCCAGATGCAAAAGGCTACAAATTATATGATTTCATTTCTATGAAAGTTCAGAATAGATAAATCCGCAGAGACAGAACACAGGGGCTGGAGGAGGAGGGAATGGGGAGGAATTGCTTAATGGGTACAGGATTTTACTTAGGAATGATGAAAATATTTTGGAACCAGATAGAGGTGGTGATTGCACAACACTGCGAGTGTACTAAATTCCTCTGAATTGTTCACTTTAAAGCAGTTAATTTTATGTTATATGAATTGTACCTCTATAAATTATTTTTTAAAGGCAACAAGGCAGATAGATATGACCCATAAAGTGTAGTATGCCAATTCCTGTTATAAAAGAGAGAATGTAATGGTTCAATAAACAGTGAATTTTTATTGTCAGAGGTGTTCATTGTTATTATAATTGTTTATCCTGTCAAGGAACAGACATAAAGCAATTTTCCAGGTGTAATATTTTCAGAGCCAAGAATATTAATGAATATAAAGATGCCTCCAAACCTAACCAGGAGAGTTTTGGACACATTTCAGACTAAATTTAAATTCATTGAATCTTTTAGTAAGGACAAAATTCAATGTTAAAGGGCTTTTAACTATTTTTTTTTAGAATCCATTGGATATCCCTACCCCAATTTTGGGAACTAAAATAAATGTATGGGGCTTTTTGTCAACTTCCTGTTTCTAAGGAAGAAGAACCTAAAAAAATCTCATGAAAAATGTGCCAGAAGATTTTGAAACATCAAAGAATTCCAAAACAAAAAATGAAAAGCAAAGGAATTAGTTTATTGTAAAAGAATATGAAAGACACTAGATAATTTTATCTAATAAACACACAGGATGATTTTTTTTCCAAAGACAGTTTAAGGATTTAACTGATTTAGGGTTCAGTGACCCTAAAACCATGTCTAATTAGACATGAAAACAAACTGTGAGAAGATTTGTGTGCTATGGAAAGATGAGAAATTCTCACGTGAAACTGGACAACTTGGCCTGATTAGGCTCGCTGCTATTTTAAATTAATTTTTACGGTTGGGAAGCATGAGAAGTATTTTCAAAGGAAAAGATGGTAGAAAAGAAATGTTATCTGTGATTTGACTTTTGTGTCAGACTAGCTTTCCAGGTGCTAGAGATGCCACAGTGCCATTTCTCTGGAGGACAAACACCTCTCAGGTGGTATCTGTTCAAATAATAGCTATGTCTAAAGTTATCATAGGGCCTGTTTGGGCTTTAAGGGTCACTAACGAGAAGGGCTGCCTGACATTAGACTGGTTCACTCCTGAACGACCATCCTCCATGGCATCCTGATTCCTAACCCAGCTGCCTGGTGTTCTGTGGTGAACCCTTCTTGTAGACACACAAAAAATGCTTATTTATGTTTTAGTGCAGATAAGTTTAAAGCAATGGATATTTATGGTAAGCTAATTGTAACGGAAATAACAAATATTATCTCTTGAGTTCTGATTCTGGGGAGCAGATTGGAAAAGAGTATTTCTGGGCAGAAGCCTCCTTGGGGGACCTTGAATATTCACTTAGTAGAGGCTTGCAATTCTGCCTGAGACTAAGGCTAGCCTAGGAAGTATCAACATTGGCTTTGAGACCATGAAAGAGAAACCCTGTGAATGAAGGGCAGACACCAGAGCTCTTTAGGAGATTTATTGACCATATAAGATTAATTTAGCTCCACCACTTAGGCTGAAAAAGTTCTTCACAGCTGGGTGGGTGGAAGGTTATTAGTGATTCTTGTTTTCTTCATGCTCTGCTGTATTTTCCACAGTGAGCTATATTACTTTAATAATCAGTAAAAAAATAAATCTAAAAAAATGTAAAATAAGAAAAAGTTTTCTGCCTATAATTATTTTCGTTGGCCACACACTCATCCAAAATTTTATTCAATCTGTCATTGTCACCCTTCTGAAACTGCTGCTTAAAATAATTGTGGTAGGACAATTCTGAGAATTACTCTAGCTGTAGCTTTTGATCAGACTGATGGGTGTTTTTTGTCTTTATAGCCATGGAGAGCTGGTAGGATTAGATGTTCCTATCACACTGAGGTGTGGACAGATCACCATGCTTGGTTTAATTGAAAGAGACAGTTGGAACTATTATTGAGACTATTCTGTCCCTGAGTGTGCAGACTTAGCCTTAGAAATAGTTGTCCTTTTGTACCACTCCCTGCATTTTAAAACTATAATATCATAAACACTCTGCTCATTTTTTACAATTTTGTTTCCTCTATTTGATTGTGGAAGAATAGGAGAAAGAAGAGGTGAATGAGTGGGAACCCCAGAATACTGCATCAACTTGGATTCAAGATGACTTGGATCTTCCTACCCACGTCTTCTTGAAGTCCAGGTTGATGCAGTATCCTGGGGTCCCCGTTCATTCACTGTCTGGAAGCTGTTTCACAGTCTTTTAGACCATAGGTATGTAGTGACTTACAATGTTTCTCTGATCTTCAATACCCATTTTTTATACTTTTGTTATGATAAACACATATCTCTTAGATCAATATCCATGTCTGGAAGAAGGTAGGACTATTTCACTATCAAAGAAAGTTGCTGGGCCTGGCTTTACTTTTGAGAGCTATAGTGAAGGGTCTATCAAACCAGAGCCACTTAGCCAGCCACTTTCATCTTGGTGCAGTAATAGCACGCTAGCCCTTCCCAGCCCCAGCTGGTGTAGAATATGTGAGGACAGCTGATGGGTGTCCCACATACCACAGGGCAATCAGTTGTCTTGGAGTCATCAGCTCAGACTGAAATTAGGCTGAAAGCTGTATCATGTCAAGATAGTGATAATTCTCTCCTTTTAGATATTTATAAGTTGTGGTAAGATTATAATGTCAATAATTCAAAGTTTCGAATCTTCCATCGAGGTGCTTTTTCGGTGAGTGAGGGTTCGTCTTATTTCCTAGGCAGTTAGAATCCTTACCAGTGCATTCCTCAACCCATGCTCTCTTTCATACCTTACAAGCTGTTCAAAGTATGTTACCCTTATTTCTATTTAGAAGCCCTTGAAAGGAAAGCATGTATGATGGAAACAGTTCAAGTTGTCACAGAGACTGGCCCATTTGAATTCCATGTCGTGTCACTGTTCTAATCTGGGTTTTGCATATTTGGAGTCTTGCATCTTGTAACAAATGACTTTGATAAGCCGCCTGGGTCAAGCAAGAGCTAGAACAGATAATCTCTTTTGGAATCAAGACAATTTAAGAGACGCTGGCCGTCAGTTTCAGCCTGGCACCCTGGGGTGGCTATATGATGGCGGAGGGACCATGTTCTCAATTCTGAGCTTTGCAAGTTCAGATACTCAGTCCCCAGAGCAAATCAGGTTTTTGATTCCCAGCAATCAAACTCACAAAAGGATGATGGATACACCTCCTCATAATGTACTTATAAGAATTACATGAGAGAGTGGACATAAAACTTACTTATGTCTGGGCCTGGAACATTTAATAAGCATCCTATGAATGGGCTCTTATTTTATCCTGTGACCTGTTAAATGTTATGTGACAGCATGGAACAAACACTGAGAAATGTTTATTCTTTGGTTCCCTCTCCTAGGTTCTAGAATCTGTACAGAGCACCATTCTTCTATCATGTAGGTAGTCAGTCATGACATGATAAAATAAGCCACTTAAAAAAAAGTTCCAGTCCTCAAGATGTAAAGTGCCCACACTCTACAGGCACTCTGGTCTTTTGATCAGCTCAAGAGGTGCTCTTGTCTTCAGATTATATTTGGCAGAGCTGTTGGCCCGTATTTACAACTCTGTTTGAAGTGCTTCACTTCTGCAGATAACTGATCATACCCATTCTTGTTTGATTCTTGTTAGCTTCAACTGGGGTTGACAGGGCCTGTAGATACGAGTTTCCTGCATGCTACACCTGTTAGCTGTGGTGGCAGAAGGACAATGTCCAGCCATGAACCGCTCACCATCTGTATTCAAGGGGTGGTCATGGTGCTGGTTGTCTTGGGGATCCACAGAATTCTCTGGAAATTGCTGTAGTGCTAACACAACACAAAGTTATGCCCGTGGTCTGAAGAAGTGCTCCACCTCCAACTTCTATGTGTATTGAATTTCAGCGCCTTCTCTCACCTCCAGACTTTCGAGAAAACGAAACAAGCCTTTGAGAAACAGAGAACAAAGACCTAATAGAGACAGGAAACTGCTAGAGTTTGGTGAGAGCATGGAGTGAGGGAAAGAGGGAGCACAAAGCTCTGCCTGGAGAAGAACACCTGATTGCAAGGTGGGGCTGGGCTGGGGGTCAGGGGCCAGGTAGCCAGGAGCCTGCAGGAAAGCACATCATAGCCCCAGGTAGCCTGGGAGAAATGAACCAGCTGAAAAGAGGTAGAAGGTAGAGTGGAAGTTGAAGTGAGCACTGTTGTTCTTTACTATAGCTTCCCAGGGTGGATTCTATTAATAAGGATGCTGAATGGTTCCACCTATCCTGAAATGAGAGCTGTAAAGCATTTGAAGAGCGGGCCAGCTAAGAGGAGAAGTTAGTATACCTGTTACTCCAGCTCATTTTGCCCTCTTCATGGGGAGGCAGAGCTAGTTGTCTGACAATGGCTACGCTTCACAGAGAAAAAGACATCTATCCTCTCCTAGGCCACAGGCCATCTGTCCTCTGGCTGTCTGCAGCAACATGAAGGATGAGCCTTAACTCTTCCACATCAGCTCAGGTGATATGTAAGAAATAAGAATTTCATTTAGATTCTGACTTAAAAGGGAAATACAAACAAACACTTTCAGGTTTGAGCCAGGGAGTTAGTCTTATTATCAGTCTTTTCAGAGCCTCAGCATAATCAGTGTTCCTTTGGAAAAGGGGTGGTAAGGGATGTAAGAAATCACCAAAAGTGCTCTATTTCTCCTTTTGTCATTAAATCACATTTTGGTAACTCTGCTTTAAGGATTCTCCTGCTGCGCCTCTCCCCTCCATCTGTCTCCCTCCCCACTCTCTCTTTCTAGTACTGAAGGCCCTAGTAGCTTACCTTTCCTTTAATTTCATACCAAGTTTGTGCCAATTTGATAGAAGTTTCTTAGTGAAGCCCCCATTGCAAATAGCATATAGTACATATGCTATTTCAAACCACTCCAAAAAAAAAAAGAAAAAAAGAAAAAAAAAAGCTGTAAGTGGGTGGTAGATAATATTTTGAGATATTATTCAAGGTTTTTTTCTTCTCCAGGCTTTCTTATACCCACTACCTTCTCTCACCACTGGAGACACGAGGATGAGATGGTAAATGCACTTTCCTCAGGAGAGAGCAGAGACAAATTCTTGGCTCCGAGTTCTAAAATAGAGTCTTAAGATACACAGGAAGAAGAAAAGTCTTGAAAGCCAAGGCTTTCTGTTGAAAGAAGTGAGTTTCTCAAGAGAGAAGAGATTTTAAATTCTGAAAAGCTTGGCTTTGGTCATTAATAACCAGTGGTTTTAATGTCCAAAGGTTCCTGAGAGCTGTTGTGGACATCTCCTCCCACCCCACATCCAGGAGCTGAAATCAGCCGTGGTGGAAGCGTTTATAACAAAACTGGCAAATACTACAAACCAGGGCATTTCCTCCGCTGGAGAATCAGTTGTTGAACATTTAAACATGTCACTGCTTTGTTTCATAAGCTATTGCCACCAGGATGGGGCAGAGATCAGATCAGAGACTCAAAAGTGTGTGGGCCAAAAAAGGTCTCTAATCTTCCCCTGACTACACAGGGGTAATGGCTGCTATTAGACTGATGGGGATGGCATATCTCAGAAACCAAAAACATGATGAATGCTAGTGAGCATGTGGGATACCTCTCCTCCAAGACACAGGACCCTGCAAATTAGGTCACTTTCCAAGTGGAGCATGAGTAAGAATCAAGAATTGACTATTTTCCATAGGAGGAACTGGGTTGATGACATTTCCTGTTGCTGGGCAGAAATGAAGGCTCAAGAGATAAAATCAATTACAGGAAAAGAAAGAAAAAAGAAAGGTAAAAATTTTTCCTCCAGCCCACTTTTAAGGCTGTAAAATTAAATATCAAACACATTATAAGCTGTCTTGTGAATATGCTTTCCTTGTTTTTTCTTCTTTTGTTTGTTTTTGAATAGTGACAAACGTAAGAGAATATAAGAGAAAAGACATCCTTCCTTAATATAATAGCTAGTGCAATGTTTATGTGACAGTGAAGAGTTGGTGGGGATTGGGAAGAACAGGGATGCCTGCTGCCACCAATGAAAAAGCCAAGATTTATTCACTTATTACTTTTTTTCAACAAGCCAAATGTTAAAACCCAATGGTAGCAAGTTACTTTCCAGGACATTATTCATCACATTAAATTAATGTTGTTCATTAAAATCTTATTGATTTTTTTGGTTTCATTTGTATTTTTTGTACATATGTTTTTACAGTTATATGAAGGTTATAAGCATATGGCTTTATGCCTACTTTATATGTATACTCTAAATAACAAAATTATTTAAGGCAATATTGAGGATCCAGAAAATTATGTTTACTTTAAAACAAGTTTATAACAATTTTTTCTCTTTAAAAGGGCCTATGAATTACATATTTGATGACCAGATGTCATTGAGTTTTTTAAAAAAGATATTTTTCTAATAAGTCCTCTAGGAATTTTCATTATTTTTATTGCCTCATTTATTATAGGGCTTATTAACTTTTTCTACCAGTTCCTTCTGTGCTATGCTTTTCTTACAAATACAATCCTATTTAATGGCCAGCCACCCCAAGGACCCCACTTAAGATACATCTGTAGAGTAGCCTCCTCTCTTTTGATTGTTGAGTTCACAAAAATGCTGCACTGAACATAGGAAAACTAGTAAGAAAATGCCCCAGAAGGCTGAGCCAGCTGTAGATTTCTTCATAATTCTCTGATAAACATGGATTCCTGTGGCCCCCGGCTGTGCTATGCTAGAAAAAGAAAAGAAGGACTATTGGTGAAAACCATGCACAATGGCAACTGAAAAATGTGTGCTGATCAGTGGCAAGGGGAAAAGGAGAACAAGTGGAGAGAGAGTCAAGACCACACTGAGACTAAAAAAAGAGAGCTAGAAACAAATGACAATACCTAAGAGAGTCACAAAGGAAACATTGAGAAGAAAATGGAATATGTGAGAAATACTGTACAGAGAAGTCTGCACCCCAAAAGAACAAGATCAAGGAAGCACAAAGGAAACAGATAAAGAAGAAAAATGTAGAGTGATGTCATGAGGCCAATGTGGCAGGAACCTCCAATTTCTGTGCTTCATGAGATTTCATTAGAGGTAGGGAGAAACAGTGTTTTATGACTGGCCGAACCTGGTGTGTACAGGTCTGTGAGAGCCGATTGTTACATTTTTAGGCATTTTGCGCACTAGGGATTAAACAGTTATTAAAAAAAATAAATAATATAAACTTATAATTAAATACATGATGTTAAAAACATAATAAATGCTATAAGCTCATAGCATTCTAATTATTTTAGTGTATTTCCCTATCTAGTATGGATCTAAGTGTCTACATCATGTGGAAATACTATACAGTGGCATGTTACTGCATACCTCTTCTTAACTCTGCCTTTAAGTGACTTCATATTGGTAGGTTGAAATCAATCACCGTGGAAGTCTTTACACCATACAAATCAGCAAATGCTACAAATTGAGCTTAAAATATTGTTTTATTAATTGTTTAGATATAACAACATGGTGGAGAAAATAATAATTTAGATTAAACTTAAAAGTATGTTGTGTCTTTAGCTGTTACATTGTGAATAACACAAGAAATTGAGAAAATATTTTTCACTATTCAAAAGCTATTATCCAATTCATCAAAAAAATTGCTTACATCATTGACAACTAAGTGACATTCTGATATATGTCTTTGCTTTTTCACTTGTCTTACTCACTAAAATAAATGAAAATATCAACCAACATTAATGTCAGAACTATACTTGTTCATCAATTGCAACTGATGTTGGATATGGAAATGAGTTTGCACAAGTCAGTGAAATTATTCTGTGAAAATCAATGATGTATGTGGAATTTAAAATAGTGTTGTATATTTTATTGATATTAGAAAATTGTGTGACTCATAGAATTTATATTGAACTTGTTCAATATTTCCATGCAGGTTTTTTGTATTTGTTGGAGAACCAGTTGTTGAACATTTAGCGGCATGCCTCTGGGTCAACTGGTCACTAACCACTGCCACACATAGCAATAATAACACCCAGAAGCCTTCCTTTATAAAAGGACCCGGGGACAGTGAAAAGCACAAACATGCTTTCCTCATTTTTGAAAAATTATGACAAAATATGCATAAAATTTACCATTTAACAATTTTTAAGTGTATAGTTCAGTGGCATTAAATACATTCACATTTTTGTGCAGCCATCACCTCCAAAACTTTTCATCATCCCAAACTGAAACTCTGTACCATTAAATAATTCCCTAATGCCTCCTCACCCCTGGTCCCTGGTAACCTCTATTCTACTTTCTATCTCTGTGAATTTGGGTATTCTAGGTACCTCATAAAGGTGGAATCACACAATATTTATCCTTTTGGGCTTATTTCACTTAGCACGATGTCTTCAAAGTTCATCCATTTTGTAGCAGATGTCAAAAAAATTTTTTAAAGTGGAGTTAATATTGCATTGTATGTATATACTACGTTTCCATCCATGGACATTTTTTCCCCACCTTTTGGTTATGGTGAGTAATACTGATCTGAACATGGTTGTGCAAATAACTGTTCTTTCTTTTTACCTTTAAATAAATACCTTTAATTCTGGCATTCCTGGAAGGCAGATGAGAGCTGGATGGAGTGAAAGGGGGCCCCAGGACCATCTCATCCTTTGTCCTCCCTAAATGCTTGATGCTCTTTCTGCTCTCTCTTCTCAAATGAGGTTGTGTACTATGGGAACAAGCACCCAGAGGAGCCAAGTTCAGCTGCTGATGCATGACAGCACCTGAGGCCTTTGCCAATGCCAATGTCTGGGGTTAAGTTCAATGTCAGCTGCTACCACAATGTGAACCATAATAGTCCCCTCCCCAAAAGTGGCTGACAGAAACCATGGAGGGGTAGGGTGCAGCGAGCAAAAGATCTGTGATATCATGAGAGGCAAGTGGGCTTAAGGAATAAGAGATGCAGCCGAGGGCTTAGCCCCTCTCCAGGGTCAGGAAACGCCACTGACTGTGAGTAGCCAGTGTGCAGTGGACCTAATAAAACTTTTTTTTTTAATACTAGAAAGAATTCATCCTGATTTGTGTCTGGTTGCTGAAAATGCTATCAGCCTTTTCCCAGATGGAACAAATTATTTGCCATTTAAATTCACTTAAAAATAGCATGACCTATCAGTGTGTTTCAGTTTCAGCTTATCTTCTAAAAAGAACTGAAAATAAAATGGGAAAAGTTTCCTTTTTTCCTGGAGGAGAAAACAGAAATCTTCAGTTCCTCTGAGTAAATGGTAAAGCCATGTCCAGCAGGGCAAGGTCAGCAAGATGAATGTTTTTATGTGACATCAAAGTATGTGCAGACAGTGGAATCAAAGCTTGAAATGGAGAGAACTTTCAGATATATTTTAAAAATATTTTGTCAGGCTTAGAAAAAGCTTCACATATTGTGGAGTCTGGCCTGTGCTGATAGTTAAGAGCCTTGGTGAAGTAGGTACGGGCAGAGGATTGAAATGTTGGGAATGCTGACTAAGGCAAATAGTACTTACACAGCAGCCACCTCTGCCTGGCCCGCCCTCTCATTTCCATCCTTCAAGACTCCCTTTCAGAGGCTTTTGCAGTCTCCTCTTTAACTCTTGCCCACACCCCCTCATCATGTGACTCTGGGAGCTGAGTATGTTCTGGGCTCAGTTTCTAGAGTGAGCTAGTAATCAACTCTGAGTAACCCTCTCAGCTGTCCCCAGCAGATCCTCAAGACCACCACTGTGCAACAGGGCAGATGCCCTGAATTGAAACAAGCCACTTTAGCTGATGTCTTCACCTGAGGCAGTTCCTACTGGGCTTGAGACACTCTTTGCTCAATAAAATGGTATGAATCAGTAGGACCTGGGATGCGGGTGTGTGAAGCCCTAGCTCCAAGAGTGAGGGACATCCTAAGGATCTAGGGAGTCAACTTGCTTTATCTTTTTCTGACCCTGTCTTACAAATTGGTACTGACAGTTCTTATGGTGGCCATAAACAAACTCTAGCTCCTCTGAAATTGCTATAGGGTAAAGCTGACTTCCATTTAAAATAAAATTTGCAAGAATACAGATGGGCTTCCTATTCATTGACAAGGCTCTCTCCCTGGCAGAAAGCTGGCAGTAACTATTGTTCCTCTGTTGAGCCCTCCTCCCTCCCAGTGCACAGACTCAGCACCACCATAGCAGACAGGTCAGCAAACTGGATAACAGAGGTCACTCCACCCAGAGGATTCCCTGAAACCCCACCTTCCCCAACTTGAGGCCCCACTCAAGCCACATCCAGGTATATCCTCAGCGAGTCAGGTGCCCATTGCTGAGCAGCACCTATATTCACACAGGAGGCACTGGCCTCGGTTTCTGGTGTGGCCTTTTGAGGAAACTATAAGCACAGCATCTGTGCATTGCTTGCTCAATCTTAACAAATAGCCCCAAAGGAGCACAGGCTTGGGCTAAATTTGGCCTGCAGCTGAACCCCTCTCAGGACTGTGCCACTGGACACCTATTTCAAAATTCTACACTAATAAGACCGGGAGACTTAGGAGCTTTGCTTAGTACATAGAAACAGACACAGAAAGGCAGCCAAAATAAGAAGACAAAGAAGCAGAAACCATAAGAGAGAAGAGAACAGAGAACCTGATATAATGGAGTCAAGTAATCTAACAGAAGCAGATTTTAAAACACTGGTTATTAAGATGCTCAATGAACTTTTGGAAAGTGTAGATAAATTCAGTGAGAACTTCAACAAAGAGATAAAGAAAACATAAAAATGGAAATTATAAAAGGGAACCAGTCTGAAATGAAGAACACATTATCTAAGATGAGAAGTATATTAAATAGAATAAACAAAGTGAATAAAGAAGTGGATCAAATGCCTTATCTACAGGACACTCAATCAGAATGGCAAGAAAAAAGACTCCAAGACCATAAAAATAATTTAAAGAGGATACAGAACACCATTAAGGCTCCAAATATTCATCTGATTGGCATAACTGAAGAAAATCAAGATGATGAACAGCTGTTTGAAGAAATAATGATAGAAAACTTCCCTAATCTGGTGAAGAAAATGGACATAAAACCCCAAGAAGCTCACAGAGTCCCAAACCAGGAACCAAAAGAGGCCCACACCAAGACACATCATAATTAAAATGCCAAAGGTTAAATACAAAGAGGGAATCTTAAAAGCAGCAAGAGAAAAGCAGTTACCTATAAGGGAGCACCCATATGACTGGCAGCCCATGAAACTATGCAGGACAGAGGGCTTGACAAAAGATATTGAACATAATGAAAATTCAGGATCTACAATCAAGAATACTTTATCCAGCAAAGCTATCATTTAGAGTTGAAGGACAGATAAAGAGCTTCCAAGACAAAAATAAGCTAAAGAAATTTATCAACACCAAGCCAGTATTACAGAGAATGTTGAAGAAACTTCTTTAAGATGAAAAAACATCTATCAAAAACAGGAATAAAGAATGGTAACAATTATATTGCTATCAACAAGTACCTCAAATGGAAAAGAATGAAGTGCTCCAACCAAAGTACAGAGTGGCTGAATGGATAAGAAAACAAGACCCCTACATATGCTGCTTACAAGAAACTCACTTCCGATTAAAAAATACACAGAGACTAAAAGGAAGGGATGGAAAAAGATATTGCCTTGATGGACGTAGAGGGTATTGTGCTGAATGGAATGGGTAGGACAGAAAAAAACAAATATCATTTGATTTCACATATATGTGGAATCTAAAGAACAAAATCAACAACAACAACAACAACAAAAGTGGAAATAAACTCATAGATACAGAGAATATTTAGAGGGATACTAGATGGGAGGGGGTTGGGGGGACAAAAAAGGCAAAGAGATTAAGAGGTACAAATGGATAGTTGCAGAATAGACATAGGGATGTAGAGTATAGCATGGGGAAGATGGTTAATAATGTTAGAATAAATATGTAATGGGGTAAAAAAAAGTATTGGATTTAGTGGGATGATAACTTTGTGAGTTATGTGGATTTTTGATCAATATGCTAGATAACTAAAACTGGCATATTATTGTATGCCAAGCATAATTGAAAAAAACCTCATTGAATTGTACAATGTAAATACAAGCAACTAATTGTCTATTATATTTCAATAAAGACAAAATAAAGGTCAGTTGCAATGTAGAATCTGAAACCATATGAATTTTTTTGTACTCTGTTGCATTAAAATCCTTAAGTTTATCTTGCAATTTATATCTTTCACTCATGCATGACCTGTAACAAATCATTGATCATTTGAAAAATATTGATTCTACTGAGGAATGTGGATCTCCTATACAGTGACACATTTCAGTATATGATAAAAAAGCACATTCATTAATACTATCACTGACCTCATCAGAAAAATCATTAAGTGAAAGATACAAGTTTCTCCCCAATTCTAATTTTTACTGGAAAGCTTAAATTTTATTATTGGCAACAATGATGGACAGTTGTTTTCCCTGAAGTGACAGGCTTACTCCATTCATGTTCCAGAAAATATCTGCCAAATGATCAAGTCTGAATGATCATAATATTTCTGTTAGTCCTTTCAAACTGTCATTCCATGCAAAGTGTGGCTAGTTCAGCTCTGCAAACCAATTGTACAAGTGCTTTTCCTCAGTACAACCATCCCTATGCAGAATATTAAAAAGATGGTAAAATATAATACAATTATTTTTTCTTCTTTATCAAGGACATTCTTAAGTGGAAATGGCTTTTGTTCCCTCGCCAGCGCATGGCAGTGAAGAATACAATGACTACTGCCTTGATTAAGGTACTAGTTTTACCCATAGTTGCTTTATGTTATCAGTGAAAATGTCAACAGAGAGAAAAAGGCAAATGATGTCTTAGTATTATTATGAAAATGATGTCAACGAACCCCCTTGGGTCCACGCAAATAATCATGCAAATTCCCAGTAGAGGTGGAGATACTCAGATTTTGTTCTTCAGCATCAAATTGGCCAAGGTTGGTACAGAAGCAATGATGGCTGGGGCAAATCTATTCCAGTCTCCCGATAGATGAGCATGACTTCCACTCAGATGAAATGACAAAACCAGGAGCTGACAGGAATCACCGTGGCACCCTTCTGCCTCTTCCTAGAAAACTTCTCTTCAATGTATTCATCCCAGCATTCCAGGTGCCCTGGACTTCCTGCTGCCTAACTCCACTCAAGAGGGGTCCGTTGTCAGCTCAGACACAGAAGAGCAAGCCTGCTGCCATCATTGCTGCACTCACACAGAAATATACAGCTCTAAAAATCCCAATGAATTAACTCTGAGGTGTCGTATGGATTCCATTTTGCTGCCTTTCTTGGGCAATGCCTGGTCTCCCCACTCCATGGGGAATACTTTGTGCCTTGGGCTCTTACCTCCTTTCTTCAACATTTCACCTCCAGAAAACCCTACCCTAAGCCCCTGTTCTTTTCCAAAATGGCAGCATGTTACCTGAGAAATGAATTGCTGCCAGGTGAAAATGAATGACCATTGAAGTGTTCAATGTGGTAGGTAGGTGTGTTCATATTTTAATGAGACTCCTAGAGTTTGGTAGAATGCCTAAACATAAAGAAATACTTCTGTGATGGGAAGCATTGCAGGTTAGGGTCACAGGCAAATGGGGATGGTTCTCAGTTGAGACAAAGTCAGGGAAATTGGACGATTAAATGATTGGAGGAGGGAGACAGATCCACCTGGCAGTGGTTTATCTCCTTGTGAGATGAAGGCTATAGTTTTTTATTTCAGTTTCTAATAAGTGAAAATATGCAATGTTTACATTGTCAAAGGACAAATAACACCATGACATATGTCTCAGTTTTCATAGCTGATTTCATATTCGATTGTATTTCTAATATTTCCACACTGTTCCCTCTTGATGTTCGGACATTAGGTCATACTTTAATATTTTTTGGGCAAGTCTCTTCCTCATGCCTTTCCACTGTATTGTTTTTCTGACTGAGGAGGCTTTCGCCTGTTTTTGTTTTTTTGTTTTTTCTTTTTTTTCTAATACGAAGAGAGGTGTGCCAGGGACATCTTTGGATAATTCAGTAACTGTGTCAGGTTAACCTGGCTACTCCTCTTCTGTAGTACAAGTGGAGTGCCCAGGAAGGTAAGTTTGGAGGAAACAGGTAGTGCTGCCGAGCAGACATCTTGTCCCTGAAATGCACACCCAGCAGCTGAGCTATCAGCGTTCTGTATGCTGAATCTGCAGTCACACTGGCTTCTCTTACAAGCCTTGAATTATGAAACAAAGTTGTGCACCTTCAGGAAAATCCCTTTGTGGGTGTTCTAAAGGTACAAATTTGGTCTTTTGGATTTCACTGAGGCCTGACAAGCTGTTTCCACTTCTATCTTTAGTCTCTGCTGACTTTTTAGTGAGCAAATAAGAAGCAGTCAATTAATATTTATGGAATAAAGTTTATGGAATTAAATTTACTCTTCAAAAATGACAGCATTTGAAATGACTCTATGGCTTAGGAATGACGTCTGGTTTGTATCCCTCCTCGAGTTTGAACATTTAGAAAGCAGGGAGGATCCAGGGGCTTAGAATATTGGTCTCATGGAGCCCCCTTTGTACAATTTTTCTTTGAGATCCTGGCTTAAGCACCCATGTGTCACTCACAATAGTCTGTGACCCAGTTTTGTCTTCTCCTTTCAGCCCCCACCCCAACCTGCAACATCCCCGCCGTTCTACTGCTTTTAGTACCTTGTTCATATGACCCTTTCCCTTTAGGTAATGCCCTTCTCCCACCTTGCTCTCCCATTTCTAAATCTTTCCTAGTCTTCAAGGCCCAGCTCAAATTCTGACTTCTCTGAGGCTTTCTGATTTATCACCACCATCTCTGTAAATACTGACAATGATTGAACAGTTACTAAGTATCAGCCCCTGTAATATGCTCCAGTAGCATCTCATTCAATCTTTATAATAACCTTATTACTGGAAGGTGAATTTGAGTGCACTGGCCATGTCATACCCTAAGTGACAAAGCTGGAGCTCTTGCCTTGGTTTACCTGGCTCTGAAAGCCATGCTTTTTATAACTCTCCAGTCCACCTGCCTGAAATATGCTAATCATCTAATTGGAAAAGGTAATGAAACTAGGTGGAATCTCAAAGGTCATATCATCCAGTCCTCTCAGTTTATAGATGAAGAACCTGAAGCCCAAAATGGCAGTCTTGATCAAGGTAACAGTGAAATGTTGGCAGAGCCTAGGCAAGTATGTTTTCCTGGTTTTCATACTCATTCATCCTTTAGTCATTCAACAATCACATATTAAAGCTTTCTGTTTAAGGCATTATATTGGGACTTGAGAATCATTCCTGCTGTACTTTCTCTGGGTGCTCCTGTCGAATTTGATGAATTCACACACAAAGCTGCCTCAAAATGGGGACTGAGTAAACCCCTGCCACCTCTAAGTGTGGCACTGTGCAGAAGTGCCATGCACACTGACGGCCTCAGCGTGGGACCCTGGTCATTGCCCTGACCCCACACTCAGAGCAGCTGCAGTTCCACAGGGTGTGCTGAAGACTGGAGTGGCTGTTTGATTATAGGGTAAAGTGGAGAGCGTAGAAGGCCCTGTTTATGGTGATTCAGGACTGCTTAAATTACTGAAGAACCAGCATTAGAAAATAGGAAGCATGCCAACTAAGCCTAATCCAATTCCAAAAGACTTTGTCCCTCTTTTGCAGTCATGCATGTATGAATGTATAAACAAGTCACCAAGCTTGTTCTCCAACATTGTCACTCCAGGCTTGTGAGACCACCAGGGGTTCCGTGGGGTTCTCTCTTCCCACTAGCACCCCTCTGGCTGGGAAGGCCTGGGTTTCTGTCTCCTGCCGCAGAGGAACACCATTAGCAGGATTCAGCTCACCTCTTGGTTTCTCCTCCCTCTGATCTTAGTGTCTCTAGCCATTGTTTCAGCAGCCTTTTAGTGCATTGAAAGAGATGACCTTTTTATCTAATCAACCCTAATGGGAAACTTGAATACTGTTCTCTAATTTAAACTGAGAGGCTTTCCCTAGTTTGCCTGCATCTGTTTTCCCAAGAATTATTTATTGACTTAGGTTGTTAGGCCAATACCTGGATCCCTAGAAATTTATACCATCTTTAAAATTTTGAGTCTACTTTTTCTCCCAAATATCTTATCAAAAGGTCTAAGATTGCTCTGAGTTTCATCTTTTATTGATCCCACTGGCCTTTGGTGGAAACACTGAAAGAGCCCAAAGTCAGTAAGCATAAATGAATGAATATCTGAGTGAAAAAATGAATAAAGAGAAGGATAAACAGAAAAAAAAAAGTCTCTTGGAAAAATCTCCAACTGAGTAACAGGTACCTTTGAATTTGAGTGGGTGGTAACATATACCAGGGACATGCATTAGAAAGAACACGCTAAGCCACTTGCTATGGCTCTGTAAAATAACCTTGCCTTTGATCGAATGAACTGCTCTAGGCAAATGTCCACTAACTGTTGAATTATTTAGTATGCTAAAAAGTTCACTTTAGAATTGCAGATGAGTTCATTCCTAATTTTTAAAGTTTTACAATTATAAATGGCATGTAGAACAAAGGTCTCTCCCCATTTCCAGTGGGACCTTGTCCGACTGATTCTTCCTTTTAATGTTCCTTGTTCCCACTAAGTTGGTTATAGGCTCATTGAGAAGAAACTCTGTCATACTCATCTTTGTATCTTCAGCTGCCAAATTCTGGTATGTAACAGCCATTAAGTGATTAAATTTCTTCCCCTTCCTGCTGCCACCATCTTGGCCCAGGTGTTCTTCATACTTAGAATATTATAATAGATTACTAAATATTTTTTCTTGCATATCTAACTCTATCCCTATCTGCCCTTTGCCCAACTCTCCCACCCCTCAAAAATCATACATACTGTTGACTCTAGCACAATGTAGGGGGTAGAGACAATGGTCTTCCATACAATAAAAAATCTGCATAGAACTTTTAACTCTCCCCAAATTTCAGTTGTCTCTTGGTATTATGAGGGATTGGTTCCAGGACACCCCATGGATACCAAAATCCATGGATAGCTCAAATCCCTTATATAAAGTGGCATCATAGAACAATTCATAGAGGAGGCCCCCTGCATCCATTGATGCCCAACAGTAGATGGAAAATACTGTTTTCCATATGAGGTCAGTTAAATCCATGGATGTGAAACTCAGGGATATGGAAGGCCAGTTGTATAATGATTGAAAAAAAATCCAATTATAAGTGGACCCACACAGTTCAAATGTGTTTAACAGTTAATTGTTATTGATGCCTGATGATTATATCTAAATTAATGTGTTACTACACAACTCAAAAAAGGGGATGCTTGAAAACTTAACGCTTCGCTATTTTCTCTGTTGTCTTAAGCATTATTTCTTAAGTGTTGCCTCATACTATTGACCTGATAACTTTAAAAAAATAAATAAATGTTGAAGGTATACCTGAATCAAAATCCCTACAGGAAGAGCCTAAGACTCTCTGTCAAGTATCTGGGCAACTTTTATGATTAGGAACTTCTGGTCATTGTACCAGCAGCATTAGCATCCCCTGGAAACATGTGAAAAATGTAAATTTTGGGCCCCTACCCACTGTGTGGTAAAACCCAGCAATCTGTGGATGAATAAGCCTTCTAGGTGATTTTGACATACATTAAAGTATAAATACCATTGAATTAGCCTGTAACAATAATTTAGGGCAGTGGTTCTTAAACTCAGCTGCACACTAGAACACCTAAGGAGTTTTTAAAAAATATACTGATGTTGGGTCGGGCCCGGTTAGTACTTGGATGGGAGATCATCTAGGAAGACCGGGTGCTCTAGGCGTAAAACAGACACACACACACACACACACACACACACACTGATGCTTGGCAACTTAACCTCAAAATTTGACTTAATTGGTTTGGGTACAGCAAGCATTGGTATATCATGAATGTTGAGGTCAAAGTAATCTGCCATCCATAACTCATTTCACAATTTTGTATTTATCTAATCTTAACAAACAGATTAATGTGATAAATTTGAATGCTTGAAATAAACTTATACCTTTAAAGTATCATTGCTCATTGGGGTTCTGTGTAAAGTTTAATTTGAATAAAGGAGTATGCTATTAATGTTTTGAAAACCAAGGCCTAAAGACTCAAGTCTAAATTCCTTAGTCTCCCCTTTTAAGACACAAGTTTTTGCTTCTAATACCCCACAGCTCTATTCTGTAGCTCTGACACATACCTGTATATGCTCCCTAGCACCTAGAAAGGGGAAAAAGCACCAGACTAAGGTTCCAGGTGAAGAATGTTCCAGCCCATTGGGACCTTGCAAGTCATTAGTTCTCTTTGGGCTTCTGTTTCATTATAAAGCGAGAGCCTAGAACTAAATAATCTCTAAGGTTCCTTCTGACTCTTGGTATTTTAACATCTCCATATTCAGATTGGTTTCCCCACTTCAGCTGCATTGTCTCTTCCTCTCTGTTTCTCCAGGTTAACTTATCTTAGGGCACAGTTCAGGTTCTAATTATCCTTAATATTTCTTTGGCACTGAGTCTATGCTTCTTTAGTCTCTTTGGCAGTTTTATTTAAATGTTTATGTCTGGGTTCCCACTGGGTAATAACAGGATCTCCTGTATCTCTTTATATCCCTAAATGACTAGCATATGGTAAGTACACAATGTTTGCTGATTTTTTTTTTTCCAGGACCATGAATTGCCTCTGCCATTTGTTTTATTCCAACAATAGCTTTGTTGAAAGCTTATTGTTATTATTTTTTTTGCCCAACAAGCTTTTATTACTGTACCAAAGGTTCCAACTCATATCCTATTTATCCCAGAAAATTTTTTGGATAGTCTCATTCAGCTCCTAGTTCCTACTGATTATTCTCCAAAAATAACTCTCTTCTGGCCTCTGCTGGTATGATCGCAGACAACTATTCCACTAATTCTTTGCTCAAGTGCATCTACAGAACTCAAGTGTAAGGACACTTCAGTTTCTAAGGAACCATTCTAACAGCATCAACTCAGCAAACAGAAATAGTTTGAGATATCTCTTAAACTGCTAGAATTGTTGAGGCGAGCTGGATGGTAAACTTTCAGATATATTTCAAATGCTTATTTCTGAAGAGGCACTTTTCAAAATTAAATTCATGTTCGTTATGTTAAGATGTCAGGGATAACAGAATTAAGATTCTTAGGTGTTTATTTAAAAGCTTGCTCCTTTGGAAAAAATTTGTCAGTTTTTACCTGAACCTGATATTGTCCTTGACATCATGCCTAGTAAAGTGCTTAATAAACATTTGTTAAATAAATGTATTAGTATTTGGTTTATGTAATACTATTACTTTTTTGGAACTGAATTTTGAATTAAACACTATCTGGGGAAGAATCTTTGCAGCCTTTCAGAGTTATTTCTCTTAGCAGGCCTAAGAATGTTCTCTATGCATTTTTAAAAACATCTGCCAGTTGCAGTTTAAATTTAATCACTAATACATTGAGCCTACCAACAGCAGCCTTTCCAGTTGGATTTCAGGAAAAATTTACGCTACATGAAAGGTGTTAGGAAATATTCTTCTGCTTCATTTTGCTCTCTCTCGGTAGTCTATTATGTCTTCTACATATATTTGAGTACTAGTGACTGAAATTCAAACTGCTGTCTTTGACAATCGTAGGTTTCAAATGGTTTAATCAAAATATCTGATTGTTTAAAGGTAAGAAGATGTTACTCAAATGTTAAGTGCTGACATAAGGTTCTTAATACTTTCAGTTTAAATCAGAGGTCGTAACTTTAAAAAGCTCATAGGCACCCTGAAACTATATATAATTATATATAAACAGTGATTGACATATATTTGTATGAAAATATTGTCTAACATATATACCTCTTTACAAATGAATAAAGCCCTTTCATATTCATTATCTTCTTAAAGTTTGAGAGTATATCATGTATCATACACTGCAATTTTGCATTTAAATACATTCTTTTCACTCAAGTGTTTTTTAAAAAGTGTCTATTTTCATAACTTCATTTAAAGATAGAGCTAGTTAATAGCAGATACAAAAGAGAGAACTCGGTTTACCCAAACTTGCACAAGGTGACTAAGGATAAAATGAAAAATGCTAGTTATAAAAGGGTTGGATCACCGTCAAGCTACTATCAGGTAGACAATTTCTTGCTGTCTCTGCTTAGCCTGCCTTTTAAAAAGCAAAATTCTATGGTGCCCTGTTCAAATTTAGGTGTCTGTCATTCTCCTGGCCTTTAGAAACACTAAGCTAGATACAAGCCCTGATTCTGAAATTAGGCAATCCTGGGCTCTAATTTCATCTCTTGGTTGTTAGAAATGCCCAACTGACAATTCTCACCATTGAGAAATAGAGGAAGTTATTGGGTGAGGCCTTCTGGAAAACTTTTTAGAGACAAAAACAAATGATATACGCTTTTTAAATTTTCCCTTCTTCCTGCTTGGAACATGAATATGAATGATGTTAGAAGTGGTCTAACTATTTTATAGTTAAAAGAATGAAGGGCACATAAAGAGTATGAAATAGCATAAAGCTAGAAGAAATACAGGTGTAGGAGGGCATCACAGAGCTGCATTACCAGTCTTGGACTGTCAACCTGCAGACGTTTTAATGTGAGAAAAATAAAATCAGTCATTTGTTGTTTAATCTGTTTTTTTTTTTTTTTGGGGGGGGATCCACTTTTGGTAGCTTAATGTTAAGCTGATACAGAAATTCATAAGATTATTTGGGGTTAAAAGAGAAAAATCTATGTGAAGAACAAAACAGTTCCTGGCATAGAATTAAGTGGCCAATGAATGAATGGTTGCTATTATTTTGGGGATATTAGCTGAATGTCAGCAGAGAACAAAAATCAAACACAAAGTAAATGATTTGGGAAGGGAAGAAAAATGCTCACTAGAAGCTAGAATAGGATTGTAAAAAAATTCAGAATCACATTCAGAACCAAACAATGTATACAGGGATCTGACATATAGTAGATAATCAATACACGTGATTTCTTATCCAATCCTCTCTGTGAGACCACAAACTGATGTCATTTATTCACATGAGAACCTTGATCAATGAAGAAAACAAGACTAATCAAAAAGATTTTTGGGAACTCTGAGAAGTAAAGGTTATCTATAAGATAATTTATATTTTAGTGAGGCATTCCATTCAGTGTCTCATGTCCTCCTGCTTACGTAATGCTATCAAGATATGGATGACAGGGATACAATACACTGGTAAACAAAATGCCACTAAAAAAGGTAACAGAGATGTAGTCAGTTATCTTAATGATTCAGAGACTAGGTCCTAGAGGAAAATAAAATTACTAAAGAGAGAAACCTATTTTGTTGTCAAATTACAAGTTCGTAACAGTCAATCCAGAAAAACAATACAACTGAACTTGAACACATGGGCAGAGAATTAAAAAGAAATCAGCTTTAAAATTGTCCAAGAAAAAAAAAGTATAATGAAAAAAAAAGATGTAAGAAGTTGGAATATTAGGATCAAATCAGAGAACAGTTAATTTATAGTATATGCAAAAGGAAAAAAGTTGGTATCTTGATCATCCCAAAAGAAATACACTACAGAGTAGTACCTCATTTCAGGTACTGAATAAAAAAAAAAAGCTGGTAAGTTAAAAGGACTATCAAAAGTTAGTCTTTTTCAAAAAAGACTTAAATGCCAGACACTGGAATGACTTACAGAAGAGAGCAACTGCTTAAGAAAATGAAAATTTGTAAGTCATTGCTGAAAGTAAATAACAAAGTAAGATGGAGTAAAAGATTTGAAAGACAATAAATCACAGATTACAACTATCATATTTTCAAAATTGTAATTAGGTGATATAAAAAAAGTATATAAATGACTCTTAAGTTAGAATGCAAAATGAAAGCACTTCATTGTTTTAAAGGTGCAAAAGCAAGAAAATATGACTTAAACCTATCCACATTTTAAATAGTTGTTTGTGTGGTGGGTAAATGCCATTTAAAAAACATTTTCAATAGAAAAATGATTTATAAATCAGTTTATAGAAGATTAAAAAAACCATGTTTAATACCAACTTTAGCTATAAATAACTAAAAGAAAAAACAAGAAAACAGTTGTTCTCCATCCTGTTTTTGCTTCGTCATCTATGTCTTCTGCTCCTTGCCTTTCGGAGAAAAGATTGCATTGTAAGGCTGCCGTCTTTTTGGACGAGGACAAGGATCAAGATCTTCCTTAATATAACCTTAAAAACAAATTACAAATTTAGAAGTCTATTTTTGCAACATTTCTTTTAGCACATATCCAGTAAACATTTGTTGTATTTAATGCCTTCTGAATTTACATGATTCTTCTGATTATTAGCTGAGTGATGCTGATGAATGATTCCACTATTTCGCATCAGTTTCCTCATTCATACTAGCAATAATAGCAGCAAACATTTGTAAAGTATGCTGTATACATTATCTCAGATAACACTCACATTTCTTTGAAGTAGCTTCCACTACACCTATTTCACAGATGAGGTTATGAAGACCTAGGGAAGTTAACCCACTCAAGTTCCCAAAGCTAGGAAGTAAGGGAACTGGGACCCTGCCCAAGATCTAACTCTAGAACCAGTGCTCTTAAGCACTTTCCTAAACTGCCTCCCATAGAATGCAAGGGGAACAACAGCTAATTACAAACTCTTCATTATGATGAATTCCAGGTGCTTATCAAAAAAACTTTTTAAAAAAACCTTTTCATTTCCAAGTAATTTTAGATTCACAGAAAAGTTGCAAAAATAAAAAGAGACTTTTTTGTAGTAGTTATTTCATTAGATGACATGCTCCTATATTCTTCAGACTCTTTTATTCTCCTAAGATGTGCCTAATCACATAGTTTGCAAGGAAGGACTACATTCCACCATACCCTCAGGTTGTATTAGGGGTACAAACACAGGTTTTATCCAGATTGTTTGATTCTATTTGATGACCAGGCAGAGATATGATGTCAAACAGGATTTAATCTAGTTTATGAATGGGGAAGATGAAAATACATTAATGGCTGTCAAAGACTTTGCATCTTTTGGAAAAACTACCTTACTACTAAATACTAAACATCTGGAATTTTAAAGTTGCATACATTCTTAAATTATATTAAAAATAAGTGCCATATTTGAAGGAGCTAGTTTGCATATCAACAATCTTTCAAACAAAGGTCCTTTTTACTTATATGGTTTGTAAATACCAAGCATTCTGTAAAAGTAAGGATTAAAAATCCGTAATTTAGAGTAGTCACTTTAAAAAGATGTGTTTTTTTAAACAATATAACTTTGCGGGCAACTTTTGTAAAGTCATTTGTTATTAAAAGTTGTTTTGATGATATCATGAAATTACTTTCTGAAATCTGATTGATAAACCAGGATAATGAACACATGATCACACTAAAGATATTATAAAAAACCTCTGATTCCAACTGGAGTTGAAGGTAATCCTTTTATTTTTAGAAATTTGTTTTTAAGTCATAAAACTAGCACCCAGCTTGCAGCAGAAGGTAAAGAGAACCATGGGGGAAACGTGAGACTTGGGTATATACAGTATCAAAAAAAAAAAATTAATCCAAAATGTTATAATCTATACTCTTACCTCTTTCCATACAAGTCTGAGTGGAAGGAAAACCAACTTCCCAGAAATTCTCTGGTGTGTTGGGTGGAATGTAGCGGAATCGATGTCTTGAACAGGAAGCCAACTTCTTTTCTCTTTCTTCTGCTGGAATATCTGCATAATACTAACAATAAAAACTAGTAAGTTTTTCAATTAGGAATAATAAATGGAGTGTTATGCTTATTGATTATGAACTTTAAGCTAAGAAAGCTATTTATTGAAGTATTAGGCCTGCCAAGGAAACTTAGTACTCCCTATACCTATAACTATTAATTTTTTACCAATAATAATTACTGCTGCTCTGTGAAATGTTTCCTTCACAAATGAGGAAAAGAGCTTGTATTACAGTGTAAATCAACAAACTGTCAATAAAGTCTTACAATGGAAAAAAGTGCCAGGTGAACTTACAATGTACTTAGTGACACAGTTGATTTACATCCTGGTACAAACTCTTCATCTTTGTCAGACCAGTAAAAAAAAATGAACTTTGAATAGCACTTTTTTCAATTGCTATTTGGACATAATGTGTTTTGAAGTAATCTTCGATTGCTACAAGTTTTAAAAATAAATTTTAGCTTTGAATGTTGCAGGGTTCATGACTTCTCCCTTAAACGTACTTATCAATCAGGATCAAAGGCATATTATTTTTTGCAAATACAATCACGAACTTCATGCAAACAGGGATAAAATTTGTATGTAAAAACTGTATAGGTCTCTAAGTTCTAGCTCTAAAGAAAACAAAGCAGTAGTGTAATGTTTAATAGAATACAGATATAGGATCACAGAATCCAGTTAATTCAATTTTACAGTTGAGAAACTGAAAATCAAAGTGAATTTACCAAAGGTATCACTTATTGAAAGTGGCAGACTGAGGACTAGAATTTAAGTTTGAAGTAAAGGTCTTTCCTACATTTTTCTTTTATATAGTTTAATTAAAGGCTTTGGAGTATCTCTGAAATACTTTTTTAGGGGTCTCTTTTTCATCATTCTCATTATCAAGACTATAAGCCTTTGCTACCTTAGCCTGGGAAGTGAGATAAGATGCTCTTAGAGAATCATGGTTATCAATATTAGAAAACCACTGCCATCAAATTACAACGTATTCAAAAACAACCTAGGCTGGTGTGGCTGTAACACAGCAAGTGAGAAAGTGGTAGAAAATAAAGAGAAAAATTGGGGTGCCAGAGTTCGCTGTCCTTGACAAGGACTTTAGATTCTATTTCATAGTGAGATGGGAAGACATTTAAGAGTTTTAGGTAGAAGGAGTGACATGATTTAACTTTAATTCTAAAAAGATCATTAGGAAAAAATGTCCATTCACTGCTGTATTAAAAGTGTACAGTGAAGAGATAAGAATAAAAAGAACAAGAGAATGGGGATGGGAATATATTGGAACTCTCTATATTTTCTGCTCAATTTTGCTGTGAACCTACAACTGCTCTAAAAAATTGTTTATTGAGGGAGGAAGAAAAAAATGGCATAATGATAAAAGCTCTGTTCATCTCTTTAGTGACCAAATCCAAGTTGTGACAAAAACAAGGAGTAGCAGCAAGAAAAAATTGCCTGGGAATAAGCCATACACCTAAGGAGAAGTCCAGAAAATCACCCTGCAACAGCAGATGGTAGGATGGGACAAAGATGCAGAATGACCTGGTCCCAAGAGGATGAGTGAGACAGAGGCTGCGGCAGCGGCAGATGCCTCTGCATCCACGAGTGGATTTTTGCAGTGATGGATCTGCTCGCTCTGAGCACCAGTGCCCATTCAGCTGCATGCAGGGGGCACCAGGACCTACTGGGAGACACTGTCAGAATGAGGGCTGAGGCGAGATTGACTTGATACAAAGTGCCGGTGGTATCCATTGTTCCCTGTTGAGCCCTCCCGCTACCAGTGTACCTGGACACAGCTCCACCGTAAATGTGACATCATCAAACTGGATAACAGAGGTCGCACCACCTCATGTTTCCTTGAAATCCTGCCTACCCCAACTTGGGCCCCACCCAAGCCACATTCAGTTATATCCTCAGTGAGTCGAATGCTCCTTGCTGAGATTCACACTGGTAGAGGCAACCTTGGTTTCTAATGTGGCCTTCTGAGGAAACTATAAGCACAGCATCTGTGGATTGCTTGCTGAGTCTTAACAGGTGGCCCTGGAGGGGTAGAAGCTTGGGCTAAATTTGCCCTGCAGCTGAACCGCTCTCAGGAGTGTGCCATTGGACACCTACTTCACAAATCCACAGTAATAAGACCGGGAGACTTAGGAGCTTTGCTTAGTACATAGAAACAGAAATGGAAAGGCAGCCAAAATGGGAAGACAAGAAGCAGAAATGATATGACAGAACAAAACAGAGATCTAGATATAATGGAGTCAAGTAATCTAACATATGCAAAGTTCAAAACACTAGTTATTAAGATGCTCAATGAAATTTTAAGAAGTGTAGAGAACTCCAACAAAGAAATAAAAATGGAAATGGAAATTATAAAAGGGAACCAGTCTGAAATGAAGAACACATTATCTGAGATGAGAAGTATATTAAGTGGGGGAAAAAAAAAGAATAAACGAAGTGAATAAAGAAGAGGATCAAATGCCCTATCTAGAGGAGGGGAAAGCCAATAAGGACACTTGATCAAAATGGCAAGAAAAAGATGCCAAGACTATAAAAATAATTTAAGGAGGATATGGGACACTATTAAGGCTCCAAGTATTCATCTGATTGGTGTAGCAGAAGAAAATCAAGATGTCGAACAGCTGTTTGAAGAAATAATGATGAAAAACTTCCCTAACGTGGTGAAGGAAATGTACATACAACCCCAGGAAGCTCAAAGAATTCCAAAAATCAGGGATCCAAAGAGGCCCACCCACACCAGACACATCAAAATTAAAATGCCAAAGGTTAAATGCAAAGAAAGAATATTAAAAGCAGCGAGAAAAATAATTACTTATAAGGGAATAATGATAAGACTGGCAGCTGATTTCTCAAAAGAAACTATGCAGGACAGAAGTATTTGGCAAAAAATATTCAACAGGATGAAGACCCAGGATCTACAACCAAGAATAATTTATCCAGCAAAGCTATCATTTAGATTTGAAAGACATATAAACAGCTTCCTAGACAAAAATAAGCTAAAGGAATTTATCACCACCAAGCCAGTATTACAGGAAATGTTGGAGGGAATTCTTTAATTAAAAAGAGAATGGTAACAACTACATTTCTATCAATAAGTAACTTAAATGGAAAAGAATTAAGTGCTCCATCCAAAAGATAGAGTTGCTGAAAGAATAAGAAAACAAGACCCCTACATATGAAAAGGAAAGGGATGAAAAAGATATTGCTTTGATGGACCTAGAAGATATTTAAGTCAGACAGAGAAAGATAAACACTACATGATTTCACTTACATGCAGAATTTAAGGAATAAAAAGAACTATTCAAAAACAGACTCACATATATAGTAAACTATTTGGTGTTGGAGAGGGAGGTTGGGGAGCTGAGAGAATGGGGTAAAGGGTTAAAGAAGTACAAATTAGTAGCTGAAGATGATGGTCACGGGGATGGGGAGTTTGGCATAGGGAATGCAATTAGCATTAATATGTTGGCTAGGTGGAGGGTAAGGAGAGAAAGGGAGCAATTGGGGGGATCATTTACTAACTATATAGATGCCTAACCAATGTACTGTATACCTGAAACTAATTAAAATTTAAAAATTAAAAAAAATCATTTATTAATAAAAACACGAGTTGGTCATTTAGAAGCTATTTTAACAGTCTAGACAAGATGAAATGATGCTTTGGTCCAGGGGGTTAATGGTGGAGAGAAGAAGTGGCTGGAAATGGGATATCTTTTATCTTTTGAAGGTACAATCAATGAGATTTGCTGATGAATAAGTTATTGATATTGAAAAAAAAAAAAGAGTTGAGGATAACTATAAGATTTTTGTTATAAACAACTAGAGGAAGGAACATGCAGGAGACTGAAAGGTGAGGTTTGGGAATCGGAAGTATTAATTGTATGTCTGCTTTTGGACATGTGAAATTTGAGATGATTATTACACATATACATGTTATGTGTGGACTAGGCAAAGGGATAAGTTTAGGAAATGTAAGTATATAGACTTTATTTAAAAACATGAGACTGGCACTTTTATTCCTGGTCATGAGGGAATAATGGAGAACAGATTTACCCTCCTACCTTAAACAACTAAACTAACAGAATAGAATCTATAAAACAATGTTTTTATGGAAATTGGATAATAGCACAGAAAATGATTTCTAAGAGAAGCAAAGCAAATTAACAGTGCTTCTAGCAAAAGGAGCTTTTTTCTAACTGGTAATATTAGTTCCAGATTGTAAAGAGTTATGGTTATAACTAAAAGCTGGAGGTTTACTTAGTGTAGACCATGTTCCTTAGTTAAGAAATCATGATATATTCAATTTGTGTTATGAAAACTCATAATACAGCAGGTTTTGCTTGTATTGCCAAACTACTTTCCAAAACAGTGATGCCAATTTACACTCCCACTGTTAGTGTATTGAAGCATATTTCCCACCAAATGCTTGGTTGTCAAATTTTCTAGCTCATAGTTAAAAAAGAAATTTAAAAAGAGAAGTAAATTGCTGGAAACAGGCATCTGATAGCTAATAGATAACCAGGAAGAAATAAAAACAGCATGTTTCAAGAACACAGAACCTGCCTGGAACTATTTAGTATTAAGATGATTAATACTATCTATATATCATAATTGTACTATCAAGACAGCCAATGTAGAAAAGGAAAATAATATTGTGTTCTAAGGATGAAACAGAGTTTATTCATTACATTTTGTTTAGAAAGGAACGTGTCTGGGGAAAAACATAAACGCTTATGGTTGTACCAATTATTTAGAAAAACAATTATGAATAATATCGCATTTCCTGAAACTGTTGGTGTAATAAACATTATAGTAAAGTTTCCTATTGAAATATCAAAATTTCCCCCCAAATAGTATATAATAGCCCTTTCTGTAACATAACTCAAGGAGAAAAAACTTAAAATACAAGTAAATATAGAAAAAAATGGCAGAAATATCTTAAGGTGGTGATAAAAACTTGTACTTAGGCTTCAGACTCATCTAATAAAAATCTAAAGAGAAATTGAGGGCTTTCATTTTCATCTATTTACATCTCTCAGTTTCAGGCCAGTATACTCTGCATTCATTCTGTTATTCCTGGCTCAAAATAGGTTCCTAGATACAAACATGGTTTGTAGCTATGCTTTTTGAAATCATGCATTTATCATCTATAAAGCCATACTTAAAAAAAAAAAAAACAACTGAAGAGTATTTATGTAGTACTTACAATTTCACATTCCTTACATGTGTTTCCGAGCAATTTTCTTCTGTCTTCTTTTTTCCGAATCACCTCAATATGAGGAAAGTTTTGTAAACCAGTCTCTCTGGGGAAAAAATAAATTAAATTTAAAATTAATCCATTTGTTACTATAAAGATCTTTACTTTAGGTTTTAAATTAACAAAGGTGAGAGTCCAGGAGAGAAATAATCCCAAAACATTCATTCATTTTATTTAAAATGCTTATTCAGTATGTTAGAAAAATAAATACTTCTTCATTTACTCTTCAATAAATATTTATTAAGTTCCTACTATATGTGAGGTATTTTTATGGATATTTTTCTCTGAAAAAAACAAAATACAACCTCATAATTCACCTTTGACTGGCTGAAAATAACAATTAGGTTAGGATGTAAGATATAAGATAGCCTAATAAACAGGAATACTGTAGTAATACTGTATAAATTCATGAACTGGTATTCTATAATGTATCCAAGAAAGAGAATACTGCCTCTGTTAACTCGATTTTCTAGTACAAGGAACCCATATTTCAGGGTTATCCTACTCTTGCCAAAGAAAAGACTCATTTGTTTGTATGTCATTTACTATTTTCTCTAAAACATTTGTTATGGTGCTTCCATCCACCCTAAAGTATTCAAAACATTAAGCAAAATTATCATTTACACTTGTCCTTAAATGGATCAGATCCTACTGTAAACCACTGGAAACCTAGGAAGGGTCAAAGCCACTGAGGTGTGAATTAAAGGGGTGTAGGGTACTTTGGGAAGGAAAAAAACCCATCAGAGCATTTTTTAAAATTAATGAACTGGTAGTCTGCTTTAAAAAAAAAAAAACAATATAGAAAAATCTAAACTTACAGGATAGGTAAAGAGTTATATGATGGCACAGGCACATACCTATTTTTAATAACAGAAACATCCCCAGTGAATTTAAACAGTCTGACTCATAAAAACTGATTTTTAAAATGACTTGCTGGTAACCTACATACTCCTTTGAGGTATTCTGACCATATGCCCCTCTAGCTGGCAAGCACTTTCCTTCAGAAGAAAGCTTTGATCGCTCTATTTTAAAGTATATGAGGTAACAGGCTCTTTTGGGCCTTAAACCCAAGAATTCTCAACTTGAGAGTAATCTATAAATTAAAAAAAGGGAGACCAAGAAAAGACATAAAACAATATTGCCATAACTATTTTCTTTCAAACAGCTATGGAATCTTAAGCTTATGCAGAATGCAATTTGGTCATTTCCTTTCCTCTTAATACTGTTTCTCTGTGTTCTATAATATAGCTGTAGTAGACCTCAAAGCATTCATTACCTGAAAGGTCACTAGGCTTCTCCCTGACAAAACATAACCAATCTTCCCATGGTTTGCTACTGTTCTCAGCGAGGAGAGGAACCATGTTAACTGAGACTTTTACCATCCCTACACCTTTATCCACTGCCTACATCTCCAGCTAGCTAATAGTTTGAGAATAAATAAAACTACTCATATATTTTTCAAAAAGTCAGTGAATCTCTAATATGAAACATTTGAAATTATAGTCTTTACTCTGCAATCTTACTTCTAGAAATCTATTCCATATACAAGCAAAAATTTGAAAAGAGACTGCATAAGGCTATTCACTGCAGCACTATGCATGATAGCATACCTGTAAACCACCCAAATGCCCATCGCTAGGGAATAAACTATGGTACAGTCAAACAATGAAGCACAATGAAACTTAAAAAAAAAAAAAAAATAGGGAAAGCACTATATACTATTATGAGTGATTTCTAGGACATACAGTATAATGAAAAAAGCTGAGAAAAGCATATACTGCATTCCACATTTAAGGGAAGAGAATGTGACTACCTATATCTATATTGATATATATAGATGTATATAAATAAAAATTTGGTTTTAACACAGTGTAAATATGTATATGCCTTGCTGTTCAGCTGAAACTTATTGGATTTTGTTAAATAATGTCACCATAAAAAAATAATTAAAAACAAAATAAAACAAACCTGGATACTGAATTGGTGGCATAGCTACACAGAAAATAATTATCGTGACTTTAAAAACAGTGATCTAGCTGTATATTTCTGATATCTCTTAAGGAGAAAAAGACACACAAAAAAGGCTTAAATCATTTTCAGAAATCATATTATTGGTAATAGTCTGTATTATTCCGAGACTGTTTTGTGCTTGTATTGTGTAATAAAGTTAAATGAAGAATGATGGTGGTGGTACTGAGAAGTGGAATTTTCAGTAGGTGAGAAAGCAGATACAGATGTGACACAGGAGATTACATAAAAATCCTTTAGCCCTGAACTTGAATTGAAGCTATCAGTATAAATAAGTTTGAAGCTATCAGTATAAATAAGTTTACCTGAAAAAAACAAAAACAAAATAAAACAAAAACTTTATTTTTAACTTTGTCCACCTAAAGGGTCTAGAAACAATTACTAGCTGCTGCAATGAGCAACCCTAGCAGCAAGACTGTGGCCTAAATACCATTTACCACTAAAAGAAACTACGGCTCCTGGAGAAACGGCAGATTCCAGGTCTATGGCAGGAAGTGTACATGAGAACCTAGAACATCTTATAGTGGAAACAAGAAAGTTGTGAAAGACTAAGGTAGTTTTCTTTCAAAGAGGCTTCCATTGGACAAAGATAGGACAATTTGGGTATTAATAGGAATAATAATGGTAAAAGACTGAAATACATTAAATATATTTAAATCCATGAATTCATAATGATACTTAAAGAAAAAACTACCCAGTCACATTTGAGATGATGCTAAGATACTATTTCTTTGAAAACTGGCAACTAAAGAGTCATTTAGCAAAAAAATGACATCTCTTATCTATGAGAGCCTTAGAGGCATCAAAAAAATATCTTGGCCTGTGAGATCTCTAAAATTTTCAAAGAAATAAAAGTTTAACTTAGCTTACTGAGTGACTCAATTTGCTAATACCATAACCTAAAAAAAAAAGTATAAAAATTTTTGGAATTAATTACTATGCCTTAATTCTTTTCTGGAATAAACAGAAGTTGGACTCAAAGTTACAGAATTTGCAATATTTTATAAAAGGGAGAATATGACATTATGTTTTAAAATCAAGATGCTTAAAGATTTGTTTCTTTTAAAGGTTTAAAAATCCTCATAAAATAATTTTGAAGCACAACCTAAGGCTTGTTATATAAAGTTTTGTAGTATGTAAGAGTTACAGTATACAGTTAAAAAATTTTCCAAAGTTCAAATAAAGTTCACAATAAGGTAAAATAACAATAAAATATCTGTTACCTTAAGCAGAGAAAACAGCTATTGCCATTGTCAAAAAAAGGGTAGTGGTAAAAATTTCCTTATTTGTAAAATTTATCATTTTTATGAAGCTTAACTTCCACTTTTACTATGGTCATAAAGTAAGTGATATACATTATATTTTAAGCAGAATGTATGTAACAGTTGTAACAGTTCAGAGATACTCTAACAAAGATAGCTCTGTTATTTCCAATCACATTGCTGGTATTAATCGACACCAACTTACCTCTTATCATCTTTAAAATATGGCTCCACAAATGCTTTCTGTTTGACTTTATCTTGCTTATCACCATGGGCTGTAAACAAAACAAGCATATCACAAACTGAATGCAAAACTTACTGAGAAATAATTAGCTTTTTTTTGGGGGAAAAAAAAGGACATGTACCAAAAGTTCCTTTTTTGTTGAGTTTCATACTCTAGGTCCCTGGGCAACTTGTTTACATTTTCTGTAACTAATTTCCCCCTTTTTTTCATCTTTATAATGAGGAGAGTGTTGATTATCTCACCTCAAAGTTACTAACAGGAGAAAAATCATATGTATTAAAGTATTTTAGATTAAAAAACTATATATGAAAGTCTCTCTATATAGACTTTTATAAAAGTATTTTAGACTTTAAAAGAACTACTCAGATGCTCATTATCATCTGGCACCAAATAATAAGACAGCTTTAATTATGTTTTACTTATTAGTTCTGTTGATTTTTTTATAATGTATCTTTTAGGTAGGTTATAACTAGGAAATAAAGAGATTAAATAATTTTATTAGAAAATTGGTAACAAAATAACAATTAGAACTCATGGACCTGAATCCCAAGTTGTCTAGACTCAAAGAGCCAACTGTTGTTACCACCTATTCAAATAATCAAAATTTACTAAGCATTGTACTAAGTTCTGGACATAAAATGTAGAACAAGAGAGATCTGGTCTCCTGTCTTCGTGGAGTTTACATGCAGTGAGAGATATAGACATTAAGCAGACTGACAGGTAAACATTAAATAAGCAGACAGTTAAGGTTTATCTGAGGAAGAATACATAAGGTGGTAACTTATGAATAACAAGAAATCAGCCATAAGAAGAGGCAGGAGTGGAGAATGTTATAGGTAAAAGTCCTGAGATAAGAAAAAGTTTGGTATGTTATAACAATTAAGAGAAGGCCAGGGTGGTTGAGATTTAGTGAAAAAGGGAGGTGATGGGGGAGATGCGGGTGGACAGGTGAGTAGGTACCAGATCAAGATAGGCCCTGGAGGCCAAAAGGAGTTTAAATTTTATTGTAAATGCAAAAGGAAGCCACTGAAGATTTTTTAAAAACCTACTTCATTAAAGCATAATTTATATACAAAATATACTGATTTTAAGTGTACTATAAATTTTGACAAATGTATATTCCGTTATAACTGCTACTCGAATCAAGACAGAGTATATTTCCATCGCCCCTGAAAGTTTCCTTTTATTCCACTGTTTCTCATTCACAAGAATGTTCTCATCTCTCTCCCATCCCCCACCATCACTGATTTGATTTTTATCACCATAGCTTGGTCATGCCTGTTTTAGAACTTCATATTAATAGTATTATGTAGTATGTATTCCTTTTCATCTTTTGCATTTTTCTACCTCAGTAAATTCTGGAGATTCGTCCATGTTACTGAGTCTAGTAGTTCCCCTTTGGGTTGAGAAGCAGTATTCATTATATACCACACTTTATATTTTAACTTGTTGATGAACATTTGAGTTGTTTCTAGTTTTGAGCTATTATAAATAGCACTGCTATAAGCATTCTTGAACATATCTTTCTGTGAACATGTTTTCATTTTTCTTAGGTGTATACCTAGGAGAAGAATTGCTGGGCCACAGGATAGGTGTAGGCTTAACTTTATAAAGAACTGACACACCTCAGTAAAGCTGTTAAAAAAAATTGCTAATCTGTTTTCCAAAGTGCAATCTTATACTCCCACCAGCAATGTATGAGTGTTCCAGCTGCTCTTCCACCCTTGCTAATGCTAGATATTTTCAGTCTTTTTAAACATTTCAGCAGGCATGAAGTGGTATCTCTATCTTTGATGTCCAATAATGCTGAGCATCTTATTATATAATTACTGTCCATTCAAATATCTTCTTTATGCTGAAGGGTTTTGAAGCAAGAACATAATCCAATTCACATTTAAAATAAATCACCTTTGATTCTCTGTAGAGATGAACTAGAAAGGAGAAATAACTGACATAAAAAGACCTGTTAAGCGGCATGATGGAAGAGGAGGCAGAGACAGGAGTGGTTTGACTGGAGCAATGGCTACAGAGATGGAGAGAAATGAAATGTCATTGGATGTATTCTGGAGATAGGATTGCCCAAGTATTACATTGGGCATGAGGGTAAGGTGAAAGAAAAAGTTACAATTTTATCTTTAGTAACTGGGAGGATAGTTACTGAGGTTTAATGAAAGGCAGAAAAGATCAACTTTGGATAGAAAAATAAAGATTTCTATTTTGAATATATTAAGTTCAAGGGGCTTGTAAGATGTTAAATAGGTAGTAGGATTCAAATCTGGAGTTCAGAAAAAAGAGGATGAGGTTGGGAGTAATATATATATATACAGAAATATCTTCTTTACTTGGCTTCCAGAACAGCATAGACTATGATTTCCCACTTACTTCAAAAGCTGCAACTCTTCCTCAGTTTCCTTTGCTGGTTCTTTGTTTCTCTGACCTTCTAATGTTGCTATACCCCAGAAGTCAGAACCTGAAATGCTTCTATTTTCTATTTATATTCCATACTTTTGGTGATCTCATTCAGTTTCATGACTTTAAGTACCATCTACTTGCTGTTGACCTCTTGTCCCCCAAATCATTTTTTTATTGTGAATTTCTTGTCCAAGATCGACACATCAAATTGCCTATGAAATACCTCCATTTGATTGTCTAATAATATTAACATGTCAAGAATTGAGCTTCTGATATATTCCCCAAGACATTCCTTCCAATGAGGGAAGACTTGGTATAACTTTGTGATATGAGTGTCAAGATGATGAAATAAATGGATAGTAAGTTCTAAATTATATGCCTGGGTGACTAGGGAAAATAAAAATATCTGCAAGTCATTTGGTAAGAAATAAATGCAACATGGATTAGATATGTTAAATTTAAGCTGCTGAAGAGACACAAATGTAGCAATACTAAGAAATGCAGAACTGAGTCATCAGAAGTCAAACAAAAGATGCAGATTTGGAATCACATTTTCAGAGGTGGTTAATAACAGCATGCGAGAAAATGAGTAAATGAAGTAAAACAGAATCTTGGGAATATGCTAGAAAAAAGAAGTCAGAGCAGAGTTCAAAAGAACATTGCAGCATCACCACAGAAGCTAAGTGAGAAGAAATTCTGAAATAGTATGAAATGTAACTAAAAAAAAAAGACAAATTAGTAAATGTTACGTCTTGTAAAAACACTTTTTTTTTTTTTTTTTGGTGAATTGAAATCAATTTAAAAAAGAATCTTCTTGGGGGGAATAAGTGAACTGAACAGTTGTAGATTTTTATTAACCATATTTGCTTGATCAATTTTTTGCCATAGAATGAGCAAGCAAAGCATGCTGTCCTATATCTTTGGTTAGGGTCTCATTCACTGAGATGAGGCCTGTCATTTTAAAACCTGATGGAAGCACAAGGAAAACATAATCAAGATAGACTGGACCATAGCAGAAGGTGTGTTCATTTAAACCAGTAAAAAATAACCTTTGCACATGATTAAAAATCCTGCCCATTTTATATACAGTAAAAAAAATGAGACAGACAGTAAAAAAATGAGATATTTAGCAAGAATTTTAATGAATTTTAAATTCACATCATCTACTTAAGAGCTTCACTTAGAGTATTCTTTTAGATGTTACTCTACTTTATAAACTACTGTTTTTCATAAAATGGATCTTAAGAAGTCTGATATATATAGTTACAATAAGTATTTTGTCTGGAAAGGTAAAGCATTCAAACAGAAAATGGGTCTTAATTTTCTGCAAAACTTTCTTTTCACTCTATTATAATGATTACTTTATTATTAGACAAAACGGTTTCTCAAGACTTTTATAATCTTCATGTGTATGTTATAAAGAAATTTATAGTATTGTATGATGATTAATTTATAAGTTCTGATGAATATTTTATGGTTATATAAAATGTCAACATAAGAAGAAGCTGAGTGAAAGGTACAGGGGAACCCTCTGAATTATTTACATAACTCTTCTATCAGTCTAAAATTATCTCAAAAAAACTGAAAAATTTACAAGAAATACGAAATTGTTAACATATCTCATCAAGCCTATGTTAATTTGCTTGATGACTTTATTTACTGAACTCAGTGTAACTGAGAAGCCATAATTAGAAAGAAAATAGCCTTACTGTTTGCTTTCTCTGTGGTAGTTGACAATTTCTCCTCTTCATCTGCTACTTGGGGGTAGTTATCTGCCAAACAGGATTCATATTCTTCATGTGTTGTACGATCAAACAAATCTTCCAAGCTATCATTCATTTTTCTTTCTTCATCTATGTAAAACAAATTGGCTCAGGGCAACATGCAAACTTTTTGCTTTCTATGTAGACCAATGTGAAACTTGTAGTTAACTGCCACAAAACTATAACTTTACAAAAGCTTTATGTTAAGGCTTGAAATGTCCTTTACTCATGTGAAGAGAATGCTAGTTTTTGTTATTTTTCACTACAAACATTAAAAATATTTTCCTCCCTATCAGCTCATGTATAATTCATACTAAATCAAAAGGATTTGTACCCAAGAAACTGTGAATAAAAAATATATCATAATGAATGATAAAAAGTACTAAGTTTAAATAAAATGTGTATAAATAGCTGACATTAAAATACAGAATTTGGCTTAGTTGCTTATTTTTCTAATGTGGTAACAAAAAAAATTTTCTTGCATTAACATTTATGCTTGGTAGTTTAGTGTTGATAGATATAATGATTTCAATTCCATATTTGAGATGCAAAATGCTAAGCTCATCTTCAGAGTATTAACTACATTTCCTATTATATATAATCGTATTAAAAAAAAACACACCAGAATTTACTAAAACCAGTAGATTCAGCTGACTAACAATAATTACAAAACAGAAGCCTGCTGAAATTACAAAATAATTACCACTCCCCACCACCAATCCATAGTGCTCTAGTGCCTGAACCCTGTTTTATCCTTCTCTAGCGCTTACCATCATCCAGGACACCATAGATTTGCTTGTTTCTTCCCTATTAGAATGTAAATTCCAAGAAGCAGGTACTTTTATTCTGTTTACATATTATCTCTAGTTCCTGGAACACTTTCTGGTATAGAATTGTAGCTCGATATTTATTAAATGAGTAAACATTTATTGATTTTTCACTTCGATGGTCAAATTCTAGATAAAAAAGAACTTCTATGTACCAGGCAGTGTGCCAGGCATTCTCAAAGCATTCTTTATATGCTTTTAGTAGATCACAGTAAGTTGCTGCTGATTTTTTTTGTTGGTCTGACTTCTGATTGTGAAACACTTGAGGACTACATTTTTATTGATCTATCACAGCATCTAGTAAGTCTAATACAAAGTAGAGATGTAAAAATATTTTTGAGTTAAAATATTAGCAGCAAGTGAGGGTTTTTATTGATATATTTCCTTTTTAGCCAATTTAAGTATTAAAAAGGTTTACCTTATCAATAAAACGGGCAGATTATCTTTTTCCAAATATGGCCTCAACAATATCTATTCTCATGTGCTGTTCTTACAATATGATCTTGGCATTCCTCCTGCTGAGTAGTGAGGGCCATGTTCTCTTGTTAAACCCAGGCAAGTCTTTGTGACACAATGCAATTTCTGAGGCCTTGCTCTTTTGGGATGTTCACCCTGGGAAACTAGTCTCTATGTGATGAGAAAGCTCAAACTAGTCCACACAGAAAGAACATATGGAGAACTCTGAGAATGAATAAGGGGACAGATGCCAAGTCATGCCATCTGTCCAGCCCTCAGCTCCTGCAGCTCCAGCCACTATCTGCCTACATCTGCATGAGAGAACTTGAGACAGAACTGCACAGTCAAGCCCTTCCTGAATTCCTGAGCCATAGAAACTACAAAAAAAAAAAAAAAAGATTATTGTTGTTGTAATCCTGTAAGTTACTGGAGTAATTTATTATGTATCACTAGTACTCACAATATCTTATTTAGCCATAATTATCTCTACTCATTAATTCGAGTTCTAATCTCACTTCTACATGAGACTTACTTCTAATATATTTGGGAAACTGTCATGTTCTTTGAATCAACTAGATAAACTTGAAGCCAAAGTAGTCATACTTCAGTTTTCCCCTTTACTAGAAAAAGGAGGAAATCATTTAATAGGGGTACTATAAAAAAATAATCTTAAGAAGAAGTATCATCTTAATATGAAAATTGTCATTCATTATAAAAAGACAATAAATCACTATTACGGTTTTTCTTTTAATGGGTACTATCTTCTCACAACCTTGGCAGCCAGCTACTTGTTCATATGAATAATTAGTTATTCATTACTAAAAAACAAAGAATTAAGGCAAAGTATTAAATTTTTTTTCACTTGCTGCATTTAGGGCAGCAAGATATAAGGTGTTTCAGAAGAAGTCAGGACAAGACTAGCTGTTTTATTATTTGACCCCAAGCAGGTAGATTACAGAATGATCAGCAGAAGACAGGGAATGCAATTAGTCTGAATGGCCTCAGTTTCTAACAGATGATGGCTGGAAAATGCCTCTACTTTTAGCACTGCAACCCCATGGGACTGGTCCTAAACCTTCAACATGTAAGGGTGATAAATGATAACTATTCCCAGTCTAGTTGATCTCATGTCATATGCTTCTTTAGTTAGGAATGTTGCTAAGGTGGTACCAACAAAAATCCTTCCATGGTTCCTACCTTGTTTAGAAAATCAAGGCTTTAGATGAAGAATTTCTCACTACAAAGGGCTGTAGACCCCTTATATGGCCTAATTCCCTTTTCTGTGGAAGCAGAATACGGCAAAGTAACTCAGCATATACAGTATCATTCTTAGTTTACTGCTAATTTGCAAATCTATACTAATAATAGGATCTTCTTTTTTGCCTTATCAAATTGCTTTGGAGAATCACATTTCTAAAACAGGACTTTCAAGATTCTCTTTCATATCTTTTATTAAAAAAATTATCTAAACCAGGAATAAGTAAACTTTTTTTTTTTTTAATGGTCATACAGTAAATATTTTTAGGCCTTGGGGTCAATAATGTCTCTGTAGCAACTACTCAACTCTGCTCTGTCAACTTGCTATTTCATATAAGCAGCCATAGGCAATATATAAAAGAATAAGTAAGGTTGTGATCCCATAAAACTTTATTTATAAATCCAGTAGCTGGCTGTAGTTTGCTGACCCCTGGAAATAATCTAAATTCTTTCTGAAATAGAAATTATTTTGGCTAAAGATTTTTTCCCTGAAATATTGAAACTGAGCTTTACTAAGAGAAATCTAATGCTGTCAGACAAGGGGGAAAAAAACCCACCTGGTTTATGGTGAAGAGGTAATTTGTGCTAATTAGTGTAATGGTATGACTACAGACTTCCCTCCACACTTTTATTAAAATAAAAAAAAATCAAATCTTACTTGGACTTTTTTCTCCCTTCTGCTCTTGCTTCTTCATTTTTAAAAGCACAGTTTCACTAACCAATGTACAGTCCATGTCCACTGTCTCTCCTCCTGCTAATCTTGACTGACTGTCATCCTGAATATTTAAAAATTCAAAAAATTTTAACAATTATCCCTTTATGGACTCATATTTACTTTTTAAACAAATTTTGGTAAAATATACATAACATAAATTTTACCATTTTAAGCATATTTTAAGTGTACACTTTAGTAGCATTAAGTTATATTTACTTTACCCTTTATGAATATAGCAGTTTCAGGTTTATCGTCTATAAAACATTTTAGCTTCAATATAAATGCACATTCTCTCAAGCCTAGGAAAACGACTGCTGCTAAAGAAGGGAGAATTATATACCACCGAACTCCTTTGAGGATCTTTTTCATGACTTCGCCAGTGTGTCTCAGTAATGAACATCAACGTACAGGAAGGACAATTTCATAAATCAAATCTGATTTCTTGATAGACATATATTATTCTAATAACTGTTACATACTATTATTAATATACTACCAAGTGAAAGAGATACTCAAACTATCCAGAACATAAATACAAGCCTCCAAAGTTATTTCCACTATGAATTGTAGGTTTTTAGAAAAAAACTCAGTATTTTAAAATCTAGCCAACTGGGAAAATAAAATTTTTTCTTGATGGCACATTATTTTAAAATATAATTGAGGCATATGATGAACTATTTTGATTAATAATTATTTAAAATAGAAAACTCACATTTTGCATTACTTAAAAGCTCTAATAATTTTAGTAAAGGCCTTTTTAAAGACAGAAAGTATTAATACTTTTTCAAAAATACTATAAAATTGGAGGAATAAGCAATTTTACTTTTCTGAATAAATACAGATTGTAAGAGGTTTGTGATTATCTCAAGGTCACAGAGTGAGTGAGGAGAGTGACTAAGAGCTTACTAGAATAACCACATGGGCTTTGGTTTTACTTTCTAACTTACCTTTGTATCTACTACAGTACTATCCATTTTATACTGAGAGAGTTCTGCTCCTGGATCTATACTCCACTGGATATTTTCAAAGGATACATCTTAGATAAAGAGGAAAAAAATAAAAATAGATTAAAAATATTAATTAAAAATAGATTTTAAAAATCCTCATCACTTTAAAATATATGGGCTCCACGGATTATGAGAAATGTTTTGTAAATTATGTCTGATAAAGGACTTGTATCTAGCATACATAAAGAACTCTCACAACTCAATAAAAAGACAAATACTTCCAATTAAAAATAAGCAAAGGATCTTAATAATCCTTTAAAGATAGACAAATGGCCAATAAGCACATAAAAAGATATTCAATATCATTAGCCATCAAGGAAAGACAGATCAAAACCACAATTAGATATCACTTCATGCCCAATAGAATGGCTTGAGTCAAAAAGACAAATAATAACAAATGTTGATGAGGATGTGGAGAAATTGAATGTGGAGAAATTATATCCTGCTGGTGGGAATGTGAAATTATGCAGTTGTTTTGGAAAACATTTACATAGTTCCTCAAAATGTTAAACACAGAATTAACATATGGCCCAGCAAGTCTACAACTATGTATCACACACACACACACACAAACATATATCCACATAAAACTGTACTGCAATGTTTACAGCAGCATTATTTATAATAGTAAAAAAAAGTCACAACAGATCATATATTATACAATTTCTTTAAATCAAAACTCCAGAAAATGAAAATCTATAGAGATAGAAAGTAGATGAGTGGTTGCCTAGGATTAGGGAATGACAGGGAATGAAAAATTATTAATGCGTTATGTCATTTTGGGAATGATGAAGTGTTCTAATGTAGTGATGGCTGCACAACTCTGTGAGTATATCAAAATCAATGAGTTGTACACTTTAATATGTGATTTTTATGCCAATACATTTTTTTTTTTAAAGTTAAAATTGTAACATCATTTGAAGGGTTTTTCAATATATGTAGATATACATGACAACCACATAAAGTATATAGTTACAAAACATAAAGTGGTACAATTTTAACTCTGAGTAGATTATGCAAGGTTAAGTAGTTATACATTATAATCCCTAGAACCATTAAAAAAAAAGTGGAAAAAATGTTTTTATATAGAAACTGAAAATCTTGTTGGAAGAACAACTAAAAAATGTGCTTCAGAAAAACGAAAATATAACCCAGATGAAGGAATAAATTTCCAATGAAGAATAAAAAAATACTGCATATGAAGTACAAAAATATTTGGTGGTTAAAAAAACCAAGACTCCTTTTAAACACAATAAAATTATGAAAAGATGAATATACATATTAGAGCAAATAATATTTTCAAAGCAAGTTAAAAAACCCATATAAATGTATATAAATGTTTATAAATATAAAGGTAAATACAAAGAAAAAAGACAAGATATCAATGGAACACAGTATGGATAATGAAGAACACAGTATGGATAATGAAAATTCTATTTTATATATTTTAAAATTCTGTATAAAATTTTTAAAACTTTTGTGATGAAAAGAATAACTACATAAAATGCGTAAATCCACAAAATCATCTATAAAAGTAGGTATTAAAGAACTCAATCTTTTTCAAAAACCACAAGGAGGAAAATCACAAGTAAAACGAACCCAATGAGAATTATTCCGGAAACACAGAAATATGCAGTAAGAAAATACTTCTTCCCAAAGCAATTCAATCCAAATGTAAATAGTATATTTAAGATATTACTATATTATATATTATAATATATATTAAAGTAATATAGATTTAATATCTTAAATAATATATCAAGATAATATAAAGAGGGAAAGTACTGTTTACAGTATACATACCTTGGTTGTTTTGGAGAGACTTTGTTTTAGCGATTCTACATGGATTTAACTGAAGAACTGATGCAAGTTCACATGCTCCATGGACTGACTTGGTTTTTATTCTTACTGGCTCTTGAGAACCAGCATCCTAAAACAGAAAGAATATTAGTATCTATATGAAATCACAACCAACCACTTAAACCAAAATCCTTGAACATTTAACACAAACCTTCACGTCATTAAGAAGATTCTCTGTCTCCAAACTTTCATGTTGACATAGAGCGATTTTCAAGATAGGATTTTGTTCTTTTATTTGTAATGGTGTTTTATTATCTGGAGAGGATTTACTCAAGGGCTGAAGGATGCACTCCTGTAAACAGGGCTCCTCTGTAGAATCTTTGGTTAGTACAGAGCTCCCACTCAAGGCCTTTTGGCTTGAGGGACAGCCCTTCGGAATGGGCTTCAAAGCCTCACAGAGAGTCACTTGCTGAAATCTGATTTTAAAGGTCTCACTGCCTTGGCTTTTCTCTTGACGCTGAATAGCTGAAAATCGATCAGACAAATCCAGAGGTTTATCCATCACATAGTCTCCATTCATGGAAGAATGGCTATCCAGTGGAAAAGGAAAAGCATTTTCTTTATCAAAAGAGGCTTGGGGGCAGCTTACTTCATCTTCACCTTCTTCCTCAATTTTCTTCCTTTTGGATGTTCTACATCCCAGTGATTTCAAAGGTACCACATGTTTATCGGTAAAACCATCTTTAATGAGATCAGTACTATGTTGTTCACTTATAGATTCACTCATATTTTTATTTATAAGCATCTGCTTATTAGAAGATGACTGGCTAACCATCCTGTTCACTTCGGACCCAAGATTATGTTGTGTGAAAAGGGCACTATCTTCTGATATTGATCTAGTTTTCTCTGTTCTAGAGTTAGAAGTAGAAGTGAGGCTGAAAGGTACTGTTTTTAGATGTTTTTTTTTCCCAGTCTCTAAAAGAGAAGGGGACGCACTTATATTCAAGCCAAAACTACTTTTCACATTAGAGCTAGCTCCAAATACAGGAGATGATACCCGAATAGTCAATTCTTCTTGAGGAGGAGTCTTTGAGTTAGGACCTGAAAATCTAAAAAAATAAAGAGTGGTAAAACTTTTTTCTGACTATATAAATCAGGTAGAAATTAAAAGACAAGCATAATGAGAAAATGTTTTGTAATAATTAATAGTAAGGTCTTATCCACATATTAGAGAAAGATGATTAACCAACAATTAAAACAAGATATAGCTGCTGGCTTTCTTTTATTAAGCTGAGAAAAAGCAGAGAAAAACGATACAGTAAACCTATCTCAATACCATGATATTACAACTTATATTTTTCGTAAATAATTTAAATAACTTTACTATATTAAAAGGTCATATTTTAATAAATACCACTAGGGACCAAACTTCTTTTGTTGTTAAGAAATCTTGTCATGAGTAACTCTAAGAAACAAAATTCTTACACTGTAGAACTGAATATAAATTAAGACCCGGCCTGCTCCAACAGAGGAGAGAGCTGTAGTAGAAACAGCATTAGGGTTTAAGTTTGTAGGCATGAATGGCTAAGAGTTCTGCTTCTAGTATTTAATAGCCATGTGGCCTAACAGGACATTTAACCTCTCTGGGGCTATATTTTTGTTGACTGTAAAATATGGGGGCAATAAAACCTACTTTAATGAGTTACTATGACAAATTAAATGTCATATATGTATCTAAAACCAAAAGCTCTTTTAAAAAGCAAAATGCTACATTAACATATAGGTATTAATAGTTAATAGATGTTCTGAAATTAGTAAAAAAAAAGATACAACACAGTCTTGGAAGCTCATCCAAGCTCACAGATGCATTTTATACAACATCCTTATTTTTGGAAATACAAATCCAGATGAATGACTGGGTCTTTAAACGGGCAGAGCAACAAGGCTGGGAACTCTTAAATACTGCTTGATAGAAGTACAGAAAGAATCTAAAAATAATATCCATCTCTCTATAGTACTGCAAAAAAGCCTTCAAGTGATCATAAATTGGAGAAAAATTTTTTTTTAAATAAAAATTAATATAACTAGAATAACAAGCTATATGCTAAGGGAGAGAGATGGTTTAGTTATATGGAACTCATTGTAATGAAATTTCACCAGTTTATAAATTTTTGCCGAAGTGCCACAAGTTACCTTAAACTATCTTCATTATTTCTTGTAGATTCCTCAAAAGGTTGTTTCTTGTGATCGCCGTCCAGACAGTTGTAGAGCTCATCACCAAGAGGGCTCATGGGACCCTGAGATTCCTTCAAGAGTTAAATATAAAGTACATAAATACAATGGAAGATTATTCTTCCTTTAAAAGGAATGAAATATTGATACAGGCTGATATGGATAAACCTAAAAAACAGGGTAAATGAAAGGCAGACTCAAAGCCAAAAGTATATGATTCAGTTTACATGAATTATCCAGAACAAATAAATCCATAAGGACAGAAAGCAGATTGGTGGTTGCTAGGAGTTGTGGGTAATGAAGGGTGAATAAAGGCAGAATGTTTAATAGGTACAGGGCTTTCCTTTGGAATGATGATAATGCTTTGGAACTAGACAGAAGTGTTAGGTGCATAATATTGTAAATAAACTAAATGCCACTGAATTGTACACCTTAAAATGGTTAATTTTATTTTATGTTCATTCAGCACAATAAAAAAATGAAGAAAAATGTAAGTTTAACAAGAGAAAAACATTAATATTTTACTATTTTAGGTAAGTACATTCTATTACGGGTATATAAAATTCCAATCCCCCCCCCCAAAAAAATAACAACATTATTAAAATGAGAGGAAGGGGAAAGAAATAATTATACTGACAGAAGATGAATTTAAAAGGATCCTTTAGAGAGCAGTGGCCCTCAAACTTTAACATGCATACAAATCAACTGGGGATCTTGTTAAAATGCCAAGTTCTCTTTCAGTAGGTGTGGGGTAGCATTTGAGATTCTGTACCTTTAACAAACTTTGTTAGAGATACAGATTTGTTAGAGATACAGATGTTGTAGATGTTGTTGGCCTGTGGATCACATTTGAGCAGCAAGTCCTTAGAGATTAGCTCCCTTAATTCATTAGGTGTCTAAACTACTGTGTCTTGTCAGGCTTATTGATAGGACAGAATTAAAAACCATTAAAAAACATTTAAAGTTCAAAAGCTAAAAATTACCATCACTTGAATATGGATTTAAAACTACAACAAAAGAAATACAAATGTAATTAAAAAAACAATTCAATTTTTATAAATTAAATAGGAAGACAATTTTATAAGAGCACATATACATTTACTAACTAAAGCAAAGGAATACTTTTTCAGTTGTATCAAAGGGAAACTTTCTTAAGATTTCAGAATTCAAGTTTTGTATTTTTAGGGATCAATTGAGAAAAAAGTGTGACTGATGCAAGGAAGTACTAAAATAATGAAAAAATCAAGAGGTCAATTACTGACCCAACTCTAAGAATGAGGTCTATTTGGATTGGCATTTTTTAGGATATATAAAAATATATATATAGCCGTCCCCAAAATGCAGCCTGTTTTTCAAATCAAGCCCGAGTTAAAGGACACTGAATAGAGCCAGTAAATTCTGAAATTAACTTAAAGGTTTATTAAGTCCTTTCTTAGATGAGAAAAGGTAGGAATTGAGAGAAGGGACGGGGAGAGAAATAGCACTGGCTAAATTCTCTAAGCCATTATTACTTCTCTAGATTTTGACTCAACTCACAATTTATATCCCAAGAATACTAAAGACTATCTAGATGTCTGGGACTGCCTGGGGTAGATAATAAAATGGGCTTTCTAGCCACATCAGTATTGTTCTAGATCTTTAACCAATACTTCCTGGAAGAAAATTAGTTTTTCTCTTGCTCAATTCTCTAAAAACCGACCAATTAATTCATAGTATCACCAAACAACTACTTACAGATTCTTCTGGAACACTAAGTCCCAGTGTCTCGGCAACAACTGTAGCTAAATTAAAAGATGACTTATCAATAGGATAACTGTTTGTTCCACGTGTTTCTAAATAAGGAAGAAAAAATAAACAATTATACAACTGTAGACACTAGATGTATAAAAAATACAAAAAAGGAATAAAAAGCTCAAAAAACCAATTGACAAGATGGTACTGGACAATTTTTAAAATTTGTATAAAAAAGGCCAAAATATCTACTACACATGGCAATAAGTTGCATTTATCTAGAGTCTACACTTGGACTTTTTCAGCTTCGCTTTCTACTTATCCTAAATGAGCTGAATGCAACAGGAAGATTATTTTTCTTATTACCACTGAAAAATCATATATATTTATAATAGATTTACTGTGACCTAAAATGTAGTATAAATATCAAACCATATTTCTAGTACTTTTCAAGAAAACATACTTTGTGGGAGAGATTTTTAACACTGAATAATTTTTAAGTTTTAGCTAACATATATTTATACAAAAATCTCACAGGCAGCTTCCTTCACTGGCTACTTTGTTGGTTCCTCCTCATTTTAAGAACCTCTAAATCACCACTTCTGCAGTTGCGATATTGCCTCTAAGGGGATAAAAAATGGTTCTTGGATGGTTTTAAAAAAAATCTCTTTTTATATGTGTAAGGCACAGACATATATACAAACATACATACATACACGCATACATAAAATATAGCTGCAGTGTTAAAATTCCATGGGGAGGTGATTAGAGGAAAAAAATATATAAAAAGTCAGGGTGGGGGTGATAATGAAAAAAAAAGTGAGACTTACTATTTTACACAATGGAGTGCCCCAGGTTTAAGTAATTGGACTTCTCCACCTACACTTTGCTTGTTTGGTAATCTCATCCAATCTCATGGCTTAGATATCACCTACATACTAAAAATTCCATTCATCTACCTTAGACTTCTCTAAACTCATATCTATCTACCTATCCAAAATCTTTACCTGAATGTCTGTCTAGCCAGTGTCTCAAACAGAATACTCTCAAAACCAAGCTCCTGATTTCTAACCACCCCGAACCCCATCCTGTGAATCCGCTGCTCTGTTCTCTCTCAGTAAATAAACACTCTAAAGAATGGAGTTGCCCAAACCAATTTTCCCTATACTCACCCTGCCCCAGCACACAGGCCTCCTCAAGGTTCCTTGACCAACCAAACAGCACTCTCACCTCATGGCCCTAGTGCTCACTGATTTCTCTACCTGGGATCCCCTTCCCCCAGATAGCCATGTGACACACTTGTTTCCCTCAGTCTCTGCTCAAATATCACTTTTAAAGTGAGGCTTTCTAATATCTCTTCCTACCCTGCTTTATTTTCCTTCAGAGAACTTGCTTCCTCCTCCTAACATATATTTATCCCCCCACCTTCCCAACTAAGCTCTATGAGGTTAAGGGCTCTGTTTTGTTCAGGGCCTGGTATACAACAAATACTAAAATATTTGTTGAGTGAATGAGTAAACCAGATTAATACAGATTATTAGCAATTTATATTCATATGGATAGGATATGAATTAATATGAATTAATAATAGAATAACATTACTTTCTAATATAAAAAAGACTGCTAAGCATCTAGTAATACAAACAAAATGAATGAAAAATATTTTAAAATATCATCTAATTCAGATTGTTGGCCACTCTTGCTCACCAATAACCACAAATTTTAAATTTATAAGTAATCTCAATTTCTTGCTTACTAGCCATTGAAGATTGACTTTGATCACAAGTGTCAGCCACAAGAACTTCCTTTTCATTAGGCTTATGTTGTAGATAAGTTGAAGATTTTGGAACTTTTCTCAATTCTAAGGGGAAAAAAATGGAGAGATTATCTATAAAAGATCATGAAAAAATACCAAAATATTTTGATAGGCCAATAAAACCTGTCTTTAAATAGATTAGAAATGCTATTTTATAATTTTCATATTCTAGTAAAAAATTTATTCCTACATTTTCACTAAGAAACAAAGCTGAAATATAGAATACTAGAAGTGAGGACAGTGGAAAAAAGAACTGGAATTGACCAGCTTCTTCTGATCTAAGCCTCTTGAGGTTGTAATATTTTAATATTTCTTTTCCTTGTGTATTTGTTGCAGATATATAGGTTAATTTAAAATGAATACTGCATTATATCTTTCCACAATCTTTGTTTTAGAGTTTTTATTTCTGGAAGGAAATACTGAAATGTACTTTATCAGAAATAATTCAAAGAAAAGAAAACAAAGAACTAAGTAAAGAGAAATGGACTTTTACTAATTATAACCTAAAAATAATATTAAAAAGCACCATAAAGCACTTTAAAATAAACAAGCAAAGGTGGTTAGAAAGAGAAAAAGACAGGGTGGGGGAAAAAATAATGTATATGATAGAGGCTCTGTTTATCCCTTTGGCAATCAAATCAAAGTTGTGACAGAAACAAGGAGCAGCAGCAAGAAAAAAAATCACCTGGAATGAATAAGCCATACAACTAGGGAGAAGTCCAGGAAATCACTCTGCAACAGCAGAAGGTAGGACGGGGCGAGGATGCAAGGCTGCCCCATCTTAAGTAGCTGAGTGAAACTGAGGCTGTTGTAGCTGCAGACACCTCTTAAAGGGGCTGGGTCCGCGAGTGGACTTCCTCAGTGACGAACCTGTGCTGGTATGGCTGTGCAGGAACTTACAGGGCGACACTGAATTGTCTGAGGACTGCAGTGAGGCTCTCCCTCACCCGCAGAAGTGGCAGCAGTATCCATTGTTCCTCTGTTGAGTCCTTCCCCCTCCTAATGCATAGACTCAGTGCCGCCACAGCAGAGACATCAGCAAACTGGATAAAAGAGGTTGCTCTGCCCAGAGGATTCCCCGAAACCCCATCTCCCCCAACTCGGGGACCCACCCAAGCCACATTCAGGTAGAGCCTCAGTGAGTCAGGTGCTCCTTGCTGAGCAGTGCCAAGACTCACACTGATGGCAGCTGACCTTGGTTTCTGGTGTGGCCTTTTGAGGAAACTATAAGCACAGCATCTGTGGATTGCTTGCTGAATCTTAAAGATAGCCCCAAAGGGGCACAGGCTTGGGTTAAATTTGACCTGCAAGTGATCCCCTCTCAGGACCGTGCCACTAAACACCTAATACACAAATTTACACTAATAAGACCAGGAGACTTAGGAGCTCTCCTTAGTACATAGAAACAGACACAGAAAGGCAGCCAAAATGGGAGGACAAAGAAGCAAAAGCCATATGAGAGAACAAAATAGAGATCCAGATATAATGGAGTGAAGTCATCTAACAGATGTAGAGTTCAAAACACTGGATATAAAGATGTTCAATAAACTTATAGGAAGAGCAGATGAATTCAGTGAGAACTTCAACAAAGAGATTTAAAAAACAACATAAAAATGGAAATAGAATTATAAAAGAGAACCAGTCAGAAATGAAGAGTACATTATCTGAGAAATATATGACATGGAAAAAACAAAGTAAAAAAGAAGAGGATCAAATGACTTATATAAAAGATGAAAAAGCCAAGGACACTCAATCAGAATGGCAAGAAAAAAGAACCCCAGACCATAATAATAATTTAAGGAGCCTATGGGACACTATTAAAGGTCAAAATATCCATCTCATTGGGGTACCCAAGAGAAAACAAGATGAACAGCTATTTGAAGAAATAATGATAAAAAAAAAAACTACCCTAATCTGGTAAAAAAAAAAAAAAAAAAAAAAAAAAAAAAAAAAAAAAAAAAAAAAAAAAAAAAAAAAAAAAAAAAAAAAAAAAAAAAAAAAAAAAAAAAAAAAAAACAGACAAAAAACATCAGGATGTTCAGAGTCCCAAAAACCAGAAACCCAAAGAGGCCCACATCAAGACACATCATAACAAAAAGCCAAAAGTTAAATCCAAAGAGAGAATCTTAAAAGCAGCAAGAGAAAAGCAGTTAGTTACCTACAAGGAAGTAGCCATCAGACTGGCAGATGATTTCTCAAAGGAAACTATGCAGGACAGAGGGCTTGGCACAAAATATTTGATGTGATGAAAACCCCAGGATCTAAAACCAAGAATACTTAACCCAGCAAAGCTATAGAGCTTCTCAGACAAAAATAAGCTAAAGGAATGTATCACCACCAACACAGTATTACAGGAAATGTTGGAGGGGCTTCTTTAAGAAGAAAAAACATCTATCAAAAACAGGAATAAAGAATGGTAACAACTACATTCTCCAAACCAAAAGACAATGCTTCAACCAAAAGACAGAGTGGCTGAATGGGTAAGAACACAAGATCTCTACATATGCTGCCTACAAGAGACTCACTTCAGATTAAAAGACAAACACAGACTAAAAGTTAGGAGGTGGAAAAAGATATTGCCTTGATGGGTACTGCGTTGAAATGGGTCGAATAAAGAAAGACAAATATTGCATGATTTCATGTACATGTGGAATCTAAAAAACAAAATCAACAACAAAAGTGGAAATAAACTCAGATACAGAGAATAATTTGAGGTATACTAGATGGGAGGGGGTTGGGGCAGGGAAAGAGAGCAAAGGGGTTGAGAGGTACAGGTGGATGGTTATAGAGTAGACATGCGGATGTAGAGTACAGCATGGGGAAGATGGTTAATAATGTTGGAATGAATATGTAGTGGGGATTTGGTGATTTGGTGAGGTGAGCGCCTTGCAAGTTGTGTGGATCTCTAATCATTGTGCAATACAGTTGAGGCTGGTGTGTTGTATGCCAACCATAACTGAAAGATAAAAGCTCACTGAATTGTACAATGTAAATCAGGCAAGTAGTTATCTAATATATTTCAATAAAGACAAAAAAAAAAGAATGAGAAAAGGACAAAGGACTAAGTAGTCATTAAATCAGTTTTAAAATAATTTGTGTGGCTCAAAGTTATCTCATATTTTAAACCAAAATTTCAGATTCCAAGTAAAAATGATTAGAGTAAGATTAAAACAGAAGATTTACGTTTTTAATTAGCTATACATTATTCTCATACAATGAGGAAGTAAACCAGAGGCATTTAAAACATTCAAAAGACTTTCCTAATAAAGAAAATGGCTGTGATTTGTTTTTCTGAATATTCTTATACATGGATTTAAAGATAACCTAAATTATGCAGATGCTAATCTGTAGTGATTCATGTCTTGATAGCAAAAAAGTCAATGAATGTTCATTCTAGATCTTTGACCTTATATTTTACTTTAGCTCCAAATGACATGTAATATTTTTAAAAGTTCCTTTGTTTTCCACTAGATGGTGATGCAAGTTTATATAAAATGAAGAAAATTATGCCAATTTGCCAATATCAAAAAAAAAAAAGATCTACTTATTTTTTCAAAGGCATAGCTACTGTTAACAATTTATTTGCATAATAAAAAATATCTCTAGGACTGTGTATACTCCTCCCCTTCCCAAAGGCTTTCCATGTAATAAATCGTTAAGGTTAAAAATTAAGGTCTTTACCAGTTACTTTAGATCAATATTTAAAAGAATGATCACTGTATCATGTCACAAGATAAATTTCAGGACTACATGAAAAGGTACTATAACAGAAATGATACATCGGCTTGGAAACAGAAACATGCCACTGAAAAACACAAAGTAGATACAGTATACGGCCATTTCTTAATTATCACCAATTGCTACAAATCATAAAAATTAAAAAAGCCAGTTAAAGGCAGCTCCAACTGTGGAACAGCTGTGGGCAAAGCCTGAAAATACGTTAGTCCAGAGCCAGGAAGATCTACATTTGAATTCTGACTCATCTACTTACTTGACAGGTGACCGTGAGTGAGTTATTTAACCCTTCAAAAGAGCATCTTTCGTGATCTATAACAGAGGTCCCCAACCCCTAGGCTGCGGACAGGAACCAGTCCGTGGCCTGTTAGGAACTGGGCTGCACAGCAGGTGGGTGGAGGGCAAACAAGTGAACATTTATCTGTATTTGCAGCTGTTCCTCAGAGCTAGCATCACCACCTCAGCTTCACCTCAGATCATCATTCATTAAATTCTCATAGGGGCACTGGTTCCTGGTGCCAAAAAGGTTGGGGACTGCTGATCTAAAGCATAGGTGTTAAAAGCTACCTTGCAAGCCTGTCATGAGAATTAAAATATAATAATGTACTCAAATCACTCAGAATCCCTGGCACATGGTAAGTATAATTTAATGTTAAGTTCCTTTTCTCTTTCCTTTTATCCTACTCAGATATATACACATAAGAATATTTTTTAAATAAAAAGAAACCATTTACTTTATAAAATGCTGAGTGTTAAAATACTCAGAAGAGCGACAAGTGTCTTTATGTAATACAAGGAGAAAATGCCTTCCCAGTCATTTCACTAAGGGATGTTAAATTTACAGTTGTAACATAACTTACCTGAACAATCTACCTTCCACGAGACTGAGTAACACAAAAACAACAGATGAATACTATTTTTACAAAACTAAATAACTAAAGAACAACTCTAATCCTTACCATTTGTAGAAACAGAATGCTCCAGTTTAGTATGTGTTTGTTCTATATATCGGACATGGAAATTCTCCTTTCTTCGTAGCCGGTTAATGCCAGAAAACGAAAAAGCAGTTATTGGTGAATCTGGAATAATATTTTCCTCAGATTCAAACTCGGCTGCTTGATGCTGTTGATCATTCCTAGAGGAAAATAATGACAATTGAAAGAAAATTAATTCAATAAATATTTACTAAAACAGCTACCGTATAGAGCTAGTGCAAAACATAGGTATGAAATTGTAAGAAATGTAATACCTTGCATCTAATGTTCATAATCTAAATATAAGGATTAGAAAAGTACTCAAATGATTAGAGGGGGAAATATTATTGTGAGAAGTGAAGTACAAAGTGTAGTTGCTGGCACTTGAAGTGAAATTAAAAGAATTTCAAAGGGCAGAGAAAATCAGCAGAGCATCCACACATTTTTGAGTAAAGGCATGCAGTACTGTGTACTTGTGTTAGAGAAAGGCAAGCTGGAACTATGTGAAGAGCCTTGATTAAGTGTGCACAATTTGGAAAGAAAGAGGAAAAGAGTTAAGGTTTTAGAGCATGGAAGTAATGTGACAATCTGGCAGTAGTGTGGAAGATTGGGACAGAAAGAAAGGAGGCAAGGAAATCAATTAGACGATTGCTAAAAAATTATAGGCAAGAGCTTCTGTGGATTTGAACCAGGAGGTTGAAAATAGCTATGAAAAGAAGAGACCAATGTTAAATACTGTGGCAGTAGAACCAACATGACTCAGCAAATGACAAAAATAGGATGATAAATAATACTAATATTGATAACTACTGACATTCTTGTTGGTTTATATGTCAGTCACTGTTCAAAATGCTAAAATAAATATGAATCAGTTTAATTATTGTAACTGTATGAAGTATTACTAATACTCTCATTTTACAAATGAAAAAATGAAACTACAGAAGTTAAGTCACTTACTAAAATAATAAATAACAGAACTGGGATCTAAATCCTGGCAGATTCCCAGGAGAATACTGTTAACCACTGTAATTCTTAGCGTAGACCATGCGAGTACTGACTGACTACAGGCAGGATTCAACCTTTTAGCTTCTTCCCCTGCTTCTACCTGGGCCCCCTTAAAGTCTACTCTCAACACATCAGTCATAACAGTCCTATTAAAAATTAAGTCAGATTATGTCAATTCTATGATTAAAATCTGCCACATCTCCCCATTTCACAGAAAACACAAGCCAAAATCCTTTTAATAATGTATAAGGTCCTACATGATCTGACTGTTCTCCTCCCCTACATCTTCTCTGACCTCTTTTCATATCATACTCTATTCCACCCTTACTTCATTAGGTTCCTCAAACACACCAGGCATACTCCTACCTTAGGTAATTTGCTCTAGCTGTTTCCATCTGCTTGGATTGCTCATCTACATATGTCACATAGTTAATTACCTCATCTCCTTCAAGTCTGCTGGAGTTTTACTTTCTCACCAAGAACTACCTTGAAGACACTATTTAAAATAACAACTCTCTTCCTATATACCCTAGCACTCATTTCCTTATTATTGTGTTCTATTTACTTTATCCACAGCATTTACTGCTTTCTAACATAATATATAAGTGACATCGTTCACCTGCCAGAATGTAAACTTTAAAGAGTATAAGAATCTTTGGTTCACCGATATATAATAAGTGTCCACAAGAATGGGCACATAGTAGGTTCTCAATAAATATTTGCTGAATAAATTCATGATTGAGAGATTCCCAGATTCCACTAGAAAAATAAAATTGTGTTGATCTAGGCATATGTCCAACTCAATTCAGAACCGATGGCACCTAAAGACTGGGTTTGGATTCACTTGTGGTTAGTGAGTAAAGTTAATTAACTTTAACTCAATTGACTTTCCCATGTTAAACCATTACTGACTTTATCTGCCAATCAATTCTTATCAGTCTGTCAGGCCTTGTGTGACAAAACCAGTCTGTCCTATTATACTTCTATTTGTAATATTATTTCCAAACAATGATAATTTTATAAACTATGACCAACAGATATTTTAAAAAAACATTAGAAGATAAAATTAATTTTTCCCAACACTGATTTATATCTGAATTTCCTGGATAATATTAATATTACTATGGTCTATAATCTTTTATTCTATATTGAAGATCTTTAGTACTAATATCTTATTTTTAATCTCTCCCTACAAATTCCACTGTCTTATTCTGAAAAAACAGTAAGTCAGTTATGTGAGAAAGCCTTTTGAGTTAAATGGACTATGAAATCTATCTGACCTCACTTTAACTAATCACATCACAGCCTACCCGTCCATTAGTCATAAAAATTCAACCTGAAACATGAATGAGTCACAAAAAACTGATTTCCTGGCAGAGCTGATCTACATCTAGAACTAGCTGGGATCACAAAAGAAAGAAAACAATGAAAAATTAGATCTAACTAGAGGTATCAAAACTAGTAAGTGCTGGCTTTGTCCTTCCTTAGTCATTAAAAAGAAGGGGGAGGTAGATAAAATAACTTCCACGTGTTAACCAAGTTACTTCTTTAAAGCATTAGGACTCACTCTGTATTGCTGAGAAAAGTTAAATTCACGTCACAGCTTTTGGTTTAAATTAATTAGGCGCCCTGGTCATCTTCTCTTTTAACTTTTCCTTCTAACAACTTGAATGTAATGTTTGTTGTTGTTGTTGTATACTTTATTTGTAGGCCTCCCCTTAAATTCCTGTCAAAAGTTTTAGTTGTTCTTTTTTCCAAAGATCTATAAGTATACAGTTTCCTTTCATAAAATCTGTAAAAAGTTTTTAACTTTCAACTTCTCTCCTCCTCTAAAGAACTTATACACTTCTGGTTAAAACGTAATTTAAACTTAATGAAGCAGTTATAGCCATCAAGTTCATTTAAATATTATGATTTTCAAAAAATGAAAGGAGAAGATTTCCTAAAATACAAACCAGTAACTCTGATACCCTGATCTTTTAAAACCAGTATAAGCTTACTATATGAGTAATTAAAAGCCTAATTTTAAAAAAAGGCGCTATGAAATCAATTGTTCTGAGGAATGGTTTATTATATATCTGGTTCTCAGAAAGTCATCTGACAATGATTCTCTTGCTATCATTGTAACAAAAAGAATATAAACTCAGTGTTAATAAAGACAGACTCCTGACTAAACCATATCATACAAAGAATTATCATTAATGAAAGAAATCTGTAGTAGCATGCCTCAAGGCTCTATCTTCAGGCAAGTACTGTTCAACATTTTATTAATGACTTTTGATGCAGGGTACTGATGGAATATTTATCAAATTTGTGGATAAAACATAACTGAGAATAAAGGCTAACCTAATTACTTAGGAGGAAATAAAATTAGCATATGAAAAGACACCCAGAAATTGAAATGGGCCAAATCTAACAAAACAAAATAGAATAGGATAAATATGAGCTAAGGGATCACTGAATTGAGTCAAAAGAGAAAGAATCCAGGCTCTGCCAGCTACACAGTGACGCCATGTAGGTAAAGTTCTGAGGCTGTTTCAGCTCAAAACTATAGAAAGGATATATAAACTTTCAGGTGAAGGATATATAAACTTTCAGGTGAGATAGACCTGGGTTCAAATCCTGGGTCTGACACTTACTAGTTACCTTGGGTAAGTTATTTAACCTTTCTGAGCCTCATTTACCTCAGTTACCTATAAAGTAGGTATGGTACTATATCTTTCCTACTTCCTTTTTGTAGGGACATTGTGAAAAGGAAAAATATAAAGATGTAATTCAATGCTCAGAAAATAGGTATTTATCAACAGTGCTATTATCGTAAAATGAAGGAGTAGGCTAAATGATATAGTTTCTTGAAAAAAATATCTGAGATGAAGAAAGACATGACTCCGAATTTCTGTGTTTATAATCGAAAACAAATCTACAAGCAGAGGACCAGGAGTAGTAAACCTAATAAGGAACTACCAGGATCATTTGTATGTTTTGACTACATTAATGTAAGTAAAAAAGATACAGAAAAATAGAGGAGGTAGTATTACTCTATCAGGGAGACTATACCTAGAATATTGAGTTCTTCATTAACATACTGAAAACGAAAACAGAAAAGAGAAATGGTATTCTGAAGAGTCTTGAAGTAATATCACATGAGAATAAAGAATATTTACTTGAAAGAACATAAGACTCAGGAGGGCCATGCCAGCTATCTTTCCATATACAAAGGGTCACCAAGTAGAAGAGGGGGTAAATTTGTTCCAGATGGTACCAGAAGGCAAAATCAGAATCAATAAATATAACTTGTGATTAGAGTGATTTCTACACAAACTTAGAATTTTCTATTAATTTCATCTTACTAAAATTAAATAGGCTTGGAAGACAGTGAACTTGTACTAAAGGTGTTCAAACAATGCTATTTGTTAAAGAAGTCATACAAGGAATTCAACTTAGAAGAGAGCAATGAATGAAACGAATGCTACAGCTAATAAGTGTATAGACTTAAGTATAAACTCGTTTGACTCTCACTAAACCAGCACATTCATTTCCCCAAAGAGTCATGACCTCAATGCCTAACTTATTTGTTTGCTTTCTGTGACTGGTGGAGTTGAATATACATATATATTTGAATTTTATAATGGCAAATTGTTACTGAATAATTTCATATTATAGTGTCGCTAAATAACTGTCCTACCACATAAGGTATCTATATTATTAAAATAGGCTTAGGTTGGTTAGAATTACTGCTTTTCAAAAGGAGAAGTATGAGCCAAACAACATTTTTTTTCAAAATTCAGGGGAATTTCAAGCACTAACAGTATGTTACAGTGTTTTAGGTAGTCAGAGGAAACTAGGTTGTCTGTACAAGATAATACTTGTTTTTTCAACCTGCCAAGCAAAAGGAAATTTGTTTGAGGAAAGTAAACTATAAAAGAAGTTGGCTTATGAGAACAACTATCTTAAATTTCAGAAGAGGGCTGAAAGACACAATAGATTATCTAATATACTGTTCTAAGGCATGTCCTAAATATATTTGTCCTAAACTCATTTACATAATCAATATTTACTGTAATTTCAAAGTTCAGCTTTTTCATCTTTCCTAAAATATCAATAGGCTTCAACAAAAAAAAGGTGTATTTGAGAACATTAAACTAATTCTGGTTAATTGGAATTAGTATTTCTACCAAGCAAATAACATTATCTACTTTCAATACTTCATTCACTTTGGTTTTTAAGATAATCACCTAATTCTGTATTAAACTCTACACATTCATTATCTTTGGTACATCAAGGCTGATGTGTCCAAAATACATGTGGATCTGTGTTCTCGCCACACTTCAAAACCAGTTAAGACTCACTCTAAAACCATTAAGACTATCCTGAATCCTAATTCTTAAAAAATATTATATAAGCTTTATATAAATGAGAAGTAAGAGCAAGTTATATCTCTGCTCTGCATCAGTCAGACCATACCAGAAAAACATATTATTTTTGAGATACTCTTGCATAATGAAAAGAACAGCGGTCTTTAAGTCAGAAGATACCAGCCTGAGTGACAGTAACTGTGAGACCATGCAAGTTATTTGACTTTTGTGAGCTTTGGTTTCCTCATCCGTAAAGTAGAGATAACAAAACTACCTTGAAGAATCATAGTGAAGATTATAAATAATAAACATAAAATACAAAGAAGAGTAACTGGTACACAAGATAAGTTATTTTTATTCTTTAAGAGAAATGATGGGAGAGGGGAGAGGATCAGTGAGAGGAAGCTCTTGAGGCCTGAGAAGTGTGTAAGAGGAAATACTTATTCATTGTACTTTTGTGAAGCTTCTGGGACAGGACTGGAAGACATACTTCAAATATTAAAACTTTTAATTTTAATGATGTATTATCTATAATAATATATTATAAAAATTAAAATGCTTTCAATTAAAATGTTCAGATAATTTCTTTATACACTGTACACTAATCTAAGAGATGCATACACATACCCTTCATATATATTCCAAAACCATGAACAAAAACATAGTGGTTTTCTTTGTATCTTTATTGCAGAACAATTTATAATTTTCAAAAATAAAATCTGCAGCTCTTAATACATCTTTACAATTTATATCGCTAAGTAAAATGAAGAAAGGAAAGTTGGGAGAGAATATCCAATTTTCTGCTGCAATTTAGAAAAAATACTTACTCAATTTTCTGCTGCAGCTGTTCAGAAAGCTTTTTATTTTCTTCCTGTAGAGTATTCTTTTCATTCACTTAAATATAATGTGAAAAAGAAGGCACATATTATAACTCTATTAACATGTATGTTAGGCTTTTTAAATAATTTCAACAGTTATAGAGACATTAAAATTTCTAATTCTAAGTCATAATGTTAGCCAGGGTTAATGTTACCATGCAAAACTAATTTGTTACTAGGTAATGATTAGTCTATTTTATATTGTGCCAGTTCCGTGTAAATGATTAACTGATAATTTTATGTAATGTGGGCAGAAAGAAAGAGTACCTCATGTACTGGGGAATGGAGTCTAATTATTCATACTGAGGACAAGAAAGCATTCCATCTGGTTACTCAGCCCTACTAATTTCAAATACCATTTTAGTGAGAGTCATTTATCTTGAAATAAATCTAATCATAAAAGTAATATACTGAATATCAGTGTAATTTTTATAACACAAATATACATAAGTCAGATTTTCTTCCTTGGTCATACTCTATGTTACATGAATAATTATGGTATCAGTAATCTAAACATATCCATTGAAATAGTATCTGTTTAAATCTACCTCAACTAAATTCTCCTATCCATTCTTATTTAATTTATAAAGCAGAAACTCAATTTTGGTCTATAATTTCCACTGTAGCCAGCACAAAATTCTTATTGGTCTTTAGTATAATGTCACTGGTTAAGCATGTGTTTTACTAAGAGGAATACATACAAGAGATCAATTCACAAAATACAAATAACCTCTACCAAAGAAAGTTAATCATATTCCAAAAATTTGCTAATAATTTAGTGTTTTACAAGTCTAAACATATTTTCTTACATTGAGTAAATAAAATTTTTTGACTACAATATGTAAGGTTGCTAAATTACTTCTTGTGGAGAATCTAAAAAAAAAACTTAAGATATGAACAATGACCTAAAGGAAAGTGGAGTGTAATGAAAGACAAGCTATCACATAAACATATTTCATAATTGAAAGTGACAAGGAATTGAGAAGTACAAATAAAGTATCAAAGAAAATTTCAAGGAGAAAAAGGATGCATTAGGCCCTTGAGAAAATCAGGAAAGAATTGACCACAGAGAGGACAATGGAGCTGAATAGGTGACTATTCTATGCAGAGATTTAATGGAACAAACTTAGAAGGTAAGACTGGATATAATAAATGGTAGAAAGCCTTCAAAAGCAAGCTAATAAGTGGGAAATTTATCTTAAAAATTATCAGTTGCTTTTCACTGATGAATGATGGGAAAATTGATTTATTAGTATGCATTACACCAAAGTGAGAAGAAAGCATTGACAAATCAAGCTATTGTTAAAAGAAATGAATTATCTGGACTAATGTGCAAGGTGCAAGAAATAGGAAGTAAGAACAGGCAGGAGAGTTGTTACAGAGGCAGAATCAGTAGTTATTTGGCAACTGATCCTTTAGAGGGTAAGAGAAGTCAAAGATGACCTTAGCTTTCTGATTAAGATGGTTTACTTGACTCTCCCTCCCCAAATCTAATGAAATGAAAAAACAACTCTAAAGGTCAGTCAATCGAGATACTGAAAAGCCAAAAAGGGTGCTTCTCACTAGCGGATCAGAATTAAAGGGATTCATAAGAGGGTTAAGATGTTAATTTTAGGAATGTATGGTAAATTTCAAGTTTGATCAAAAAGAACAGAAATAAAGAATTTAAAAAAACAGTAAAAAATTCAAATAAAAATAAAATAAGAAAAACAAATATACTCAAATTCAGTAACTAGGAAGAGTAAAAACAAAAAAGGCAGGACAGGAAGAAAAAAATAGCAATGAAATGAAAAACCAAAAATTATAAATATGAAGTCATTAGTGTTTTTATTCTTTAAACAACTTTGTTTTGGATTTGACTTTGAAGATTTTTCTGTTGCTCAGTTTCAGGTAAAATTAGTTTTCCTGAATTTTTCAGTAATCACATTGGTGGCATTATTCATGGTACTATTCTGAGACTACCAGCTTGTAATAGATTAAAAATGTGTAGTTAGGGGATATTTTAATTCTGTCATCCCGGTGTCCTTGAGAACCAGGATACTCAGTGTGAAAAAAAGGAAACATAGATGTTATTAGAAGAGGTTACTAAAAAATTCATAATCTTGAATTTGAATTTTCAACATAAATTAACAAAGTATTTTATATATCTGTAAATTAGACAAAGGTTATTTAAGCTATCCATCCAAGAAGATATACAAACTGAAGATGATGTAAAAAGATACTTGACCTGGATAGTAATAGAAGAATGCTAATTTAAAAAAGGTATCATTCTTTAGCCACCAGACTGGATATTATCATTACTACATTTGCCAAAAGCTGAGGAAGATGCAGGAAAATAGACATTCCCAAACACTCAATCAAAAAAAAATTGAGCTGTCCATCAATATGAGAATGGCTAAATAAAAGATATCTACATTACAGAATACAATGTAGCCATCAAAAAGAACACTGTCCAATTCTTTAACACCTAAGTTTTTTGTTTATTTGGAGTTTTTGGCTATTCTCAGACAGTTAAAATTGCTGGAAGTCTATTAGATATGCAGACATTACTGGAGATTCTCTTTAGTATGATAAATAGTGGATCTCAATTATGTTTACTAAGATGTAATAAATGTAATTTCTATTCCCTGGTAATATTCTAACATTCCTAAATAAAGATAAGCATGTATTCACACATACACACTATAGAATCTAAAGAGCTAAATATATTAACATGTAAAAAGACTTCTAAGACATAGTATAAAATGAAATAACAAATGTCAGAAAAAGAAGTATGGTACAATTCCACAGAAATTTTAAAAAGAGAGAGAAGGAGGAGGCAAAACAAACGACAGAGAAAGACAGAAAAAGAGAGAAATCTGGACCTGGAAAGAGATTTATCAGACTGTTAAAGTAGTTACCTCTGGGAGCAGAATAAAACTATTCTCTTTCTATCTCTTTTTTAAAAGATGAGCATATATTTATATATTCTTGAGTAACCAGAGGATAATATAATTAATATAAAAATGTATAATCAGAAGATGGAATTAGTTTGCAAAGGAAAATAATTAGATTTTGGACATGTTGATTTTGAGTTGGAAATCCAGATAAGGGTCAGCAAGAGAGTATACAGTTAAAAGAGAAGAAGGTTAAGAAAGGTATTAGAGGAGAAAAAGGTTAGGAGAAAAGTTTAAGAGAAAAAGGCTAAGAATGTGGGAAAATCCTACATTAAATGGGTAAGGAGCTAACTGAAAACAGTATACTCGTAGTAGTGTATCATGAAAACTAAAAAAAGTATACACCTTTATCAAACACTAAATTGTCTGCTTTAATTTTACTAAATAGTCATATTACATAAACTAAAGATAAAACCAAAGCAGCAAATATGGACATATTCAAAAGACATTTGCTTTGTCTTATAAGTGGTGAGACAATGTGAACAGCATTTACACAACCTTTTTGTACTTTATTTCTTAGTAAAATAAGCATGATATTATATCTACACAAAGAGAAAAAAAGACATTTGAACTTTTGCCTAAAGAAGGAAAAATATATGCAAACAACCCATCTGATTGCAACCAATTTACTAATAGGTTTTAACAACAGTACATTATGCTTGAAATAATAAATGAAGAAAGGAAACTCACTAAGTTCTGTGATAAGTTTAAGGTTCTGCTGCCGGATATTTTCAAATTCTTGCTGTTTTTTCCGCATATGATCTTCAGTTACTGCACAGCGATCACATAATCCGGCTCTTAAACTATGAAACAAAAACAAAATATTTTTAGAGTGGAAGCTAAAATATAAAATATATTTCTTTATATTTAAACTCCAAGATTTTTGCATTTTATGAATAGCTGAAGAATTGACTTGAGAAATAGAGAGAAAATGAACTATTTTAATGAGGTATTGTACCTTTAACAAATTCTCAAGTAGGCTGAAATGATGTTACAATATTACCTTCTACAGATGGCAATTGTGAGTCAAATTCTGTAAAAATCTGCCAATTTTAAACTCTACTCAAGGGAACTTATTTATTGAAGAAATTTGTTTTAATTTATTATAGCCCAAATATTAACCCCAGTATAGTACTAAGTGGTAAAATTGTATCTTAAGCAAGCTTGTATCTGCTTTGCTCAGCATAGTACATAACATATAATGAGTGTGCAACATTTTTAATTGAATACAAAAACTCAAAGAACTCCAAGTTTTTAAAAAGTTACATTATACTTTGGTCTTTTCAGCTTTTAAAAAACTCCCGTTAGTAAAAATTCACAATGTATTATTACATAAAAAAATTACAAATAGCTTTTACTAATTATCTGTGAACACTAAATGGAAGAGGAAAATGCTTATATTGTATCAGGGACATGGGGCATGGAGTGAGAGGTATATTATAAAATGTTGGTAACAGTTATCTTGCAGGTACCAGTATTACAGAAGATTTTCTTCTTAGTGTTTTTCTATATGTTTCAAATTTTCTATAATTTAATTATTTATAAAATCAGGAAAAAATGTGGTTAAAAAGAAAAATACACCTCACATCAGGAATTTAGAAAATATATATTCTAAGATAATAATTTCAACTCAATAACCTAAGTGAATAAGATACTAAGTATTTAAGTGTCTATGGAAGTCAGAACATGTAGTACGTGCAATGAATTAAAAAAATGTTAAGGAGATAAAACATCAAAACTGTATAACTAAAACAAAAAGAACCTAGAGATTTTTTTATATATGAAAGTAAAAATCATATCGACAGTGTTGATAAGGATTAAAAAAATAAAGACTGGGGGTCATAAGTTGCACTAATGAAATTAGAATTTCTAGAATGAAGAAATAATGAATTGGACATCATGGTTTAATTGCAGTACATTCTGATGGCAGGATAGAATGGTCCAAATCTTTGAAACCATACTGTATGATGAACAACATTTAAGTAAAGATGACAAAGTGAAAACTTGCAGCTATTTTTTGCTTGCTCCCCAAATCTCACAAAGCTACAGTAAAGATATCTGTATATATTTAAAAACAAAAACCCATGAAGACAGGGAGAATGGAAGAGAAAACAAAAATAATTGAAAACAAGGTAGCTGGCAGATAAATAGAAACTGTCCTGAGATACTGAATCCTAAGTCAATGGTAGGAAAAGTCTAGAACGGTATTGTCCAATATGGTAGCCATAGCCACATGTGGCTATTTCAATTTAAATAAATTAAATTAAAAAAAAAACTGAGCTCCTCAGCCATCCTCAAGTGCCCAATAGCTACTCGTGCCTAGTTGCTACTATACTGGACACTGCAGACAGAACATTTCGATTATCACAGAAAACTCTATTAGACACTACTGACCTAGTACCAACCTAATTTATGCTGTAGAATTCCCAGAATTCAAAAATTGGTACCAGCAATGACTAATTTAAAGCATGTTTCAAGAAACTACCATATTAACATATTCTCTCCTATATTCTGAGCAGTCAAGTGATTACCTCTTTAATTCCCAGCATAAGACTAGTGGTTTCATCTCTAGAGAATCTGAGACAGTGTCTGGTCTGGGGGACACCAGGTATGGTTAAAGGTAGGAGTACAATAGTGAAGCAAATGTAGATGTACACCAAATTCTCAGATCTTAGTTTAGGCTTCGTCATTTACTTGGCTTCCGGAATACTGGTAGCCAGCCCTATTATACTGGCATAAATACAATCCAGCAAGAAGAATTAAGGAGTCTTCTCCAAGAAATCTGACCAGCCTAACAGGAAAGACCAAAAGATACTGACATTAGAGGACCATCAATGAAACAGAGCTGAGGGCAGATCATCACACAGTGCAGCTCATAGTCTATTCCCTCTCTTAAACATAAACAGATAATCAAATATCAACAGACATCTGAGAAAAGCTTATAAAATTAAAGAAACTAGAGCAAACAAGACAAAACAAAAAAAGAAAAAACAAAAAAGAAATATAAGCTATGTAGAGAGAAGAGAAAGAAAAACACCATCACCACCACCAAACTATAAATACAGGAAAACTATAAATAAAAAGGTATCAAATTATGAAATGAAAACGGGATTGCCATAATAGAAAATACTGAGAACAAAAACAAATCTTAGAAATTAAAAATATAACAGCAGGAAGAAAACTCAATAGAGCATGAGAAAATAAAGTTGTGAAAATCTGAAATAGTGTAAAAATGCAAAAACAGTAAAGATAAGAAAATCCATAACATCTGTAATAGGCATTCCAGAAAGATCAAGTAGAGGAGTGGTGTGGGGAGACAGAAAAGGAGGAACAGAAGAACAAAAGACATGAGACATAGAAAGCAAAATGACTGGCATAAATCCAACCAGATCAATATAACATTAAACACGAATTGATTAAACATTCCAACCAAAAGGCAGAAATTGTCAAATAGGACAAAAGATAAAGATCGAACTATATGCTGTCCAGTCAAGACACAAAGAGGCCAAAAGTGAAAGCATAGAAAAAGATATATTATACAAATGAAAATCAAGAGAACTGGAATATCTACATTAAGTAATATCAGACAAAATAGACAGACTTTAAGATATAAAAAGTGTTACTAGAGACAGTGAATTTTATAATAGTGTAAATTCATTAAAAAGACATAACAATCATAAACACATATGTATCTAATACTAGAGCTCCAAAATATAGAGCAAAACCTGACAAAACTGAAGGAAGAAACTCAATAGTTGCAGACTTTTGCCCTTAATAATGGATAAAACAAGTAATACAGAAAATCACCATAGATATAGTCAACTTCAATACACTAAAAACAATCCAAATCTGACATCTATGAAAACTCTAGCCACCACTGCAGAATACACATTCTTTTCAAGCACGTTTGGAACATTTCTAGGATAGACCATTTTTTAGATCATGAAACAAGTGTCAAGCTTAAAAGCACTGAAATCATACAAAGTATGTTCTTTTACCAGAATGGAATTAAATTAGAAATCAACAACAGAAGGAAATTTCGAAAATCCACAAATACATGAATCTTCAAACAATGCAATACTAAAATAAACAATGTTAAAAAAGAAATCACAAGGGAAATTATTAAAAAGAAAAAAATAGGGCTACAGCTGAGTGCCCGTGGTGCCCCAGTACAAAATTCTACTTATTGGAAGCCCTCCAGGCCAAAGGATAACTCCCCACTTTCTTAATGAAAAGTAAAGTTCCCATGGCATACATAGAGCCTCCAGACCATGTTCCCATTCATAGGAAAATTCCCAGGGAAAGGGGAAATTGGAAGGGCTAGAGTTAAACAGATATATATAAAAGCAGAGAATATCATGCCAAGTATGCAGAAAATTTAACCCAGTCTCACATTTTTAAACACAGACAACCAAAGATCACTAACTAGTGTATAAAGTAACATTATAGAGGAAACTAAAACTGAAACAGGGAGAGGTAGGAAGAGTGGAATAGCAGACCACTGTTTTCATTACAACTCTAGGACTTTACAGTATACATGTATTACTTGAATAAAAATTCAAAAGGAGAAAACATAAAATAAACCAAATAGTATATTATACTCCTTTTCATTATATCATTTTAATTTAATATTATATTCTAGTAAACTTTGGATGAAATCTTTTTGAGAATTAAGGTACTAAAAAGGACATATACCTCCTTATCTTTCTGCTATAATACTTAATGTTTTCAGACTTCCAAGTATTTCTAAAGCTAATAGTATAGTCTATTTAAAATTCCAAATGAAATTAGAATAAAGTCTCTCTAAACTGTTCCAAAACCATGACACTGTTAAACTGTTATAAGAAACTCAATTTTAACTATTTGCTTAAAATACTTCATATTTCATATTTACATTTCTCTTTTAAGATTCATTCAAATTAATAGCTTGGAGGTCTATGCAATAAACATTCAAATAATTGACCTGATTGTGGTAAATAATTTACACAGAGCTATTAAGCTATAGAGGCCAAAGAGCACACGACATTGAAAGGTCTTTGAAAAACATCAAAGAAGTTAAATGGCATTAAACAATTTTAATGAATGATTTAAATATCATTCTACTACTCAGTTTGTCATTAGAAACTAAACACCTTATTGTTTCTAAGAAATCATATTTTACATAGTAAAATGTTATAAAATATGTTGAAAAACCAAACCTCGGGACCCCTAGCTTCCAAGTTTAAAAATACCACTGCCATAGACAGTTATAAAATGAAGCAATATTCTCTAGTTTATTACTTCCAGATTTCTCCAATCAACTGTTACTTTTGAATAACAATATCTGGTAAGTCAACTCCTAAGTGCTCACTGATCTTAGTTTGAATTTAAATGGATGTGAGCAAATATGCTAGCTCCTATTTCCATCAGCAAGGTTCCACTGCTTTCCTTTTGCCTTACACTGCGCTGTAAGGGAAGGAAAAAACAGCCTCATTTTCACAGGAGAATGCAATTTCAGTAGCTATAAACAGGTAAAAGGGAAAGAAGAGTAATTCCACTGGAAAGAGCAGATAGCAACATGTGTTCTTAGTTTTTTTCCAGTTTGTTCATAGGTCTGAAGAAATAAAAGCATTCATTTTACAATTAAAACTCATATGATTAATATACACAATTGCTTTCTATACCCCAAAAAGATTTCTTCAAATTAATGTTAATTCAAAAGAGTTTTACTGAACACCTTCGAAGAGTACTGTAGGTACTAAGAATACAACGGTGGCCAGCACAATGTTACTTCTTTTAAAAAGTTTAGGACTTACTAGAGAAAGACAATTAAAAAGTAATTTTACAACAAAGTATGATTCATATCACGACAGTGGAAATATAGGGTGCTATGAAATATAAAAGCATACAGCGGAACTTAACCAAGTTAGGAAGTCAGAAAAGGTTTCCTGAAGAATATGATGTTTAAATTCAAGTCCATGAGTAAGAAGTTATTGGCAAGACAAAAGAGGGTATTTGGTCCAGTATTTGAAAAAAAGTTGCAGAACCACAAATCTTCTGAGTACCAATTTTCCTTTTTAATGACAGGTCAAATATAGTTTCCTGACTGTCAAAGATGCTTTTAAAAATATTAAAATCTACTGGACAATTATGGTTTAAATGGTTTGTTCGTTTTTTTTTAAATGTATTCTATCTACTTCTCCAGCACAGTGACTATTTCTCAGATTTAGTGAAATACTTGATTTCTTAAAAGAAAGTTTGTAAATGTAGTAGTACTAAAACATAAACAAACCACAAAAAATTAGAACTTTTTATTATCTAATTTACCTCTACTGGGTAATTCCTTTTATCTAAACATCCCACAATATTTTTACCATATTACCATAAGAAGTAAGAATCATTTCATCTACTGAAGAGTAGAAAACAAGTTTCAGAATTCCTACTAGAAATGTTAACAAAAATGCATGATGCTTTTTAAGGGTCTCAGCAAAACATTAACTTTTATAGATTTGCTCTAGATACTATTCTTACCTATGATATAAAACTAAAATAAAAATTTATATAAGGCATAACTTTACCAAATGTTACCTACTTAGATATTCAAAGAAAATAGACTAGATAATAGGCATTGGTGAAGAGTTATCTGTTTAGGTAACTTTAGGTCAAGTGCAAATACTTTGAGATGATCAGTTAATGTGTAATTCATTTACACATCATTTATAAAATTAAGACAACATACAGACAAGGCATCATGAAAGTAGAAACTGGGGGGTTTAGAGGTTCAAATTTAACCCAATTATACACTAACTATGTGATCTTGGGGTTTCTTAACTCGTTCTCAACTCAGTTTCCTCACTTATAAAATGAATTTACCATCTACCATACAGTGTTAATGTGAAGATTAAGTGCTAGCTGCCTGGATCCAAAGTGAGCCTTCAATACATATCAGTTACTACATAAAAAAAAGAAATGGTCAAATCTAGATCATTCTTAGTTTAATTACATGAGGCTTCAAGAAACAAAGGATAAATCTGAAAGGAAATTTCAGATTTGTATTTGAAGAAAGGAGAGAAAAAGCATGTGTATAAAGGAATGAGCTATACTCCTTGCCCCACCTGACTCCTACCACCAAATTAACACCACATAATGAATTATAGGCCCACCTACCTAAGGACATAAAGGTGAACTGAATGAAAAGCAAGAGAACATTTAGGATAAAAAACAGCAAAGAAGCATGATATCCATATGAAATTAGTGACCATAGATCAAAAATAGAAAACAATCTAGTTTTAAGAAAGAACAGAATAAAAAAGATATATATTTTTATTTTTCCCTTCCCCCAGCTTGCCACTCCCCCCACATTTCTATATGTTCACCAATCTGAAAACTCCACAAAAAGATAATTTTAACAATTAACTAAATAAAAGAGAGTAATTTAGAAAATACTTCAGTAGGAAGGATTAGGGAATTCATCCACTGACATTTTTTCTCAGAATGGGCCTGGAAAACAAAAATTCACTTAAGAAGGAAAACACAAAATACAAAGAATAACAGAACTAGAAGCCCAAACTTTAAATCGTAAAGTGAAGAAATGATCAGAAGGCACTAGAAAGGAGCATCTTCAAAGGCTAACATGAGGAAAACTGTATCTGAGGGATGAAATGGAAAGTAGGTTTATTAAAGCCAATTCAAGCACCACATAATGAAAACTTTATCTTGTCATTTTTTTCCACATGCTGACTATGGGCCCTAAACAACTTGCTAATGACCAACTAAACAGGAAGTGTGTTGGAAACAAATATAATCAGTCCGTGAGTGTGGCAGCCACAAAAATGCATCTCCTGCTGTGAGAAGTAAAATCACTGGCCCTAGCTTTTTTGCTCTGAAATCCTTCACCTCTTTACACAAGTGAACACACCAGGCATTCCACAGTCAGAAGCCACCCTCTGAATGAGTGGAGAAGGGATATTATGGTTCCAGACTCCCTCAGTGGCCTTGTTTATGTTTCTTAAAACTGCAGTTCAGTCTAAGATCCATACAGATCTCATAGTTCTTTCAGCCTCCTCCAGCTCTCTCATTTTACCCTAGTTTTCCCCCAATAGATCTCTTGAATGTCTACTGTCATCTTGATGTTTGCTTCTCAGAGAACTCGGACAAAAACTTTTAGTAGAAGCTAACCTTAAAATTTTCTTAATGTAGGAATCACTGAACAGAAATAATTCCTGGTCTCTTGCCATTACTTCCATTATTACTACCTCATTGCTCGTGGAAAGTGGTGGACTGGTAAAAATGAGAGAAAAATATGGTGAAATAAGATAAGTGCTTCAGTTGCTGGAGAGTTAAAGGCTGAGAAAGATATGTTTTTCATCCTTCTTCCCAAATCCTCTATTACATATACAGACAAAACAGAAGGAAATGCCTCACCACACTAACAGAAGAGTAACAGATGATTTCCTTTTTGATCTTGAACCGAGGGTGAGAAGGATGGATGGCTTTCTAGCTTCCTGATGTCTCAGGTGGGAGAGAATAGCTGTGGCATACAGTAGACTACAGTGCTAAAGGCTGGAATTATATTTAATGCTTAGGATGAATATTATAAGTCTTTTTATTCTTTCTATGTAATTTTACTTGCATTATCTCTATGTAAGTGTCACGCCATTTGTTCCTGGCTTTTTTCCTACTCTGATAATTTCTCTTAATCTTTTTTTCACTGACTGGGTCCTTATCTTCATTAAACCTTAATTAGTATGCCCAAGAATTCAGCCCTAAGTCCTTTTTCATTCTCTACCTACATTCTTTAAGATGTCCTTAGGAGATCTTATCCAGTCTTGAGGTTTTAAATAGGATTTATACACAGATAATGACTTTCAAATTTATTTCTCTAGCTTTAATTACTCCAGTTAGTTCAGACTCATATATATGATTATGTACTTGACTTTCTCTATTTAGATATAGTAGATGCTATTAGTACTCACCCATATTCCTTCAATATTCCCCTGCTTAAACCCTCCAATAGCTTTCCATTGCAATTAAAATCCAAGCTTTTTGCCTATGTCCCTAAATAATCTAGTTATATCCCACCTTTCCAATTTTATCTTTTTTCATTCATTCTCTTATTCATTAAGTTAGAATCACAATGGACTTTCTATTCCTCAAATATTTCAAAATTTATTTCCACCTTAAGCTTTTGCATTTGTTCTCTTTTTATATCCACTTCTTTAAATGACTGTTTTTTGTTTTTGTTTTTGTATAATTCAGATCTTAGTTCAAATGGTACCTCCTCAGAAAGGCCATCCCTGACATCCATCAGTATTCCTTCCTTCCTCAATGTCCATGGTCATTTCATAGCACTTAAAATCTGAAATTATATTATTTGTATGGCTCACTCCCAACCTATAAAATTAAATATCAGTTCCATGACATACTAGGGATAGTATTATCCCTAGCCCTTACAGCAACACCTAGAAACATAGTAAGGAATTAACTATTGTTGAATGTGAATTAAGGATACAGTGTGAAATTGGAATTCAAATTTGCATCTATGATTCTGAAGACATGGTGCTTTATTCCACAATAGGCTGCCTATTCCAGTAAATGTGCATCCTCTGAGATGTTTACAGAAGAAGCGTACTCAACTTCAGTTTGCATATGTGCAAAATAAAAAAAGTCCATTATTCCACCACTAAAGGCACAGTAGAAAATTCAAACCACCAGCCCTTCTGTAACACAAAAATGGTAATAAAAGAAAAAATATTAACTATAAAGAAAGCAAGAAACATTGTTTATTACATGTAGTTCAAGGTCCTAAACAGCACTTACAGTTCAGATAAGGAAATACAGCAAAATTGGGAAGCCTTTTCTATTGCAGGGTGTTAACCTCAAAAAAGTGGAAAGAAAGTCTGTACGTTGAGGTGAAGTAAGTAATAGGCATTATCTCAGGAATATTCAGAAAGAATCCCTAGACTGCCTGCAAAGGAAGAATATGCAGGAAAGAAAAAAAGTATCACGGGAATAAGAAAACAGGAATAGAATTGTGAAGCAGTTCCACCTACTTAGAAGTAAAAATGGAATTAAAGCATCAAATAAATTAGAACATTGCTATTCTTAAGCTCATTCTACATCAAATACCAGATAAAGAAACACCATTTAAAGGGTTAATTGATGCGACTGCTGTTAACGAGTGAAAAAACAAAGTTATAAGATTATATCCTTAATATCAGAAAGAATTTTTCCAAAGCTGACATAATGTTGAAAAAAAATCACTTTTGGTCTCAGAGCTGATTACAAACTAAAACCAATGTACTTTCCACTAAGGGGAAAATCATCTCTCACTTAAGAAGACCCAAGAATCAGACTCACCGATCTTCTAAAACTTTAATGGTTTCATGAAGAACTTTCTGTTGCTCTCTCAGCTGTTGATTTTTGGTGAAGAATTCTTCAAGTCTTTGTGCATCTCTAAAAGTCAATAAATAAGTGTTTGTTTTCTTTTAGGAAAAAAATATTCTACAGGATAATTTTGTCATAAAAACTCCAAAGTATGGTATCACCACTTACATATATCATGAATTTGCTGTATAAAAAAAAAAAACAACTTTAAAAGGTCTGAATATCTTGTTAATTGCAATTCAGATTATACTAGAATTTGCTCTACAGTATTTTTATATACTAGAGAAGAATTATCCTAAGTACCATGCATTCATTATTCAATGCTGGAACACAGATGAAGGAGTGGATTGTGATGCCACCATTAATTTGATGTCAAAATTGCCATTAAAATGTACACCTACTATTGTTTTAATTTGCTAATGTAAATAACAGATATCTCTACTCATATCATCTCTGTTCCCATTATGGGGGATTTGTACTTTCTATTTAATTTCTGTGTTGTTTAAACTTCTATCTGGCATTACTTTTAAACCAGGGCTTACCGTGAAGTGCATGGACCCTAGATCCTGACGTCTAGGTTTGAATCTCAACTCTGTCATTTACCAGCTGTGTGACCTGGTACGAGTAACCTACATTCTGTGCCTCAAAAAATGTGGATACATTAGTATATACCTCATAAGACATTTGCAAAGGCTAAGTACTAATGTACATATAGCATGCAGAACAGTCTGGAACACATTAAGTTCTATTTAAGGTGTTTATAATGATTTTATAGTCAGGAAGAAATGAACAAAGACTTCTAAAATTTTATTCTAGTACATTACCTGGTTACTTTCCAAGATTGGATAATATTTTACTTCTCCATCATGATAATTTTTAAAAATCACATTATTATATAAAGGATGCATATATTTTAATTCTAAGAAAACATTAGAAATTTAATTGGGATCTTCTGTGTGGTCTTAAAGCTGAAAATATAGGACAATATATTGGCTCAAATATCTTCCTTCAGCCCCTTCGAAATATCTAAATAAATATGACAGACCAGTCTGCTGCAAAAAGATGATGTCCAAATGATTGTGTCAAAATGGCTAAAATGTACGATGTAATATTATTGGCAGCAAAAACAACTCAGGAGTGTAAAACAACTCAAAGTCAAAATGTCAGATACACAATAAACAAGGTATTTCTTAACTATTGGTTGAATAGTTGATACTGAATGAAAAACTAATACATCTAAGAGTGATAGCCTCCTGTTCTACAACATACTTCTGGTACCATATGTAGATACCTGAAAATTTAGAAATAATAGATAGTAACAGATAACTGAAACTTGTTAATTTGGTTGTTTCTCATTGAATAATAAAATTTTTTATAATACTTCTAGAAAATATATTTAATTCAGAAGCAGCCACCAGGTTTTCACTGACCTTATTTTAAAAGTATTCAATAAATAAATACTCAATAGTTAACATTTCTACATGTTAAATTTTGTAAATAAATTTATGTAAAAAAGAAGCTTTAGTCATGTGCAGAGACAACTGTCATCAAACCATAGTTCTGAAACAATTCAGTGATGGATAAATATAATATAGTTATTACTTTTCTAATTGTTTCTTCTGGGTGGGAATCCCTATGAATGTGATATCTTACCAATACAGCTACTGTAATAATATGGAGACAGGACATCCTAAATGTTGCTGTACCCTGTCTACTACAAAATATACTGGGAAAGGGGAATTATGATAATATAGGCACACCCAAGCTCCTGCTCTCACAATGAAAAGACCTAACTTACTACAACATAATGCATTCCTTTAATTCTCTGATTACTCAGGGCATTTAGTTACTTACCTGTGCTTCAAAAATGTGTAACCCCAAGCTACCTGAGGTACAGAGTAATTACAATATATATTAAAAGGCTGCTACGAGGATCAAATGACTCTAAACTATATAGTGAAGTAAGACAGTATCATCAGCTACTGAATAACCAGCTGCATTTCCACTCTTTAAAACTCAGAAATGTTATAGGTGGTTTTTGAGAAAGTAACAATAGTCATTTACAAATTTAAAAAGGTTTTTCATGTAGCTGTTTGGTTAGAGGTGTACAGAAATACATTTTGCACATAAAGTCTGTTATAAAATGTATGTTTGTCATAAGCAAATCTAGATATTTTCTGATTATGTCTAGTCATTCAATCTGCAGGGAAATGATTCTGATTCTAGCTACAAGGAAATACAATTTCATAGCTATAAATCTATTATTTAAAATAGTAATATTTTAGAAAATAAGATTACCAGGCCTATATAAAGGATCCATTTTAATAAAAATAAATTCCTTCAAAAATTTTAATGAACATAGCTTAAAATGTATAATCAGATAGCAAACACACTTTCTTGGTTTTAGTATTGCTTCTTCAAAGTGACTAACATTTTGACTCTAAAAGATGTCATTCTAATCAATGGTTATAAGATCACTAATTTCAACACTAAACCAAGGTACAATATAAAGAGCTCATTGTCTAACTCCTAATTAACTTTGAAACATTACACTTTTAGTATCAGAAAAGGTCATAGAAAACAAGAATTCTTATATAGCATTATTATGTACATAAAAGAGGAGATTTGAAGAATAACTCGAACAAAAAGTAATTAGCTATTTAGTTTGGTATGTGTTAAATTGCCATACCAAGTCACTAATAGTACTCAATTTCTGATTAACAATGCTTGTAGCAGCATCACTACATGGTCTATAAACAAAAACGAAGATAAAAACAGAATAAGTGTATTTCATAACAATTTTTAATCTCAAATCACTTAAAATATTTTTACCAGTGAAGAAAAGTCTATTTATTCTTAAGTAAAATAAAGATATTTTCCCTTTTTAATTTCAAGTAGATAGAAAAAGAGTAATTTTACTTATTAAGAAAATAATCTATTTTCCTCATTCAACTGATGCAATTTCATTATATTTATTTTTGGAATAATTTTTATTACAGGGAAAATTTATACATAGTTTTCTGCAATTATTCAGATAGTTCTAACATACAATAAAATAAGGTAATACCATAATATTAATTAAAGTACATTAAAAAGCTGGATGGTTTTTGATATCCCTAACTGCCCACAGAAACAAAGCAAATTTGTGTCATAAAAGGAAACCATGCCTTAAGAGCTGCATTGGCTACTGTTCTCTGAGTCGCAGGAGTAGTACTAGTCTGAATGTAGTTAACATTTTTTGTTGCCTAACCAACAGTCATCTCTTTATTCTTTGCTAAAAGAATAGCAATTTTTCTCAATTTCCAGTAGCTGCTTGGAGAGAAGTTATCTGTCTGGGATAAAGGGATAAAATCTTTAAAAAGTTTTTTAATGTTTCATCTTAAAACAACTTCAGACTTGGCTGCTCAGAATGTTAGTATCTTGCAAAATACAATTATTAAAATTAAAAAAGTAACACTGATATAATACCATTACCTAATCTACAGACCTTATTCAAATTTCTCTATCCTTCTAATATTATTTTTCTGGTCCAATCCAGGATCCTATATTGCATTTAATGTCATGTCTCCTTGAATCTGAGACAATCTTTTCATCTTTGTCTTTCATCTTTGTCTTTGATGCTTTTGAAAAGTATTGGCCAATTCTTTTGTTGATTGTCCTTCAAGAAAGGTTTGTCTGGTCTTTCCCACGATAAAACTTGAGCTGTGCATTTTTGGTAAGGATACAGCAGAAGTAATGCTGCGTTCTTGGTGTATCACATCAGGAGTTACATGAAGCTGACATATCTGATTACCAGTGATGTTAACTTTGATTATTTGATGGAGATGAAGTCTGCCTGGTCCCTCCATTATAATAATTTTCTCTTTGCAATTTTTAAATATTCTGTGGGAGATACTTTGAGTAATTTGCAAAACTTATACTAAAAAAGAACTGTCCATTTATTCCACAGGTAGAATAATTCATTATTATCATTATTTCATTGTTCAGGTTTTCCTAGATTTATCCATTAGAGGTTTTTTTTTTTTAGTTCTGTTTTGTATTTTTTTCAACATGTCCCCATTCTTTTTAACGTTTTCTTATTTTCTGTCCTAGCTTATCTTGCACTTTGCATACCCACCATGAGCACACGTGAAGACTCAAAATCACAGACAATTCTCCAAAAACCCTTGATTCATTTTACTGGAGAATTCTCTTTAGAAATCAAGATCTGGGCTTCGGGTGTACTTATTTCTACTGGGAATAACTGTTTCTAGGTCCTCTGAATGGACCAAGCCCAGGAAGTGTGTCTTCACACCTATTAACACATATCTGTATCTTTTTCTATATGTATTCACCCATATATTCATACTAATAACTCCAATTCCTACCCAGCAGCAGAGGGTTCATTCTAGCCTTCTCCATTTGTTAACTCCTTTCTCCTGACAAGGTAAAACCTAGCTCTCATTATCAATAATATATTTATTTATACAGTAGTGTCAGGATCTTTATTAGTCTAAGCGAATCATGTTAACTTAATCATGTTACTAAATAATGTTGCTACTCAGAAATGATTTAATTTCCTCTATAAGTAAAGAAATATCTCTCCATTGTGGGAACTGAATGGCTTTACCGTAGAAACAGAGATATAAATTATCCTATGGGTAAGGATGTTCCAAGCCTTAATCATAGTTGAGAAAAGGATTTTGTTGACAGATCAAAATGAATTTACAGGTCAGTTCTTATCTTAAATACTTTATAAAAATTATATATTAAAATCATATTAAAATATAAATATAAGCAAATATTAACTAAGATTATACTCAGAATGATTACGTTATTCCTTTTACTTTAAAGGTCTGAAAAATTTGATGTCAACTACCCAATGTTCACACTAAGTAAAGCTAATTTCCTTATAAATAATACATTAAAGTCAAATGTATTAGTTAGCACATTGGTACCAATTAATTTATAAATAAAACGTTAAGTGTTATATATTGATACTTACAAAATTCGTTCCTTTTTCAGTTTAGTTACTTTTAATTGTAAACCTGAAAAATAAAAAGAAAAAACAGCACAGTTTTTATTTATACATTTCTCATTTCTTAAGCAGTTCACCTAAGTTTCTTTGAGTCTAATACTACATTATTAAGTCACTTGAGCCTGGCCTCTGAATAATGGACCAGGTCCCATCAGTTTGAAAAGTTATTTCACTTATTTGTACCCTAAGGTCACAAAAGTATATCTGTAACATTATTGCCTTTAGTCTATTATATGACAGCCAAGTAGAATGAAATTTTCTCTACCTAAAGTGAGTTACCTCCTTTCTAATAGTAGAGGCAAGCATGTAATTAGAAGGTCAATATAAACGAAGTTCTATGTTCTGACACAGCAAATGTACTTGCTAACAGCAAATAGTGCTCATGTAGGCTCAAGTCTTCTGGGATTAAAATAGATTGTGGCAGGAGTAGGAGCAAAATTGCTTACAAAAAATACTTAACGGGCACTAGTGTTTTTATCTCAAGATATTTGCAATAATTATTTTTAATTTTAATTGATTCTGACACAAAACATAACACAACCACTGCCTCTGAGACTTAGGTAGTTATTGTGACAAAACCAGGCTGATGGGCCCTGAAACTGCAAGGAAGATATAGATAAAATACAGTGACATTTCTAATTTTCAGAAACAATAATTAAAAGGAGAAAAACAACTATTAAATGGACATGTATACAACATTACCAGCAACTAAATATAAATCTAAACCAAAAGAAATTACTTAGCAGAAATATAATTCCAAATGTTAATAAGTGTTGTATTGTAGAACTATACTCCCATATTTTGCTTGAGATATTATAAACTGGCACAATTTTTTTTGGAAAGCAATTTAGCAATAACAGGACACTTTTTCATCAATATCTGACTTTTTGGATTCTAACCCAACACTATAGTCCAAACTATAGAGAAACTCATAGTCACAAAGAATAGTGAACAATTTATAGCAATAAAAAATGCTTAAAATAGTGACACGTTTAAGTAAAATATATAACCACTTGATAGAATATATAGCTATTAAAATCATTAAATAAAAAAATTAAGTCTATTTAGCAACATTGAACCATTTGGTTTTCTCTATGTTCTCTATTTCCTACAATGTAATTATCAAAAAGGGGGGGAAAGCTTCTGTATGTATTTTTTCTGATATTTAACTTAATCCTTTCACTATTCTATAATTATCCAAGTTGTGGATATTTTATTTATTTTAAAAATAATGTTTAGGAAGTTTTAAAATTCTATATCTATTCATTTAGACATAGAATTAAATGTCTATTCATTTAATTTAAGGCAGAATTAGTCTCCAATAAATAGTTACAGGTTGACTTATTTCTGGAACAAATCAAAGATTTACTATTTGTCTTCAGGTGATGGACTCTAGTAAGTTATACATTTAGAAAATTTTTCCATATAATGTGTATAGAAACGTTAATAAATATGTCATGTCTAAGAAGAGAATTTTTCATTATCTGTTTAATTTAGGACAATCTTTTAAACAACATAATTAAAGACAAGTAAAATTTTTTTTAAAAAAAACCTATACATTTCCTCACAATCAGCCCTTCCATGATGCTGATTGGGGACAAAGTTAAAAGTAACAAAGATACTGATAGGGAAGTAGGGAAGTCACCCTTTCCTATAGCCCCAAGTTGTAATAATTTAATGCCAAGAAATGTAGATATTAAGAAAAAATAAAGGCCCTGAAGAATTCTTATGTGTTATATATTTGCCTTTTATATCAAATTTCACCTCTAGGAAATATCCAACTGTTACAATTCATTTTAGCCTCATTTCTATGACCTATAGTTTGAATAAATAAAATGTTACGAATAAAATAGTGACAATGTTATAAACCTGTAATCAAAAATCACAGCAACCTTATTCATAACACAAAATAGAAAAAAAAAACAAATGTCCTTCAATGTGTGAATTGTTAACAAACAAAAAATCAAAAAAGCAAACCTGTGCTATAGCTTTATACTACTCAGCAAAATAAATAAATACAATAAATGAAGTCTTTATACATGCAATGACTTAGATGGATCAAGAGAATTACACTGAGTAAAAGGAAAGCCCATGTCAAAGGGTACATCCCACATGATTCCACTTCTACAACAGTTTTGAAATGACAAAATTATAGCGATGGAAAACAGATTATGGATAGCCATGGAGGGGTTAGGGAGGTAGGAAGGTAGATTAAAAGAGTGGCATGGAGACTTAAAAGGGTGGAATGTGGTAGTCACAGGAATCTATACATGTGATCAAACTGCAAAGAACTACACACACATGTAAAACTGAAGGATTCTCAATATGGTTGGTAGACTGTACCTACATCAATTTCTCAGTTGTGATACTATACTACAATTGTACAAGATACTACCATTGGATGAAACTGGGTAAAGGGTATAAGAGATCTCCTTGTAATGTTTCTTAAACTAAATGTGAATCTATAGTAAGCTCAAAATGAAAAGCTAAACAAATTTATGGAAAAACGTTTGCCCTAAGAGAGTTGGTAAACTGTTAAAATATAAAACAATAAAGGGAAAGTATTTTTTAAGAATGTTACAAATAAAAACTGGGATCATCTTTTGATTTTTAAAAAGTCTTTTCCATCAATTTGTCAAGTTCATTGCTTGAGAAGCTTTCTTCTTTTTCAGATAATGACGACAAACTCACAAGACCATGAAAGTACTTAATGAAGCATTGAATCATTCTTAAATAATTAAGATAAGAACTTGTGACCCTACTAGGTCAAAGACTAGAGTCAGCAGTTTTTAACTCTTCTTCCCTTCCCAAAGTGCATAAAAATTTACTTGACAGATTTTCTTGTTTTTATTTTGGCCGACTTCTAAATCTTAGGTCTGCCTTTAGGAAGTGAAAATACATCCAAAGATGAAATGGAGTCTTGCCATGAACCATTTTTTAAAAAGAAACAATGAAATAGAAAATCCATATAAACTTCAAAAGAAAATTCTTGGGAAATATGAAAAGACTACTCTTTTATCTTGTAAGCATTCAACACCTGTGAGGCATTTGTTCTGTCACGCAGATCAGCCCTGAAACAGGTTTATGTGTGCATGTGTATGTGTTTAAATTTTAGCATTTGCTATTCATCAAGTCAATTAGGCATCTACAATTAGAACCCCTATAAAGTGTGCTTTAATCCTGCTCCACACCCATCGGAAGGAATGAGGCTATACAACAATGCAGCTCCTGTATGAACAGGTAGTTTGTTCAAAAAAGTATTTGGAATTGTAACACTGGCAACCTGAGACACCTATTGAGGAAACAGTGCTCAAAAGACCAAGCACTATATTACAATTAACCCTACACCCACTCATATATGAATTTTAGAGGAAATAAACAATTAAGGGCCCATATGTAATTATAACACTGGAAACAAATTTAAGTATGAATTCTGAAATGTGCAAGAATTCAATTTGTTATAAACCAAATAAAAACAATTGTTTATTTTTACTCTTTTTAGTTTTCTACCCAGAACAAACCATATAAAATGTATGTACTGTCACTTTAAAACAATTTATGGTTCTGAATTATAAATTATGAGCCTAATAACACCTTTCTTGACAAATAGTGGCTTTATATATAGCCCAATTTAATTTCTACCAAAAATACTACTAGTATTTCTGTAATTGCCTAATAAACTATTTCAACTCCAAAGTAAAAACTCTTGTCTTTATGAGATATAGCCATATTTAAGGTGTGCTTAGTTTGTTCTTTAACATTTAATTACCTTAAAATGAGTAAATTAATTTTTGTGGATTTTACTGAATTTATGGAAATGCAAATGGAAAAATAACAGATGTAAATTACTGATAGTATTCTTAATAATGAAAGAATCTATCTGATGTTATGGATGAAAATTACATGTAATTTTCTCTCATGTTAGTTTGTGTAGTCTGAATATAAATGTTATCCAAAAATCTTTTTGGGACTTTTGATGAAACATTTGAAAAAATAAATGGAGCAATACAAAACTGAATCGAGAAGTATTTATGTTGTTATATTAGAGTTTCCGACTCATTTCTTCAAAGGAGTTCCAATTCCCCCCCCCCCAAATCTGCCTGGTTTTCTATGAAATTGATAACCATATTTATCAGATATAAAAAATATTATTAGATGAGACACTGATGGCAGAACCTGCCATGAACAAGAGACCATTTATTAAAATGGTGGCATTCTGAAACATAAATATTCTAAATTCCATTTTGTTACTGTGCTTTTAAATAATAAACCTAATACTTGGATTAAAATGGCAAAAAAAAACTATACCCAAATTAACCAAATTTAAATAATTCTAAAATTTCTATTAAATTCTATTAAAACTTAATTCTGAATTCAGAGTATAAAGACTATTATTATCAATAACAATTTGTATTTAGCCCTGACACTAGCAGCATTCACAAAAGGAACATAAGACACTAGAATGAACAATCATGAAAGGATATAATTATCTTAAAGATTAAAAAACATATATATATACACTCACAAATCTCTCTAAAATTTTCCAACAAAAATGGACTGGTTAACATATTGCTCTTCTTTGACAGAAGCTGGAAGACCTTATTATCTCCTAATTTTAAAAGAAATTTTAAAAAAACAGCATGTTCATACTGTTTTGTATGTGGTATGTTTCTCCTCCTTTGTTCAAAGGAGGAAAAAAAAAAGCTCTAGATACATCTAGCCGGGTATTCAGATGGGTATTCCTATGGGTAGACTTTCTTGGATACCTGAGTAAAAATTACATATTTCAAGTATTAACATTCATAACATTTCTTTTTTTTTTCTTGAAATTGACGTGAAGGTTTAAAAGTAATGAGTCAATTTTTATTCCTATGTATACTTCAAAACCTGCAAAGTCTGGACAAGTCCATGTTTGATGTCTTTCAAATAGCCTCTTATATTGGTTTCCCCAAATGGATCCCCGACCTTAAAAAAAAAATTAAGTACCCTTCAGGCATGTCTTTGATGTTATCTCACAGTCAGATGATCTAATTTTATGTGGAACTAAGCGAAAAACATTAACAAAGGACTCAAAAAATCCTGCTTTCAGCAAATTTGCCTAGCCCTCAACCAAAATGTCTAAAAATAACATATTAATTTTTTGAAGATAGTGCTCATTCAATGCCTTTAAGACATCAGTAAGCGATTTTAAAATGTAAAAATGTAGCTTGATCAATATATTATATTGTACCAGAGGTTATCTTTCCTCAAACATATATCGACTACCTACCATTTACAAAGAACATATATATTTACCAAATATACCAACTGCTATATTCCTTCCTTAAAGTTTTTCAGTGAATATAAACACCCTGCTGGGAGTATGATGACCATCAAAGTATAACCACAAGAAACACACAATTTAAAAAAAAATTATATACTATATAATCTTTATGAGTTTTATGTTCTATAATCTGATGAATATGACATATTGTTCTTATCAGAGTATTATTTATTTTCTTGATGCATCCTCATCTTAAAAGAGATCTTCTGAAGACCGTGAAACACCAAGAAACATGAAGAAGAAATCTGCTAAATATTTTATCACTGTTAAAGGCCTAAAAATAAAAGTGGCCCAGTTTCAGGTATATCTAAAAATTCTAAAATGACAATGATGTGCAACATGAAAAACAAGCATGTTTTAAATAAAATAGTAAAAATAAGCCAGATATAAAATAGCTATGTACACTGATCACAATATGAAAAGCTACACACATATCATTTAAAACTAGGAGAGAAGAGAGAAATGTTATTTCTGAAGAATGGTGACTTGTTTTTCCCTTTCCCAAGTTTCTACAATATTATCTAAAAATAGAAAATTAAAGTAAATGGTAAAATATTTCAGGGTTTTAGACAGATAATTTTGATATTTTTATTTATTATGCGATTTTAAAAACTGTTCACGAAAGTGTTTCATTGATCTAGCTCTAAACTATGCAATTCATTCAGATATCATTACTGATTACTGATTTTATACTATGTGCGAAGGACTTTTACCTATGGGGATGTAAAGATGAGTTAGAGACTCTGCATAATAAAAATGTAATGATCTTCTTATAACCAGTTACAAAACAACAGAAAGTAATTGTTTGAAGGATAAAGAAATTAACTTTATGCTTAAAGACAGCAGAATGCTAATTCTCCTCTAACAAATGTTTAATAAAAACTCAAGTATATCTGGTCCTAACTAAATTATTTCAAAACATTATATTTGCTTCACTTCCAGGTCATAAGAATAAGTTTTCTAATATGTAGCTCCCATAATAATTTAAACTAAAAGCCATTCTTATGGGTAAGCCTATGAGCCGGGGTCACAGAATTATAAACCAAAAGGAAGAGATTGCTGCTTTTCATCAGAAGTTGGTAGACATTGTTTATTCCTATCCAACTAAAAAAAAAAAAAGGTGTTATTTAACTGATTACATTGTTGGTATCAGTGTTACCAAGACAGACTGTCTTGTATCTGGCTTATTTTTGCTATCATTTCATTATATAATTATATTGTATAAATATTTTCCCATAAAATCTACTATGTCTTCACTGTTGTATTCTCAGCAATTGCTACCATCCTTTGCATTTAATAACTACTCACTGAATAAATGGCAAATTAGCACTAAAACTCAGAATCCTTCTTCAGTGTTGAACACTAGATGTTCTAGGAGAAAACAGTGTAGTCAAGTGAAGAGCAGAATTAATATAAAATATTGATATTTGTCTCCAGACATATGACCAAAAGAACAGTTCATTTTAAAATTAGATCTTTATCATTAACAAATTTGAAACTACACTAAAAAATGTAATAGATATATTAATCAAATACAACATGGAGATGTTTTAAGTAAGGATTTGAATAAACGAACTAAAAAAACCATTTTAGGTAAGTAGGGAAATTTGAACATTATCATCTACTAGATGATATTACAGAATTTATTCTGTTAGTGTGATAATAAAATTTTTTGTTTAAAAAGACTACTGGACTAAATTTAAGTATTTATAGATGAAATTATGTTAGAGACTTCAAAATAACTGAGTAGAAGAGGGATAGAGAGGTACATAGAATATAGGTAAAATAAGACAACCATGTACTGACAATGGTTGAAGCTGAGTGACAGGTATGTAGGAATTAATTCCACTATTTTCTTTACTTCTGTATATATGCAATATTTCCTAAAAACAAAACAAAAAAACCTTAAAGTTTAAACAAGAACACAGACATACAAAGAAAAATAATACAAGTGGTTATGAGCATGTGTGTGTGGATGAGAAGGATAACTTTTCACTGCTCACTTTGTTTTCACATTTTTTTTAAAAGCTTAAATTAAAAAAAAAGAAAAAACTCCATTGATACCATTCATTTCTAAATGAATACTAATGCACTCTGATTGCAGCAGCAATGCTAAATGTTGAAAGAGGGCTTTCATGGAAACATAGATCAGAATAATCAATCAAAGAATGAGCATTATAGAGTAGTAAAGGATGCAGGTGAAGCAACAGAAGTAGTCAAACTCCAATCTTTCATTAAAAAATTAAGAGCTTCTAATATTTATCTCAGCTAGGAATTCAAAAACTACAATTAAGAAAAAAAACAGCATAGATGATAGAGGCTCAGTTCATCCCTCTGGTGACCAAATCAAAGTTGTGACTGAAACAAGAAGCAGTAGCATGGAAAAATCACCAGGAATCTAGAGGAACAAACCATACAACTAAGGAGAAAACTAAGAAAACACCCTGCAATGGCAAAAGGTAGAGCGGGGCAAGAACTCTAGGCCGCCGGTTCCCAGTGACTGAGTGGGACAAAGGCAGCAACAGACACCTCTTAAAGGGGCCAAGTCTGCTAGTGGATTTTCCCGGGGACGAACATGCTCCCTCTGAGCACCAGTGCTGATTTGGCTGCACGCAGGGGGCGCTAGGGACTTACAAGGAGACACTGTCAGAGTGAGCGCAGAGGAGAGTCTTTCTCGGTACAGAAATGCTCCAGGTATCCAATATTCCCTCTCGAGCATCTCCCCACCCCACCCCACAGTGCAAGGACATACTTGCCATAGCAGAGAGGTCAGCAAACTGGATCACAGAGGTCACTCCGCCCAGAGGATTCCATGAAACCCCTCTTCTACCAACTCAGGGACCCACCCAAGCCACATCCAGGTATATCCTCCTCAAGTCAGGTGCTCCTTGCTGAGATTCACCCTGGAGGCAGCCCTGGTTTCTGATGTGGCCTTTTCAGGCAACTATAAGTACAGCATCTGTGAATTGCTTGCTGAATTTTAACAGGTGGCCCCAGAGGGGCACAGGCTTGGGCTAAATTTGGCCTGCAGCTGAACCTCTCTCAGGACTATGCCACTGGACACCTACTACACAAATCCACACAAATAAGACCAGAAGACTAGGAAGCTATGCTTGTACATAGAAACAGACACAAAAAGGCAGCCAAAATGGGAAGGAAAGAAGCGGAAACTACATGAAAGAAGAGTACAGAGATCCTGATATAATGGTGTCTAACAGATGCAGAGTTCAAAACACTGGTTATAAAGATGTTCGATGAACTTTTGGGAAGTGTAGATAAATTCAGTGAGAACTTCAACAAAGAGATAAAAAAACATAAAAATGGAAATTATAAAAGGGAACCAGTCTGAAATGAAGAACACATTATCCACAATGAGAAGTATATTAAATAGAATAAACAAAGGAATAAACAAAATGAATAAAGAAGAGGATCAAATGCCCTATCTAGAGGACAGGAAAGCTAATTGGGGCACTCAATCAGAATGGCAAGAAAAAAGACACCGAGACTATAAAAATAATTTGAGGATATGGGACACTATTAAGGCTCCAAATACTTGTCTGATAGGCATAACTGAAGAAAATCAAGATGTTGAACAGCTGTTTGAAGAAATAATAATGATAAACTTCCCTAATCTGGTGAAGAAAATGAACATATAACCCCAAGAAGCTTAGAGAATTCCAAAATTTGGGGATCCAAAAAGGCCCACACCAAGACACATCATAATTAAAATGCCAAAGATTAAATACAAAGAAAGAATATTAAAAGCAACAAGTGAAAAACAAATAATTACATATAAGAGAAAACCCATAAGAATGGCAGCTGATTTCTCAAAAGAAACTATGCAGGACAGAGGGCTTGGCAAAAAATATTCAACAGGATGAAGACCTAGGATATACAATCATAATTTATCCAGCAAAGCTATCATTTAGAGTTGAAGGACAGATAAAGAGCTTCCCAGACAAAAATATGCTAAAGGAATTTCTCAACACCAAGCCAGTATTACAAGAAATGTTGGAGGAACTTCTTTAAGAAGAAAAAAAAAATGTATCAAAAACAGGAATCAAGAATGGTAACAACTACATTTCTATCAATAAGTACCTTAAATGGAAAAGAGTAAAGTGCTCCAACCAAGGGATGGAGTGGTTGAAAGGATAAGAAAAGAAGACTCCTACATATGAAAAGGAAGGGGATGGAAAAAGATATTGCCTTGATGGACCTAGAAGTCAGACAGAGAAAGATAAACACTATATAATTTCACTTATATGAGAAATCTAAGGAATAAAAAGAACAAAGTAGACAAAAACAGACTCACAAATATAGTGGACAACAGTGACAGACAGAGGGGAGGGTTGTTTGGGGGTTGAGAGAATGGAGTGAAGGGTTAAAGAAGTACAAGTTAGTAGCTGATGAATGGTCATGGGGACGGGGAGCATGGCATAGGGAATGCAGTTAGCATGAATATATTGCCTAGGTGGAGGGTTGGGAGGGAGGGAGCAATCGGGGGGATCGTTTTATGAACTATATAGATGTCTAACCAATGTACTGTAAACTTGAAACTAAATTAAAAAATAATTTTAAAAAATACAATTAAGAAAGAGACATTCAGTAAAGTTGTAGGATACAAGTCAACATACAAAAACCAGTGGTGTTTCTATACATTAAGAATGAACAATTTGAAAAAAAAAATTAAGAGAACAATTGTATTTACAATAGCATCCAATGGAATAAAATACTTAGAAATAAACTTAACCAAGAAAAAGAATGACATACAATAAAAACTATAAAGTGTTGTTTAAAAAAAATTAAAAACATAAATAAATAAAAAGACTCCTTATTGTTCATAGACATGAATACTAAGATGTCAATACTCAAAGTGATCTACAGATTCAATGCTATTTCAATCAAAATCCCAATGATGTTTTTTGTTGAAATAGAAAAATCCTAAAATTCATATGGAAACTGAAGGATCTCTAAGTACCCAAAACAATCTTGAAAGATAAAGTTGAAGGTCACATACTTCCTGATTTGAAAACTTAATAAAAACTACAGTAATCAAAACAGTGCAGTACTGGCCTAAAGACAGACATACAGACCAATGTAATAAAATAAAGCCCAGGAATAAACTTTCATGTATGATCAAATAGTTTTCCACAAGGGTGCCAAGAGCATTGAATGAGAAAGGACAGTCTTTTCGGCAAACGGTGTTAGGAAAACTAGATATCCATATGCAAAAGAATGAAGTTAAACTCTGAACTTACACTATATACAAAATTTAATTCCAAGTGGATCAAAGGCTTAAACATAAGAGCTAAAACTATAAAACTCTTAGAAGAAAACATAAAGCAATAATTAAATGACATTGGAGTTGGCAACAATTTCTTAGATATAATACCAAAAATCTAGGCAACGTAAGAAAAAATAGACTATAAATTAGACTATGTCAAAATTAAAAACTTCTGTACATCAAAGGACACAATTAACAGAGTAAAAAAAGTAATCCACAGAATGGGAGAAAATATTTGCAAATCATTTCTAGTAAGAAGTTACAAAGAACTCCTATAACTCAACAATAACAACAAAACTTGATTAAAAAATAGGCAAAGAACTTGAATAGATATTTCTCCAAAGATACACAAATGGCCAATAAGCACATAAAAAGATGCTCCAAATTACTAATCACTAGGGAAATGCAAATCAAAACCAAAATGAGATACCACTTCAAATCCATGAGGATGGTTAAGAAAGAAAACAGAAAACAACAAAGACTGGTAAGAGGCAGAGAAATTAAAACCCTTGTAAATTGTTGGTGGGAATGTAAAATAGTGTAGCCACTATGGAAATAGTATAGCAGTTCCTCAAAAAAATTAAAAGTAGAATTACTATGTGATTCAGCAAAACCATTCTGGGTATATAAATAATCAAAAGCAGAGTCTTGAAGAGGTATTTTGTACACCCATGTTTATAGCAACATTGTTCACAAAAGCCAAAAGATGGAAGCAACCCAAATTTCCATCCGCAAACAAATTGGATAAGCAAAATATGGTATATACATACCATGGAATATTATCTAGACTTAAAAAGGAAGAGAATTCTGCAATATGCCACAACATGGATGAACCCTGAGGGAATTATGCTAAGTAAAACGAGCCAGGTACAAAAAGACATATACCGTATGATTCCACTTAACAGAGGTATTTGTAGTAGTCAAAAGCATAGAGACAGAAAGTAGAATAGAGGTTGCCATGGGCTGCAGGAAGGGGTGGATGTTTAATGGGTATAGAGTTTCAGAAAAGAGTTATTAAGATGGATAGTGGTGATAGATGCACAATATTAGGAATGTATTTAATACCATTGAACTGTACACTTAAAAATGGTTAAAATGATAAATTTTGTTGCATATATTTCATGACATTTTCTCCCCCTTCTTTAATTCCTCCTCCCTACTTCCACCCCTGACCTATAGATGGTGCCATTTCCCCTGAAGAAATGGATCTCTGAAGGCAGGGCATCTCCTCTTACAGGCTCGCAGCAAGTGTGCACCCTGTACCTGGGGTCCCCGGGGTATGGTCCGTGGCTCATCTTAGGATGTGAACCCAGGACCTTCTGCGTGTAAAGCAGACGTGCTAACTTCTACACTATGGAGCCACCCTCATGACATGTTTTCTTTTTTTAAAAAGTATCTTCACTCCTCCTTGCCAAAAAAGGATGGAAAAAAAGAATTTTATAAGATTTCTTAATTATTTAAATTGCTCATGTTATTTTGGTCATCTCTTTTTGTTTCCACCAAACACCAGCAGTTTAAAAACCATAAAGGGGATAATGAGTAATCAGTATGTGAAACCTGTTATAACTTTTTTGTAGTATCCCATTGTCTCTAGCTGGGACAGTCCACAACAGGAATTGATAGTACATAATGGTTCCTGCTTCAGAATAATAGCAACAGTTAACATGTATATTGCTTACTATGTGCCAGACACTCTTACAAATGCTTTATATATACGGCTTTTGAAGATTGGCAGTGTAGATTCAGAATTCAGATATAATCACTCCATCACATGGCCTCTTCCTTAACACTGCACTACGTCTATCCATTTGCAATGAATGGAGTAGTCACAAGATGAAAGTTTTAGATTTAATCCTAAAGACAAGCCATGATGACAACCATGCTTTCACCATAATACATACTGATTAATTAATTAAACTTAATTCAATTGTAAAGCCTGGTCTAACACTACTCCTCTCCTCTCAGTATACTCCTGTTATTTCCTTTATATTCCCAGATAACATGGTATACTACAAAATCCCTTAAAACAAGGACTATATATGATTCATTTTTATTCACAAGGTATGTCACATAGTTAAGTACCCAAAAAACCATTTCTTGAACAAGTATCTCTAAATACACTGGGGCCTGCAAAAATACTTCTGGGGTTCATATTTCAGAATCCATTAATCAATGAATCCATTATGAGGTTTTGACAGAAACTCAATATACCGAGGTTAAGTTCCAACAAGACCCACAAATTTTACTTTAGATTTAGGTTTTAATGGTACCCTGATGTAATGTTAAAACTATAAAGCACTATAGAATTAAATCTATTGTTGCAAGAAACAAATATAATAGGAAGCATTTCCTATACATAGGAAAAAACATATTAAAGTTATAAAATTAGATATGCATATTAAAACTTAGTAATCAAACCCTGAGTTTAGTTTTAATAGAAAATTCCTTTACATGCACTCCATTTTAACACAATCACAATTAATATGTACTCATACCAACCACAACAGTTTAATCCTGAGTTCATTTATTATACTTCAAATAAACCTTTTAAGTGCTTATTTCATTATACTGTAATGATCTGTTTACATGACTCTATTAGACTGCAGGCTCTCTGAAGGCGAACTGTCGGTTATTTTTGTATCTCAGTACTGGCAGTAAATAGATTCTCAAACATTTGTCAAATGACTTATTTAGCATTTTTGTGTCTGTAAATAATCCTGTGAACAATTTTACAGAAGAAAATTAAGTTTAGAAGTTATGTAACTTGGCTGAGATTACAGAGCAAGTAGATAAATGAAATAAGAATTCAAATCTAGGTCTTCAGTTAAAACTTTCTATGCCCTTTATATCATACCACACATATCACCTTGAGTAAATAACTAAAAATTGTGCAAAAATTAGATCTTTAACTGTCATACTAAATTCTTATTAATATCTCAACAGAATACTGCTCTAAGTATTAAAGAAAAGATTTTACCTTGTACTTCTTTATCATGATGCTCCTTCAGTTTTGTCCAGAGATCCTTGAAGTCATTAGATATATCTGCAGAACCAGGGCTTCCACAACTGCTTCCAGAGATGTTCATTTTGCTTAATATGCTCCACACTTCTATGTGCCTAATGTTTTCTGATCTTTTCTGTTACATTATATATGTATAAAGTCGTCTTTAGACAGCTGAAATATCTGAAATGACAGACTGCAACATAAATAAATTCTGCATTTACCTTTGTATAATTTGAAGTCAGGATGACTTCAGCTTCAGCGAGCTGTTCTCAAGTTTTCCTTATTTACCTGAGACTGGAAGAAGGGGCATGATGTCCCAGGTACCATCCATGATTTTGATAATTTGGGTGATGGGAAGTGAGGAAAGATGATAATGTTGAGATAAGCCTGACTTCAATAATCTAGACTTTTGTTAATCTAAATTTTCAGGCAAATTTTCTCTTATTCCTCTTAGAAGAAAGTAATTACCTAAATTAAAATTTAAGTTGAAAGGATTCTGATATAGAGAAGTTTGTAATCATTCATGGTCAGTATTGATTTACCATTTGAAAAGAATTTACTGCTTTTTAAACTTTTGAATTGATGAGTACAACAGTACATTGAACCAAAAACTGAAAAACATTCTGAAATATTCTTGACTTAATGTATATACATACATACAGACATATTATAAAGAGTAAGAAAGATGACTGATGTATTAACACATGAGTATCTGAATATCTTTCTCATAATAAGAGCAACCAGTGAGCAATATACAGACACAACAAAGATCTATGAATACAGAAACATCCAATAACAAGGCAACTAGGGTAAAGGTATTTTGGGCCTCTTTCAGAGTAAAGGTAAATAATTAAGTTTATTATATGCATAGCCCTGAAGGAACTATTAAGTTCAGGTGAATTAATAAATACTTTCATGTGTTCTTAAACTGAAACCATTAACTGGCTACCATCAAAAAGTAAAATGATTAACAAGTCTACTAAACCTCACACCTGGCTCCTTAGCCAATGCCTTACTATAGCTAACAAGTGCCCAAACTGATTTAAATCTCTTGTAACTACTTCTTGAGGTTTTTCATAAAGAGACTAAAATAAGCAGTGACATTTCTAAAAAAGATTATGTGTGAAGTCCTTTGGTAAACTGTAAAGCCCTACAAAATTAAAAACACTTTTATTAAGCTTTCAAAAATTGTGATTATACTTTTTTGAGACAATCAGTGAAAACAGGATTTTAGATATTAGAAAATTCTTTCTAATTTCCTTGGATATAATGATGTGGTTATGTTAAAAAAAATAAAAGGTCTTTTATCTTTTAAAGAGATATATAAAGATACTGAGGTGTTTACAGGTAAACTGACATGTTCTCTGAGATCTGCTTTAAAATACTCCAGCTGAAACAAACAAAAAATGGACGTTGGGTGGAAACATGAAACAAGGGCTGAACTTTGATAATTATTAGCTGGATAATGGATGGGTATATGAGGGGGTTCATAATTCTAGTGTCTCCCTCATCATTTATTAAGTGTTCACTATATACCAAAGATTGTGTCTTTTTTAAATTGTATTTTATTATTAGTTTCAACTATATAGTACATTGTTTAGATATTTATGTAGTCTGTGAAATGATCCTCCTGATTACTCTTTCTCTCTTCTGGCTCTACACCTAGCTAAGGATCATGTTTTTCATTCATTTTTATCCTAATCTTCAGAACACCTCCATAAAACAGCTACTATTAATAATTTAATTTTAGAGATGGAGAACCAGTTTTAACAGATTGATTCGCCACGGTCACATTGCTACGACAAGGCTTTGTCACGGCTAGAACTCAAGTTGTGTTGCCAATTAACTAAAAAATACTACTAAGTAGACAAAGGTAAAATAATGATTTCTATTCAATAAATAATGTAAAACAGAGTTTTAGTTACTTTAATGAATTAAAAAATGGATAGTGTTAAATGATTTAAAACTAATGGTGTAAAAAGTGTCCCTTAAGAAATATATCTTTTTAGGCAGTAAAAAAAAAATTCTTCTCACACAGAAACAAAATATCAGTACTAAACTTGCAAATTCTGGCTCACAAAACCATCTCCAACCTACCCTGCAGGTCTAGCACTTTTTCTTGGCATCTCTTTTGGCAATGAACCGTTATTCGCTGCACGATGTTGCGCTTTAATATCTCAGGAATGTGCATCTTGCCTCTGAAGTTGCATTCTGGGCTCAGAAGTCTATAGTAATATAATACATTTCTGTACATCCTGCAACAGCTCAAACCATCACACTGAAGGTGCTCAATATGATATTTCTTTCCTGTCACCTCACACGTATTCTCACAAAGGTTAAGGCTAGAGCCGCGCCTCTAGTAAAAAAAAAAAAAAAAAAAAAAAAAAAAAAAAGCCCTAAACAGAATGAATACGGACTTTGAGCGGTTCCCTTACTAGCAAAGCAGAAGTCCAAGGCTCCCATCCCAGGACCCTAGGCCATCAGCCTCTCCTTCCGCAAACGCTCCACAAGCTAACTTTTGGACTGGTGCGGAAAGAGCAGGGGGAGTCCCCGCGCAGGGCAGCAGTGGGCGCATGCGCGGGGCGGCTGGGCGTTGGGAGGTAAGTCCTCAGCCTGCGCGGGAGACCAAAAAACTGCACTGGCTGGGAGCCTGTTTTCCCTCCTGTCCAGCCACGTTTAGGCTGGCCCCAGCCTACTTCCTCAGACTCAGCACTATAGCCTTACGGCCACCCCCACCCCGGGGGCCAAACGCCTTCGGTCAGCGCGCAGCTCCAGACCGGAAGTGGCCCCTGTAATCCAACGCTCCGGGTGGGAGAAAGAGGTTCCTCTTACTTACGGCTTCCAAGATTGCCACGAGATTCTTGAAAACTCCGGGACGGAAGCAGGCTCGCTCTGGGGCTGTGAAGAGACGACGCGGTTTTCTTCTTTTTCCCTCACTATCTGCCAAAGCCTAGCGGGAAAGCCAGCCCATCAGGGAAACCCGCGTTTTCCTAAGGTGAAGAAGGTCCCGAAAGCCGCCCGCCAGGGTCGGAGGCGGCCGGACCGGCCCCGCCTAGAGCTTGTGCGACGTCACGCGGGAGTTTCTGGGACGTCACGCCCCTTCCTCTGGTCTCGGAGTGAGGCGGCTCCCCTCACGCCCACCGCGGAAGAGCGGGTTTGGCGGTGTGTCAAACCGCGTAGGACAGTGAAAGGATCGTGGAGCGCCACCTCTGAGCGGTCGGGAGTAGCTCCAAGAGCTGGCGACCTGCGCAGCGTTTTGAGATGCCTCGGAGAAAGCTCTAGCCGTTATGTCTTCGGAAGTTTCAGTTCCTTGGTGTCACGGGAAAGTTATTGATATGAAGTTATTGATGTTTCTTAAGCACATTTCAGGGAAAACATGTGAGTGGCCTGGAGCAAAGGGGAAGTTAAAATTAACGTATGAGAGAATGGACACGGATCTAAGGTAGTACTCTGTCTTGTAGCTATTACCTGCAGTTCAGTGATGTGTCTTGACAAGAGCGGGCAGTGAGGCCATATGACAAAACGATGTATATTTTTCTTTGGTTAAATGGAAAGTTTCTGGAGAACCTGGAATGAGAAGGAATCAGAAGTGACCAGCATTATTTGTTGGACCAACACACTGTTGGTAACATTTAAAAAATTTATGTAAACTAAATTTTAATAAGAATTTATACGTAGCAAACTCAATTTTTTATTCTGTATTTTCCTATATTACCCTAATAGGTCATGTCCTTAGACTACAACTATTGATCAGTCAACATATATAAACCAAGATCACGGTCATTTTGTAAATATCGATTCCAGTTTGCAAATATTCTGATAGTTCTAGCTTATTATTTTGTTTCTTCTTGCACTTGAATCAACAGAAAACAATACTTTTGAAAAAGTTGATGGCTTGTAATTTTGTTGAAGAGAGGATAGTCATCTTCTAAACTGAAACACTTTCATTTTAGATTTATAAACACCAATTAATTAGCAAATCAGACACATTGTACACCTTAAACTTACACAATGCTATATGTCAATTATATCTCCAAAAGCTGTGTGTGTGTGTGTGGAGGGGGGGTGGAATTAGCAATTTAGTGAATTTTTTCATATCTACCTCATGAATTTCCTTCCAGTCATCTTTGTATACTCATTGCCTTTAGTACTTGTTGACTTACAAACTCTATCTTCTGATTTTTCTAATACTTTTGAAATGTTTTCCTCTATTAAGTTTTTCTTTGCCATTATGAGAAGAAAATGAAATTTCTGAACTCTGAATTCTCATTAGTGATTAAATGAAAGCTTTAATAAAACTACAGAGATAATGTCTCCAGATTTTTTTATACCTTCTAAAAGATGATGCAGTACTTTGGGCAATACAATAAGATAACAGAAGGATGATGTAATAATGATGATTTACTATTGAATCAACATTTTAGGGGATTCAGAAGTTTTTCTGTTTTCTTATTATTTTCTTCCTTTCCCTCATGTAGCATAGTGGGGAATAACTGTTGGGTAATGTTGAAATAATTTCTGGGATGATGATATAGCAAAATGCTTAAAGCTAGTGGCAATTAAGATCACTAAGCTCTCATAAGTTACAAAAGGGTCCAATGACCCCACATGATAATTCCATGATAAAATGAGTTTTATTACACATTTTTTTTAAGTGCATGTATTTTTTGTTCTTTGGGGAAAAAAGTTCAAGAAAAAATAAGTCATGAAATATTACCCTTATAAGTAGTTAGAACCTCTTAGAAAAGCAACTCAAAATCTAAAATTGGATCCAATGGATTCTGATGGTACAAGAGTTAATCTGTAAATTGATTCTTCGATATTTCAGCAGAACTCAATCCACTTGATAATCTCATAGCAATCAATGACCTCCATGGTGTTGAAATCAAGGGATATTTTCCTGTCTTGTGATTACAATTGACTACTTCCTCATTTTTGAACCCTCATTCTTTGGTACTGTAGATATCTAGTTTTAACAGCTTACTAGCTACTCCCTCAGTCTTCTCTGGAGGTTCTTCTTCACCCCATCCTTTAAAATATGAATTTCCTCAGGGTTTCTCTTTTCTCTCCCCTACTCTTCTCATCCATATCTTCCCACTCCCTCGATAAACCATCTATGCTTGTGATCTTAATTGCCATCTATATGTTAATGGCACAGCCTTTCACCTCTGATCCTAACCTCTCTTCTAGATTTTTATAACCAGCTATCTATTTGATATGTCCAATGGATATCTTACAGTCACTCCATATTGAATTTGTGATCTTTGTTTGTTCCAAATCCTGCTCTCCTTGTTATTTTCTCTATTTTAGTAAATAACACCTTCCTCTAATAGAGTGGTCCCCAACTTTTTGGCACCAGGGACCGGTGCTCCTATGAGAATCTAATGTCTGATGATCTGAGGTAGAGCTGAGGTGGTGATGCTAGCACTGGGGAGGGGCTGCAGATACAGAGGAAGCTTCACTCACTCACCTAACACCCACCTCCTGTGTCGCCCGGTTCCTAACAGGCCACGGGACCAGTTCCAGTCTTCAGCCTGGGGGTTGGGGACCTCTTTTCTAACATATTTGTTTTAAAAAGACCCTTTTTTATTTCTCTCATCATCCAAAATATTTCTCACATCCTTTTATCTCCCTATCCATTGCCATCACCATAGTCCAAGCCACCATTATTCCCTGCCTGGACTTCTTTAGTAGTAGTAATTGGTTACTTTCTTGCCCAATCTCCAATCTATTCCATTGTGCAGTCACATTCAGAATCATTTTAAAATGTAAATTTATATTTTAAAATGTAAATTGTTTCATGTCACTTCTTTGAATAAAACTTCTTAGTAGCTTCCCATTGCACTTATTAAAATCTAAAATTATTAGTATGGCCTACAAAGTTCTATGATTAGATTCGTTCCTCCCTCCTTCTCTAAACTCATCTCATAACACTCTCCCACTTACGTGCTATCCTCCAGCCACACTGGTGTGCTTTCAGTTCTTCTACCAGGACTTCAATGCCAGGAATACCTCCACCTCACAACTTGTCTGACTCCTACTTATCTTTCAGTTTTCTATTTAATGTACACATTGACTGCCTGACTCTTATACTCTCTATTCTTAATTAAGGACCCCACCTCCCTTGAGCATTTCTATTATAGCACCCTTTTCTATTCCTTTAAAGCCCTTATAATTTATAATTAACCAATAAATAGGTATATAACACCTTTCTCTCCTACTAGACATATATATCCCTTTAGGTCAGGGACTATGTCTGTCTTATTGACTAATATGCCTGGCACATGGTACCTTCTTAAATGTATTTGTTGAATGAATGAGTCAATTAATGAATGAAGTTCACAGTCCATACTGCATGTAAATAATTCTCTGTAGTAATTGCCAGATAAAAAAGACTTCTTGAACTTTTTCCACTCTTTACTTCAAGAGGAAGAAGAGGTCAGTAATAGTCAGCCATAAGTCCCTATTCGTACATGGAGCTCAGACTTTTGTTACTATTTCCTGGCTTAACTTTGAAACCCTTTTCCCTGATCATCATCTAATTAGTTCTGCAGAGAATCCTGCCCTAGCTATAAATTTTGTCTTTCTGAATCACCTAACATTTAATAGGACTTTCATCAACCCCTTATAGCATTGGGACTTCAGCCATACCAGGCCCAGTGCTGCCACCTTCAGGGCTGGGATTTTACTGTCCCAGCATACCTAAAACCCTCTGGAATCCCCTGGTTAGGATGCTTGTTTAAAATTGTGTGGTGAAATGGTTAAAAAGGAAAATTTTATATTATGCCCATTTAACCATAATAAGAAAAATTATGTGATAGCTGTGATAGCAGTAAAAATTCTAGAGTTTTTATAACTAGAATTTTAGAACTATGTAGATTTTAAAATCATCTAACAAGCCATTTTACAACTGAAACTCTGTTAATTCTACAATCTGCTTAACTCCTACTACAATATGCTTATCACATAACAGGTTAGTGTGATATCACTAAAATTACATGGTTTCAAACCTCATGTAGAGTATCAATTAATCACTAAAATAACCTTTGTCCAGCAGCTTCTGTTTCTTTGCTGTCTTCCAAATCTCCACTATTTTCCTCAAACCTCTGTGCAGTATTCTCACTCTAAGCAAATACCTTAGCCTCCTGGTTATAGAAGACAATTAGGCTCAACAGGTATGATCTTCCTGAACTTCCCTTTTTCTTTCTCAGCCCCGTGATTTAGGCAATACTATTTTGCAGGTAAAAGTGCAACCTGAATCCCATTGCTTCTCACCCCCTTTTTTTGTACGCACCCTGAGCAGAGCCATCATCATCAAACATCTTCTGCAGCAATAGCGTCCTTAAAAAAAAAATCAACTATCTTTCTACTTCCACAGTTTTTCCCTTGCAGTGTATATTCTGCAACATCAGTCAGAGCAGTCCTTTACAACCTAAGTCAGTACATGATGCTCTCCTGCTCAAAACATTCCAGCATCTTCCCATCACCTTAGAATAAAATGAAACCCCTTTTCATGGAGTAGGGACAAATCAACTGCTGCATTCTATTGATGTTACCACCTAAATATAGTTTTTAATTAGTACTTTTCTTTCCATCCTTGATCTTGTTGCTCTAGTTTAGGCTCTGATATTTTACTAGGCTACAGCCTTCCTGCTTCAGGTCTTTTTCACCTTAATCCAGTCTCCACACAGCTGCTAGAGATTTAAATTATTATTTCTGATCCTGTCACTCCCTTGCTTAAAACCCTTCAGTGGCTCTCCATTGCCTAAGGTTAAAATTCAATACTTTTAAAATGTCACAGAATGGACGTTGTTCCATACATAGTGTAGTGGTTAGCACATCTGCTTTACACATAGAAGGTCCTGGGTTCACACCCCAGTGGATTCACATCCATGATCTATGGTTGTGTCACCCTGAACGAGCTCCCCTGAACAAGCCTGATGGCTGGTCTCAGAAGCTTAGCAGGGTCGGGCCTGGTTAGTACTTGGTATGGGAGACCACCTAGGAAGACCAGGTGCTGTAGGCATTAAAAAAAAAAATCACAGAAGCCCTTTCTAGCATTGCATACTCTCTACCCTCCACCTCACTCTTTCCCTTTATAATAGGAGACTGCTTTTATTTCTCCCTCATCCCCTTGCTATTTCTTTGTTGCAGCTCATTCTCTTGGGATTACCTCCACCTAGGTTCTTCATATTTTACCTTTCTACTTATCTTTTAAGACTCAGTTTAAATGGTGCTGCTTTCAGGAAGCTAACTTAACATCTTTCTTCATCTCTCCGTCCTACCCGCTTCCAGAAATAGCCCTCTTCATTCTCCCATACCTCTGCATGTATATCTTTATCACTGCATTTAATGCCATTATATTGTAATTATTTTGTATCTTTTATCTTTCTGGATTAGGCTATGGGGAGTTTCTTGACAGCAGAGACTGTGCTTTCTTTATTTTTCTCAGTACTCCTATTTCTTACCAGAGTTTTAGCACAGCACAGTCCAATAGACCTCCATATGTAATTTAGAAATTTCTAGTATCCACATTTAAAAAAGTAAAAAGAAACAAGTGAAATTAACTTAATAAATTTTATTTAATAAAATTTACCTAAAATATTATTTTAACATGTAATCAGTATAAAAATTTCTTAATTAGACTTTCTATATTCTTTTTATTCTTACTGAGTCTTCAAAATCCAATATATATATTATCTTTACAGTACACATCAGTTTGAATTAGCCACATTTAAGGTGCTAAAAGTCACGTGTAGCTACTGGCTACTGTATTGGATAGCACAAGCCTATAATATTTAATGAACAAATGAATGTCAAATCAAGTTATGTAACTTACCTGAAGAACCAGGATGAAGCTGGGACCAGGACAAGAATATGATTCCTAGTCTAAGGCTATTTCTGCTAAGCATTTGGCATCTCTCTCCTACTCCTAAAATCATCCCATTCCCCCAGCATTGAGGGCCTGTATCTTCAGGCAAAAATTTCAAAATAAATGGTTAAACCCATTAGGAATATTTACATAATACTGTTCACCACGTTAATATGAACACATAATACTAAAAAACTGGGGTGAGCATTATACCTACAGTCAGAACTATTTTAAGAATAAGACAAAAGACCGTTTAAGAGATAAGATTTTAAGACAAAAGAAAATTATGTTAACTGTCAACATTTGCATCAACTTGAACACAATTTTTAAAAAGTTGTTTACAGTAATTTTTAAGTGTCATTTGGGGGTAGGCATAGACATTAATTAGTGATCTTGCCCCAAGTGGCAAAATATTTTGTCTGTAATTTGATTTATGGTGCCAAGATCCAGTAAGGTTGAGCAGTTTTATAATTGTTTTGAAAGATATATTTAATATTCATGGAGGGTGTCAGTATCACAGTTTTTATTTTGACAGTCTCAGGAGGTTGTTAAAGTGCCTATAATACACATTAAAGATTATACGTTGCTTTCCAATTAGAAAAATCAGAGTTAAGTAGTCTAGCTAACTTCCAACTTAGATAAAGAAGCTTTATATACTTTGATTTTCACTATGGATACATATACCTTCTTCATTTCCTTTCATAAACTATTTAAAGTAGTTTTGTGTTTGTATTTTTAAATATCATTTCACATCTGTAAATGGGCAAAATTTTACTAGATATATACTTTAGGTCTAGATATTCCTTTAGGTCATCCATTTATAATACAGTGGCTACTTGGACAATATTTTGTACCTATGTAAATAGGTTTATAAAATCCAGGAATTTTGTTAGTTAGCTCTGGCATTTATAAGATTGACATTAACATGTAACACTGCCAGTTAACACTGGCATTTACAAAAAATTCAGAGCTTAACTACTGCAGTGATGATAAAAAAAAAAGTTAAGAACAATCACTAAGACTGTAAGAGTAGAAAAGAAGATTTTATTTTGGGATTCTTGAAAAATTAATCTTTACCTTTTTATCGAGTGAATATAGTACTATAGTGAATTGTTCTATGTACATATGTATAATTCTGCTGTGATGGTAGCTGTGGGAACAATTATTTGTTTACAATAATGTAAATTCTAAGTATTATGAAGGATTAACTGTAGGAACAAGTGTAAATGATAAATTGATAAATTTATTCACAGCTGGCAAGTAGTTGTAATCTTTAAAGTAGTCATGCTTCACAAATTACAGATATGTCTTCAAAAACACTCGCTAGCTTTTGTTCCCCAATTTTTCTCTATTCTAACAATGCTTGAGAAAAATAGACTTTGTTTAAACATTGGATTTGGGCTTTTCCCAATCTACGTATTAGTCTAAGGTTAAGGAAGCTTTGATAGTTACCTTTCTGAAAACGTTTTATATAAAAATTCTTAGAGGAGACCTTTAGTTTCAGCCAATACTTTTTAAATTTTAGTTAAGTATTAACCAGAAGCATTAGAAATGTACAGTGAAATTAAATTATGTTTTAATTCACTTTACACCCTTGGTGACAATTCATTTTCATGGACTGCTTTTTTTAACTATAGTTTTTACAAACTATGTTTTTGTAGATATTAAGACTGAAATAGATAACTTCCTCTTCCCAAATGTAGTGTACTTCTTATATAAAGTGATCATATGCCCTGGCTTACCAGCAACAGTTCTGATTAATGTCTGTTGTTCTGGCTAATTATGAAAGGGCTTCCATTTACTCTAAAAAGTGTCCTGGTTTTGGTGATAAATCATGTGGTCAGAAACTTTAAGGAATTTGAAATATAAACTAATAAAAAAGGGAAGATTTAAATGAACTTTTGAGTCAGTAGTATCTCCTCAATTATGTACAGATCTACCTAAACTCTTTTTAAAGAATATTATGGTATAGATAATATAAGTCCTAATATTACTTGACTTATTGATGGTACTTTGAAATTTCTATGAATTGTGAAGTCGTTTGTTTAATACTGATAGGAAGTGGATTCAAGAACAATTAATGATGGTAAAAATACAAAGTGCTTTTTCTACAAATCTCTTTTGAATCTAAAAATAACTGTCATAAAAGTAGAACAAGAACAGTTTTCATCTTTTCATAGAAGTTGAGAAATTAGGTTCTTTGACTAGTATTAAATGTACAAACTAATAGATAACTTGACTCAACATTTCAAACCTTGTCTTCTGGCTGTAAATCTTATATCTATGCTCTTTTCAGTACACTATGCTATTTTAGAGTAGTAGAATTTATATAAAACTTATCCTATGCTTTTCTATTTTTTAATTTAGAAAACGTTTTTGAGAAAATAATCAAATACAGTTTCTGAATTTCAATAAAAAATTCTTCTTACCTACAGGCTATTTGGAGTTCCAGTACATTTTTCTATTTACTTCAGAAAGCTTTACATTTTACAAGGTTACTAAAAGGAATTTTAAATTTGATAACAATTTAATTAAGTCATAATTGGGAAAAAAATAAACTGGGCTCTTTCAGGGTTGAAGTGAAGCACCTATTATATGGACCAATTTCAGTTCATTTTAAAGTCTTTTTTTGCATTAATAATTATATTTCTTTTTAATTATGGCACACATGCTCTTTTACTTCCCTTACAATAGGTGTGGACATTTGAAAGATGACTATAAATTGACGTCTAATGGAATCAGCAAACGTATTTATACTAGCTTTCCTAGCCCCAAGTTGTGGATTCTTCCATGTAGTAAATTTAAAACTAAATAGATGAAAGGGACTTGAATTATGTTGCAATCTCAGAAAGGACCAGAGCAGGAAGTACTCCAAAACATTGTGACTGTGTTCCACAGTCAACAATGGCATATAGCCATATTCTCAGTGTATGGTACCAGGCAAGTTCTGAGCTGGGGCACAGGACCAGGGTTTAAGCTCTGGCCCTATCTCTGATTATCTGCATGTTTTCCAGATAAGTTTTGTTTCCCCAACTGAAAGATGAGAATATTCATACTTATTGTATCCAAAAAGGTTGTTAAAAAATGAAATAATATGTAAAATTTCTTAAAGAAGATTTCATAGAAGTTTGAAGCAGCTTGCCTATTGGAAGCAAAGACATGTGCAAAGAAAGGTTCTGTGGGGTATCATTTTGAGACTGAAACTGTGAGTATATAGTAATGTATTTGTATAGGTTTATATTGAAAAATCAGCAGCAGTTCCACTTAATTTATTAAATGAATTCTAATTTTTAATTGTAATCCTTCAAGTAAGTAATTTAGCTTTTCTGTGCCTTAGTTGTTTATAAATGATATGAAGATAATCATATATAATTTGGATATTTCACAGGATTGTTGATAGGATTGAATGGTCATATATATGTATCCAAACAGTGTAAGAAACTCATTACTAGTAGATAGATTTAAGGGCTACAGCTAATTAGCCAGATCTCTGCAATTGCTAGTTACATAATTATAGTGAAATTGTTGAATTACTATGTAAATTGTGAGAGATTTATAATTATAGGAAGGGTTAAATTATAATTTGTTAGGCATTTTTACATATCTTATTTGATTTACATAATTAAGTTTAAATAACTCAGGTAGTATTATTATTATATTGTTATATAATAATTTTATTTTATTCCAACTGCAAAATTGTCTAGAAAAGAAAAACTAATTTATTTATTTATTTTAGAAATTGGTGGTTGTAAGAAATCATTTATTTAACAGAGATTTATGATCTTCTTAGCTTCAAGTCCAAGAAAAGGGGTATTGGTATCAAGTTGATTGTTATCTGAGCTAATTTAGTGAAGATCTGAGTATATTTGATTCTTCCTTTTTAAAATAATATCTGTTATTATTGGACTTTGTTCAGCAGTATGTATCCCCACTATTTCTTATTTCTATGCTCCTTCAATCCAATTTCCTTATTTCATCCTATCAGTTTACTAGCTAATTTAACCACCTTCTAAGAACAAGTTATTATTTTTAAACAGATAATTATTTTATTTTAACAAATTAAATGAAGAGAATGTTAGTCAAAATTTTTTATTTGTACCTTATTCCTTCCTTTTTTTCTCTAAACTATTTCTATCATTATGCAAGCAAATGATACTTACTTAATTAAAGCACATAAATGTCTGTTGAGTTTCTATTTTTAACCTATTTGACTGGAACCTTTGCCTAATGTATTCTTCAGAGTCATGCCCTAGGATCACATTATAGGCTGTAATGAATTAGTTTTTTTAACCAGACCCCCTCTGACACAGTCTAAGACAAACTCGTACTATTCAAAATTCTGTGTTTGGCTATAATAAGAAGTTTACTTGAAGGTCCAATGTAGTCAATCTGTTTTTACTATCATTTTACCAATGTAAACTTAAGCAGCCTTTGGATCAATACTGGACATAAAAATATTTTCAGAATACACACTAGTCATTCATTTTGCTGCTGTTTGGTCCTTTAAAAACTGCCAACCAAATTCGGGAAATGAAATGTAGTTTATTAGAAAATACCTTTCTCACAGAAGATCAAGTTTCTGTGCATCTCAGGTTCTGTGGGAATGGATCAAATATGTGAGACAAAAATAGGCTAAAGTTCTTCACTTTCCATTTGAAACTGCTGTACTCATTTCTCAGAAAATTGATCAGCTATTACAGTGGCAACCAGTTTCATGCAGGTGAAAGCTGACTGCCCCTCATCACTTTCTATCTTGGGGGCTTCCTGAAGGCTTTGGAAATAGAAATACTACCTGAAAGTGAGGAAATTAACACCTCAAGAGGCAACCTTTAACTGATAGAGGTCATATTTGGTGGATAAATGCTCCTCTTTCATGTTTTCAGCTTAGTGGCTCCTAAGAAAGTACTGGGATTGAGCCCCTTTTGCCCGTACTGGGAGATGAACTCCAGAACACACTCTTGTATTGGCTTTTCCTCTCTTCTCATTTCCTTCTCTTGATCCCATACTTTTGTTCTCTGGGATGACTTCCCAAATATAGAACTTGCACATTGAGGACTTGGGCTCTGCTTTCCAGGGAGAAACCAAACTAAAAGATACAAGTTAAACATAGATTTCCATTTCACTATTTTAAAGTTAATAATGAAAATTTTAACTTTTGAAAGTTTGCATGCATGGATGGAAACCAGATTAATTGTATGCAGTATTTCAGAATGTTAAGACTGTTTAGAAAACAGGTTAAAACTTTAAGAATGTTAAAACTGACCCAATGGTGGTGAACATGTGTGTTTGAGGCTATTTTTTCTGATAGTGGTAACGGTTTAATTGAAGGAACTCATACACTTCCACTCAGTCTCTTATAGGCAGGATAACCTTTTCTTGCTGCTTCTCAAACTTTATTGGACATTAGCATAATCTAGAAAATATGTAAATATGCAGTCATAAAATCTACCCACCAGAGTCTAATCTGGTATGTCTAGAATGGAGTTTAGCAATTGGCACTTTTAATAGGCATCCCCCCAGGTGAGTCAGATGGTCCAGAGACTACACTTTGAGAAAGATTGCTATATTATTATTGTAGTAACATGGCTGGACATAATCTATGACTATAAAACTAACTGACTCCACAGGAACTAAATTAGTATCATGGTACCATTAATCGCACATTCTAATAAATTGAGCTAACAAACCACAGACTAAGAAGTCAGGTTAAAAAGATAACCTAATTTTTATTTCCAAGTCACTGTGTTCTTCCTTTATAGAAATTTGATTTGATTTCTATATGGTATCAAGAAACTGCTGAGAATTTATACTTGATATGTTTAATGTATGCTTACTAGTGGAACTAGAAAAGGTCATTCATCTCAAATAGGTAAACTCACAAAGTAAGTTGGTACTGTCATATTGGAATGAACTGAACAACTTACTGAATGGCCTGTAGCCAGGTTTTGGTGTAGCCAAGTTCCGGTCTAGTGTATAAGCTTCTGGCCTGTAGCCAGGTTCCAGTGGGTAGTTCTGTGTTATAGCTTTTAAAAAAGTATACTTGTTCCTGAGCAACATATATATTTTTTAATTTTGTCAGACAATTACTTGGAAAGTGACTAGAACAGAATTTAAAAGCTCACTAAATATATAGAGATAGTATTTACCATTCAGTTCTAATTATATTATTGAAAATCAATTATATTAATATTTCCAGAAAAGTGAATGATCCTACCTTCTCAGACTGAATTTCATCTTTCAGTTAGGAGATGCTTGCCCTCCAAATTTTGACCTGTATATATTAAATATAAATTTTTTGTATAGAAGACTTTATCACAGAATTCTCTAATTTGCTCTAAAAATATTGAACTGCAAACCATTTAAAGTTATTGATCTTGCATTTCTCAGTGTTCAAGATTCATTCAGACATTTATTATTTTTTAAATGTTTCATGTTGGAAGGAAGTTTTTCTCACTTCTAATCTGATCATTGTAGATACAGCAAAGAACTTTCAAGGGATTAGACTTAAGATAAAACTTTGAAACTAAAAATTTGCCCTCAAGTTATATTTTTACTTTGTCAGTAGTAATAGCTTCTAAGATAATAGTTTTATGATTACTTTTAAAGCTGTATGTCTTTAACATGATGAGCTATACTGTTCTTTACTTTTCAGTTTATTTTTGATGCATAGCAAGTTTGGTTGTTAGTCTTGAATTTTCTAAATTAGGTACAGCTGGTCCCCGACTTGCACTGGTTTGACTCCATTTTTTTGGCTTTATGATGGTGTGAAAGTAATATGTATTTAGTAGAAACAATTTTGAAATTTGAATTCTGAACTTTTTTTGGGATAGTGACATACGGTACTCTACTGCCTCCTTATCAGGACAGCGGCAGCGAGTCCTAGCTTCCAGTCAGCCATGTGACTCTACAGTGTGGTAGTGAATGCATTTTCGACTTTTGATATTTTCAACTTTTGATGGGGTTATAGGGATATAACCCCGTCATAAGTTGAGAAGCATCTGTATTTATATAGAAACATTTAAAAATGTATTTTAAAATTTATGTTACTCCTTGCCTTCAATTGTTTATAGTAATATTAACTCTGAATGTGTGAAAACAAATACAAATTAAATACTAATTTTATGAATAGTCACATAAGATTAAATTGTTTTATGTGTCTAATAAAATAATTTAAATAAGAATGTTTAATTAGTGGGCTTAATTGGAAAGTGGTTCTTTTGTCTGTAGGTATACCCTCTACATACAAACTTTACAATTTAAGAGAGAAACAAAATTCATTTACTGTGGATCTAAATTCAAATTATATTGTAAGCTTACTTGTATAGCAATTAAACATATTAAACATATTTCAGGAAATTAAAGTTGATTGCAATAGTTCAATAAAATCAACTTGTGTTATAAGTGGACTTTTTTGTTGATTTTAATATCAAGTCATAACTTATTTTCTGCTCTTTGCTTTTAGAATGTTTTTTTTCCACCCTATTCTGAACTCCTGATCAATGACACACATTTCATAAATATCTTGCATGTAACCTTTGCTCACTGGCTACATTTCCTAATCAATTAATGAGTCTGAGGCTAATTTAATATTATTTTTAGAAAATGTTAAATCTTATTCTGTCTTACTATACCCCAAACTTTTTGGACTCATTCTCCCTATCATTTATTATCAAGGAAATAAATGTAATTTAATATTGACCTACAATAAATTTAATCTGGAGAAAAATCTTCTGGAGGAAAAAAACATATTCTAGAGCCCTGAAGAAATAATTCAATTGATAGTAGAAAGAGCATGATCCTTAGAGCATATAGAAATCCTTGGACAACTACTTTGATGTCATATGAGGTAACAGATATTCTCTTAACCAAGCTATTCGTTGAAATTTATTATATATTTTATTAATGGGGTAGAAAGGATATTGACATTTGCTGCACCTACTATTTTCTAGGAACTGTGTTGGATATTTTACACACAATGTATCATGTAATCCTTTCAACAATTCTTAGAGAATGGTATTAATTTCTTTAATTTACAGATTAAGAAAAGAGAATTCAGAGGGTTCAATAATTCCCAAGAGTAAACTACTTTGTAGCAGAGTCAATATTCAAACCAATATATTACTCATTCTCTTGCCTATAAAGATAAGAAACAAAATGAAGAAACAAATATTTTCCAGGGTCTAGTGGGACTGAACTAAATTTATCAAATTTAGAAGCATCCCTCAGACGGGATTTTCCCTGTGAAAAGATAAGGAGATTAAGAGAATTAACATTTAATTCCAGGAATCAGAATTGAAATTTTTGAGATGCTGGTTCTCAAGCTTTCTGTGATCCCATTTCCTGGGAATTTCTCAAGTTAAAAACACTTAACGCACTTTTGATCACTTGTGTGCAAAGCACTGCATTAAGAGCTCACCCCTTAAATAACATGTTCTATCACCTCTAACAGGGGCTTTAAATCCTACAATTCTGGTCTTCATAACCTTATTGGAATTTTCCTGTCAGGTTCTAACCAAATTTTAGATGTACTAACTTTTAAGGCAAATCTGAAACCGTATCTATATAAGAGTGAGTGAAACAATACAAAAATGCATAATTAAAAAATAAATAGTTGAGATAGTTTAAAACAATGTTAAGTCAGAAAATGACAGCAAAATCCACAAATAATGAAGAGGAATGTGAGGCAAATATAAAAGAATGTGAGGCACTCAGTTTGTTACAAAATTTTATGATGGCATTAAGAGATTAGGGTTTGAAGTGGTAATCACCTTTATTATCAATAGCAATTCCACAAATTCAGCCACTTATGACAAAAAAGTTTGGGGGCAATAATGATATAGATTAAAATATAAAAGCAAATAAATTTCTTAGTTTAGCAGACTCTCATTAATATAACTGTATAATATAAATTTGTCTTTTTATAAGTTCTTTAGGAAATAAATTAGATTTCATGTAGCATTCAGAAGAGTCAGTGTAGGGTAGTGAAAAAAACGTGTCAGGCTAGACTGGTATTCAGAAAACTGAGATGTTCTGGTCCCAGATCTACTCTTAGATTGTATAGTAGTGATTTAGCTACATTGTTGGTCTTTTCATTCAACTCATACATTAGGAGTTGGATTCATTAGTTATCTGTATGAGTCTTTCTGGCTCAGAAATGTTATAATTCTAAGTACTTTTGATAGCAAACACATGAAGATATTCAGGAAGGTTACTGTTGTTAAGAAAGCTAGCATTGTTGATGAAAACAGTCATTGTGTGAAGCTGTGTGGCTAGGAATAAAGACAAAGGAATGCATCCCCAACTATACTTAAAAGATTTTTAAATGAGTAGAATACATTTTGACCTGAGCTCTAAGATAATGTAAGATAAAGCATGTGAGTGCGCGCGCGCGCGCGCGCGCACACACACACACACACACACACACACACACACACACACACTCTCCTAATTTGTCTGATAAATCCACATATGCTTAATTTTAACCAAAACATCACAATGTATCAATATTTTAAAGAAATCAATTTATGGAAAATACATAAAAGTCACATTTAAAAGACTTTCATATATCTGAAACTGAAAATTTTGTTAAATGAAAACTGTAAAATCTCTTTCCAAAATTTTAGGCTTAAAAATTTTACCCATAGATTATTTTTTCAATTTTTAGTTTTATTTATTTATTTTTTACTCAGATTTTTATAAAATATATATCTAGTTCCAAAATAGCTTTCTTCAAAACCATAAATGTAAAAATGCTTAATAAATAAATTGGAATACTGAATTATGTTTATTTTCAAACAATAAGCCTTGTATTTTAAACACAATATGGTTCAAAAAATTTTAATTACTATGTGTGATCTATTCACCAGAAACACTAAAGTTTATTCTATTGATATATATTTATCTTGCCTGAAAACTAATTGAAAAGAGAAAAATTCAACCAACTAAAAACTGTTATTAATATTTCTCTCATTGTCAGAATACAGCTTATGCTGAATAAAATTAATTTTGCTTTGTTGAATCAGAACATTTCTTTTGCAACATTGCATGGCTTTTTAGAAGTTTAGCTGAATTATCAGAAGTTTTATGCAGAATTACCTTGGAGTAGGACTGGAAAGCATCCAAAGGGTTTCACTGGAAAAAAATAAAATCTCATCTGGATATTTATTCTCACTTAAAACATTCTTTATTAACATCCTAAAAAAAACTATAGCCTTTGAGTTTGAACATAATGACAAAGTGAGGACTTTAGGGACAATGAAAAGTATGCATCAGGTTTCTCAGTTCAAAGCAGATTAAGATGGCTTACAGATAGCTCTTGACAGAATATTCAGTATAAATCTGTTAAAAAAGTTATTGTAATTTCCGGATAAATTTATATGCCAATTCTTATGTTAAATTAAATGCCTAGAAGATGCGTGCATTCAACACAATCTGATATTAAGGGAGTAGTTTGGTATGCCAAAATGAATCTACAGGGACTGGGAACTTTCATTTTAAATGACAAAAACTACTAACATAAATTAATTGGATCAATGAGAAACATGAAATAATTATTTTAAAGTATAATATAAAGGAAAGGAAGATCCAAATTTTTTTAACCTAACAAGTTTGTCAGATGTAATAAGGCATGACGAAACCTGTCTTCATTCCTTTCTATTGAGCTCAGCAAGTGCTTTTGCGCTCCAATAGTTAATCAGTTACCAGATTCCACAATCTTTGTTTTTCACACTTCTCAACTCCTGCTGTGAATTGTTCCTCTAATGTACTTAGAATTACCAAGGTCACCAATTTTTACACCTTAAAAAAAGCAATTATTATTTCATCTATAATTCGACTTACCATGTAAAATTATTACCACATAGCAACAGCCTATAAAACATAATAGTATATTATCAAAGAAGTAAATGGGTTAAGATGAATCATTAATAGGTGAAATATATTTAATAAAATTATTCAACTCAGCTTTTTAAATGGCTATAGCCATGCCCAGCTTACAAAGAAAGTATAGCAAAATTGTGTTATATACTAAGTAACCCTTAGCCAAACACATCAATGAACATATATGTGTTATAAAATTATATCTAATTACTTTTACATAAAAGGTATAATGTAGGTATTATTATGTCAAAAGTAGAAATCTTAAAACATTATTTAACTTTTCTAAAGTGCATAGAAAACTGAAAAAGATAAAAGAAACTATTAACTTACCCTTTAATTTATTTAGAAAACCTCTGCTCTTGGTCAAAAGCAGATATTTCACTGCTGACTTTCCCTGAAGCTATGAACTTAAACAGTAAAGCGGTGGAAGCCACCTCTCTGGACTACTCTAGAGTCTGCAGACACTATTGCTATGTGGAAGAGTTCTGCTACATCTAAGCTATATACAGTGTGCAATGGATAACCTAATATGCCTTTCATTTAACTGGCTGGGCAGGTTTCTACCGTCTTTGGAACATGGAATCAAACCAGAATATGTTGGCATAACAGGCCAGTCAAACCGGTTCTTCTGTAGATCCAGAACCCGTCCAACCAGTCTGCATCAAAGGCTAGCCCAACAAGCTGCAGCGGCTCAGTTCTGCTAAGCTTGTACTGGGTGAGTTATCCCCACCTGCCGTCAACTCCCAACAAACGGCTTAGAATGTCGTAGCCTCCAGCAAAATAATTCAGAGTTCTAGTGGAGGTGGAGATGTGTGTTAGTTATAGCAAGAGTCCATTGTCATAAACATCTCATTGTAGATACTTCAGTATCTATCATCCTCAGAGGTAGGCAGTCCTTTTTAAAATGTACTCCAGGGCTCCCTGCAGACTAAAGCCTCTAGAAAGAGATTATATACGATGAAGAAGAATCCATAATGCCTGACCTTTTCTACTAGTCTACTTGACTCTGTTCAGTCTAGCTTAGCCTTAAGGGGGAGGTTGATATTCCCACAAGAGTAGTGGCCCTGAGAGCTAGAAGGAATCATTTCTGGAGGGAAGAAAACAACGTAGGGGCTGACTAAACACTTGCCTGAGTATGTTATCTTTCTTTTACTCAAATGATCCTTATACAATTGTAATCTAAAATTGGAAAAAAAACTCTTATTTCTACACACTAGGACAGCTTGAAAAAGTTTTACTTGGATATCAACAGTTGAACATAAATTCTTGCTATCTACCAGGTACCAGGAACTTTGCCAGGTATAGGGTTACAGTAGTGAAAAGGACAAGTTTAGTAAGAGATGGGAGGAATGTCCAAGTTCCAGTTAAACATGTTTAGTAATCTTTTGGGAAGAAGAAGTAAGCAACACAAGATCACATTCCGACAGAAATTGGTTTCTCTTAAGGGAGATCATGTGAAATTTAGTCTTATTTTCTCATAACACTTGCATATTTAGTCTTATTTTCTGATAACACTTGCATATTTTCTCATAACGCTTGCATATTTAGTTTTCTATATACTGATGCAGTGATTCTCAAACTTTTCTGTTTATGTATCATCTAAAATACTGATTGAAAACACAAATTACTGAGCCACACCTTCAGAGATTTTGATTCAATAGGTCTGGGATGTTACCCAAGCTCTTAGGTGATTATCCTGCAGTTGTTGCAGGGACCATAGGCCCAGACTCCTGCTTCTTGTCTATTTTTTTGTACTTAATTAAATAAGTTGCTATATTTATTTTTGTATCTCCAGTGTCCAGAACACCAACCCCTAGAAAGTATTTAATAAATGTGTATTATGTAAAGATATACTTAGCACCAGCTCCTACTAGATCCAAGGGGAATTATAACTAATAACTATTATTTGAATCAAATGGGTTAAGTACTATAATTATAATAATTGAGGTAGGGAAACAGAAAAAGGAGCAAGTATGAGTATGGGATAAATTTCACAAAGAAGATGAGTTTAGAGACTTTCCTTTCTTAACCATGACCAAAGATTGCTATCTGCAGGATAACAAAGGTTGAGGGAAAATAAAAAGAATGACTTTGATTTGATTCAGTAATAAAAGTTTTAAGTACTTGAGGACACCATGACCTGAAAACTTAGTAATAAGGTTATTTTCTAGAGCAGGGCCCAGCAAATTTTCCCACAAGGATCAGAGGGTAAATATTTTAGGGTTTGTAGGCCAAATTGTCTTGAATATTGAACTCTAACATTGTAGCAGAAAAATAGACAAACAATAGTCAGTGAATAGTGTGCCTTTGTTTCAATAAAACTTAATAAAACAGGTGACATATCAGATCTGACCAATGGGTCATAGTTTGCTGACTCCTGCTCTAGAGTGAAAACTATAAAAATTAACAAGATTGCATAATTGGTTAAGAAAATAAGCTTGGGTATCAGAAAGACTTGTCATTCATCCCAGTTCTGTTCCATATTAGCTTTGTCACCTGAATCAAGCATTCATTTTACTTTATTTAATTTATTTAACTTATTTGTTTTATTATTAAATGTGGATGAAAGTAACAGTTATGACCCCTTAGAGTTATTTATGATTAAATAATATAATTCACTTGAGGCTTTATCCAAAAATCTAGTACACAGTAAGGACCCAATAAAATTCAGCTAGAAATAAAACTAGTTAAGCATGGCAGTTGAAAATGGATGTTTATTTCCATTATTTCTTGAAGTCCCACTAAAAAGACTGTAAAGAACTAAAAATGAAATGAACTTTTAAGGATAAAAAGAATGAGAGAGGTAGCAGACAGGATGTGTCCATAAATTTTGGAAGAAGAAATATAGATAAATGATGATTGATTTAGCAGAATAGAGAAAGAGAATGTCTACTTTCAATAATAAAAGCAAGTCTATCTTTGCTGTAGAATCCTGGAAAACTTCAAGAATTGGAGTCACAAGCTACCACAGATGGTTTGGGGGAATTGGAATGGGCTTTAAATGGGAGGATTGGTTGGCAGCAGATAGGTAGGACTTGTTGATTCACAATGGGAAAAATTTCCCAGGTTGGTTCTGGACTTGAAAATACCAAGCAGAGATGAGGGTGAACACTGAAGTACCACATTGAAATAAAAGAGATTGTATTAGTTTCCTATGGCTGCTATAACAAATTGTCACAAACTTAGTGGTTTAAAAGAATACATTTCTAATCTTACAGTGCTGGAGATTAGAAGTCTAAGATGAGTCTCATTGTCTATGATCAGGGCATCAGCAGGGTTGAGTTCCTTTCTGGAGGCTCTGAGAGAGAACTTGTTTTCTTGTCTTTTTGTTTCTAGAAGCTTCCTGCATTTCTTGGCTCATGGCCCCCTTTCATCTTCAATGTCAGCAATGACCAGTCAAGTCTTTCTCACACTGCAGCATTCTGATACTGACTCTGCTGCCTTCCTCTTCCACATTTAAATCCAACCATATAATACAGGATAATCTCCCAATTTTAAGATAAGCTGATTATCAACCTTAATTCCATCTTCAACCTTAATTCTCCTCTGCCATGTAACATAACATATCACAGGATCCTAAGATTAGAACATGGACATCTTTGAGACACCCTTATTCTGTCTACCACAGAGATTAAGTAAAAGTTTCTATATTGAATGGTGAAGTGACCAGGTCTATTCCTCTGCTTGACTTCTGAATGCTAATAACCGGGTTTATACTCCTCATTCAGAAGTCAGGAAGAAAATCTCAGAATTCTTATCGCCCTAATGCAATTGTTATTAACAAAGAATGATTTTGTCCCCAGGGGCCATTTGGCACTGTCTGGAGAAATTCTTGATGGTAAACTACTTGGTAGTTGGAAGAGGTGTGTCACCGGCTTCCAGTGCATAGAGGCCAGGGATGATACTAAACATCTTAAAATAAATAGGACAGCACATTCTCCCCTCTCCCTGCCACCCAAAATAAGTAACCAATTCAAAATGTCAATAGTGCCAAATATGAGAAATTCTAGTCTAATATTAAGCCTACCAGTCAACATTATCCTAATATAAATAAATCCCACCTAGGCACATAGTTTCAAATCAGCATTTTTATGCTTCATTCTAAGAGATTATCTAACATGAAAGAGACAAAAAAGAACCCAATAGATAAAAAGAATTTATATAAAATAGTCAATATAGGGAGCTGACTAATAATAAAAGCCCACTTATATTAATATCTTCAAAAAATAGAAGATATTAGTTACATAAAACGTAAACATCAGATGATCTAAAAGTGAAACTTTTGGAGAATAAAAGTTATTGGGAAGTGAAAATATGATAACAGAAAGAAAACCAACAAGAGTTAGAAAATAAAGTTGAGGTAATCTCAATTTTACCAGAAAGTAAAATTAAGAAAGTACTAAAGGATGTACTACAGAATATGAGTAAATTTAAAAAGATGAAAATATAGAATCCAGAAGTATCCACTTCTCTTTCCTTAAAGTTCAACATGGCCACCAGTCCTAAGACCACTGCACTATATAGGGTCATTATGAAGACTCTGTGATTTTCACTTCAAAATCACATTGCCTATGACTGAGGGAGATAAAGAGTGTGTGAAAGGGAGTGGGAGAGAGAGAGGGAGCAGGAGAGGAAGAAGGGAAGATGCGAATATGATTAGTTTTTGGTATTAGATTTAATTTAAACATTTTTTTTTAAATGCAAGTGGTAAATTCACTCTTCACCAGGGATTAATGTTCAAAGATCATAAAATGAGGAAGGCAATCAAACTGTTACAAGAAAAAACTTGCACCTGTCGAAAAAAGTGTTCACATTTATACCTGCCAATATTCATAAGTAAGAGTTTACAACATATTATTCAAAATCCACTATTAAATTAAGAGCATATTTTACTTGAATAAGCCCAAATCAGGAAGCCTAATTTTGAGCTTGCCTCAGTTATTCTTAGGGTATATAAACATGGATTATTTATTTATTTAATATCCTGAGCCTCGGTTGCTCTATTTGTTAAATGAAGAAGTTTGATTGGGTATATTTAAAATATTTAGCTCAACTTTTTTACTCTAAAGTTTTTTTGGGCAAGTGAAAATGTAGGAACAAAGGCAAAATAGGCTAATCAAGAAGACATTTTATAAGAGAGCAATTTAAAAATGCAAGTTAATTTTAATTCATGTTCTCCAAAAGCTGACGCTGAGATATGGATTCAGGTGCAAGTGGTTTATTAGAAATGCACTCCAATATAAAGCTACTAATGGAGTCAAGGAGGCAGGATCAGAAAGGAGAATTAGAAATGCAAAAATATCACTTCAGTATCGGGTTCAAGGGTTCAAGTTTAAGCAGATTCAACTCATACAAAATATGTTTTCTGGCCACAAATTAGAAGTCAATAAACAAATAAGGTGTGGAAAATTCCCAAACATTTGTAAACTAACACACTCTAAATAACTCATGGGTCAATGATGAAATAAAATAAGAAACTAGGATGTATTTTGTTATAAATGATAATGAAAACCCAACATATTAAAATTTATGAGGTAAATATGTAGTTAAGTTCAGAATGTGCTAAGATTGTAATGTTGGTGAATAAATCACTTGTAAAACTAGTAATGGTTAAAAGGCAAAAGTATTAAACATTACCACAATAATTTGTTAATGGATACACAAGATAAAAAGATATAAATTGTGAAATCAAAATCAAAATGTTGGTTAGGAAGAGTAAAAATGTAGAGCTTTAGTTTGTGTTTAAAGTTATTGACAGCTTAAAATAGTCTATTTTTAACTATAAGATATTTTATGTAAGTCTCAAAGTAACCACAAAGGGAAAAACCTATAATAGATATGCAAAAGGCAAAGGGAAAGGAATCTAACTATACCTCTACTGAAATCACCAAATCATAAAAGGAGAGAGTAAGAGAAGAAAAAAGTAACAAAGGAATTACACAATAGCCAAAAAACAATTAACAAATGACAATAGTCACACTTGTCAAAAATTACTTCGAAGAGACTAAATTCTTCAATAAAAAGACATTGAGTGACTGAATGGATAAAAAAACAAGACTCAACTATATGCTGCCTACAAGAGACTCACTTCAGCTTTAAAGGGAGACATACAGGTTGAAAATGAAGGGATGAAAAAAAATATTTCATGCAAATAGAAGTCAAAAGAAAGCAGGGGCTGATGTACATACATCAGACAAAACAGACTTTAAGCCAAAAACTACAAGAGACAAAGAAGGTCAGTAGGTAATGATAAAGGGGTCAATTCATCAAGAAGATGTAAGAACTCACTGTAAATATTTATATCTCAACATTAGAACACCAAAATATATAAAATATATAAAGCAAATATTAACAAATATGAAGGGAAAAAGAGAGTGCAATACAATAATAGCAAAGAACTTTATCCATGTATGGTCAATGAAGTTATGACAAAAAACAAGAATATACAACTGGGAAAGGATAGTCTCTTCAAAAAATTGTTTTGGGAAAACTAGATAGCCAATTTTCCATTTATGCAAAAGAATGAAATTGGACCACTGTTTTACACTGCATGCAAAAATCAACGCAAAATGGATTAAAGATTTGAAAGTAAGACCTGAAACCATATAACTCCTAGTGCATAGAGGCCAGGAGGTGGTAAGCTGCTTGACACTGGTCTTTGTGATGAGTTTTTGAATTTGATATCAAAAGCAAAGACAACAAAACAAGAACAGATGAGTGAGACTACATCAAACTAAAAAGCTGTATACTGTGCTATATATTTGAAAGTTGCTAAGAGAGTAGATCTTAACCTTTTTCATCACATACACACAACAAATATGTAACTGTGTATGGTGATAGGGATTAACTGGACTTATTGTGGTGGTTATTTCACAATATATCCACATATTGAATCATTAGATTGTACACCTGAAACTCATAAAATGTTACATGTCAATTATATCTCAATTAGAAATAAACTCAGTGAAATCAGAGCCTATCTCTGCTTTTTTTTCTCCACTGCACCTCTAACATCTAGCACAGGGTCTGCCTGGCATACAGTCAAAATTCAGTATATATATATTGCATGAATTGAACTAAACTCTATTTGACTTGGTTACTTGAGCAAATTTATTCTTTCCTTTAAGCATCAGTCTCTCTGTCTATAAAATGAGGGCTATGGGCTAGATACTCTCCAGTGTTCTTCTAAGTTCTGACTTTTATGGTTTATTTTCCTTAAACTTTAGTCCCAATTTCAGTAACACTCCTCAGTGATGACAAAAAATAGTAAGGTATTTCAATATACCACTTTTAATAATGAATATGAATAGGTTATTCAGACAAAAAATCAGTAAGAAAGATTTGGGCCATACACATTTGCCCAATGGACTTAACCGAACATTACAGAACATATACAGAACATTACAGTCACATTAGACTGGATATACCTAAAAAACATAAATAAGATATTCCATCCAGCAGCAGAATACACAGTCTTCTCAAGTACACATTGAATATTCTCCAGGATAGAAGATATGTAGTTCACAAAGCAAGCCTTAGCAATGGTAAGAAGATTGAAATCACACTAAGTATCTAATCTGACCACAATGGTAGTAACAGAAAAAAGACTAGAAAATTCACAAATGTGTGGAAATTTAATAACACATCCCTGAACAACCAGTGAGTCAAAGAAGAAATCAAAAGGGAAATTTTAAAGATCATGAAACGAATGAAAATGGAAACACAGCATACCAAAATTTATGGGATGCAGCAAAAGCAGTTGTAAGAGGAAAGTTTATAGTGATAAATGTAGGCATTAAGAAAAAAAAATCTCAAATAAACAACTTAACTTTACATTTCAAGTAACTAGAAAAAGAACAAACTAAATCCAAACTTAGTAGAAAGAAGGAAACAACAAAGATCAGAGCAGAAATGAATGAAATAGAAACTAAGAAGACAATTTAAAAAATCAATGCAACTATACTGTTTTAAAAAAATCAACAAACCTTTAGCTAGAGTAGGAAAAAGAAAAGACTCAAATCAGAAATGAAAGAGGAGACATTTTTAACATAGATATACTAAGGATCATAAGAAACTGCTATGCACAATTATATGCCAACAAAGCAGATAACCGAGAAGAAATGGATAAATTCTTAGAAACATACAACCTATCAAGACTGAATCATAAATAGAAAATCTGAACAGGCTAATTACTAGTAAGGAAATTGAATCAGTTGCCAAAACCTCCCAACTAAGAAAAGCCCTGGCTTTTGACCACGTGGCTTCACTATTGAATTCTACCAAACATTAAAAGAAATTAATATCACCCCTTCTCCAAATCTTCTAAAAAATTGGAGAGGAAGGAATATTTCCAAATTTATTTTATGATGCCAGCTTTGCCCTGATATAAAAACCAGAAAACATACTACCAAAAAAGAAAATTATAGGCCAATATCCTTGATAAATGTAGAGGCAAAAATCTTCAACAAAATATAAAGCAAAAAATAAAGAAGTGGCACTACATCAAACTAAAAAGCCTCTGCACAGCAAAGGAAACCATCAACAAAATGAAAAGGCAACCTATATGGAAGAAAATATTTGCAAACTACATATCTAATAAGTGGTTAATATACAAAGTATCCAAAGAATTCACACAACTCATAGCAAAAAAGAAACAAACAAAAAACAAACCAAATGAAAAAATGGGCAAAGGAAACTCAATAGACACTTTCTCAAAGAAAACATACAAATGACCAACAGGCACATGAAAAGGTGCTCAACATCACCAATTATCACAGAAATGTAAATCAAAATTACAATGAAACATTACCTCATACCTGTTAGAATGGCTATTATCAAAAAGACAAGAGATAAAAACTGGCAAGGATGTGGAGAAAAGGAAACCCTGTACACTAATGATGGGCAGGTAAACTGTTTTCCACTATGGAAAACAGTACAGAGGTAAACTGTTTTCCACTATGAAAAACAGTAGAGTTTCTTCAAGAAATTAGAATTTGAACTGCTGTATGATCCAGCAATCCCACTTCTGGGTGTATATCCAAAGGAAAATAAATCATATCTCAAAGAAATATCTGTACTTCCATGTTCATTGCAGCATATCCACACTGGCTAATGTATGGTAACAACCTAAGTGTTCATCAATGGACAAATGGGTAAAAAAATGTAAGGGGTATGTGTGTGTCTGTGTGTACCTGGAGGGCAGTATGCTACCTAAAATAAACAAGAAAGAGAGAAAAGAAGAAAGGAAAGAAGGAAGGAAGGAAGGAAGGAAGGAAGGAAGGAAGGAAGGAAGGAAGGAAGGAAGGAAGGAAGTAAAGAAGGAAGGAAGGAAGGGTGTTTTACCATCTCATTTGTTTTATTGATTTTGAAACTTATGTCTCAGGATTTTATTTTTTATCCTAAACAAATGAAACAAGGACACATCTTTGCTAGGGCTACTGTACCAAAGTACCACAGATTAAATAACTTCAAAAACAGACATTTATCTTCTCCCAGTCTGAAAGCTAGAAGTCTGAAATCAAGGTATTAGCAGGATTGGTTTCTTCTGAAAGCCATGAATGAAGAATCTGTTCCAGACCTCTCTCCTTGGTTTGTAGATGACTATTGTTGCCCTGTGTCATCTTTCTATATATATCTGTATCCAAATTTCTTGGTTTTATAAGGATACTAGTCATATTGAATTAGGACCCACCTTAATGATTTCTTTTAATTATTCTTTTAAAGACCATATCTCTAGATACAATTATATTCTAGATGCAATTATATTGAAGGTTAAGATTTCAACATATGAATTTGGAGGAGGGGCATAATTCAGCCCACAACACTGGTATTTGTCAGTAAATAATAAGTTTTTATCTTTGTTACTCTTGCTTATTAGTATTTATGGAGGAGAAAAAAGTCCTTCCTGCAAGAACTTAAGCAAGCAACCTTAGCTAATTAGAATCGAGTTTCAATTCCAAATCCCCAGGGGGAATAATCAGATAGAAAGATATAGGTTAGATTATATATCCACTCCTTATCACTCAGCTTTGGCCAGGGTCAGGTTATTTAGTACATATCAAGCTGCTGGGGTCCATTCTCATTGATCAAAGATAGTTTCCTATTGGTCAGTTACCTAAAGCATTATTTACCATTAAAAGATCAGTGTAAATGAAAATTTATTTAGAATTGAATATAAAACTGCAATCTGGCATATTTTTCAATTCTTATGGTTAAAATTAACTCCAATAGTAGAATAAACCTTAGAGAATTTTTGACTTAGAAAATTTTATGATTGATCAAGACTTAAAAGAGAAAGAACTTGAAATGAGTATTTTATATCTTTATAAAATGTTGAAGTAATCGATGTACTTGAATGTCTAAAATGAAGTTATGGAACTACAAAGCAAAATGAACTTATGGTTAAATATTGCAAATTGCTTTGTCTGAAATTACCTAACTATTATATAGGTGCTAACGAATTTTCCAACTTGAGGAGACATGTAGTGAAAATTGCATCACTCTTGTTCTGAGTGCTGTTGTAAAGCAGTGATTTTTTCCATCAGTAGTTTTTTCCCTTTAAAGTGCTACCATGTGCCAAATGGAGAGATATGAATTTGCAAATAGTTTCATTTTATGTGCCAGCAATAATAACTAGACTTACCAAGAAAAAGTAATTTCAACCACCTGGGTAAAAGTTCCTATTTCCTATTTCTTTCTCTCTCTCTCTTTTTTTTTCACTTTATACCTGTGTTTTTTCGACTTTTTTATTTTATTTTATTTTATTTTATTTTATTTTATTTTATTTTATTTTATTTTATTTTATTTTATTTTATTTTATTTATTTTTGTGACATATGTTAGAAGGAGATCTCCTATGTCTGAGGTGTCATGACCTGTGTATTTAATGTCAGGGAAGTTGTAATTAGCTGGAAATATGGCTGAAAGTCACATTTTCTAAGTAGCAACATGCCCTTGCTTTTGGTATTGAAAGCAATGGCAAGCTTTTATATCCCTCTTTCTGCCCCTCCAATTCTTTCCTCCTTGGCATTATAGTATAGTTATTAGGAGTTAAAGTTTCAAAATAGAAAGTCCTGTGTTCAAATCCCAGTTCAACCATGCACTAGGTGTAAGTTCTTTGGTAAGTTATTGGGCTTCTGCGCTTAGTTTCTTCATCTATAAAGAGGGATAATAAAATGATTACAAGGATTAAATGGGATAATATTGGCAATGTGCTTAGCAAGAGCCTATAGAAAATGTTTAAAAAACAGTAGCAATATGTATTTAAAAATAATTCTAATATTATTTTCAGTGCTAGGCCTGGGTAAACAAAGATGCATGAGGAATGGTTTCTGTCTTGACAAAATTCATAGGCCAACAGAGTCTGGGACTCAAAAAGTAGCACTGTAAATGTCTTTTTCTCTTCGGAAGGCACTGGTAATTGATAGGGTTCTTGATATTTCCATTAAATACTACCATATTATTATTTAAAAATACATATAAAGTTTATTATTAACTTTAGATTTTAAGAATTTTAACCTCAGAGCAAGTTATTATAGATTTTATTAGAACTGTAGGTGTTGGCCTGTCCTTAGTTCTTTCCAAGACACAGGCTGCCAGGCTATTTCCTAAGTATCAGGTAGAGGACAGATAAGTAAGCATCAAGCTCCAAATGATGGAGCACATTCAGCTTGGAAGATTGGCTCTGGTCCTGGCTTTGGATATTCAGAGGAGGGTCCAGAATGTGAGATGCAAACTTAGGAAATCTATCCAGAATTAAAGCAAAGGGAAACAGGCTCAAGTTATTCAGTTGGTGCCTAAGGCCAGACTTTCTCCAAGCATCTTTACCTTGGGGGTAGAGAGAAAAGAGAAAATTAGGAACTCAAGAGATCTGTGTAAGAGCTCAGAGAAGTATCCTCACCTTCACAAGGGCAGCCTAACAGGTGTAGAGCAGGGTGAGAGAGGTGAAGAGTGCTACCAATGCTTCAGCCCAATGGCCTCCAAACATTCTGACTGTTGACATTTATTTATTTACTTACTTATAAATTATATACATGCAACTCTACTACCAATAACATCTAAATGCAAAGTAAAGTTCATTGTTAATGCTAATTGCAATTATTTATAAATAATTTAAGAAGTAATTTCAAATTATTTTGGCTGATTTCTTGACAGATTTTATTATACTGTTATTGTTTGTAAATGAAGATGGGCCAATGAAGAAGAGATTGTGGTGTTTTCTTGTTGCTTGGTGTTATACTTGCTTTGTTTGTGTTGTTATCTTGCCTTTTAAGCCATTGTGAGAAGGTTAGGTTAATAATCTATAAATGCACTTGATTGGGCACACATAGACAGAAATACATTAGTATATACTGAATCCAATGAAAAATTAGAGTACCTTTTTCATCTCTTTTGATTTGTAAAACTCCTGCTCCTCCCTCAGGTTACCTCACATATCATATGGAACTTATGTTCTTCCTTAACATTCAAAGGATAAACAGTCACTATATAATAGCTTTTTTAATTGCCAGAGAGAGTGAGTTTTGAGAAAAAGAGATGATAAAGGATCTTTAAAAAAATTATTTATTTTAATTAGTTTCAAGTATACAAACTTGAGGTTTTTAAAACGATTCCCCCAATTGCTCCCTCCCTCCCCCGATCCTCTACCAAGCCAACATATTAATGTTAATTGTATTTCCTATTCCATGCTTCCCATCCCATGACCATCCATTGGCTACTAATTTGTACTTCTTTAACCCTTCACCCCATTTTCCCAGCCTCCCAATGCCCCCTCCCCTCTGTCTGTCACCAAATTGTTCACTATATTTGTGAGTCTGTTTTTGATTAGTTTGTTCTTTTTATCCCTTAGATTCTGCATATCAGTGAAATCATACAGTGTTTATCTTTGTCTGTCTGACTTAAATACTTTCTAGGTCCATCAAAGCAATATCTTTTTCCATTCCCTTCTTTTTCATATCTAGGTCTCTTGTTTTTTTTTTATCCTTTCAGCCACTCTATCTTTTGGTTGGAATACTTAATTCTTTTTCATTTAAGGTACTTATTGATAGGAATGTAGTTGTTATCATTCTTGATTCCTGTTTTTGATACATGTTTTTTCTTCTTAAAGAAGTCCCTTCAACATTTCCTGTAATACTGGCTTGGTGTCAATAAATTCCTTTAGCTTATTTTTGTCTGGGAAGTTCTTTATCTGTCCTTCAACTCTAAATAATAACTTTGCTGGATAAAGTATTCCTGGTGGTAGATCCTGGCTCTTCATCCTGTTGAATATTTTTTTGTCAATCCCTTTGTCCTGCATAGTTCCTTTTGAGAAATCTGCTGCCAGTCTTGTGGGTGCTCCCTTGTAGGTAACTATCTGTTTTTCTCTTGTTGCTTTTAGTACTCTTTCTTTGTATTTAACCTTTGGCATTTTAATTATGATGTGTCTTGGTGCGGTCCTCTTTGAATTCCTGATTTTTGGAATTCTCTGAGCTTCCTGGGGTTGTATGTACATTTCCTTCACCAGCTTAGGAAACTTTTCTATCATTATTTCTTCAAACAGCTCTTCAACATCTTGATTTTCTTCAGTTACACCAATCAGCTTAATAGTGTCCCATATTCTCCTTAAATTATTTTTAAAGTCTTGAGATCTTATCTCTTGCTGTTCTGATTGTATGTCCTTGGCTTTCCTGTCCTCTAGATAAGGCATTTGATACTCTTCTTTATTCATTTGTTTATTGTTTTGTTTATTCCATTTAATATACTTCTCATCTTGGATGATGTGTTTTTCATTTCAGACTGGTTCTCTTTTATAATTTCCATTTTTATTTTTATGTTTTTTTTATCTCTTTGTTGAAGTTCTCTACACTTTCCAAAAGTTCATTGAGCATCTTTACAACCAATATTTTGAACTCTGCATCTGTTAGATTACTTGACTTCATTATTACTGGATCTCTGTTATGTTCTCTCATATGGTCTACTTCTTTGTCTTCCCATTTTGACTGTCTTTCTGTGTTTGTTTCTATGTACTAAGTAAAGCTCCAAGTCTCTTGGTCTTATTAGTGTGGATTTATGAAGTAAGTGTCCAGTGTCACAGTCCTGAGAGAGGTTCAGCTGCAGGCCAAATTTAGCCCAAGCCTCTACCCCTCTGGAGCCACCTGTTAAGATTCAGCAAGCAATCCACAGATGCTGTGGTTATAGTTGCTTCAAAAGGCCACACCAGAAACCGAGGATATTAGCCTCCAGTGTGAGTCTAGGTGCTGCTCAGCAAGGAGCACCTAACTCGCTGAGGCTATACCTGGACTGGCTTGGGCGGGGCTATGAGTTGTGGTAGGCAGGGTTTCTGGGATTCCTCTGGGCAGAGCAACCTCTGTTACCAAGTTTCATGATGTCATGGCTATGGTGGAACCGTGTCTATGCACTGGGAGAGGGGAGGGCTCAATGGGAAACAATGGATACCACCGGTACTTCTGTACAGAGTAAGTCTCACTTTGGCTCTCATCTCGGCCCTCACTCCCACAATATCTCCTTGTAAGTCCCTGGTGCCTCCTGTATGCAGCCAAATTGGTACTAGTGCTCAGAGTGAGCAGGTCTATCACCACAAAAGTCCGCTATGGATGTAGCTCCTTTAAGAGGATTCTGCTGCTGCTGCTGCAGCCTTTGTCTCACTCAAACGCTTGAGACCAGCCCCGCAACCTCGCCCTGTCCTTCTGCTGTTGCAGGGTAATTTCTTAGATTTCTCCCTAGTTGTACGGCTTTTTTATCTCAGGCAATTTTCCTTGCTGCTGCTTCTTGTTTCCATCACAACTTTGATTTGGTCACCAGAGAGATGAACAAAGCCTTTATCATCTACGCCATTTTTTCTTTCTCTGAATAAAGGATCTTTGAGAGAGGTTTTACTATATAACATCGGTGTGGCCTGCCCTCCATATCTCCAAATCTTTTATTCTGGTTACACATTTTTGACTAAATAAAAATGCTGCACTCTAAAATTTCTCAGTGACAGAGTGCATGTAATAGTATACACTCAAAATGACTTTACTTGCTACGTGCCTGTCCAAATTCTGTCTAGCTCAATATCCACCTTTTCTAAGTAGCCTGTACAGACTAACTTTTCTAATAATGGCAGCAACAGTATCTCCTATCCCACATGATCTCCTTTCAAGGTGATATTGACACTTTCCCTTTATTAACGAGGCCATATGGATGGCGAATATGTGCATGAAAAGATACTCAATATCACCAGCCATTAGGAAAATGCAAATTAAGACCACAATGAGATATTTTTAATATACCTATTGTTAGAGCTAAAATTTAAAAAATAGAGACAATACCAAATGCTAGTGAGGATTCAGAGAAAATAGGTCTCTCATATATTATTGGTGGGCATGTAATGGTATAGGCACTCTGGAAAATAGTTTGGCAGTGTTTTTTTTTTTTTTTTAAATTAAACATATATACAACATATAACCCAGCGGCTGTACTCCTGCTTTTATCCCAGAGAAATGAAAACCTATTTTCACACGAAAACCTTTACATAAATGTTCATGGCAGTTTTATTTGTAATAACTCCTAACTGTAAACAATCAAGATGTCCTACATTAGGTGACTAGTTAAGTAAACAGTGGGGTATATTTACATCAGAGGATACTACTTAGCAATAAAAAGAAATGGATTATGTGCTGATACATGCAATAATCTGAATGCATTTCAGGGTATTATGCTGAGTGAAAAACTTCAATCTTAAGAATCTATATACTATATAATTTCATTTCTATAACATTCTGAAAATACAATATTATAGAACTGGAGAAAAAAATTAGTGGTTGCCAGGATTTAGGGATGGTGAGGGGAGGGTGTGACTATAAAGGGGGAGCACAAGAGAGATCTTTGTGGTGATAGATCTGTGTCTTAATTATGGTGGTAGTTTATGAATGTATACACATGACCAAATGCCATATCAAATGACAGTGTCAGTATCCTGGTTTTGAGTAAATATAGTTACTAAGATGTAACTATTGGAAGAAACTGAGTGAGGGATATATGAATCTTCTCTAAACTATCTTTGCAATTTTGTATGAATCTATAATTATTTCAAAATAAAAGCTAAAAGAATGCAAGAAACTAAATTTATATTAGCCCTTCATCAGTCCTTGTCTCCACTCCTTCTCTGATCCTGGAAAAGGAAATGTAAGGGAAGTGGTGGGGAATACCAGAGACATTTTATAATTTCTCTTGTAATTTTTTCTTTGACCCCAGTACTAAGTAGAATGGTGTAATTTTATTTCCAAATGTATGTGGATTTAAAAAATTTTCTATATTTTTATTTTTTCAAATATAGTTGACATACAATAATATATTAGTTTTTAGGTGTACAACACAGTGATCAGACATTTATATGACTTATGAAGTGATCATCCTGATAAATCCAGTACTCATCTGACACCATTCATAGTTATTATAATACTACTGACTATATTCCCCATGACTATTTTGTAAGTACCAATTTGCACCTCTTAATCCTCTTACCGTTCACCCATCCCCCCCCACCTGTAGTCTGACAACCATCAAAATGCTTTCTGTATCTATAAACTTGTTTCTGTTGTTTGTTTGTTTATCCTGTTCTCTAGATCCCACATATGACATTAGTCTTTCTCTGTACTTCACTCAGCATAATATCCTCTAGGTCCATCCATGTTATTGCAGATGGCAAGACCCCATTGTATTTTTATGGCTGAGTAATAGCCTATTGTATATATGTACCACCTCTTTATCCGTTTATTCATTGATAGACATTCAGGATTCCTTCATATCTCGGCTACTATAAATATTGCTGCGATGAATATAGGGATTCACATGTACCTTCAAAGTAGTGTTTAGGATTTGTTTGGGTAAATACCCAGAAGTGAGATTACTGGGTCCTTCTTTGGCTCTTGTTAGAGCCTTTGTTTTAAAGTCTATCTTGTCTGGGATTATTATTGCTACTCCAGCTTTGTTTGTTTGTTTCCATTTTTATGAAATATCTTTTTCCATCCTTTTACTTTCAGTCTGTGTGTGTCTTTAGATCTGAAGTGAGTCTCTTGTAGGCAGCATATGTAGGGGTCTTATTTTCTGATCTATTCAGCCACTTTATCTTTTGATTGGAATATTTAATCCACTTATATTGAAAATAATTGTTGATAGATATGTATTGCCATTTTATTCTTCATATTTTTTATCTTTTCTACTTTTTTCTTAAAGATATCCCTTTAATATTTCTTGTAATACTGGACTCCCTAAGCTTTCTCTTGTCTGGGAAGCTCTTTGACTGTCTTTTGATTCTCAATGATATCTTTACTGGGTAGAGTTGTCTTGGTTGTAGATCTTTGTTTCTTATCCTTTTGAATATTTCATGCCAATCCTTTATGGCCTGTAAAGTTTCTGTTGAGAAATTAGCTGACAGTCTTTTTTTTTTTTTTTTAATGCCTACAGCACCTGGTATTCCTAGGTGGTCTCCCATCCCAGCACTAACCAGGCCTGATAGTTTACGTGATCAGATGAGGTTGGGCTCATTCAGGATGGTATGGCTGTAGAGCTGACAGTCTTAAGGGAGCTCCCTTGAAGGAAACTAACTGCTTTTCTCTTGCTGCTTTTAAGATTCTCTCTTTGTCTTTAAGTTTTGATGTTTTAATTATGCTTTGTCTTGGTGTGGGCCTCTTTAGGTTCATCTTGTTTGGAACTCTCTGCACTTCCTGAGATTGTATGTCTATTTACTTCACTAGGTTAGAAAAGTTTTCAGTCATTAGTTCTTGAAATAATTTTTCAATTCCTTGTGCTCCCTCTTTTCCTTCTGGTACCTTATAGTACGAATATTGGTATGCTCGATGTTGTCCCAGAGGCCCCTTAAACTATTCTCAGTTTTTTGAATTCTTTTTTCTTGTTGCTAATCTGATTGGTTGTTTTCTGCTACCTTATCTTGTAAATTTGGGGTCCCCAATCCCTGGGCCATGGACCAGTACCAGTCCATGGCCTATTAGGAACTGGGCAGCACAGCAAGAGGTGAGCAGCGGGTGAGTGAGCAAAGCTTCATCTATATTTGCAGCTGCTCCCCAGCAGTAGCATCACCGTCTCAGCCCCACCTCAGATCATCAGGCATTATATTCTCATAGGAACTCCGGTCCCTGGTGCCAAAAAGGTTGGGTACCGCTGTTCTAAATCACTGATTTGATCCTCTACTTCACCTAACCTACAATTAATTCCTCCTAAGGTATTCTTTATTTCAGTTATTGTATTCTTCATTTCTGACTTGTTCTGAGTTCATCTATTCTTTCCCTAAGTTTATTGAGCACTTTATAACCAGTGTTTTGAACTCTGCATCTGGTAGATTGCATGTCTCCATTTTGTTTAGTTCTTTTTCTGGAGCTTTATTCTGTTCTTTCATTCGGGACATGATTCTTTGTCTCCCCATTTTGGCTGTCTAGTTTTATTTGTTTCTATGTATTAGGTAGGGCTGCTATGTCTTCCAGTCTTAGTAGAATGGCCTTATGTAGTAGGTGTGCTGTGGGTCTCAGTGGCACAGTTTTCTCTGATCACCTAGGCTGGGTGCTCCAGGTGTGCCCCTTATATGGGTTGTGTGTGCCTTCTTATTGTAGTTAAGCCTTGGTTGCTGTTTGCTTGTCAATGGGAGGGACTGACCCTCAGGCTGATTGGTTGTGATGACTAGCTGTGACCAGGAAAGAAACTATTGTGCAGGGGCTGACCCTACAGAGCAGGATTCGCTTTAGAAGGGCTCTGGTGCCTGTGCAGTGTGCCTTTTGGGTATATTGTCCTCAGATGTGACCGTAGGTGATCTTCCAGCTCTGCCACAGGCCATTTTTGCTGTAGCTTGTGCCCTACCTGGAGTCACCAAGCATGAGCCACCAAGCAATCTTTAGATGACCACCACCCACTCTGGGCTTAAAAGTGCCTCAAGAGGCCAAACCGCAAACCAAGACTGGCTGCCGCTAGTGCTGGGCTTGGGGCTGCTCAGCAAGATGTATGGGCATGCCAAGGTCAGATGCTGCTTGTTAGGTTTTGTGAACTTTTGAGAGATTTTAGAATATTCGGTAACATGAACCAAGACAGGCCATTTGTTTGGCAAATTCACAGGAAGCGGCTTGGGCAAGTCTGCAAGTTGGGTGGAGTGGGGTCTCAGGGGATTACCCATGCAGAGCCACCATGTAGCTACGTTGCTGGATACTCAGATATGGCAGCTGCCTGCCTCTGCACACCAGGCCTTGGGAAGGCGCAACAAAAGAACAATGCCCTCTGCCAGCACTTTTATCTGGGAGAAAGCTGCCCTCCAGCCTTTGCCCTGAAGCCAGACAACTCATTTCCTCCTCCTATGAATCTTGTGCCTTTCAAATTGCTGCTCCAGTGCTGGAGTTCAGAGTGAATCCGTCACCCTAAATCCTGACATGGGCACCTAAGAGGAAATTAATTCTACAACTTCCTCAAGCCTCTATCTCACTCAGCCACAATCTCCACTGGTTTTCACAGCCAGAAGTTGTGGAGACTTTTTTTCTGGCACTAGAACCCTGGGTTGGAGAGCCTGGTGTGGGGCCAAGAGCTCTCACTCTTTTAGGCAGACTTCTCTGCAGCTGAGATGTTTCCCCCAGTTTTCAACTGCCACACATGGGTGTGGGACCAGCCTGACCATTTCTGTCCCTCCTGTAAGTCTCAAGATAGCCTCTTCTGTGTGTTTCCAGTGGTAAGACTTCTGGCTGGACTTCAGGTGACTCCCAATGATGGCTATTTTTTAAAAATATCTTATTGTAATCAATTTTAAATTTTATTCCATTGTGTAAGATTTTAAACTTTTGAAAAATTTTCCAGTTTTGTTGAGAAATAATTGACATACATAACAAATGTATAAGTTTAAGGCATCATGCATGATGGTTTTAGTTACATATATTGTAAAATGATTACCACAATAGATTTAGCTAACGTCTATCTCATATAGATACAATAAAAAGAAAAAAAAAAGAAAAAAATTTTTCTTATAATGAGAATTTTTATTATTTACTCTCTTAACAACTTTTCTATATATACTGCATATCCTATAGCACTGTTAGCTATAGCTATTATATTGTACATTACATCCCTAGTACTTATTTATAACTGAAGTTTATATTTGACCACTTTCCTTCAAATCTCCCTCCCCCACCCTTCACTTCTGGGAACAAGTCTGATCTCTTTTTCTATGAGATTTTTGTTTGTTGTTGTTAGATTCCACATATAAGTGAGATCATATAGTATTTGTCTTTCTCTGTATGACTTATTTCATTTAGTATAATGCCTTTCAGGTCCATTCGTGTTGCAAATGGTAGGATTTCCTAATTTTTTATGGCTGAATAATATTCCCTATATATATATATATATATATATATATATATATATATATATATATATATATAT